>CM068353.1:5333205-5933205 GCA_034769755.1 Odontamblyopus lacepedii
TGATTTCCCACTGCACAGGCCAAAGCCCAAAAGACTCGATTGTCGTCTCCAGCGGCGGCGAGAGGCTCGAGCCTCCAGAAGCAACAAGTGAGAATCGACTACTGACGGTGAAGAAGAAGAGAAACTGAAAGTTATTAAAAGAAAATGGTTCGGGAATGTTTTTTAGCGTTTTTTCAAAAAATATAAATCACTAAATCACATAAATGGGATTAGAAACGACATCGGTGATCGAGTCTTTTGGGCTTTGGCCTGTGCAGTGGGAAATCAACAGAGGGAAGTGTGAGGTGCTTATAAAGTTGTTTTCTAACGTTTCCAGACACTAATGAGTGAACCAGGCAGAGCGTTTTGTTTGTTAGACTCGTGGCTGTTGTAAGATGGGTTAAAGTGGTGTTAAGCTTCTTCAGTGTGAAGCAAATTGGTGTTTTACGTGGAAGTTCAGAACTTGCCCCCATCACTACACTAGTTTGTTGACCTGTACCAACCACCTCTAGAAACCCAAGTCAAGTTTTATAATCAGTTGAAGATTTTCAGTGAATTTTAACATCACCAAAAATATTGGCTGTTTATATCGACTATCGGCACCTCCAAAGATACTTTTCTTGGATCGACATTTAACACCTGAACTATTTTATTCTGTTTTCAGATTTGAGTCGTTTGACAGATACCTAGTCCGTCACAGGTAAACCAGAGACCAGACCAGAGACCAGACCAGAGACCAGACCAGAGACCAGACCAGACCAGACCAGAGACCAGACCAGACCAGACCAGACCAGACCAGAGACCAGACCAGAGACCAGACCAGACCAGACCAGAGACCAGACCAGAGACCAGACCAGACCAGAGACCAGACCAGACCAGACCAGACCAGAGACCAGACCAGAGACCAGACCAGAGACCAGACCAGAGAGCAGAGACCAGACCAGAGACCAAAGACCTGAAACCAGACCAGAGACCAGACCAGAGACCATGGACCAGAGACCAGAAACCAGAGACCAGAAACCAGAGACCAGACCAGACCAGAGACCAGACCAGAGACCAGACCAGAGACCAGACAAGAGACCAAAGACCAGACCAGAGACTAGAGAGACCAAACACTAGACCAGAGAAAAGATTACATTTTCACGTAAATTTCACATTCTTTCTCTGTAAAAAGTCGATGTTTACAAAGTTCACTGCCCTAAATCTGTTCTACTCATAATTTTGTGTTTTTTCGTTGTAGACCTCCGGATGAGGTCGGCTCCAGTCCCCGGTAAGATTCTATGTTTTTAATTCAAACAAATAAATATCTTTAAAGCAGAACTATTTTGTAAAATGTAAAATGTTTTAGTTGTTTCCTTTCTCCTCGTCTAGTCCAGGTTTAGTCCTGGTTTTTGGGTCATGTGTGTGAAATATTTGCTTTTGTAAAAGTGGAGTTTTGGGGCCAAGGTCCAGAGATTTCATCAAAAACCAAGCAAAAAAACTCTCACGTACATTCTCTTTGGATTACTACTACTACTTGTACTATAACTTTTACTATTATTAGTACTACAACCACTACTAGTCCTGATTCAGTCCTTATTTAGTCTTGGGTTTAGTCCTGGTTCACTCCTGTTTCAATCCTGGTTCAGCCCTGGTTTAGTTGTGGTCTAAACCTTGTTCAGTCCTGGTTTAGTCTTTATACAGTTCTGATTTAGTCCTGGTTCAGCCCTGGTTTAGTTGTGGTCTAATCCTGGTTCAATCCTGGTTGTCCTTGTTTGGCCCTGGTCATAGTCCTCGTTTAGTCTTTGTACAGTCCTGGTTTAGTCCTGTTCAGGCCTGGTTCAGCCCTGGTTTAGTTGTGGTCTAATCCTTGTTCAGTCCTGGTTTAGTCCTGGTTTGGTCCTGGTCTAGTCCTGGTTTAGTCCTCTCTCGGTTGCAGGTTCAGGGTCCTTGCCCCGGACGTGCTCAGAGCAGACAGTGAGGAGAATCTGGTTCTTCAAGCCGATGGGGTTTCGAGTGCGGTCCCTGTCACCATCCAGGTCTGGGACTTCGGACGGAGCCGGGTCCTGGCAGAGAGCTACACCACCCTGAACCCGGCCAATGGATTCCACACGCTACACAGCATAAGGGTCAGTCCTGGTTTAGATCTGGTTTAGACCTGGTTTAGTCCTGGTTTAGTCCTGGTTTAGTCCTGATTTAGACCTGGTTTAGTCCTTGTTTAGTCCTGGTTTAGATCTGGTTTAGTCTTGGTTTAGTCCTGGTTTAGTCCTGGTTTAGTCCTGGTTTAGTCGTGGTTTAGACCTGGTTTAGTCCTGGTTTAGTCCTGGTTTAGTCCTAGTTTAGTCCTGATTTAGACCTGATTTAGTCCTGGTTTGGTCCTGGTTTGGTCCTGGTTTAGTCCTGGTTTAGTCCTGGTTTAGACCTGGTTTAGTCCTGATTTAGTCCTGATTTAGACCTGGTTTAGTCCTGGTTTAGTCCTGGTTTAGTCCTGATTTAGACCTGGTTTAGTCATTGTTTAGTCCTGGTTTAAATCTGGTTTAGACCTGGTTTAGTCCTGGTTTAGTCCTGGTTTAGTCCTGACTTAGACCTGGTTTAGTCCTTGTTTAGTCCTGGTTTAGTTCTGGTTTAGTCCTGGTTTAGTCCTGATTTAGACCTGGTTTATTCCTTGTTTAGATCTGGTTTAGACCTGGTTTAGTCCTGGTTTAGACCTGGTTTAGTCCTGGTTTAGTCCTGGTTTAGTCCTGGTTTAGATCTGGTTTAGACCTGGTTTAGTCCCGGTTTAGTACTGGTTTAGTACTGGTTTAGTCCTGGTTTAGACCTGGTTTAGTCCCGGTTTAGTACTGGTTTAGTCCTGGTTTAGATCTGGTTTAGACCTGGTTTAGTCCTGGTTTAGTCCTGGTTTAGTCCTGGTTTAGACCTGGTTTAGTCCTTGTTTAGTCCTGGTTTAGACCTGGTTAAGTCCTGGTTTAGTCTTGGTTTAGTCCTGGTTTGGTCCTGGTTTAGTCCTGGTTTAGTCCTAGTTTAGTCCTGATTTAGACCTGATTTAGTCCTGGTTTAGTCCTGGCTTAGTCCAGATTTAGTCCTGATTTAGACCTGGTTTAGTCCTGATTTAGACCTGGTTTAGTCCTGGTTTAGTTCTGCTTTATTTCTGGTTTAGACCTGGTTTAGACCTGGTTTAGACCTGGTTTAGTCCTGGTTTAGTCCTGGTTTAGTTCTGCTTTATTTCTGGTTTAGACCTGGTTTAGACCTGGTTTAGTCCTGGTTTAGTCCTGGTTTAGTTCTGGTTTAGACCTGGTGTAGGCCTGGTTTAGTCCTGGTTTAGTCCTGGTTTAGTTCTGCTTTAGTCCTGGTTTAGTTCTGCTTTATTTCTGGTTTAGTTCTGCTTTAGTCCTGGTTTAGTCCTGGTTTGAAAAGTGAAAGTATTTTTCATTAGTGTGTGAGATCTGCTGAAAAAGCCGAGAGTTTCATAATTTGAGCAAATCAAAATATACAAATAAAAACAGCCAGAAAAAAAACTCTTGATTCACTTGTTTCTTCAGCACAAATCTGTGTGAAAATCACTGTATTCGAAACCGTGAAAGATCCCAAAATCTGTGCAAAATACTTTGACTTTTGACACTTTCGTACGTGACAATATTGTTTTGTGAGACTTGGATATCGTTACACCCCTAGCGAATAATATGCCTTTTTTTTTTATCCCTGAGATGCAGTTTAAGGACGTAGGGCAGTAAAATATAATATTAAGCAAACAAAAGTCTCAGTGCAGCTCAACAGGTCCAGTGTCAGGAGAGTAACAGGTCTCACGACAAAAGTGTCCCTCCTCTGTGTCGTGCAACATCACAGCAGCCTCCAGGGGGAGACTCTGAACATTTGAACTGCACGCGCTGCGCTTCTGCTCATTTCTAGCCACGCCCCCTTCTTCATCGACGAATCAATGAGCAGCGCATATCTTTAGTCGACTCCAGGCCTATTTTATTTGTCGGCAGGTCCCGTCGACAAACCTGCAGCCCGAGGAGAAGAAGGAGAAGTTTGTGTACATCCGAGTGACTTTTCAAGGTTTTGACCCACTGGAGCGACTGGTGCTGGTCTCATTTCACCAAGGTTACATCTTCATCCAGACAGACAAGCCCATCTACAACCCCGGAGAGACAGGTCCACAAACACTGCACTGTTTTTGGTTTTGATTCATGTTAAAGTTGAACTCCGGCACATTTGAAGCTAAAGTCCGATGCTAGAGGTGGTGGAATTCTGTCAGAAGCCAAAAAACGGCACAGATCAGTGTTTCCTCGGTGGAGATCTCACTGTGGCAGTGAGTCTGTCAAGGCAACAAACTAGTGTAGTGATGGGGGCAAGTTCTGAACTTCAATGTAAAACACCAATTTGCTTCAGACTGAAGAAGCTTAACACCACTTTAACCCATCTGACACCAGCCACGAGTCTAACAAACAAAACGCTCTGCCTGGTTCACTCATTAGTGTCTGGAAACGTTAGAAAACAACTTTATAAGCACCTTACACTTCCCTCTGTTGATTTCCCACTGCACAGGCCAAAGCCCAAAAGACTCGATCACCGATGTCGTTTCTAATCCCATTTATTTACGAGTGAATTATATTTTTTGAAAACGCTAGAAAAGGACATTCCCAAACCATTTTCTTTCAACAACTTTCAGTTTTTCTTCTTCTTCACCGTCAGTAGTCGATTTTCACTTGTTGCTTCTGGCGGCTCGAGCCTCTCGCCGCCGCTGGAGTCGACAATCGTGTCTTTTGGGCTTTGGCCTGTGCAGTGGGAAATCAGCAGAGGGAAGTGTAAGGTCTTGACAGACTCACTGCCACAGTGAGATCTCCGCCAAGGAAACACTGATCTGTGCCGATTTTTGGCTTCTGACAGAATTCCACCACCTCTACCAACCGACTTTAGCTTCAAACGTGCCTGAGTTCAACTTTAATCAGCCATTTTAGTTAAATCAAATACCACAGCAACGATTCAGATGCAGATTTTTGACTTGTATTTTGTGTCCACAGTTCGTTTCAGAGCGTTTCTTTCTTCTCCCGTTTTTAAGGCATTTGAAAGCACCATCACAGTGGACATCAAGGTGAGTAAAGTCCTTCAGTAAAGCTGGGCTCAAATTAACAGCACATTTCACTCTCCAGCTCTACGCTGCAGGGATTCAAACACTGTTGGGAGGTTCAGACTAAACGCTGCTGAAGTGGCGCAGTTTCTTTTCAAACCAGGTTTAGATCTGGTGTAGTTCTGCTTTAGTCCTGGTTTAGACCTGGTTTAGTCCTGGTTTATATCTGCTTTATTCCTGGTTTAGACCTGGTTTAGACCTGGTTTAGACCTGGTTTAGACCTGGTTTAGTCCTGGTTTAGATCTGCTTTATTCCTGGTTTAGAGTTTAGTCCTGGTTTAGTTCTGCTTTATTCCTGGTTTAGTCCTTGTTTAGACCTGGTTTAGTCCTGGTTTTGTCCTGGTTTAGATCTGGTTTAGTCCTGGTTTAGTCCTGATTTAGTCCTTGTTTAGACCTGGTTAAGTCCTGGTTTAGTTCTGGTTTAGTCCTAGTTACTTCTGGTTTAGACCTGGTTAAGTCTTGGTTTAGTCCTGCTTTATTCCTGGTTTAGTGTTTAGTCCTGGTTTAGTTCTGGTTTAGTCCTAGTTTAGTTCTGGTTTAGACCTGGTTAAGTCCTGGTTCAGTCCTAGTTTACTCCTGCTTTAGTCCTGGTTTAGACCTGGTTAAGTCCTGGTTTAGTTCTGCTTTAGTCCTGGTTTAGACCTGGTTTAGTCCTGGTTTTGTCCTGGTTTAGATCTGGTTTAGTCCTGGTTTTGTCCTGGTCTAGTTCTGGTTTAGTCCTGGTTTAGTCCTGCTTTAGTCCTGGTTTTGTCCTGGTTTAGACCTGGTTAAGTCCTGGTTTAGTCCTGCTTTAGTCCTGGTTTCGTCCTGGTGATCGAGCAGCAGAAAGAATGTTTGGAGTGAGCTGGACACTTGTGAGGGACTGGTACCAGGCGGGGCTGGAGAACACAGCTTCACGGCAAAGCACAGGCCAGTGAAATACTGCGTGGATCCGGAAAAAAAAGGGGAAAAAAATGTCATTGCGTTTGGGTCCCGATCCGGAGCCTGCTCTTCTAGACAAAGCAATAACGTGTCCTCGAAGACTACACTTTTACACCTTTAAACCGCCGCTGCACAAGTGTAATTTGTGTTGTAATGTGTTGTGTTTTGACAGAATCCTGATGGCATTGCGGTTTATCAGACGGCCAGAATGAGAGCCACCAACGGCATCTTTAAAGACACATTCGGCCTCTCGGAACTCGTCAAGTCAGTTTTTATTTCCTTTATTATGCAAAATGGGCTCTTTAAGACATGTTATGATGTTGTTACCTCATCAAAAACTTACCCGTCAACATCTCCGAAGCTCAAAATGCTTTGATGCCACCTTGTGATGTCATAAATCTGTAGTTTAGCAGCAACCCTTCACCTTCAGTTTCGTAGAGATCGGCCATTCCAGGACTGAAATGATCCAAATGATCATTTAAAATCAGGGTTGTAACGATATTGTCGGGGTATGAACCTCACAGTGCGATATTTATTGCGATATCGTGGGAAAGCTCACGTTATTACGATATTCTACATAATGACAAGACTGACATTATAAAATGCTTTGACCAGTCATTTGGTACAAAGTTTTTTGTCATTAGGGCTGGAACGATATCCAAATATTTACACGACATACAGAACTGTGCAAAAGTTAAAGGCAGGTGTGGCAAAAATGCTGTAAACCAGGAATTCCTTCTAAAAATGGAAGTGTTCATCATTTATTTTCATCAATCAGCAAAATGCAGTGAACGAACAAGAGAGAAATGTAAATGTGAGCGCCCTTTGCCTTCAGAAGAGCATCAGTTCTTCTAGGTTTTACTTGCAGACAGTTTGTGAAGGACCTGGG
Organism: Odontamblyopus lacepedii; assembly: GCA_034769755.1. Lineage (NCBI taxonomy): Eukaryota > Metazoa > Chordata > Actinopteri > Gobiiformes > Gobiidae > Odontamblyopus > Odontamblyopus lacepedii. Next base: position 5,340,101 of record CM068353.1, read on the forward strand.
CTGGTCGGTCGTTCCAAACATGTAGAAGAACTAAGCCCAGATCTTGTGTGGATGGAGCTTCCTCACATCCTTCTGTCTCTTCATGTTCATCCCAGACACACTCCATGGTGCTGAGGTTCAGGGCTCTGTGGGGCCCGACCAGCACCAACACAACTTCTGCTTCTTCTTTACGCTCAAGATCGTTCTGAAGGACTTTGGCTTTTTCTTTTGTTCGCTCACTTTGCGTCTTGTAAATTGATCAAAACAAACAATCATTTTTTTTATATTTTTGAAAGGGCTCTTTGTTTACACCTGCCTAAAACCTTTGCACAGTTCTGTACATCTCACGGTACGATATTTATTGCGATATTTTGTGTGAATCTGCTCCTTTTTCCTCTAAAAATGTCTTCACAAGACTTAATCCAAAGAATGAAGATTTCAAAGTACTTAGAACAGTTATTTCTTCATGTCGTCTGCACTGAAACGGAGCAAAGGATCATGGTCTATGTAGTTCCCTCTGTTTTTTTTTTTTTAGCTATTTCTACATCAGAACTATTCATTCGATTGTGGTTCGATATATTGTGATGGTCCACGATATTATTGTGAGACCTTTGACGATACGATATCACCATATTCCGGTTACTGTTACGTCCCTATTTAAAATGTGAATATGATTTAAAATGATGACGTCTTGTTTTGTTTTTGAAGTGAAGGTATGTGGACAGTGACGGCAAAGTTTGACCACTGGGAGCAGAACACGTTCAACTCTACGTTTGAAGTCAAGAAATACGGTAAGTCTTCTGTCACTGCCAAAGTACAATCACATTTTTTAATCTGTTGGTCAGCTGAGTTGTTTCTTTTATTTATTCGGTTGTTTCAGATCAATATCGCGATTTAAAATGTCCAAATTATAATGTAATGATCCACGGGTGTCAGAGATTATAACTATAGCACAGACAAAGTGCAGTACGTCTTTAAATTAAGTTAAATCAAGAATAAACCAAGAAAACAGGACTGAACCAGGACCAAACCAGGACTAAACCAGGACTAAACCAGGACTAAACCAGGACTAAACCAAGAAAACAGGGCTGAACCAGGACCAAACCAGGTCTAAACCAGGACTAAACCAGGACTAAACCGAGAAAACAGGGCTGAACCAGGACCAAACCAGGTCTAAACCAAGTCTAAACCAGGTCTATACCAGGACTAAACCAAGAAAACAGGGCTGAACCAGAAAAAAAACAGGTCTAAACCAGGACTAAACCAGGACTAAATCAAGAAAACAGGGCTGAACCAGAAAAAAAAACAGGTCTAAACCAGGACTAAATCAGGACTAAATCAAGAAAACAGGGCTGAACCAGGACCAAACCAGGTCTAAACCAGGACCGAACAAGGACTAAACCAGGACTAAACCAAGAAAACAGGGCTGAACCAGGACCAAACCAGGTCTAAACCAAGTCTAAACCAGGACTAAACCGAGAAAACAGGGCTGAACCAGGACCAAACCAGGTCTAAACCAGGACTAAACCAAGAAAACAGGGCTGAACCAGGACCAAACCAGGTCTAAACCAAGTCTAAACCAGGACTAAACCGAGAAAACAGGGCTGAACCAGGACCAAACCAGGTCTAAACCAGGACTAAACCAGGAAAACAGGGCCGAACCAGAACCAAACCAGGTCTAAACCAGGACTAAACCAGGACTAAACCAAGAAAACAGGGCTGAACCAGGACCAGACCAGGTCTAAACCAGGACCGAACAAGGACTAAACTCTGTCTCTCTTTTTCAGTGCTTCCTGCGTTCAACGTGACCCTCACTCCACAGAAGCCTTTCTTCAGCATCGACGACAGAGAACTGGTCGTAACCATCACAGCCAAGTACGAGACTGCTGTTTTAGTCCGGGTTTAGTCCGGGCTTAGTACTGGTTTAGTCCTGATTTGGCACTTTCTACCATGTTGTAACGTTCCCTCATCAAGAACATGCCTGAAGAAGTTTTAGACGTCATCCATGCTTGTTTGAGTAATCTAGATGTGAGCTTCTGTACGAGGCTCCGCCCACAAGTCTACGTCACTCACGCTCCCACAAAACAATAGGCTTTTGTCACAATGGCAGGAGGTGCCGCCATGTTGAGCTGCACAACTTCCAGTCGATGCTTTTCTACGGCAAAATACCTGTGGAAAAATGTTGCATATTTTTGAGCAGCTTCATAAATCTGCCCCAACACCAAATCTTCAAGAACACCTGCAAAGGCGTCAAAACGGTCCACGAAAGCAGCTACTGCGACCTGCTCGGAGTGAGGTCCACCGCGTCCCTGGATGAGATTAGAAAAGCGTACAGAAAGCTAGCGCTGAAATATCATCCGAACAAGAACCTGAACGAAGGAGAAAGGTTCAGGTTAATCTCACAGGCTTATGAAGTCCTGTCCAATCCAAAGAAGCGGGACCTTTATGACCAGGGAGAGGAGCAGGCCATTAAAGAGGGGGCAGGAATGGAGGCCAGTCTCCTATGGACATTTTTAACATGTTTTTCGGAGGAGGGGGATGAATGCAGAGAGAGAGAAGAGGGGAAAATGTAGTCCATCAGCACGGAGTTTCATTGGATTAAATGTACAACGGCCCCACCAGAAAAACCCGCACTGCAGAAGAATGTAATCTGTGAAATATTAAAGAAGGGCGCCCTGGAGAAGTGTTCCATGTTTAAAGGCAGAGGAGTGCAGGTGAAAGTTCAGCAGGTCGGTCTGGGCATGATTCAGCAGATCCAGAGCAGGTGTTCAGACTGTCAGGGACAAGGCGAGAAGTTCAGCACCAAAGATCGCCGCAAGAACTGTCACTGCCGCAAAGTAGAACGTGTGAAGAAGATCCCGGAGGTCCACATCGACATCGCAAAATCGATTTTTAATTTTAATTGTAGAATCAGTCTGAGTGAACAAGTCAGTTATGTTTTCGTCATGACCATAACGTTAGTTTTGCTCAATATTTCACTAATGCTCGTCGTTGTTCGTCTTTAAGCTTTCGTCTTTCTTCCCTTGATAGTTGTGGATAAATTCTTCATGTTCTTTGTCGACCTTGTTGGATGAAGATTTGGCGTTAGGGCAGATTTATGAAGCTGCTCAAAAATATGCGACACTTTGACCGGAAGTTGCGCCACTCACTTCCTGCTGTTTTGATAATAGTCTATTCTCCTTAAATATACAAAAACATGATAGAGAACTACACAGCCACTGGACAAACCGGATGTGATGTGCGGTAGTTTCACGAGTGGGATCCACGCTGATGTGTTGTGATCGCGCTCTGAAGGAAGAGTGCAGAGAGCAAAGGGAAACTCGGCGTCAGAACTCAAAGTGAAGCTGTTAATACGTTGTTTTCTGTGAATACAGCTTTTCCAAATAATAATAGTTAACATGGTGATGTAAATATGTTCTGTGTGAGCAGTTAATACCCCACAGAAGTGTAATACCCCCTCTTTACCCCTGTGTGTGCAGTTACCTGTACGGTAAGCCTGTGCAGGGAAAGGCTTACGTCATGTTTGGAGTGAAACATGAGAAAGAGAAGATCCGTCTGAGAGCCATGAAGCAGGTCACCAATGTGAGTCTTTATAATTTATCACTTTATCCATCCAGGCACTTTCTTATTTCTGTAAAAATAATACAGAAGGAGCACCACAAATGGGGTTCTTCTAATAATGTGCTGTGTCTGTAAAACAGTAACTGAAAGTACAACAATACTGATGCCAGAGGTCGTGGTTTTGCAAGTCTCAAGTAAATCTCAAATGTTTGGCTTCAAGTCTGAGTCAAGTCCCGAGTCAAAGACAGGCAAGTCCGAGTCAAGTCCCGAGTCAAAGACAGGCAAGTCCGAGTCAAGTCCTGAGTCAAAGACAGGCAAGTCCGAGTCAAGTCCTGAGTCAAAGACAGGCAAGTCCGAGTCAAGTCCTGAGTCAAAGACAGGCAAGTCCGAGTCAAGTCCCGAGTCAAAGACAGGCAAGTCCGAGTCAAGTCCTGAGTCAAAGACAGGCAAGTCCGAATCAAGTCCTGAGTCAAAGACAGGCAAGTCACATCCCCAGTCAAAGACAGGCAAGTCCGAGTCATGTCCTGAGTCAAAGACAGGCAAGTCCGAGTCGAGTCCCGAGTCAAAGACAGGCAAGTCCGAGTCAAGTCCCGAGTCAAAGACAGGCAAGTCCGAGTCAAGTCCTGAGTCAAAGACAGGCAAGTCCGAATCAAGTCCTGAGTCAAAGACAGGCAAGTCCGAGTCAAGTCCTGAGTCAAAGACAGGCAAGTCCGAGTCAAGTCCTGAGTCAAAGACAGGCAAGTCCGAGTCAAGTCCTGAGTCAAAGACAGGCAAGTCCGAGTCAAGTCCTGAGTCAAAGACAGGCAAGTCCGAGTCAAGTCCTGAGTCAAAGACAGGCAAGTCACATCCCCAGTCAAAGACAGGCAAGTCCGAGTCATGTCCTGAGTCAAAGACAGGCAAGTCCGAGTCAAGTCCTGAGTCAAAGACAGGCAAGTCCGAGTCAAGTCCCGAGTCAAAGACAGGCAAGTCCAAGTCACGTCCCCAGTCACACCATACCATAACAACTGTATTTATAAAGCACTTTAAAAACTTTACAGCTGGCCAAAACCATTTTATCAAGTCAAGTCTCAGATCTCAAAATAGTTACTCAAGTCTGACTCGAGTCCACGTCGTGACTTTCAAGTCCCCACCTCTGATGCTGCTTGTTGACAGTATTAATCACAGTTTTGTCCTCTTTCAGCTGGACGGAGGGACAGTGTCTCTGACCCTGCGTGACCTACGGGCAGAGTACCCAGACATCAGGGCTTTAGTGGGAAAGTCCATCTACGTCAAGGCCTCAGTGCTCACTCACTCAGGTACTCCGCTTTCACTGTTCTGTACCAAAGAACACATATTACTCAAAATGGACTTTGTGGAGCTTTTAACCTGGTGTTATATTTATCTTACCGAAGTCCTTTGCCTCTGAGCCTCAGACGGTTTAAATCTGACCCATTCTGCAAAATCGACATCCTTTTAACCATGTTATAAAGTTTCCCCTCATCATTTACTCACCCAAAATTGTATTGGAGTGATCTGAGCATCTTTGAGCAAACTTTATTTTCAAGACGCCATTTTGCCAGTCAACCCTAGTTTTACTTTATTTTCTTATAGACCCTTTTAGTGTTAGTAAACAGTGATGACGTAGGCTCGGTTGCGCATTTTGGCAACAGAAGTACGGCAGAACTCAGCGGCTTGTCGAGCTCTGCAAAAGGATTATCGTCAAAAAGATCATGAATATTTCCTCATCAAGCTGAACTTTGACAAATGGTGTCCGACTGCCAGGTCCTTGTGCGATCAGTGAGTAAAACTTTAAAACTTTAGTCTCCCGGTAGAATTTCGATTCTGACAAACACACACAGAACAACCAGACATTTTGGTGCTGGAAATGTTTTTTATCTCCGTCTTCTTCTGTCCGTGTTCAGTCTGAATGAATCGGAATGAACAGGAAACAATGCCACTTCCACTGCCAATATGCACACACAGCTTTGACATTTTTTTTAATCACTTTCGTCTATTCGGTGATGCATGCAGATTTCAGCAGCGTTATTCACTAGTGTGACATGCAGCTATCCATAGGAGGGGCCCACAGCTTGCAGCGCTTTGTTGTGGCGACGTTTACGGTGACGTCAGCTCCCATTCGACACCACAGTTTTCTAAGGCAGGAGTCAGCGGATTTGTTTCTTTTATTCCATTGTTTTAGATCAATATTGTGTTTTAAAATGTTCTTCTTTAAGTAGGGTGACCAAGCCTATTTACCCGGGACAGTCCCAGTTTTGAGCCCTGCGTCCTCCGTCCCAGCAGATTTATCCAAAACCAGTGATTTGTCCCAGTTTTATACAAGAAATGTCTCAGGTGTCCCTATTTTTGACCAATTTGATCCCTGCCGACAGTAAAGAGAGGCATACTTTGTCATTTCTTTAGGTAAAATTTAGAAAAGCAGCTTAGAAACTTGTTTCACAATTTTATTATTAGCAAACCACCACCAAAAAAAAAATTTGGTCACCCTATACACTGATATAACTAATTCTTAATGCCTAAGATGACCAGATGTCTCCTTTTTCGCCAGGACAGTCCCAGTTTTGAGCCCTGTGTCCTCTGTCCCAGCAGATTTATCCAAAACCAGTGATCTGTCCCAGTTTTATATAAGAAATGTCACAGTTGTTCCTATTTTTCACCAATTTGTGGCCCAACAACTGTAAAAGGGGGAATATAGTGTAATTTGTTTGGCTAAAGTACAGAAAATTGAGCTTGAAAATGAAAAAGTGAAGAATGGACAATGTTTAGGGTGACCAGATGTCCCTTTTTTACTCTAAAACAGTCCCAGTTTTGAGCCCTGTGTCCCCTGTCCCAGCAGATTTATCCAAAACCAGTGACTTCTCCCAGTTTTTTGCAAGAAATGTCCCAAGTGTCCCTATTTTTGACCAATCTGATCCTTGCTGACAGTAAAGAGAGGCATAAACTGTCACTTCTTTAGGTAAAATACAGCAAAGTTGCTTAAAAATGATGAAAACACAAAGCAAATTTGACTATACTGACTCGTATTAGTGCCAAGTGCAGAACAATTTTCCTTTCCTCCAATTTTAGAACAACAAACCAGGGATGTCTCAGTTTTTTTGTTTTGAATATCTGGTCACCCTATCTTCAAGCATTGCTGCCGTCCAGTCCTGTTCATTTCTGCTGCGTGCTTAGGTTAACATGTCCAGATTTGTACCTCGTGACTTTGTGTATTTGCTGTTGTTAATTCTGCTGCCTGGAAGTGGACTCTGGGTTATGTTTGTCATAAACTTTAGACCTGCACACAAACTATTGCATCACTGCTACAACAACATTACAAAACCACTGCACAAACAGATCATGGGATTTAAACAGGAACACGACTTTCAACTCCTGGGTCTTTGCGTGTGGAGTTTGCACGTTCTTCCTGTGTCCGGGTGGGTTACAGGCTGCCATTCCGACACACCGCCTTTCCAGCATTGATGTCTAATTGTCGGAGTGTCCATTTGTTATCAAACATCCTGCACTCCGACTTTTTTCCCCCCGTGGTCGTAGTGGCGTCACATTAGCTTTTTTTCAACATCCCGCCATTCCGACATGTAATTATTAAGACTGCGCTCTTTTCAGGACCATATTTTCACAGACTGGTGGCGTAGAAGCGCTGAGGGCGGCCGGAGGAGGCGCGGCCTGGTTTAATCCTGGTTAAATCCTGTTGTCCTGTTTTAGACCTGGTTTAGTCCTGGTTTAGATCTGGTTTAGATCTGGTTTAATTTTAGACATGGTTTAGTCCTGGTTTTAGTCCTGGTATAGACCTGGTTTAGTCCTGGTTTAGATCTGGTTTAGACCTGGTTTGAGTCCTGATTTTAGTCCTGGTTTAGTTTCAGACCTGGTTTAGTCCTGGTTTAGTCCTGGTATAGACCTGCTTTAGTCCTGATTTAGTCCTGATTTAGACCTGGTTTAGTCCTGGTTTAAAAGCAGGTCTATGTCGGGACTAAAACCAAGTCTAAATCAGGACTAAAACCAGGTCTAAAGCAGAACTAAACCAGGTCTAAACCAGGACTAAACCAGTTCTAAATCAGGACTAAAAGCAGGTCTAAAGCAGAACTAAAGCAGGTCTAAACCAGGACTAAAACCAGGTCTAAACCAGGACTAAAACCAGGTCTAAATCAGGACTAAAAGCAGGTCTAAACCAACGCACCTCCTCTCGCCGCGCTCAGCGCACCACTACCTCATGTGTAAGTAGTCGGAATGACAACATAAACTGTGTGGGAATGGTGGTGTCAAAAAGTGTCGGAGTGGGGGGTTGTCGGAGTGGTGGTGTGTCGGAATAGGGGATGAACCCCGTCTGGGTGGGTTTACTTCTGGTGCTCTGGTTTCCCCCACCAACTCAAAACACGCACAACAGGTCAAATCCTCCAGCTAAGATAATCCTGACCGAGACCAGCTCAAGATCTGGAGATGGTCCCACTGCTGCTAACAGTTTAACCCAGAGAGACTGAAGCTCAGGTCAAATGCAGCAGGTCTAATTACAACTGGAACTGTAGGTTTTATTTTGATCTTAAATTTCACAAACATGAGCGATCTGTGTGCCCAGATATGACCTAAACATGTTCAAATCAAATATAACTTTTACTGATGGCAATTCTAATGCTGATTTACTCTTAACTGCAAAACACTGGACATGATCAACCATTTATTTATGTTATAATTCAGTGTTTTGGTTCTCTTAAAGTTGAACTCCGGCACGTTTGAAGCTAAAGTCCGTTGCTAGAGGTGGTTGAATTCTGTCAGAAGCCAGAAAATGGCACAGATCAGTGTTGCCTCAGCGGAGATCTCACTGTGGCAGTGAGTCTGTCAAGGCAACAAACTAGTGTAGTGATGGGGGCAAGTTCTGAACTTCAATGTAAAAGGCCAACAGAAGAAGCTTAACACCACTTTAACCCATCTTACAACAGCCACAAGACTAACAAACAAAACGCTCTGGACTTTAGCTTCACACGTGCCGGAGTTCTCCTTTAACTGCAAAAACATTGGACATGATCACTGATTGATTTATGTTTATTTTGGTGTTTTAGTTCTCTTAAGATCCAATCAGAAGCAGAATGAGCCTCACATGAGCATCTCACTTGTGTTGGCAGTTTCAATGCTGAAATCCAGTCGGTTTAAACCTAAAATGCCTCTGTGATCTGAACGCTCTCTACCTAAACCCCAGGTCCTGCAGACAGTCATAAACCTGTGCTAGTGCAGCTTCTGTGGCTCAGGGAGGGAATTCTGGAGGTTCTGAGTATTCGCATGAGGCCAGTCCCGATCAAAACTTGTATGTGTCCCATAGAACGTATATATGAGTGGATTAAGTGAGTGTGACGTCCTCACAGCGTCAGCGTTGCTCAAATCAGGCTCCCGTTGCCACGGTTACAGGAGAGAATTTGCAGCCAGGCTCCATATTTGGAAATCCGACCGCAAGTAACAGCAACCACAAGAGCCAATCATGATTGAGGAGGTTAAATATGCCGCCCTCCTCAGAAATACTCTGCACCATCCTGCACGGACCGCTGTATTTCGGTGATTCTTGAGAATAATAAGGAAACTTTTAGCTTTAATCATCAAACTTTAAATAGTAAGTTTAAGTCACTGATTTATGTTATATGTTCTGTTACGTACGAACAACAACAAGCTGTCAATCAAACCTGTTGCTAACGCTAGGCGGCAGCGACCTTGGGGAATGAAGGCGTCTGATTGGGCCATTATTTTTGTTCATGTCTTGATTTAGGAACTGTGGTTTAAGATCCCAAATCCAGGAGTTTACCTTTTCCAGCAGCTGTTGTTTTTCCCCCAGATACCACGCAGGAGAGCAGATGCTTGAGAAAGGATTTAACAACAACTCTAATAAATGTAAATATGATTTATTTGACAGATAATAGAGTCAGCCAATTAACAGTCAGTTGAAGTCTGGATCTTCTTTAAAGCCCAATGCAAGAAAGACCCGGAAGAACGTGTTTGGGTTAAATTTAGTTTCAATAAGACTCTTGACCATCTGGATCATGAGACAGCTTTTAGAAATGATTTAGTATTACTGTAACTCAAGAGAGAATTTCAATAATTTGGTAGTTGCGTCATCTCCGAACAATAAATACTGTGACGATAACGCCTCACTGCTGCCCCCTGTGGTGTTTCCAGGCGGTGATCTGGTGGAGACGGAGAAGGGCGGGATCCGGATCGTCATTTCTCCATTTGTTTTGTCTTTCCGAGACCCTCCAAAGTACTTCAAACCCGGCCTGCCCCTCCAACTCACGGTGAAGAGCCAAGCTGATCTTTGACTCATTGATTTTATTTTTTATATTTTAAGTCTACATCAGGCTTAAAGTGGATATGAGAGGTTTTCATGTTTTTGTAATTCTGACATGATTATTGTAGTTTTACATCAGTTAAGTGGCAGTTTGTGGGAAAAATGCTGAAAAGAAAAGAAAATACAGGAAGTCCTAAAACAGAATTCCTTTGCTTATGTCATCAACACTGAAAATTTATGACAATTTATGGACAAGGAAGGTATTTTTCTGACACTTTAAACGTCCTGTATTACCCAAAGTTTTTGTCTACATCTCCAAAGCTCAAAATGATCTGCTCCACCTTGTGATGTCATGTCGTGGTAGTTTTCAAATTAACAGCTACTTTTGTTCAGTAGAGATTTTCAATTCTAGGGTTGGGCTGTATCCAAATTTTGCTACTGTTAAACCGTCTCAGTGTTTTCCCGGGGTTTACAGTATTACCGTGACTAATCCAGAATTATTTTGTAGCTGCACCTAAACCCTTCAGAAAAAAGAGCAGCTTTATGTTTGAAGATGAAGCACAAGTTCTGATCAGACCAAACTTTGCAGCGCGTTCGATCGCATCAGTGCAGAGCTGTTTTTATCAGCACTTATACTGTATGCAAATTAACCATGCGGTTTGAAGTTTCGTTTCTGTAAAACGTAAACAAATGTGCCAAAGCTGCATTAAACATATTATTACTCAAAGTCTAGAATGAGCGGAGCAGCAGAAATGTAGAGCGGTGGAGAGGACCAATCACAGCCCTTATTGTCTGCGTCGTTTTGAGGTGTCGTTAGAAAGTTCGGGAGGTGCAGGTCGGACGCTGTGCGTAGGGATCGCACATCCACTTAAATACGTTTTGACGCCAACCATAAATTGGGCTTTACCGTCTCCTCCGTGAAAGTCTGACTTCGCCCTCAAGCGGGAACTTTCTCCTCTTCAGCCTCGTCCCCTCTCAACTCTCTGCTTCAATAAAACGTCTCCATCACAAACTTTTGGGCTCAACATCACACAGGAAGCGTCAGTCAGGGTTTTTTCTTCTTCTTCGCTGTGTGTGGATGGAAATCTCCGAGCGGAACCACGTTTGAGGAGGAGAGAGAGCGGAGGGGAGGAAGTCCTGCTGTGGTTTTAGGTCCTAATGCAGATTTTTTTAATGACGGTAATGAAACTGATACTGATGATAATTTTTGAATACACAATAATTACCGCCCACCCCTAGTATGGCGCAATTCCTGTATTACTACATGACATCACAAGGTGGAAAGAGTGTTTTCAGTGTGAGAAAAGAAGTGCAGGATTTGTGTGTTAAATGTGTGAACAAAACAACACAGTTCCAGGTGTGATCATGATGACTAAACAATATTATGAGCCCTTTAATCTTGAAGCTAAATAGTGATTGTAACTGTGCAGGTGGATGTGAGGCACCACGACGGCTCTCCGCCCCAAAACGTCCATGCGACGCTGACATTCCTGGACACTCCACTCGTGCTCATTGGAGGCACCGCTCACACCAGTATCAACATGCCCATAGACCGGAGCCCACAACTCATCAGGGTCAGAACACGTTTCTTTATTTACTGCAAGATTAAGTGCAATTTTAATGCAATGAGGAAAATTAGAAAGACATTTTTACCATCATTTCCTACAAACAACTACATCTCTTAAGGGCGTAGGTTTGGTCTCAGCTATGGGCCTATGTGTCCTAATTTTCAGAGTCATGCTGATGGCTGCTGAATATTCCGCCATAGACATACAGTATCTCACAAAAGTGAGTACACTCCTCACACTTCTGCAAACATTTAATGATATCTTTTCATGGGACAACACTGACGAAATGACACTGTAAACAAGGTAAAGTAGTCCATGTACAGCTTGTATAACAGTGTAAATTTACTGTCTCCTCAAAATAACTCAACGCACAGCCATTAATGTCTAAACTGCTGGCAACAAAAGTGAGTACACCCCTAAGTGGAAATGTCCAAATTGGGCGAAAATGTCCAAACTTTTGTATAAAAGTGTCATTTCGTCAGTTGTCCCATGAAAAGATATAATTAAATGTTTGCAGAAGTGTGAGGGGTGTACTCACTTTTGTGAGATACTGTATACACATAACACCTCCAGTGTGATATCACCCCAGAGTATGGACTGTGTGCAGGCAGAGACGGTGCAGCCGGGTCTGAACGCGCTGCAGCAGGCCCACGCAGAGCTCCGGCTGAAGCCCTACACCACGCACAGCTCTGCCCGGAACCTGCTGTACATCTCCGGGGCGGGTCAGAGGGTCAGTGTGGGCGACAATCTGCGCCTCGTCTTCAACGTGCACGTGGAGAAGCCTGAGCACCGGCAGCACGTCAAACACATCACGTACATGGTGAGAGCTGACGAGGAGGGGGAAAAATAATAATAGTAGTAGTTGTAGTAGTAGTAGTAATTGTAGTAGCAGTAGTAGTAGTAGTAGAAGTAGCAGTAATTGTAGTAGTAGCAGTAGTAGCAGTAGTAGTAGCTGTAGTAGTAGTAGCAGTAGCAGTTGTAGTAGCAGTAGTAGCAGTTGTAGTTGTAGTAGTAGTAGTGGTAGTAGTAGCAGTAGTAGCAGTAGTAGCAGTAGTAGTAGTAGTTGTAGTAGGAGTAGTGGTAGCAGTAGTAGTAGTAGTATGAAGTTATACTGGCAGTAGTAATAGTAGTAACAGTAGGAGCAGCTGTAGTACTTTTAGTAGTAGTAACAGTAAGTAGTAGCAGTAGTAGGCAGTAATGGTATGAGTCAGTATAGTCACATTATTTTTGTTTTTTGGGAAATTTTTAAGCAGCTTTTCTGTATTTTACTGAAAAAAAGACAAAGTATTCCTCTCTTTACTGTTGGCAGGGATCAAATTGGTCAAAAATAGGGACACCTGAGACATTTCTTGTATAAAACCGGGACAAATCACTGGTTTTGTATAAATCTGCTGGGACAGGGGACACAGGGCTCAAACCTGGGACTGTCCTGGGTAAATAGGGATGCTTGGTCACCCTAGACTAGTAGTAGTCTGTCTGTCTTCTTTTGCTTTATTCGCTGGGTCGTGGGAGCAGCTGACTATTCTATTTGGGCCACTTTTGGATGACTGAGGGAGAGTATTACAGTAGACCTTCTCATATGTGAAATATTGTTCACATATTATAGATTTTTTTCCACAATAGCTTCTGAGAGTAGTACAATTCTTCAACTCCAAAGATGTGATTGTTGTCAGGACTTTAAGCCACAAGTTTGGACCCAAGAAAATAAAGGTTCATCATGTGTATCATATATATGGAGATTTCTTTCAAAAACAGTGAATAGTGTGACGCTAACTGAAGGCAATGCTCTGTCAGAAGCTTTATTACACTTTAACTTGAGCTTCATTTGAACGCAAACTGACCATAAAAAAGGGAGCTGGAGGTGCAACAGGTGATCTGATCTGTGCTGTTAAAGGGATAGTTTGGGTTTTTTACATGAATCTGTACGACCCCGTCAGCAGAGTGGTGCATCAACACTGACTTACCTCCCGACAGCGTCCGGTGAGCCGAGTTCTTCCCCGGTTTTGGTGCTGATGAACGTGTCCAGCAAGTTGGCTGGAGTCATAAAAATAAAGCGTTTTTCTTCTCAAAACAAAATGTCTTCAAAAGAGTGACGTTACAAAACGGTGAACCACAAAAAAGTCAGACCTCATAATCGCTTGGTACTGTTTTCTCTCCGGTCGTATCACTGCGCTGCCTCCAGGTGGCGCTGCGCCTGTTTCACTGTTTCCTGCTTGGAAAGTTCACGACAACATGTGTGACTACGACACCGGTGATGAAGACATGGCCTTTAGCACAGAGCCAAGGGGAGATCTTTATGAACCTGAATATACTGATGCTCAAATTCACCAGATGGAGTCAGAACAGCAGAGAAACAGGAGGGACAGAGTGGGACGAGCTGAAGCTCAAGCTGGATTTTTGTTGTTTCAGCCTGGAGAATCACAAGTCCACACCATTTTTATATATATTCTTATACAGTCTTATATACTTATGTCTGTAGCTCTCACGTTAGCTCTCGCGTCGCGGCATCATCAGCCTGAGCACGTAAACTCTGCCGAACTCCTGAAAAGTGTTGGATTTGTGTGCAGCTTCACCTGGAGGCAGCGCAGTGAGACGACCGGAGAGAAAATAGTACCAAGCGATTATGAGGTCTGACTTTTTCATGGTTCACCGTTTTGTGCCATAAATGTATCACTTTTTTGAACACATATTGTTTTGAGAAGAAAAACGCTTTATTCTCATGAGTTCAGCCAACTTGCTGGACACTTTCGTCAGCACCGAAACCGGGGAAGAACTCGGCTCACCGGACGCTGTCGGGAGGTAAGTCAGTGTTGATGCACGACTGCTGATGGGGACGTACAGATTCATGTCAAAAAACCCAAACTATCAATACGTCCCTGCCCTTCCTCTAGAGTACTACAGTATAACGGTATCAGATTTACCATGTGTTTTCTGCGTAGGTGCTGAACAAAGGGCGTATCATCAAAGCAGAGCGGATGGATGTCTTTGCCCAGCACGTGGTGGCAGTCATGCTCAGCATTACCCCAGAAATGGTGCCCTCTTTTCGGGTCGCGGTGTTCTACACTTTCCCCTGGGTCGTAGAGGAGGAGGTGGTGGCTGACTCCATCTATGTGGAGGTGCAAGAATCCTGTGGGAGCACGGTACGGATCTTTTTCACACAGCAACCACAATTTTTTTCTTTTTGTTTTTGATTATAATCGGCTATTATCACAACGGCAGGAAGTGCAGAGATGTTGAGTCACGGCACTTCCGGTCAGTGCTTTTCTACGGCAAAATACCTGTGGAAAAGTGTCGCATATTTTTGAGCAGCTTCATAAATCTGCTCCAACATCAAATCTTCATCCAACAAGGTCGACAAAGAACAGATTCTGTCCATGAAGAATTTTCCACAACTATCAAGGGAAGAAAGACGAAAACTTAAAGAACAACGAGCATTAGTGAAACTACTGAGCAACATTAACGTTATAGAGATTTGTGCAGTTTAAATGTTATAGATGTTCACAGATTAAATGTCGACCAGTTAAACTTCATGACCATGACATTAGTGTTTGCTCAGTAGTTTCACTGATGCTCGTCATTGTTCGTCTTTAAGTTTTCGTCTTTCTTCCCTTGATAGTTGTGGATAAATTCTTCATGTTCTTTGTCAACCTTGTTGGATGAAGATTTGGTGTTGGGGCAGATTTATGAAGCTGCTCAAAAATATGCAACACTTTTCCACAGGTATTTTCCCATAAAAAAGCACTGACCAGAAGTTGCGCGACTCAACATCGTGGCACTTCCTGCTGTTGTGATAATAGCCTATACATATATGCAGTATGTGGGTACATACCACATATAAGGATCCTTATACGTCATTATAAAGGTAGTAGTTTC
Organism: Odontamblyopus lacepedii; assembly: GCA_034769755.1. Lineage (NCBI taxonomy): Eukaryota > Metazoa > Chordata > Actinopteri > Gobiiformes > Gobiidae > Odontamblyopus > Odontamblyopus lacepedii. Next base: position 5,355,341 of record CM068353.1, read on the forward strand.
TATTGAACTTTTAAAAATATTTACAGTGCAGTGCAGGTGCATAAATCTATGTTTAACATTTATATTCAGCATTTTTTGTGTTTTTTATGTACATGAATTGGCTACGATCTTAAAAAATGTCATGTGGTGCAACTGAGAATAACCTTAAAATAGTTGTATTTTCTAAAACATGGTTGGGATATTAATCTTGTGAGTAATATGAAGTGTTTGCATTTCTTTAGATTTTTAATGCATATTGATATTTTCTTTTGCTCCAATATGACAGTCACCTGCTTGTGTTTAATGAACAAACTACTGGCCTGGAAAATGCATCAAATGAAGAAAAATGCCTAAAGCACCATTCACCCAAGTCGACTTTGTCTGTTATTAAACTCCAGCCATAGAATTCCTGCTGTTATTAGTCGCACCACATGATGCACAAAAAGCACAAAAAACATGCAGAATAACTCATGATTTCTGAAAAAATGATTTAGTTCCATGGAGGTCAGAGGTACTACAGAAATGTGCTGAATTATTATGAAATTTGAACCTTTTAAATTGAGGAAATCGCAGTTGGACAGCATCATGTCATTGACCCATAAACAATATACACACATAAAGCACACTCACAATCGTGCATGACAAAAGTGGAGTAATAATTAGGGCCTGACCAATATATTGGTTTGCCGATATGAGCTCTTGGAAACATATCAGCTATCGGTCAGAATCTTGCCGATATGGGCCGATATTCCACATGGACATGTTTTACCTTGTTATAAAGCTCAGACTCTCTATATTCTGCCCATTTAATCCAGTTTACAGACAGATAAATGTCCTGATCTGTGGCGCCGCATCAGGATTTATCTGAGGAGTCTTTTATCTGTGTCTGTGACATTGTCCCGCCCCTGAACACATTGCCATGTGCGTTTGTTTACAGCCGCAGCCATAGATCCACGTGCACAACACTGAGATTATTTTCTTTTTCCGGATGCTCAGTGTGAGTCTGGATTAAAAGGACAGTTCTTAGTGCAGACTTGTGATCTGAGAGGAGCCTGTGTGAGGCTGAGTGTTGAAATGTGTCGGTTTTGAAGCTCGTTTTGGTTCTTTCTCATTGGTTAGCGATTAGCTGCTGTAGCTCGCACACATAAACAGGCCGTTTTCTCTTCTATTAGCGACTGTAAAGTGACTATAGTGGCCGTATATATGTTACTGGACACGCACTGATATGTAAATGAGCTGCGAATAGAAGTGTGAATTATCCGCATTTAGCAGATCATTAATTACCGCGGCGCACACGCATTTACCGCTAAAGGCTAATAGTGTTAATTTACTTAGTGCTTTCTTTACTGTCTAGAATATCGTACAAAAATGCCATTAGGCCGACCGACTGTCTTTAAATATAACGTAAAGAGGCAGAATAACAGTAAATGTCGCCTAAATAAACCCAACTGAAAATCCAATGCAGCCAAAGTTTTATAAACAACTGAAGATTTACAGTGAAGTTTTACGTCATAAATATATCAGCGATTATATCTGCAGCTCCAACTCCCATTTTATCTGCGTCAAATCAGCCGCAACAAAATCCATATCGGTCGGGCCCTAGTAATAATAACACTGCTGACGGGGACACAGATTCATGTCAAAAAACACAAACTATCCCTTAAATACAGGCCCTGGTTAGACCTGCGTGAAGTCGGCCCTCATCAAACTCAAACCTACACAGAAACTATGTCAATCGTTTGTGCTTCATTTGTGCTACAAAAAGTTTCGTTCGTGCTTCTTTAGTTTTAGAGAAATTAACGATTCTTTTATCGATCAAATTGGGGTCAGTCCCCAGGAAGCTTCAAAATGCTCTAAAACGGCCAAAATTGAGTCATTTGTATCAGTCTTTAGCAATTTGCTTTTGATTCATATTTTATATAATAATACAAACTTTTCCACAGCCTGAGATCGATTCTCTTCACTAGTTTTGCAGAGTTTGCCACTGTCAGCTGAGCGGAAATGGCGTCCTATAATTATCACAGAAATAATAATGAATAATTTTAGAAATAAACTCGCACAAATGAAAACTGTCACAGCACAAAACAGCACAAACGAAATACAAACGTTTTTTTTTTTTATATAATTTTCCTGTCTGTTTTGAGGCCGTTTCACATTCTGAGGGGCTGGACGACGTCTTCGGCCCAAAATAAAACTGCAAATATCTTAAGAACCAGAATTGCACAAATGAAACTTTTTGCAGCACAAACAAAGCACAAACGATTGACTCCATTTTGGGCGTTTTAGAGCATTTTGAAGTTTCCTGAGGGGCTGACCCCAATTTGACCTATAAAAGAATCGTTAATTTCTCAACAAACGAACAACAAATGAAACTTTTTGCAGCCCAAAACAGCGCAAATGATTGACATAGTTTTTGTGTAGGTTTGCCTCTGATGGGGGCGACTTCACGGAGGTCCTGGTTAGTCGTAGCTCCACTTAAACGCTGTAGTAAAGGCCCCGGTTAGTCGTAGCTCCACTTAAACGCTGTAGTAAAGGCCCCGGTTAGTCGTAGCTCCACTTAAACGCTGTAGTAAAGGCCCCGGTAAGTCGTAGCTCCACTTAAACGCTGTAGTAAAGGCTATCACGCCGGAGCACAGGACTCAAATGCAACGCAAAGAATGCCGTCTAACATAAAGTATTATTTCAGCACAACAGAAAATGTCCTACAAAAGGTAAGGCCTAAATGGCAAGGCAGGTAGATAACAACAAAGGAATTACTGTATATGATTTATAAAGTGAACTAAAATATCCTCCAAAACTGGGAATCTTTTCAATAAGAAAACAGGCAGGGAAAGAACTCAGATTCTGGGACTTTAATCAGAGTTGCTCAAATGCAAACAACAGATACAGGGTTTCAGACACAGAGCTAGAAAATGGGTGTTCACAGGTCAACAATCTAGCAAAGACTGAGTGAAGACCAGGAGCTTATATAGGCTCCCTGGGGATAATTAGGGAATGAGAGACAGGTGTCGGAGAACAGGGAGGGAGCAAAAGGAGGACTGGAACAGACCTGGAGCTGGACTGGGGAAGAACATTTAGACAATAGGCAGAACTGTGACAAAGGCCCCGGTTAGTCATAGCTTCACTTAAACGCTGTAGTAAAGGCCCCAGTTAGTCGTAGCTCCACTTAAACGCTGTAGTAAAGGCCCCGGTTAGTCGTAGCTCTACCTAAACCTAAACCCTGTAGTAAAGGCTCTGGTTAGTCGTAGCTCCACTTAAACGCTGTAGTAAAGGCTCTGGTTAGTCGTAGCTCCACTTAAACGCTGTAGTAAAGGCTCTGGTTAGTCGTAGCTCCACTTAAACGCTGTAGTAAAGGCCCCGGTTAGTCGTAGCTCCACTTAAACGCTGTAGTAAAGGCCCCGGTTAGTCGTAGCTCCACTTAAACGCTGTAGTAAAGGCCCCGGTTAGTCGTAGCTCCACTTAAACGCTGTAGTAAAGGCCCCGGTTAGTCGTAGCTCCACTTAAACGATGTAGTAAAGGCCCCGGTAAGTCGTAGCTCCACTTAAACGCTGTAGTAAAGGCTCTGGTTAGTCGTAGCTCCACTTAAACGATGTAGTAAAGGCCCCGGTAAGTCGTAGCTCCACTTAAACGCTGTAGTAAAGGCCCCGGTTAGTCGTAGCTCCACTTAAACGCTGTAGTAAAGGCCCCGGTTAGTCGTAGCTCTACCTAAACCTAAACCCTGTAGTAAAGGCTCTGGTTAGTCGTAGCTCCACTTAAACGCTGTAGTAAAGGCTCTGGTTAGTCGTAGCTCCACTTAAACGCTGTAGTAAAGGCTCTGGTTAGTCGTAGCTCCACTTAAACTCTGTAGTAAAGGCCCTGGTTAGTCGTAGCTCCACTTAAACGCTGTAGTAAAGGCCCCGGTTAGTCGTAGCTCCACTTAAACGCTGTAGTAAAGGCTCTGGTTAGTCGTAGCTCCACTTAAACGCTGTAGTAAAGGCTCTGGTTAGTCGTAGCTCCACTTAAACGCTGTAGTAAAGGCTCTGGTTAGTCGTAGCTCCACTTAAACGCTGTAGTAAAGGCCCCGGTTAGTCGTAGCTCCACTTAAACGCTGTAGTAAAGGCCCCGGTAAGTCGTAGCTCCACTTAAACGCTGTAGTAAAGGCTCTGGTTAGTCGTAGCTCCACTTAAACGCTGTAGTAAAGGCTCTGGTTAGTCGTAGCTCCACTTAAACGCTGTAGTAAAGGCTCTGGTTAGTCGTAGCTCCACTTAAACGCTGTAGTAAAGGCCCCGGTTAGTCGTAGCTCCACTTAAACGCTGTAGTAAAGGCCCCGGTAAGTCGTAGCTCCACTTAAACGCTGTAGTAAAGGCTCTGGTTAGTCGTAGCTCCACTTAAACGCTGTAGTAAAGGCTCTGGTTAGTCGTAGCTCCACTTAAACGCTGTAGTAAAGGCTCTGGTTAGTCGTAGCTCCACTTAAACGCTGTAGTAAAGGCTCTGGTTAGTCGTAGCTCCACTTAAACGCTGTAGTAAAGGCTCTGGTTAGTCGTAGCTCCACTTAAACGCTGTAGTAAAGGCCCTGCTGTGTCCTCCAGCTCAGCGTGGGGCCACAGGGGAGGCCCGTAGACGTCCAGCCCGGGAAGACGCTCCGGCTGCAGGTCCAGGCTGAGCCCAGCTCCACCGTCAGCCTGGTCGCCGTGGACAACTCTGTGTTTCTGCTGCGGAGAGACCGGCTCACACAGAGCAAGGTACTACTGCAAATACTACTGCAAGTACTGCAAATACTACTGCAAGTACTGCAAATACTACTGCAAATACTACTGCAAGTACTGCAAATACTACTGCAAGTACTGCAAATACTACTGCAAGTACTGCAAATACTGCTACTACTACAAATACTTCTGCAAATACTGCTACTACTGCTACAAATACTGCTACAACTACTACTACTGCAAATAGAACTACAAATACTACTACTGCTACAAATACCAGTACAAGTACTACTACTACTACTGCAAATACAACTGCTACTGCAAATACTACTACTGCTACTGCAAATACTACTACTGCTACTGCAAATACTACTACTACTACTACAAGTACTACTACTACTGCAAATACAACTGCTACTGCAAATACTACTACTACTACTACAAGTACTACTACTACTACTGCAAATACTACAAATACTACTACTACAAATACTACTACTACTACTACTACTATTACTACAAATACTACTACTACTGCAAATACTACAAATACTACTGCTACAAATACTACTACTACTGCAAATACTACTGCAAATACTACAAACACTACTACTACAAATACTACTACTACTGCAAATACTACAACTACAAATACTACTACTACAACAAATAGTACTGCTACTGCAAATACTACTACTGCAAATACTACTACTACCGCAAAATACTACAAATACTACTACTACTACTACTACTACTACAAATACTACTATTACTGCAAAAACTACTGCTACTACTGCTACTGCAAATACTACTACTGCAAATACTACTGCCAATACTACTACTACTGCAAAATACTACAAATACTACTACTACTACTACAAATACCACTGCTACTACTGCTATTACAAATACTACTACTACTACTACTAATACTGCAAATACTACTACTACTACAAATACTGCTAGTGCTACTATTGCTACAAATTCTACTACAACTGCTACTACTGCAAATACAACTACAAATACTACTACTACAAATACCAGTACAAGTACTACTACTGCAAATACTACTGCTACTGCAAATACTACTACTACTGCTACTGCAAATACTACTACTACTACTACTGCAAGTACTACTACTACTGCAAGTACTACTACTACTGCAAATACTACAAATACTACAACTACAAATACTACTACTACAACAAATAGTACTGCTACTGCAAATACTACTACTGCAAATACTACTGCAAATACTACTACTACTGCAAAATACTACAAATACTACTACTACTACTACTACTGCTACTACTACTACTGCAAATACTACAAACACTACTGCTACTGCAAATACTACTACTGCAAATACTACTGCCAATACTACTACTACTGCAAATACTACAACTACAAATACTACTACAACAAATATTACTGCTACTGCAAATACTACTACTGCAAATACTACTACTACTACTACTACAAATACTACTACTACTGCAAATAATACTACGAATACTACTACTACAAATACTACTACTACTGCAAATAATACTACGAATACTACTACTACAAATACTACTACTACTGCAAATAATACTACCACTACTACTGCAAATACTACTACTACAAATACTACTACTACTACAAATACTACTACTACTGCTGCTAAACCAGAACTACCCCAGTTCTACCCCCGGACTCACAGGTTGTGGTGGGGCTGTGTGCAGGTGTGGGCCGTGCTGCAGGGGGGGGATCTGGGCTGTTCCCGTGGCGGCGGGGGCAGTGCCAGAGGAGTCTTCACAGATGCCGGACTGCTCTTCTTCTCAAACGGCCCCTTCAAGACCGACTTCAGACAAAGTCCGGCTCACTCAGGCCTAACTCTGGCCCCCGCACTTCTGCTCGCTCCAGACTCACTGAATAAATAAACATATATGTGCTTCTGTCCACAGCGCTGCAGTGTCCACGCAGCTCCAGGTGGAGGCGCTCTGCTGAGCTCTTAGAGCGCAAAGCCAGACTGGGTCAGTCCTAAGTCAAGTCCTGGTCTAGGCCTGGTTAAGTCTTGGTTTAATATTGGTCTAGTCCTGGTTTAATCCTAGACTAACCCTGGTTTAGTCAAGTTCAAGTCCTGGTTTAGTCCTGGTCTAACCCTGGTTTAGTCTTGGTTTATTCCTGGTCTAGTCCTGGTTTAGTCCTGGTCTAACCGTGGTTTAGTCTTGGTTTATTTCTGGTCTAGTCCTGATCTAGCCCTGGTTTAGTCCTGGTCTAACCCTGATTTAGTCTTGGGTCTGACCCTGGTCTCACCCTGATCTAGTCCTGGTTTAGTCCTGGTCTAGCTTTGGTTTAGTCTTGGGTCTGGCCTTGGCCTCTCCTTGGTCTAGTCCTGGTTTAACCATGGTGGTCTAACCCCAGTATCTCTCTGGTCTAACCCTGGTCAAGTCCTGGGCTAGTCCTGGTTTAGCCCTGGTGTAGTCCTGATCTAGGCCTGGTCTAACCCTGGTCTTGTCCCGGTCTAACCATGGTATAGTCCTGGTTTAGTCCTGGTCTAGTCCCGGTCTAGTCCTAGTCCCGGTCTAACCCTGGTCTAGTTCTGGTCTAACCCTGGTCTAGTCCTGGTTTAGTCCTGGCCTAGTCCTGGTCTCTCCCTGGTCTAGTCCTGGTCTCTCCCTGGTCTAATCCTGGTCTAGTCCCGGTCTAGACCTAGTCCTGGTCTAACCCTGGTCTAGTCCCGTTCTAACCTCAGTCTAACCCTGGTATAGTCCTGGTCTAACCCTGGTCTAGTCCCGGTCTAGTCCTAGTCCCGGTCTAGTCCTAGTCCCGGTCTAACCCTGGTCTAACCCTGGTCTAGTCCCCGTTTAGTCCTAGTCCCGGTCTAACCCTGGTCTAACCCTGGTCTAGTCCCTGTCTAGTCCTAATCCCGGTCTAACCCTGGTCTGGTCCCAGTCTAGTCCTAGTCCCGGTCTAACCCTGGTCTAGTCCCGCTCTAGTCCCGGTCTAACCCTGGTCTAACCCTGGTGTAACCCTGGTCTAGTCCCGGTCCTACCCTGGTGACCAGGGTTAGACCAGGGCCTGGTCTAACCCTGGTTTAGTCCCAGTCTAACCCTGGTGTAGTCCCGGTCTAACCCTGGTCTAGTCCTGGTCTAGTCCCGGTCTAACCCTGGTCTAACCCTGGTCTAGTCCTGGTCTAGTCCCGGTCTAGTTCTAGTCCCGGTCTAACCCTGGTCTAACCCTGGTGTAGTCCTGGTCTAGTCCTAGTCCCGGTCTAACCCTGGTCTAACCCTGGTCTAACCCTGGTCTAGTCCCGGTCTAGTCCTGGTCCCGGTCTAACCCTGGTCTAGTCCTGGTCCCGGTCTAACCCTGGTCTAACCCTGGTCTAGTCCTGGTCCCGGTCTAACCCTGGTCTCTGCAGAGCGGGAGTACAAAGACGAGCTGTTGCGCCGCTGCTGTGTGGACGGTCTCAGGGACGTTCCGATGCGATACTCGTGCACTCGGAGGTCCCTGTACATCTCCGAGGGCGTGGAGTGTATCCGGGCGTTCCGAGACTGCTGCGGAAAGTACCGGAACGAGCCCATCGACCCCCGGATGCCCACAGCCATGCCCAGCTTCATCACCACCACCCCCGTCCCCACCACCACCCAGGCATTTCGCTGGGACAGAATGTACTTTTCCGGCAGTGCCTCCATCATGCCCTACGGTAAGTACAACCAGACTGTGTCCTGGATCAGTTTTGGTCTAGTCCCGGTTTAGTCTTGGTTTAATCTCAATTTAGTCCCAGATTAGTCCCGGTTTAATCCTGGTTTAGTCTCAATTTAGTCCCAGTTTAGTCCCGGTTTAGTCTCAGTTTTGTCCTGGTTTAGTTTTAGGTTAGTCCCGGATTAGTCCCTGTTTAATCCTGGATTAGTCCCGGATTAGTCCTGGTTAGTCACGGTTTAGTCCGTTTTTAGTCCTGGTTCAGTCCTGATTAATTTCTGGTTTAGTCCTGGTTTATCCCCGGATTAGTTCTGGTTTAATCCGTTTTTAGTTCTGCTTCAGTACTGATTCATTTCTGGTTTAGTCTTGGTTTAGTCCCAGTTTAGTCTCAGTTTAGCCCCGGTCTTGTTCCGGTTTAGCCCTGGATTAGTCCTGGTTTAATCCTGGTTTAGTCTCAATTTAGTCCTGGTTTAGCCCCAGATTAGTCCCAGTTTAGTTCCAGTTTAGCCCCAGTTTAATCCCAGTTTAGTCCGTTTTTAGTCCTGCTTCAGCCCTGATTCATTTGAATATGAATATGAAAATGTCATGTGAATATGAAAATCACATTTGTAGGATCAATACCTGCTTAAATATCTCATTTTAATACTTTTATATCGATTAGTGTCTAATTTTGTTTTGAGTAGCCCATAAAAAAGACTAGATTGGTCTAGCGGCCCCATTGTCCCTGAACCTACAGCAAACCCATGTCACAGCTCGGGCTGTCATGGTAATCGCAATATTGCCATTACCGCAGTACAATTTTGCTATTTTACTATGAACTAATTCTCGTTTACGTGGCTCTGAGCAAGTGGGTCCAAATCCTGGGACCATAGACAGTATAAAGAATATAAACAGTGTATGATCGGGACCCGACCTGAACCCGCGCACATTAAAACTCACACGTTGCCTCCACTGCAGCAGCCGTAGTATCTGCAGAAGCGCGTCTTGTGAATACGCGGTTCTGTTTGTGTAACGAATCACTGACGCTGCACCTGACACAGCCTCTGTGCTCAGGATGTCTCTGTCCAGGTGAGGAGCTTTGTCTTTGCGTGTTTGATTCGTGACCTGTGTCGTTCACACTGAAGCATCGTTTGTGTAGCTTTGATGCAGATGAAACTCCGGTATTTTCTCGTCTCTCGCTGTTTTCATTTGGTAACACAGGCAAATACAAAAGTCCTGCGCTCCTGTTCAGAGCACTGACTCAAAGTTGAGTATGACTTGTTAGGAAGAACAAATATGCATGTCCTAGGATACTGCTGCTCAACAGTAACAGCAGTAACGATGCAAAAGAAATAGGCCCTACTGAAATAGGCTCAGGCCTAATGAAATCCATGAAATAAATGAAATGTATTGTTCTTATTCCTACATGCTGTTAACAGAAGAGAGAGGAAATGTTTTCTAGCTTTGAATCGCTCTCGTTTCGTCTGGCTGGTGCTGGTTGTTACGTGGGTTTGCTGTAGGTTCTGGGACATTGGGGTCGCCAAACTGATCTAGTTTTATGGACTCGCCAGTCAAAAAGTCTAAGAATTCCTTGACTACAGGGGGAGGGTCAAGAGAGAGAGTTTACAGCCGTGCCCACGGCAGGATGCCAGGACGACCAAGGGAACCAATGATGGGACTTCCCGGACCTCCCGGAGCTGCCGGATTTCCCGGAGCTGGGGCGCCACGATTCGACAGGCCGATACCAAGAGAGCGGGACGAGGACGAGGTCGAGGAGGACTGGGACGAAGAGGACTTGGACGAGACCAGGGTGGATCTCAGGTCTAAGTTCCAGGAGTCGTGGCTCTGGGAGGACGTGCGTCTGCCCTCCAAAGCGGACCCCACAGGGTAGGAACAGTTTAGTCCTGGTTTAGGCTCGGTCTAAAACTAGTTCAGTCTTAGTTTAGTCCTGGTTTAGTCTCAGTATAAAACTAGTTCAGTCTTAGTTTAGTCCTGGTTTAGTCTCGGTCTAAAACTAGTTCAATCTTAGTTTAGTCCTGGTTTAGTCTCAGTCCAAAACTTTTTCCGTTTTAGTTTAGTCCTGGTTTAGTCTCAGGCTAAAACTAGTTCAGTTTTAGTTTAGTCCTGGTTTAGTCTCAGTCCAAAACTTTTTCCGTTTTAGTTTAGTCCTGGTTTAGTCTCAGTATAAAACTAGTTCAGTTTTAGTTTAGTCCTGGTTTAGTCTCGGTCTAAAACTAGTTCAGTCTTAGTTTAGTCCAGGTTTAATCTCAGTCCAAAACTTTTTCCGTTTTAGTTTAGTCCTGGTTTAGTCTCAGGCTAAAACTAGTTCAGTTTTAGTTTAGTCCTGGTTTAGTCTCAGTCCAAAACTTTTTCTGTTTTAGTTTAGTCCTGGTTTAGTCTCAGGCTAAAACTAGTTCAGTTTTAGTTTAGTCCTGGTTTAGTCTCAGTCCAAAACTTTTTCCGTTTTAGTTTAGTCCTGGTTTAGTCTCAGGCTAAAACTAGTTCAGTTTTAGTTTAGTCCTGGTTTAGTCTCAGTCCAAAACTTTTTCAGTCTTAGTTTAGTCCTGGTTTAGTCTCAGGCTAAAACTAGTTCAGTTTTAGTTTAGTCCTGGTTTAGTCTCAGTCCAAAACTTTTTCTGTTTTAGTTTAGTCCTGGTTTAGTCTCAGGCTAAAACTAGTTCAGTTTTAGTTTAGTCCTGGTTTAGTCTCAGTCCAAAACTTTTTCCGTTTTAGTTTAGTCCTGGTTTAGTCTCAGGCTAAAACTAGTTCAGTTTTAGTTTAGTCCTGGTTTAGTCTCAGTCCAAAACTTTTTCAGTCTTAGTTTAGTCCTGGTTTAGTCTCAGGCTAAAACTAGTTCAGTTTTAGTTTAGTCCTGGTTTAGTCTCAGTCCAAAACTTTTTCTGTTTTAGTTTAGTCCTGGTTTAGTCTCAGGCTAAAACTAGTTCAGTTTTAGTTTAGTCCTGGTTTAGTCTCAGTCCAAAACTTTTTCCGTTTTAGTTTAGTCCTGGTTTAGTCTCAGGCTAAAACTAGTTCAGTTTTAGTTTAGTCCTGGTTTAGTCTCAGTCCAAAACTTTTTCAGTCTTAGTTTAGTCCTGGTTTAGTCTCAGGCTAAAACTAGTTCAGTTTTAATTTAGTCCTGGTTTAGTCTCGGTCTAAAACTAGTTCAGTCTTAGTTTAGTCCTGGTTTAGTCTCAGTCCAAAACTTTTTCAGTCTTAGTTTAGTCCTGGTTTAGTCTCAGGCTAAAACTAGTTCAGTTTTAATTTAGTCCTGGTTTAGTCTCGGTCTAAAACTAGTTCAGTCTTAGTTTAGTCCTGGTTTAGTCTCAGGCTAAAACTAGTTCAGTTTTAGTTTAGTCCTGGTTTGGTCTCAGTCCAAAACTTTTTCTGTTTTAGTTTAGTCCTGGTTTAGTCTCAGGCTAAAACTAGTTCAGTTTTAGTTTAGTCCTGGTTTAGTCTCAGTCCAAAACTTTTTCCGTTTTAGTTTAGTCCTGGTTTAGTCTCAGGCTAAAACTAGTTCAGTTTTAGTTTAGTCCTGGTTTAGTCTCAGTCCAAAACTTTTTCAGTCTTAGTTTAGTCCTGGTTTAGTCTCAGGCTAAAACTAGTTCAGTTTTAATTTAGTCCTGGTTTAGTCTCGGTCTAAAACTAGTTCAGTTTTAGTTTAGTCCTGGTTTAGTCTCAGTCTAAAACTAGTTCAGTCTTAGTTTAGTCCTGTTTTAGTCTCAGTCTAAAACTAGTTCAGTTTTAATTTAGTCCTGGTTTAGTCTCAATCTAAAACTAGTTCAGTTTTAGTTTAGTCCTGGTTTAGTCTCAGTCTAAAACTAGTTCAGTCTTATCTTAGTCCTGTTTTAGTCTCAGTCTAAAACTAGTTCAGTTTTAATTTAGTCCTGGTTTAGTCTCAATCTAAAACTAGTTCAGTTTTAGTTTAGTCCTGGTTTAGTCTCAGTCTAAAACTAGTTCAGTTTTAGTTTAGTCCTGGTTTAGTCTCAGTCTAAAACTAGTTCAGTCTTAGTTTAGTCCTGGTTTAGTCTCTGTCTAAAATTAGTTCAGTTTGAGTTTAGTCCTGGTTTAGTCTCAGTCCAAAACTTTTTCAGTCTTAGTTTAGTCCTGGTTTAGTCTCAGTCTAAAACTAGTTCAGTTTTAGTTTAGTCCTGGTTTAGTCCTAATTCGGTTTTAGTTTAGTCCTGGTTTAGTCTCGGTCTAAAATTAGTTCACTCTGGCTTAGTCCTACCTCAGCCTTGGTTTAGCCCTGGTTTAGCCCTAGTTTAGCCCTGTTTTAGTCCCAGTTCTAGTCTAACCCCAGTCTCTTCTCCTCAGGCTGTCCTCTGTGCCTCTAGAGCGCCCCCTGCCTGACAGTATCACGGAGTGGGGCATCATGGCCATCAGCACCTCGGCTCAAACAGGTCTGCATTTATTCACTGTATTTACACCAAAAGTCCTGGACTGAACCACACTTTAGCTCGACAGGGCTGTAGATAAATGATGTGAAAGTGAAAATACAACGTGCTCCGACTCGTGCAGATGTCGTGGCACCAAAATTACTCGTGTAAAAGTAAGAAACACACCAAAACTATTGATTTAACTTTAGTTTTTATGATTTTATTTTCTACAATCCACATTTCCAAGCAATTAATTTGAATTCAAGTGAATTTAAACATCCAATATTGATTAGTTAAGCTCTGGTTCAGTCCTGGTTTTGGCACTGAGTGACAACAGTGCAACCAAAGCCCCATTAGAAACAATACATGCCAATATGAACTCTCGGAAACATATCGGTTATTGGCCTAAATCTTGCCGATATGGGCCGATATTCCACATGGACATGTTTTACATTGTTATAAAGCTCAGACTCTCTATATTCTTCCCATTTAATCTAATTTACAGACAGATGAATGTCCTAATATGTGGCGCCACATCAGTGTTTATCTGAGGAGTCATTTGTCTGTGTCCATTCCGCCCCTGAACGCATCGCCATGTGCTCTTGTTTACATCCGCAGCCATAGATCCACATACACAACACTGAGATTATTTTCTTTTTCCGGCCGCTCAGTGCGAGTCTGGATTAAAGGACAGTTCTTAGTGCTGATCTGAGAGGAGCCTGTGTGAGGCTGAGTGTTGAAATGTGTCGGTTTTGAAGCTCGTTTTGGTTCTTTCTCATTGGTTAGCGATTAGCTGCTGTAGCTCGCACACATAAACAGGCTGTTTTTGCTTCTATTAGCGACTGTAAAGTGACTATAGTGGCCGTATATATGTTACTGGACACGCACTGATATGTAAATGAGCTGTGAATAGAAGTGGGAATTATTGGCATTTAGATCATTAATTACCACGGCGCACACGTATTTACTGCTAAAGGCTAATAGCGTTAATTTACTTATACTTTCTTTACTGGCTAGAATATCACACAAAATTAGGCCGACCGACTGTCTTTAAATATGACGCAAAGAGGCAGAAGAACAAGAAATGCCCAATTGAAAATCCAATAGAGCCAAACCTAAGTTTTATAAACAATTGAAGATTTACAGTGAATTTTTACGTCATAAATATGCCGGTGATTATATCGGCAGCTCCAACTCCCATTTTATCGGTATCATATCGGCCGCAACAAAATCCATATCGGTCGGGGTCTAGTTACCAAACCACAAAACAAGACAAAAGGATAAAACAGATGCAATAAAACATGGTTAACAAGGTTTGGTCAATCTGGATTATCCATTTTTTCCATGATTCATTGAAACACAAAATGAAAAAAACAAATGATGAAGAAAAGAGTTGTTTTTTCATTTGCTTATTTTTAGTTTTATATGGACGAATGAGCGACCGATACAGGGAGTTTTGTACATAATGACGCGGCCGCTCCCGTTTGTCCGCAGGCTTCTGTGTGGCCGAGCCTTATAACGTCCGAGCCTGGAAGCCGCTCTTTGTGGATCTGAAGCTGCCGTACTCTGTCGCCCGGAACGAACAAGTGCAGATCCGAGCGGTGGTCTACAACTACTCCCCCGTCGACAGAGAGGTCTGCAGCTAGTCCTGGTTTAGTCCTGGTTTAGTCCTAGTTCATTCCTGGTTTAGTCCTAGTTTATTCCAGGTTTATTCCTGGTTCAGTCTTGGTTTAGACTGAGTTTAGTCCTGGTTTAGTCTTGGTTTAGACCTGGTTAATCCTAGTTTATTCCTGGTTCAGTCCTGGTTTAGACTGAGTTTAGTCCTGGTTTAGTCCTAGTTCATTCCTGGTTTAGTCCTAGTTTATTCCTAGTTTATTCCTGGTTCAGTCTTGGTTTAGACTGAGTTTAGTCCTGGTTTAGTCTTGGTTTAGTCCTGGTTAATCCTAGTTTAATTCTGGTTTAGACTGGGTTTAGTCCTGGTTTAGTCTCGGTTTAGTCCTGGTTAATCCTAGTTTAGTCCTGGTTTAGTACTGGTTATTCCTAGGTTAGTTCTGGTTTAGTCCTGGTTAATCCTAGTTTAGTCCTGGTTTAGTACTGGTTATTCCTAGGTTAGTTCTGGTTTAGTCCTGGTTAATCCTAGTTTAGTCCTGGTTTAGTACTGGTTATTTCTAGTTTAGTTCTGGTTTAGTCCTGGTTAATCCTAGTTTAGTCCTGGTTTAGTCCTGGTTAATCCTAGTTTCGTTCTTCTTTAGTCCTGGTTAATCCTAGTTTAGTCCTGGTTTAGTCTTGGTTAATCTTAGTTTAGTTCTGGTTTGTTCCTCGTTTAATCCTGGTTCAATTATGATTTAGTTCTGGTTTAGTCTCGGTCTAGTCTTTGTTAATCCTAGTTTAGTTCTGGTTTAGTCCTGGTTAATCCTAGTTTAGTCCTGGTTTAGTACTGGTTATTTCTAGTTTAGTTCTGGTTTAGTCCTGGTTAATCCTAGTTTAGTCCTGGTTTAGTCCTGGTTAATCCTAGTTTCGTTCTTCTTTAGTCCTGGTTAATCCTAGTTTAGTCCTGGTTTAGTCTTGGTTAATCTTAGTTTAGTTCTGGTTTGTTCCTCATTTAATCCTGGTTCAATTATGATTTAGTTCTGGTTTAGTCTCGGTCTAGTCTTTGTTAATCCTAGTTTAGTTCTGGTTTAGTCCTGGTTAATCCTAGTTTAGTCCTGGTTTAGTCTTGGTTAATCCTAGTTTAGCTCTGGTTTGTTTCTCATTTAATTCTGGTTCAATCATGATTTAGTTCTGGTTTAGTCTTGGTCTAGTCTTTGTTAATCCTAGTTTAATCCTGGTTTAGTCCTGGTTAATCCTAGTTTATATTCTGGTTTAGTCCTGTTAATCCTAGTTTAGTTCTGGTTTGTTCCTCGTTTAATCCTGGTTCAGTCCTGGTTTAGACTGGGGTTAGTCCTGGTTCATTGTTTATTGTTTAGTTGTACCTGGGGTCCTTCATTTAAAACGTTTTCATTTCATAAAGACATGTTTTAAAAACTATATAAATAGTCCTTTTAGTCTTGGTTCAGTCCTGGTTTATTCTACATTCAGGACTGGTCTAGTCCTGGTCCAGCCCTGATCAAGTCCTGGTTCAGTTGTGGTTTTGTCCTGGTCTAGTCCTGGTTCTGTTCTGGTTCAGTCCCGGTCTAGTCCCAGTCCAATCCCAGTCTAGTCCTGGTTCAGCTCTGGTTTAGCCTGGGTTCAGTCCTGGTTCAGTCCTGGTCTAGTCCCGGTCCAGTCCTGGTTCAACCCCAGTCTAGTCCTGGTCTAGCCCTGGTTCATGCCTGGTTTAGTCTAGGTTCAGTTCTGGTTTAGTCTTTGTTCAGTCCTGGTCTAGTCCTGGTCTAGTCCTGGTTTAGTTCTCATTCAGTCCTGGTCTAATCCTGGTCCAGTCCTGGTTCATTCCTGGCCTAGTCCTGGTCTAGTCCTGGTCTAGTCCTGGTCTAGTCCTGGTCTAGTCCTGGTTCAGTCCTGGTTGTTCGTAGGTGCGTGTGACCCTGGGGAGGACAGAACAGATGTGCAGTGTTGCGTTCAGGGACAGCTGCAGTCCTGGTTTAGTCCTGGTTCAGACCTGGTCTAGTCCTGGTCTAGTCCTGGTCTTGTCCTGGTCTAGTCCTGGTTCAGTCCTGGTTCTTCTCAGGTGCGTGTGACCCTGGGGAAGACGGAGCAGATGTGCAGCGTTGCGTTCAGGGACAGCTTCGTTCAGGAGGTGCTGGTGGCGTCGGGCTCCTCGGTGGTCCTGCCCTTCACCGTGGTGCCTCTGGCCGTGGGACAACTGCCCCTCCAGGTCACCGCGGCAACCAAAGACATGATGATGACCGACGGCGTCCAGAAGAACCTGCGCGTGGTGGTGAGGGACCAAATACTGCTACTACTACTACTGCTACTGCTACTACTGCTACTACTGCTACTACTACTACTACTGCTACTACTACTGCTACTACTACTACTGCTACTACTACTGCTACTACTGTTACTACTACTACTGCTCCTACTGCTACTACTACTACTGTTACTACTACTACTACTACTGCTACTACTACTACTACTACTGCTACTACTGTTACTACTACTACTGTTACTACTACAACTACTACTGCTACTACTACTACTACTACTACTGTTACTACTACTACTGCTACTACTACTACTACTATTGTTACTACTACTACTACTACTACTACTACCACCGCCACCGCTACTACCATCACTACCACCTGCCACCTAATATCACCGTTACTACCACTACTACTACCGCTACCACTACCACCACTGCCATCTACTACTACCATTGTTACTACCACTACCACCACCTACTACCACTGCTACCGCCATCACCACCACTACCGCTACTACTACTACTGCCACCGTTACTACTACCACTACCATCGCTACCACTACTACTACCACTGCCACTACCACTGCCTACTACCACTACCACCATTGTTACTACCACTACCACCACTGCCACTGCTACTACCACCACCACTGCCACCACTACCACCGCTACCATCATCACCTGTTACCACCACTACCACCCTGCTACCACTACTACCACTACCACCGCTGCTACCACTGTTACCACTACCACCGCTACTACTACCACAACAACCACTGCTACCTACTACTACCACTACTACCGTTACTACCATCATCGCTACCACTACTACTACCACTACTACTACTACTACCTACTACCATTACCACTACCACTACCACTACTACCGCTACCACCACTGCTACTACCTACTACTGCCTACTGCCACCGCTACTACCACTACTACTACTCTGCCACTACCACCGCTACTGCCACCACCACTGCTACCACTACTACTACCGCTACCATCATACCACCTACCATACCACCACCGCCACCACCGCCACCTGCCACTACCACCGCCACTACCACCATCACCACTACCACCACCACCGCTACCGCCTACCACCGCTACCGCCACTGCCACCACTACTTCACCGCTGCTACTACTGCTACTACTACTGCTACTACTACTACTACTACTACTACTGCTACTACTACTGCTACTACTACTACTACTGCTACTACTACTACTACTACTGTTACTACTACTGCTACTACTACTACTACTGCTGCTACTGCTACTACTGCTACTACTACTACTGCTACTAGTTCTACTAGTACTACTACTACTGCTATTACTAGTACTAATACTAGTACTGCTACTACGGCTATTATTTAACATGTCTTTATAATGGTACTATTTCTGCTGCTACTACATACTACTGTTACTAAAGTACCTCTACTGCGAGTACTGCATCTAGCACTACTTAAATGTTGTAGTATAAGTTGTAGTTTAGTTGTGAGTAGTTTTTGGTGATTTTAAACACGTGCCTGTGGTTCTGTCAGACGGAGGGAGTGCAGAAGACCAAAGTGTGGAGTGTGGTGCTGAACCCTGCAGCCGAAGGAGGTTTGTTCATCCGACTCTTGAGAACCAAGTAACTTAAAGTGTTGGCTCTCGTTCACTTCACCAGACACACACACACACACACACAAACCCGCGCACACACCTCTGTGAAGTCGCCCCCATGAAACTCAAACCTACACAAAAACTATGTCAATTGTTTGTGCTTCGTTTGTGCTGCAAAAAGTTTCATTTGTGCTGCTTTAGTTTTGGAGAAATGAACGATTCTTTTATTGGCCAAACTGGGATCTGCCCCCAGGAAGCTTCAAAATGCTCTAAAATGTCCAAAATGGAGTCAATCGTTTGTGCTTCATTTGTGCTTCATTTGTGCTTCATTTGTGCTTCATTTGTGCTTCATTTGTGCTTCGTTTGTGCTTCGTTTGTGCTTCGTTTGTGCTGCAGAAAGTTTTGTTTGTGCGATTCTGGTTTTTAAGATATTTGCAGTTTTATTTTCGGCCGATGACGTCATCCAGCCCCTCAGAATGTGAAATAGAGCTCAAAACAGGCAGAAAATTATAGAAAACGTTTGTATTTCATCTGTGCTTTAACAGTAAGGTAATTATATGAGGTCATTTCCACTCAGCTGACGCCAGCAAAACTCTGCAAAACTACTACCGATAAATGATCTCAGGCTGTGGACAAGTCTGTATTATTATATAAAATTTGAATCAAAAGCAAATTACTAAAGACTGATGCATATTTTTCCACAGCCTGAGATCATTTATCTTCACTAGTTTTGTGGAGTTTGCCGCCGTCAGCTGAGCAGAAATCACGTCCTATAATTACCGCAGAAATAATAATGAATAATTTTGTGATGGTGATCATTCCACTGTCGTTCTCTTGTGGTGTTGTTTTGTTATTATTTTGTTGTCTTGTTTTTTGTTGTTGTTCTGTTATTTTGTTTTTTCTTGTGCTGTTTTTTTGTTCTGCTTTTTGTTGTTGTTCTGTCTTTTGTGTTGTTGTTTTGTTCTTTTTGTACTGTTTTTTGTTCTGCTTTTTGTTGTTGTTTTGTTATTCTGCGCTTTTTGTTGTTCTGTTGTTTTGTTGGTCAGTTGTTTTGCTTTTTGGTTGTTTTGTTGTGTTGTTGTGTTTTATTTTGTCGTTTGTTGCTCTCTTGTTCTGTTCCAGGCACTCAGACCCGGCGGATGGAGAAGATCGAGCTGAACTCTGTGGTGCCAAACTCGGTCCCAGAAACCTTCATCAACGTCCGAGGTCTGACCCAGAATTTGTAAACCATTTTTAAACATGGCTGGTTTAGTCCCGGTTTAGTCCCGGTTTAGTCCCGCTTTAGTCCTACTTTAGTCCTACTTCAGTCCTGGTTTAGTCCTGGTTTAGTCCTGTTTTAGCCCCGCTTTAGCCCCTCTTTAGTTCTGCTTTAGTCCTGGTCTAGTCCTGGTCTAACCCTCTCCTCTCTCCAGGAAACGTGCTGGCCGACAGCCTGGAGAACTCCCTGAGCCAGGACTCTCTGGCGGCGCTGATCCGGATGCCCGGGGGCTGTGTGGAGCAGAACCTGGCCTCCATGTCCCTGCCCACCATCGCCTTCCTGTACCTGGAGAGGACGGGCGACTGGGGCCGAGTGGGCGCGCACCGCAAAGACGAGGCGCTCGGCTTCATACGGAAAGGTAAAAAAATATATACAATATGTACGTGTAAAGAAGTGGACTAAAAGAGTGTGACGTCGCCCATAACGTTCAGCTCCAGTCAAATGAAGCTCAACGAAGCCGCAAGTTCTAGGGGTGAATTTCTACCACAAGTTCCATATTAGGAATAATTTTTTTTACTGATAAAATAGTGAAATATAATTTTTAAAATGTTATTGATTTATTATTTATTAATTTAATTATGTATTTATTTTATTTACTATACAATGAAGAACTAATGCACTGAAAGCAACGTTTCTCTACAGAGCCATTTCTCACTGGAATGTTCTGCCACAACACATAATACTTGTACAAAATCATGCTGTTTTTAAAAAAAGTTTTAAGAAATTACAATTTGAAAAGGCTAAAAGTTTAATGTAACATATTTTGAGTGTTTGGTATGTGACTTGATGTAAATCAAACTCAGTGTTTTAATTGTTATGACTGTTCATGGTGCTTAAAATGTCTTTGAGACTGGACCCCAGGAAGACTAGTCTCTGCTTCTGTAGAGACTAATGGGGATCCTTAAATAAACAAATAAACAAATACAATGAAATTATTATTATTATTATTATTATTATTATTATTATTATTATTATTATTATTATTATTATTATTATTATTATTAAATTATTATTTACTTATTGTTGTTCTTGCTTGGGAAATCAACAGAAGTAAGGCTAAGGCTGCTTATAAAGTTGTTTTCTAACGTTTCCAGACACTAATGAGTGAACCAGGCAGAGCGTTTTGTTTGTTAGACTCGTGGCTGGTGTAAGATGGGTTAAAGTGGTGTTAAACTTCTTCAGTGTGAAGCAAATTGGTGTTTTACGTGGAAGTTCAGAACTTGCCCCCATCACTACACTAGTTTGTTGTCTTGACAGACTCACTGCCACAATGAGATCTCCACCGAGGAAACACTGATCTGTGACGTTTTTTGGCTTCTGACAGAATTCAACCACCTCTAGCAACGGACTTTATCTTTAAATGTGCCGGAGTTCAACTTTAAGACCTTAGAAGCATAAACTTTCTTGCCCTGTTTTCAGGCTACACCAATCAGCTGGCCTACAGGAGGAGTGACGGCTCATACCCCCCCTACAGGAAGCAAGGGGCAAGCACATGGTACTGTTCACTACTGCACATGTCAATATGATTCAGTTAATCAGTCACAAAATAAAGCAAACAAAAAAAATATGATAATAACAGTGACAAATTGCATACATTTTTGACTTCACAAAAATATCTGTCAACGAAACACTAAACAATAACTTAATAGGGGATATTCTGCTCGATGTGCTTTTTTTGCAGTACACTACAACTTCACAAACCTGATCTGATGTGCAGTAGTTTCAATTGTGTTGTGAACCTTATACGTTAAACTTGTAAAATATGTTAACGAACGATAAGAGGGAACATGGTGATCTAAATTTGTTAGAACTAGGGGTGTAACGATATCCAAGTCTCACAATACGATATCGTCACGGTCTGAACCTCACAGTACGATATTTATTGCGATATCGTAGGAAAGCTCACGATATTACGATATTCTACATAATAACAAGACTGACATTATAAAATGCTTTGACCAGTCATTTGGTGCAACATTTATTGTCATTAGGGATGGAACGAAAGCCAAATCTCTCTGTACGATATTTATTGCAATATTTTGTGGAGGCACAAAACTGTGAATCTGCTCCTTTTTCCTCTAAAAATGCCTTCACAAGACTTAATCCAAAGAATGAAGATGTAAAAGTGCTTAGAACAGTTATTTCTTCATGTCGTCTGCACTGAAACGGAGCAAAGGATCATGGTCTATGTAGTTCCCTCTGTGTTTTAGCTCGTCCGTAGTTAGAATCTGTTAGCGGTTAATGTGCCGTAGAAACAAAATACCATCTATTCAAATTTATCATTCTGAGCGTTTGAATTTTCCAGGTCATTTTTATTTATACTCAAAGCCGAGACTTGAACTCATCATTTTAGGCAGGATGTCAACACAAATGCTGATAAATACTTTACTTTTCAGTCGTTTTCAGAAATGCAGTAAGTACAGACGCCTGTTTTCAAATGTAGTGAAATAAAAGTACACTGTAAACCCAAATATGTTTCCAGAACCCCCCAAAAATTAGACAACCCATTGCCTCAATTATTTTAAGATGATGGACTTAAAAGTCACAATCTTCCAGAACTTAAAAGGCGGGATAGCTTTGCTACTACTAAAACAGTTGAATTAAAAGTGCTTATTTAGCTCAACTCAAATATTTGCGGTTTATATTACTCCTAGTTTTCTGGCAACTCAGTCATTTTAATTTATTATGACTTAAAATTGGCTTTTCAAACCACTGGACTTAACTGGTGAAGCACTTTGAATTGTATTGTATTTTAGCATGTACTATATAAAATAAGTTTATTTTTAACTCATTACACCTATTTGAAACAATATAAGTAACAGGACTTTATCATTCTCAGTGTTTCATTACTTAAATCTAAGTTGTACCTCATCTCTGTTATTAAGTTACGCTCACTTATTCCCACAACTGTAAAAATATGAGTTAAAATGTCTCAAAAAGAACAACATCTTACAGCAACTTGACATAATTAAGTTAGTAGGACTATTTCTAAAACGTTGAGTGTACACAACGTCGTCTGTTTAATTACTTTGCATGTTTGGGTTTACAGTGTTCAAGTATCCACCGGCGTATTCACGAAATGCACAGATATTTATACTTTTGTACTTTTTTCCCTGTTTCAGATCTGTTCCTCAGTTTCAAATATGCTGTATTTGTTCAGTCACAAATCCCCTATACATGAATGTACACAACGGGAATGGTCTTTGTCCACTTGCTGCTATCAGAGTTTATGTTCAGCATGTGTTTTTTAGTAATATTCCTCTCTCTCATGTATGATTTTAAACTGTCTTAGTGTTCTACGGTCTTTTATTATGTACTATTCCACGCATTAACCCCAACAACAGAAATACGATGCTGCTTTACATGTGTTCTTCCTTTCATTTTTTTAAAAAACATATCGCAGTTTGATCAGGGGATTGATTCTCCTGTCTCCTCTTGTGTCTCAGGATCACTGCGTTTGTGGTGAAGGTCTTTTCCATGGCTCACTCCATCATAGGCGTGGATGAGCAGCAGGTCTGTGAGCCGCTGCTGTATCTGCTCCAACACCGGCACAATCCAGGGCTCAGCGTGTTCATAGAGGAGAACCCGGTCTACAGCACCACCATGACGGTACAGCATGCTCTGCATCATCTGATCCTCTGATCCTCTCCTCTGCATCTTCTGCTCCATCTGACCCTCTCCTCTGCATCTTCTGCTTCATCTGATCCTCTCCTCTGCATCTTCTGCTTCATCTGATCCTCTCCTCTGCATCTTCTGCTTCATCTGACCCTCTCCTCTGCATCTTCTGCTTCATCTGATCCTCTCCTCTGCGTCTTCTGCTCCAACTGACCCTCTCCTCTGCATCTTCTGCTCCATCGGACCCTCTCCTCTCCATCCTCTGCTCCTCTTCTCCAGCTGACCCTCTCCTCTGCATCTTCTGCTCCATCTGACCCTCTCTTCTGATCCTCTCTACTGCTCCTTTGCTCCACATGATCCTTTTCTCTGCATCCTCTGCTCCATCTGACCCTCTCCTCTGCTCCATCTGACCCTCTCCTCTGCATCTTCTGCTCCATCTGACCCTCTCCTCTGCATCTTCTGCCCCTCTGACCCTCTCCTCTGCATCTTCTGCTCCATCGGACCCTCTCCTCTCCATCCTCTGCTCCTCTTCTCCAGCTGACCCTCTCCTCTGCATCTTCTACTCTATCTGACCCTGTCCTCTGCATCTTCTGCTCCATCTGACTCTCTCCTCTGCTCCATCTGACCCTCTCCTCTGCATCTTCTGCTCCATCTGACCCTCTCCTCTGCATCTTCTGCTCCATCGGACCCTCTCCTCTCCATCCTCTGCTCCTCTGCTCCTTTGACTCTCTCCTCTGCGTCTTCAGCTCCATCTGACCCTGTCCTCTTCATCTTCTGCTCAATGAGTGCCTCTTCTCTATATCTTCTGCTCAGTAAGTCCCTCTGCTCTGCAGACTCTGCACCTCTTCTCTGTCTGAACCTCTCTTCTGCTCCATTTGACCCTCTCTTCTGCATCTTCTGACCTTTTTCTCCACCTTTTTCTCCACTCTATGGTCACCTAAATGTCTAATCAATCGGCTGTTTTAGGGCGGTCTCCGTGGTGATGACCCCCAGGTGACCCTCACGGCGTTTGTCCTGATCGCTTTGGCTGAAGCGAAGCAAGCCAGCATCCTCTGCAGTGAGGACGACGTCAACACAGAGGTAAAGAGGTTCACGAGACAGGGTTTTTGACTGTACAGTGCATGCTGTCGTTGTGCTCTTGAACACTTCACCTCTGTTTGAATGAACGAGAGGCTGGTGGGAGTTAGACGGGTTGTTTGCACCAATGGACAATCGAGTTTCTGTCAGATACGGCAGTGGCAGTGAATGCATTTTGGTACACTAAGAAAATGAACATGCGCCTCATATAAAACCACCTGTTAAGATGAGGTTAGGGTTGTCAAACGTATCGGTCACATTCACAGAACAGAAATAAATCTTTCTTGAATAGTTTTAGAACGCACATTAGACTAGTATATGCCCACAGACCAGGGAAAGATTACACAGATATAAGACCACATCTAAGTACATTGATCTAATGTTAAATAAGGAGTGTTTTTTATTATCATACTGTTATTGGATTTGGTATTGAGTGTATTCTTTAGTATCGAAATGGAGTTTGACATTTCAGTATCATGACAGCACTAGTGTCTATGGGACTGTAACTCTGTGTGTGTCCTCAGGAGGTGATCCAGAACACCGCAGCCTACCTGAAGAGGGCGCTGCAGCTCCGGCGGCGCCCGTACACTGTGGCCATCGCGTCGTACGCTCTGGCTCTGCTCAAGGAACAGGTGGACTTCAACCCAACACAAGCGCTGCTCCGAGCCTCTGCTGGTAAACACACACACTCATAACAATTATACTTACTCAGCTAATGGTCCTGTGCCACTTCACAGTCTACACGCTGGAACTATAATCTGTGTATGGATAGAAAATGAAAACAGCCACATTGGGAGATTTCTGGGCATGAACCGCCTTTTTAAGGTCATGCCACAACATCTCAATTGGGTTCAGATCTAGACCACTCCAAAACACATCCATCCATCTTCTGCCGCTTATCCAGGGCTTGATCGCAGGGGCAGCAGTATAAGCAGTGGCTCCCAGACTTCCTTCACCCCAAATACTTCCTCCAGCTCCTCCAAAACCCTCATTTTGTGTTTTTAAGCCATTCAGAAGTGGACTTGCTGGTGCTTTGAATCATTGTCCTGCTGCAGGACCCAAGTGCGCTTCAGTTTGAGATCACAAACTGATGGCTGGACACTCTCCTTCAGGACTTGTTGGTAGAGCAGATTTCATGGTTCCTTCGATCACAGCAAATCGTCCAGGTCCTGAAGCAGCAAAGCCCCAAACTGTGACACCACCACCACCACCACCATGTTTCACTGCTGGCATCATGTTCTTTTTATCAAATGCTGAGTTCATTTTACTCCAGATGTAACGGGATGCACTCCTTCCAAAAAGTTCAACTTTTATTCAGTCCACAGAATATTTTTTCTCTGGCGGTCATCAAGATGTTTTTTGGCAAATGTGAGACAAGCCTTTATGGTTTTTTTTGTCTTCTTTGGCCTTGGAACTCTGCCCTGCCATCTTTGCCTAGTCTCTTATGTTTGAGTCACGAACACTGAGCTTTACTGAGGTGAATGAGACCTGCAGTTATTTAGATGTTGTTCTGGGTTCCTTTGTGACCTCTTGGATCAGTCGTCGCTTTTGGGGTAATTTTTGCAGCCCGGCCTCTCCTGGGAAGGTTCACCACTGTACCTTTCTGCTTTCTCCATTTGTGGATAATAGCTCCCACCGTTTTTCGCTGACATCCCAAAGATTTAGAAATTGCTTTGTAACCTTTTCTAGACTGAGACATGTCAATTACTTTTTTTCTTAGCTGCTCCTAAATTTCTTTGGATCGCGGCATGATGTCTTGGCTTCAGTATGGCCTAGTTCTAGTCCTAGTTTTGTTGCAGTGATCTCTTGGTCTGAAAGGTCTGGCAGCATCAGGCCTGGTGTGGCTGTGAATCTGAACTCAGATTTCCACAATAATCACCGTTATCTCATCATCTCATCAGTGAACAATTTCTTTTTTACACAGGATCATGTAGGTTTGGAGAGTATTTTTCTCTTAACAAATAAAATCATCACAGAAAAACTATTTTATAATCAATTACAATCACAATTACAATCACGAAATGAAAAGTTACCATTACGCTTTACTCAATACATATATGAATTCACAGACTCGACTTTACTGTCAAAAATACGTCATCACTTCACACAGCTATGAACAGTAGATCTCATGTTCAGCTTCTTGCCGTTAATACCGCCGCCATCTTGGTACAGGCTTCCCTGATCTAAGTGCCACTGATCGTCATTTGACCGAAGCTTTTTCACAATATCGGTGAGCGGAGATGCCGGACATTTGCCCCTCAAATTGAAAAAAGTGTAATCGTAACTTTTCATTTTGTGATTGTAATTCTTGATGTCGTAACTTTTCAATTCTTTTTCTGATGGATAAAACACACACAAGACATTTTAGGTACAACTGGACTCATTCGAGAGTTTACGAATATTTATTTTATGCTCAACTACAGCCAGATATGCACGGATTTCCTAAATATTCATTCCTACGCATACAAATGCTTCTGACAGCTATCTCGCTCCATACAGAATGCCTGTTTTTCTAGGTATTTTGAGCTCTAGAACCACCTGTAATTGAATAAATGTAAGATGAAGCTCTTTAATGTCGCACTGTGGAGCATTTCGGGCAGAGCAATGACATCACAAGCAGGTGACGGACTCCCAACCAAAAAGTTACACAGTGCACCTTAAAGATGTAAAACCTGAAACACCTGCAGTACTGTAAAGCTCTGTTATGGAACAATCCCCTTGGCTCAATCCCTGTTGTTTGTGTGTAGACGGCAGTCGGTGGGTGGACAGTGAGAATCGCCTCTTCACTCTGGAGGCCACAGGCTACGCTCTGCTCGCTCTGCTCAAGATGAACGCCATGGAAGAGGCCGCGCCGGTGTTTAAATGGTTAAACAGCCAACGTGGGCAGGGAGGGGGCTACGGGTCCACTCAGGTGTGTCAGATGCCCTTCCCTTAGAGATACAGGAGGTCAAATGGCTCTAGTTGATCTGCAGATGCGGTGGTTTGGTTGGACAGATGATAATAATAATCATTTATGTTCGTTCCCATGTCTGTAGCCCACAGTGGTGGTTCTCCAGGCCCTGTCCGAGTACCTGGTCAAACAGCCGCCGTCCCAGAAGCTGGATCTGTTCGTGGATGTACGAATGGGAGCTCGCACAATTCCCTACCACTTCAACCCAGAGACCTCCTACGCAACCCGCTCATCCCGGGTAAGAGAGCCAGGGGAGCACAGACCAGAAGAGAAGAGACCAGAGGAGCAGAGACCAGAGGAGCAGAGACCAGAGGAGCAGAGACCAGAGGAGCAGAGATTAGAGGAGCAGAGTTAGAGGAGCAAAGACCAGAGGAGCAAAGACCAGAGGAGCAGAGACCAGAGGAGCAAAGACCAGAGGAGCAGAGACCAGAGGAGCAAAGACCAGAGGAGCAGAGACCAGAGGAGCAGAGACCAGAGGAGCAAAGACTAGAGGAGCAAAGACCAGAGGAGCAGAGACCAGAGGAGCAGAGACCAGAGGAGCAGAGACCAGAGGAGCAGAGATTAGAGGAGCAGAGTTAGAAGAGCAAAGACCAGAGGAGCAAAGACCAGAGAAGCAAAGACCAGAGGAGAAGAGACCAGAGGAGCAGAGATTAGAGGAGCAGAGTTAGAAGAGCAAAGACCAGAGGAGCAAAGACCAGAGGAGCAGAGACCAGAGGAGAAGAGACCAGAGGAGCAGAGATTAGAGGAGCAAAGACCAGAGGAGCAAAGACCAGAGAAGCAAAGACCAGAGGAGCAGAGACCAGAGGAGCAGAGACCAGAGGAGCAGAGACCAGAAGAGAAGAGACCAGAAGAGAAGAGACCAGAGGAGCAGAGTTAGAAGAGCAAAGACCAGAGGAGCAAAGACCAGAGAAGCAAAGACCAGAGGAGCAGAGACCAGAGGAGCAGAGACCAGAGGAGAAGAGACCAGTGGAGCAGAGATTAGAGAAGCAGAGTTAGCGGGGCAAAGTTAGAGGGGCAAAGACCAGAGGAGCAGAGATTAGAGAAGCAGAGAACTAGAGGAGTAGAGGAGGGATAGTGAATTTATGGTACAGAGAAGAGTAGAAGGAGGCTGAGGTTAGGAAACAGGAGGCTTAGAGGAAGACCAAAGAGGAGATTTAAGGATGCAGAGGAAGTAGACACGTTGTCTGGAGACTAGAGGCTCAGAGGATGCAGAGGAGAGGCTCAGAGGATGCAGAGGGGAGGCTCAGAGGATGCAGAGGGGAGGCTCAGAGGATGCAGAGGAGAGGCTCAGAGGATGCAGAGGGGAGGCTCAGAGGATGCAGAGGGGAGGCTCAGAGGATGCAGAGGAGAGGCTCAGAGGATGCAGAGGGGAGGCTCAGAGGATGCAGAGGGGAGGCTCAGAGGATGCAGAGGGGAGGCTCAGAGGATGCAGAGGAGAGGCTCAGAGGATGCAGAGGGGAGGCTCAGAGGATGCAGAGGGGAGGCTCAGAGGATGCAGAGGGGAGGCTCAGAGGATGCAGAGGGGAGGCTCAGAGGATGCAGAGGAGAGGCTCAGAGGATGCAGAGGGGAGGCTCAGAGGATGCAGAGGAGAGGCTCAGAGGATGCAGAGGGGAGGCTCAGAGGAGAGGCTCAGAGGATGCAGAGGGGAGGCTCAGAGGATGCAGAGGGGAGGCTCAGAGGCTGCAGAGGGGAGGCTCAGAGGAGAGGCTCAGAGGATGCAGAGGGGAGGCTCAGAGGATGCAGAGGGGAGGCTCAGAGGAGAGGCTCAGAGGATGCAGAGGGGAGGCTCAGAGGATGCAGAGGAGAGGCTCAGAGGATGCAGAGGAGAGGCTCAGAGGATACAGAGGGGAGGCTCAGAGGCTGCAGAGGGGAGGCTCAGAGGATGCAGAGGGGAGGCGCAGAGGGGAGGCTCAGAGGATGCAGAGGAGAGGCTCAGAGGATGCAGAGGGGAGGCTCAGAGGCTGCAGAGGGGAGGCTCAGAGGATGCAGAGGGGAGGCGCAGAGGGGAGGCTCAGAGGATGCAGAGGGGAGGCTCAGAGGAAGCAGAGGAGAGGCTCAGAGGATGCAGAGGGGAGGCTCAGAGGATGCAGAGGGGAGGCTCAGAGGATGCAGAGGGGAGGCTCAGAGGAAGCAGAGGAGAGGCTCAGAGGAAGCAGAGGGGAGGCTCAGAGGATGCAGAGGGGAGGCTCAGAGGAAGCAGAGGAGAGGCTCAGAGGATGCAGAGGGGAGGCTCAGAGGAAGCAGAGGAGAGGCTCAGAGGATGCAGAGGGGAGGCTCAGAGGATGCAGAGGAGAGGCTCAGAGCTGGTATAAATCCATTTATTTAATTTCATTTTGTTTTCACAGCTCCTCAACAATGCGGATCTGGAGGTGGAGGCTCGGGGGAACGGACAGGGCATCCTGGAGGTGAGTTTGTGATTTTTAAAGCAGACTTATTGTGCTTGTGTCGGCTCTGTCGTTATAATCTGTGACACATGTGGATCGTTATGTTACCATTTAGACTTTTTGAATCACAATATCCATCTAAAATAACTTAATAAAAGAATCACAGACTGAGAAAATAAAATTGAAGAATGAAGTAAGTATAGAGGAATGGGAGTTAATTGATACTAAAACTAGTATTGAAACTTGATGCTCATTTGAATAACAGTACTAAAAAAGTCACATTGACAGGACAGAAATGAACCTTTCTTGAATGTCTTTAGAATGATCCTGAGCTGTATCAGAACAAGTATAAGAGCACATAGACGAGTACACAGGATTAGAAAAGAAAGTTCTGGGATTTAAGGTTGAAAATCACATTCTAGTCTATTCCTTAGTGTTTGAAATGGATATTTTAAAGGGACAGTTCGGAGTTTTGGACATAGGGCGTCATTTCCTTGTGTTGGAGACGTGTGGAGACACTTTTTAAAATCTTCCATCCAGTCCTTGTATTTGCAGAGGTCGCTGGTGCTAGGCTAGTGCATGTCAATGGCCATAGTCGTCCTGCTGCTAAAAACAGTCTGACCCACTCCACAGACCCGAGGAAAACTATTAGAACTCCAGACTGTCCATGTGAACGTCTGTGTCCAGAGAATAATGTTTGAAATAAAACTAACCTTGTATCACATGATCCGTTGCACACTCAGGGACTATTTTCTCATATATCACTCCACCGCTGCCAAACTTTCTGTCAGGAAGTACAACTCACTACTGCTGCTCAGACAGAAATCCTTCAAATGCAATGTTGGTTTTAAAAAAATATTCATTCATTCATTATGATCATTGCAATATTCTTAGCAAATACAATATGCTGTTTTGATAACCTAATTCAATTAACAAATTTATGAACTACTTCCAAAATTGTCAATATTGCTCCATCTCCATTAAAGAAATTAATTCAACTATGTTCAGAAAAAACAACTCAGACATCTAGATCCATGTCTCATAAAAACTGCATTGTCCCGAAAATGCTCTGCTATTGCACACTGAGCCTTTTCATTCAAAACCATCAAACAGTGGAACCGGCTCCCTGATCCTCTCAAATTGTCTGTGGATTTGCAAACGTTTTCTCAAGACATAAAAAACATATTCTGAACTGTGCGAACATTGGCCCTAATGCTGTGTTTGCTTTCATTGTTTACTGCTCGCTGTGTATTTGCATTGAGTATTCTTAATATTGATCAATTTGAGTACAGTAACCCTTTTAGTAAATGTATTTTTATATGAAATAGGAATGGAAGTATTTTTATAAATGAGCTAATGGTAATTTGTTGTGATTTGTTTTCCTGTTGTGCAGACTCGCCCGGGGACTGCAGATGGAAAGTAGCTTTAGCTAAATCTGGTCCAAAGCGTCTCTTCTCTTTGTGAGATTAATGTTTTTGTACATTATCCCTGACAAATAAATAATTAACCTAAACATTCTCTGGACACAGACGTTCACATGGACAGTCTGGAGTTCTAATAGTTTTGCCTCAGGTCTGTGGAGTGGGTCAGACTGTTTTTAGTGGCAACTATGGCCATTGACATGCACTAGCCTAGCACCAGCAACCTCTGGACTGGATGGAAGATTTAAATAAAAAAAAGTGTCTCCACATGTCTCCAACACTCTGGCTCACGAATAAATGAAGCCCTATGTCCAAAATTCTGAACTGTCCCATTAAACCACAAAGTCACCTGCTGTTCCTCTGTGTGGCCTGTAGGTGGTGACGTACTACAACCAGCTTCAGGAGGAGGACGAGAAGAAGCCCTGTGAATATTTTGATCTCCAGGTCACAGTGGCGGAATCAGACGGTCTGTACAAACTCTATAAACACGGATCATTTTAAACAGGACAGTGACGATGTTAAACCTGTTTGATATTTGAACAGAAAAGTCTTCTCCTGATGTGGTCAAGTCCTACCTCATGATCATCAAAGTCCAGTGAGTCCTACCGAATCCTAACAGTGACGTATTTAGTTTATTTTAGCACTTTCCTTTCATGGCTGAAGAGTCACTGGTTTGCTTCCTGCGCCACCTCAGCTGGAATTTTGGAATTATTTGCCTTAAAGGATCTGATTTCACATCCATTTCGTCATCGGAAACAGACCTGGAGTTGTGTTTTGTTTCATTCACACACGTTTAACGCACAAACCCTGCGTATTTAGTAATGCATCAGTTTTTATATAGCGCTTTTCAGGACACTCAAAGACACTTTACAGAGCATTATTCATTCACTCCAGACCCGGTGGTGGTAAACTACTATTGTAGCCACAGCTGCCCTGGGGCAGACTGACGGAAGTGAGGCTGCCAATCTGCGCCATCGACCCCTCCGACCACCACCATCACTCACGCACACACCACTTTCATTCTAGGCAATGTGGGTGATGTGCCTTGCCTAAGGACACTACGGCAGTTTTTGCCACTGGCGCCCCCCTGTGGCACCTGGAATTCCCAGTGGTCTCCCATCCAAGTACTAACCAGGCCCGGCCCTGCTTAGCTTCTGAGATCTGACGGGATCAGGCTTTGACAAGCCGGTATGGCTGAGTTCTTCTCTCAAACAGGAAACACTCTGTTCCACCTTGTGATGTCACTGTGTTTTTAAACTCCACACATCTTCACTAGGATTATTTGGATGATTTCAGTTAAATTGGCAGTCTCTAATATCCTGATTCATCAGCCGGTTTCACTTGGTGGAAACTGTCTGACCTCGCAGCATTAGGATCGGTTCGTTCGACGGTAGACGGGTACTTTTTTATTTAACCAATCGCTGCTACTTGGTGGTGACCATAGAGCGTATATATGAGTGAAGTGAGTGAATATATGACAGAGCTAAAGCGTTAGCCGCCACTTGCCAAACAGGAAGTGCTCCAGGAAGCTCTTCCGGCTCCTTCTCTCCCTTTTTCCCATTCACTCACATTGGGATCTTCTCGCTCCTCTCTCTGTACCTGGTGCTGTGGTCTCGACATTTTGGTCTTAAAATGTTCGTATGAACCCGTGACACAGGATCCTGAATTTTTCATTTCGCTGTTTTGTTCCTAAATCAAGATATGAACATAAATAATGGACCAATCAGATTACTCTGACTATTTTTGAAATAAAATGACATGAAATGAAAATAAATCAAATTACAATAGCTAACATTACTAGAATCTTAACTAGTATAAAGTAAAGTGAATTTTAATAAATTGCAATTCTATTGTTCGCACCTAACAGAACATAGAACATAAATCAGTGACTTAAACTTACTATTTATAGTTTGATGATAAAAGCTAAAAGTTTCCATATTATTCTCAAGTATCACTAAAATACAGTGCTCCATGCAGAATTGTGCAGAGTATTGCTGCTCTGCCATGAGAAAGGCAGGCACAAATCTCAACTGAACTAAAGGTAAAATACACAGTTAACCTGAAAAGTAACACTTCATGACATCACAAGGTGGAACAGAACATTTTGAGCTTTGGAGATGCAGACAGACCAATAATAAAGAGTTACTTAAACATGTGTGAATGAAACAAAACACAGCTCCAGGTCTGTTTTTGAAGAAGTAACAGTATTTTAACATGTCCTAAAGTTTATAGGACCTTTCAGTGTTGCACAATATGGCATTACTTTATCTATCTCCATGGAAACAAGCAGTTGATGCCACTAAGCTGATCTGTAGACAGGAGAGCCCGCTCACAGTTAAATATATGTTTTTCAGATTTATTTATTCATTTTTGTTTAATTTATTTACTTAAGAAAAAAACTGTAATGGAACAAAACAGGCCGGGTTAGTTAATGCCATGCTGTGGAACATTCTAGCCCAAGCTCTATGGAGACAGTTGTCCATTTGGTGACAGCCACTGAAATGGACATTTAAATAAACATGTTGGCTTTGGCCCTCTAAATAAAGGCCTTTTAACTGTACTTTTCCTCGTGCGATTTTTTTTTTACTTTTTTGGAGTGCCTGGATTTTGTTTGTGTTTAAATACGTTTGTCTGATCTGTATATTTTAGTTTTTCATGACTGTCGTGTCACAGGGCGCGAGGACCCAGAGACGTGCGGATGGTGGTGCTGGACGTGACTCTGCCCACAGGCTTCACTCCAGACAACGCAGACCTCGACATGGTAAATATATACTGCAACTACTTGAAGTACTGCAAATACTTTCCCTTCAGAGGAGCAAACAGGAACTAAGATTTAAATATGTGCAGATACATTTAGTCGCCACGTTCTACCCCCAAACCACCCAGTTCAACCGTTTTTGCTCTTTAAAGTTTAAGTAGTAGTTGTTTGGGATGTAACAATGACCAAAATATGGTGATATCGTATCGTCAAAGGTCTCACAATAATATCGTGGACCATCACAATATATCGAATCCCAAGTCTCTTTGCTTAAATGAATGGTTCTGATGTAGAAATAGCTAAAAAAAAAACAGAGGGAACTACATAGACCATGATCCTTTGCTCCGTTTCAGTGCAGACGACATGAAGAAAAAACTGTTCTAAGCACTTTTACATCTTCATTCTTTGGATTAAGTCTTGTGAAGGCATTTTTAGACGAAAAAGTAGCAGATTCCTGCACAAAATGTTGCAATAAATCTGGTGCGGTGAGATGTTTATGGTGAAAATATGGTACAGAGAGATTTGGATTTCGTTCCATCCCTAATGACAATAAATGTTGCACTAAATGACTGGTCAAAGCATTTTATGTCAGTCTTGTTATTATGTAGAATATCGTAATATCGCGAACTTTCCCACGATATCACAATAAATAACGTATCATGAGTTTCATACTGTGACAATATCGTACCGTGAGACTTGGATATCGTTACACACCTTGTAGTAGTAAGCAGTAGTAACATCAGTTCTGTAATTAGCAGTAAAACTAAACCTGTCATGTGTCATTGTCTTTTGTTTTGCAGCTTTCTAACTCAGTGGACAAATACATCGCGAACTTTAAAGTGGTGGACAACCTGAGTGACCGAGGCTCCCTGATCCTGCACTTGTTTAAGGTGCTGACGATGTCCTATATTACACAAAATGAACTTCAAATCGAGCTGTAAGCTATGTTACAATGTTGTTACCTTACCAAAAACAGACCTGGAGTTGTTTTGTTTCATTCACATGTTTGAGTAACTATTATTACCGTAGTCTGTCTACATCTCCAAGCTCGAAAAGGTCTGTTTCAACTTGTGATGTCATGAAGCAATAGTGAACAGCTCCTTTTTCCTTTACTTCAGTAGAAATTTGACATTCGTAGTAGTAGAAACAGAAGTACTAGTAGTAGTAGTGGAAATAGTAGTAGTGGAAGTAGTAGTAGTTGTAGTAGTAGTAGTAGTAGTAGTAGTAGTAGTAGTAGTAGTGGAAATAGTAGTAGTGGAAATAGTAGTAGTAGTAGTGGAAATAGTAGTAGTAGTAGTAGTAGTAGTGGAAATAGTAGTAGTAGTAGTGGAAATAGTAGTAGTGGAAATAGTAGTAGTAGTGGAAATAGTAGTAGTAGTAGTAGTGGAAATAGTAGTAATGGAAGTAGTAGTAGTTGTAGTAGTAGTAGTAGTAGTAGTAGTAGTAGTAGTAGTAGTAGTAGTGGAAATAGTAGTAGTGGAAATAGTAGTAGTAGTAGTGGAAATAGTAGTAGTAGTGGAAATAGTAGTAGTAGTAGTAGTGGAAATAGTAGTAATGGAAGTAGTAGTAGTTGTAGTAGTAGTAGTAGTAGTAGTAGTAGTAGTAGTAGTAGTAGTAGTAGTAGTGGTGGTGGAAATAGTGGTAGTGGAAATGGTAGTAGTGATAGTAGTGGTAGTAGTGGTAGTAGTAGTAGTAGTGGAAATAGTAGTAGTTGAAATAGTAGTAGTAGTAGTGGAAATAGTAGTAGTAGTGGAAATAGTAGTAGTAGTAGTAGTAGTAGTGGAAATAGTATCAGTAGTAGTAGTAGTAGTAGTAGTAGTAGTAGTAGTAGTAGTAGTAGTAGTGGAAATAGTAGTGGAAATAGTATCAGTAGTAGTAGTAGTAGTAGTAGTAGTAGTGAAAATAGTAGTAGTGAAAATAGTAGTAGTAGTGAAAATAGTAGTAGTAGTAGTGGAAGTAGTAGTAGTAGTAGTAGTGGAAGTAGTAGTAGTAGTAGTGGAAGTAGTAGTAGTAGTAGTAGTAGTAGTAGTAGTAGTAGTAGTAGTAGTGGAAATAGTATCAGTAGTAGTAGTAGTAGTGGAAATAGTAGTAGTAGTAGTAGTAGTGGAAATAGTAGTAGTGGAAATAGTATCAGTAGTAGTAGTAGTAGTAGTGGAAATAGTAGTAGTGGAAATAGTATCAGTAGTAGTAGTAGTAGGAGTAGTGGAAATAGTAGTAGTAGTAGTAGTAGTAGTAGTAGTAGTAGTAGTAGTAGCAGTAGTATGAAATATAAGTATTATTTGTTATTGTTGTAATCCATGTTTTTTTCTCAGGTTTCGCACAAAGAACAGGAGATCTTGATTTTCAAACTTCAGCAGAACTTTAAAGTGGGACACATCCAACCCTCCGCCGTCACTGCGTTCGAGTACTACAACCCAGGTAAATACTACAACGCGGTACTGCGTCCTGGAGAGACGAGAAATCCAACCCACAACCCCCTCACTGTTTTGCAGACCACCGGTGCAGCCGCTCGTTCACTCCTCGAGAAAACACTGAGGAGCTGACTCAGATCTGCTCCGGGAACGTCTGCAGATGCACTCAAGGTCAGGGCTCGGGTTTGGGCTCCGTAATTTAGTGGAAATAATGTATAATAAAATATAACTTTTTGTGTTTGCGATTAAATATGTTAAATATGGAACTGTATGTGACATTTAGATTTTGAATGTCATAAACCTGATCTGTGTCCACAAAGTAAACATGTTCAAATCAAATATCACTTTTACTGAAAACAGCTGTAACGGTGCGTTCAGACCTCAGCGTCAGGGCGTCCAGTTTACATGCAAAGTCTATGCGTTTTTGCGGCACATCTTCAGGTGTCAGCACAGCATGAATCTGGCGTCAAGGCAGCGTGTTTTCAGCATTCAGGCATTGGCGGCAGGAGTTGAAAAAGCTGAACTTTTAGCGTCAGATGCGCCACGTCAACCAATCAGGGACGACTATACAGAAAAATACAGAAGAAAGAAATGAGCCGAGAACCGGAGCGCGTAGCTCTGCGGCTGGGACCTCGACAGCTCTGAGCTTCACGGCCCAGAGCCTGAAGACCTGCACGATCCAGTGCTTGCTCCGCAGGTCCAGGCGTAGCTCTGCAGAGTGGGTACTAGCTCTGCCGGGCTGGGGGCAGCTCGAGGCTCCGGCTGTTCAGGGTCAGGACCAACTCGGGGCTCCAGGTCTGTGGGGCCGGATCTCCACGGGCCTTGGCTCTGCGTATGTGTTTTATGTAATAAATACACTAAAATCATGCTCTAGAATGGAAAAACACGGCACTCGCAGACCACAGCTGACGCCCTGGATGTGCGTCAAGTATTTTTCTCCCATTTTTGTTCGGTCTCCAAGACGCTCGTCAGATGCGTCTGAATTCAAATGCAAGGCAAGGGAAAAGAGGCGTCCAACGCGTTTTTGGACGCCGCAGTGTGAACCTGTAATGCTTATTATTCTTAATTACAAACCATTTATATATGTCATAATTTGGTATTTAGGTTCTCAAGATGATTATCCAATCCAAAAGCAGAATGAGCCTCACATGTGTCTGCAGCCAGTCATGAATCATTGCCAGTGCAGCCTCTACAGCTCCAATATCAGCTGTGCCGACTCAAAAAGCAAATTCTCTGTGATTGTGTTTTTGTCAGGATGACCAGACGTCCCTATTTACCCGGGACAGTCCCAGTTCTGAGCCCTGTGTCCCCTGTCCCAGCAAATTTATACAAAACCACTAATTTGTCCCAGTTTTATACAAGAAATGTCCCAGGTGTCCCTATTTTTGACCAATTTGATTTAAACCAGGACTAAACTAAGACTAAACCAGAAAACCGTGTTCGCAAATGAGCACAAATAAAAAAATAAAAAGTAGCTTTAGAAGTCTTTCAGATTACGACTGACACGAGAATGCAAAATGTTACGTGCTCTTTTCACAATTTTATTTAAATCAGCCATCCCAACCCAAGTGTGTCCCAGTTTTGAATGTGGAAATCTGCTCACCCTAATGTGCTGCTCTGGTTTATAATGTACCTCCAGGAGACTGCTGTATCCCGAAGAAAGACTCAGAGAACTTCCCAGACAAAGCCCGCGAGACGTTTGCCTGCACCACTCTGCACCACGGTACCACACACTAACGCACTAACACGCCAACTCTAATTTAACCAAACACGACGGGCTCTAGTCACGCTGACGTCACAAACCAGGAAGACATTTGGAAACATGCGATGACAACTTCCGTCTGACAAAATCTAGGAAAAATGGAGAAAATGTCCCAGTTTTCTTCACCTACGCATCATTGAAGTGTTCCGTTATGTTCGGCTGATCAACAATTCCAACTGTACCTCAGTTTTCATCATTTCTCCACTGACGCACAACTCCGAGCAAGAAATGAAGGCGCCAAATTCCAGATGATTCCAAACAGCACATACGTCTGCAGTCTTCATTTTACCAACGATCACGTTTACTTCACTGGGTTTGATCACAGATGCTCGAGCCCAGTGTCGGGAACTACACCGGAAGTTTCACAGCAGGTTTCCAAACGTCTTCCTGGTTTCTGGAATAGAGCCTATTGCCCTGCTTTTCACTTGTACTATCCCTGGACTATCCTTGGACTTTCCCTGGACTATCCTTGGTCTATCCTTTGACTATCCCTGGTTTATCCCTGGACTATACTTGGACTATCCTTAGACTATCTCTGGACTACCCTTGGACTATCCCTGGACTATCCCTTGACTTCTTGACTATCCCTTGGACTATCCTTTGACTATCCCTGGACTATCCTTGGACAATCACTGTACTATCCTTGGACTATCCTTAGACTATCCTCAGACTATCCCTGGACTATCCCTTGACTATCCCTGGACTATCATTGGACTATCCCTGGACTATCCCTGCACTATCCTTGGACTATCCTTGGACTATCCCTTGACTACCCTTGTACTATTCCTGGACTATCCTTAGACTATCTCTTGGAGTATCCCTGACTATCCTTGGATTATCCCTGGACTACCCCTGGACTATCCTTGTACTCTCCTTAGACTATCCTTTGACTATCCTCGGACTATCCTCGGACTATCCCTGGACTATCCCTGGACTGTCCCTGGACTATCCCTGGATTATCTCTTGTACTATACCTGAATTATCCTTGGACTATCATTCGACTATCCCTGGTCTATCCCTGGACTATCCTTGGACTATCTCTGGTCTATCCCTGGTCTATCCCTGGACCTTTTAAACCCTGCCTCTCTCTGACTCAGTTGTCACTCTGTTCTTGTTTCAGTGTTCAAAGTGAAAGTGCTGAGTGTGACCGAGAGTTACTACGACAAATACGACCTGCAGATCACACAAGTCATCAAACTGGGTACGAGGCTCCGCCCCCCTGTACACAACCCTTTAAAGTGCCTACGATGGCTGTTCACGTGTCTCTAATTCTGACTCGGTCTCGTGGGATTGTTCCCGTGATCGATATTTATCAGTTTCACATCAGTACATCCTCTGCATAGACATATTCTGTTTTACAACTCGTTACTTCCTGTCTTTTTGTACTTACTTTTCCATTTTTTTCCCCCAAAACTGCCACAATAACCCATATTTAGCACAGATACAATCTCACCAAACCAAGTGAGAATTATGTTATTATTAAGGATGTAACAATAACTGAAATATTGTGACATCATATCATTAAAGGTCTCACAATCATATCGTGACCATCACAATATATCGAATCACAAGTCTCTTTGCTTAAATGAACAGTTCTGATGCAGAAATACCTTAAAAAAAACAGAGGGAACTACATAGACCATGATCCTTTGCTCCATTTCAGTGCAGATGACATGAAGAAATAACTGTTTTTTTAGAGGAAAAAGTAGCAGATTTACCACAAAATATTGCAATAAATGTGAGATGTTTATGGTGAAACTATCGTACAGAGAGATTTGGATATTGTTCCATCCCTAATGACAATAAATGTCAAAAATTACAAAGGTGGTCTCGATTTGAACACCTCCCTCAGGGTGACATGTCCCACCGGGAGGAGGCCCCGGGGAAGACCCAGGACATGCTGGAGGGACTACGTCTCTTGGCTGGTCAGGGAACGCCTCGGTGTCCTAGGAGGAGCTGGAGGAAGTGGCTGGGTTGAAGGGAGTCTGGGAGTCCCTGCTTACTGCTGCCCCCGTGACCCGGCCCCGGATAAGTGGAAGAAAATGGACGGTGGTCTCGGTCTTTTCTCTGTCTCAGCCTTTAAAAGTTAAAAGTCTCGGTCTTGTCTCGGTCTCAACTGTCAGAGGTTTTGGTCTTGTCCTGGTCTTGGGACCTTGTTGTCTCTGACATGTCTTAGTCTTGATTAGTGCGATCTTGACTACAACACTAGTGAAAATATCGTACAGGATATTGTTCCATCCCTAATGACACTAAATGTTGTACCAAATGACTGGTCAAAGCATTTTAGAATGTCAGTCTTGTTATTATGTAGAATATCGTAATATCGTGAGCTTTCCCACGATATCGCAATAAATACCGTACCGTGAGGTTCATACTGTGACGATATCATATCGTGAGACTTAGATATCGTTATGCCCGG
This sequence comes from Odontamblyopus lacepedii, assembly GCA_034769755.1. Classification (NCBI taxonomy): domain Eukaryota; kingdom Metazoa; phylum Chordata; class Actinopteri; order Gobiiformes; family Gobiidae; genus Odontamblyopus; species Odontamblyopus lacepedii. The sequence goes on from CM068353.1 coordinate 5,395,577, forward strand.
TTCTTTTTTCAGACCGCGAGTTTGTTTTCAGACCTGACAGTTTGGACAGCTCCCCATTTAATGTTGCTGTGAAGTGTCCACTCAGATGATTTAAACAGGTTTTGGCGCCACCTGCAGTCTGACTTCCTCAGGACAGTATCCCAGGTGTGTGAGAGTAAAAAAGCCCCCTCATCCCAGTTCATCGTCCTGTGGGCACGTTTCCATATTTTGATTTCTTCTTTAATCCAGCGACGATGCTCTGTCCTGGTGCATAACGTGGTTCTCTCTTTTACAGTGGTCAGAAACGGCCGATTTGAGTTATTCGTGTTCTACTTTGTGTTTTGATACTCGTCTTTCATCTTCACTGTTTCCTTCTCGCATTCACACTCTTGGTCTAAAAAAAGAACCTAATAACATAAATTATCGGATGTGAGAATTGGAAACATCATGGAAACCCCTCGTCTGCACTTGTGCCCCTTTAGGAGTTGAGGCGGGGATTCAGGATGGACACAGCCGGACCTTCCTGTCGCATGGAGCCTGCAGAGACCAAATCAAGCTGGTCCTAAACCAGGAGTACCTCATCATGGGCCCCAGGCATGACCAGTGGAACATTGACAGCACCACCAACAGGTACCACCCGCTACTACACCCCAATATTTATCTGTCAAATGAAACAAAACCTGTTTACAAATGGGAGTCTCTGTATTACAAAAAAATTGTGGTTTATTTTCCAATCGAGATGTATACAAGAATATTGACTCTTGTGAGCTCTAAGCCATGTTATAATGATGCTACCTTCTCAAAAACATATCTGGAGTTGTGTTTTCTTTCATTCACACATGTTTGAGTATTCCTTGTGATATCATGAAGTGGTAGGTTTCAAGTTCTAAGGATTCAAGTTCTAGTTTTCAAGCTTTTACCTTAAAGGGACAGTTTGGAATTTTGGATATAGGGCCTCATTTCCTGTGGAGACACTTTTTTAAATCTTCCATCCAGTCCTTGTATTTGCAGAGGTTGCTGGTGCTAGGCTAGTGTCAATGGCCATAGTCGTCCTGCCACTAAAAACAGTCTTAGGCCCCGTCCACACTAGTTCGTATTCGAGTGATTTTCGTTGTGGGTGCAGTGTTCGTCCACACTAATCCGATGGAAAATGGCTCCAGAGACGGAACGATCTGGATACGCCAGCTCCCACGTATTTGCCTGAGTACGGCTCTGATCTGGCGCTGTGTGGACACATGAAAACACGGAAAACACTGATGCGCTGATGTCAGGGCTCGAGCTGCCGTTCTTATTGGACCACGTCACTTGTGACTTGCGCCTTCCTGATTCGCTGGGTTTGTGGCATCGGGCATGTGAAGCTACTACAGAAAACAGTTTAAACAAACCAGAGACAAACGGGAAACAGCGTTGATCCACGAAAAGACTTTACACGCTTGCCATCTTCCTCGGCTCGAAATCGGCTCCTGCAACTTCCACAGAACTACGGCAACTTCGGACACGGCGCTTCACTTCCTTGTTTTTACCGCCCACGTGGTGTTGTGGTGTCGTGATGACGTGACGACGTGATGCCAGCCTAGTCATGTGACTAGTGTTTCTGGCGATCCAGACACAACATGTGTGGACGCAAATCGTTTCCAATGCGCTGATACGGTGATACAGTGATTTGTTTCAGTGTAAAAACAGTCTTACCCACTCCACAGAGCACCTGAGGCAAAACTATTAGAACTCCAGACTGTCCATGTGAATGTCTGTGTGGATAGAATAATATTTGAAATAAAACTAACCTTGCATCACATGAATTGTCGCATATTGAAGGACTATTTTCTCATATATCAGTTCGCCGCTGCCGAGCTTCTATCAGGAAGTACAACTCGCTGCTGCTGCTCAGACATAAATCCTTCAAATGCAACAGTTGGTTTTACTTCTAAAATGATTCTGTGGACACAGACAATCACATTCTCAGACAGTCTGGAGTTCTAATAGTTTTGCCTTTCTGTGGAGTGGGTAAGATGGTTTTTAGTGGCAGGACGACTATGGCCATTGACATGCACTAGCCTAGCACCAGCAACCTCTGCAAATACAAGGACTGGATGGAAGATTTAAAAAAGTGTCTCTGGCTCGCTTGGAAATGAGGTCTTATGTCCAAAATTCTGAACTGTCCCTTTAAGTCCAGTAAACTTCAGCAATTCCAGAGCTAAAATAATCCAAATGATTCCAGTGAAGGTGTTTGGAGTTAAAAAACACAGTGGAGCACTTCCTGTATTACCACCTGACGTCATAAAATGGATTTTTGTATTTTCTGTTTGAGAAGAAAGCCTAAATATGCAAAGTTTGTGAAAATTCTACACACGCGACTCTTAATTTGAATTCTGTTTATTATTTTATTTGTGCGTTTGTTCGAAGAGTATGCAAATGTTTGCTGAATGTACTCCCCCTGGTGGTGGTCCGGTGGTAGTTTGGTGGTGTGCGCCCTCCTGTATTTGTGCTGACTGCTCTTTACTCCATCTTGTGGCAGGTACGTGTATCTGCTGGGTAAGAACACGTGGGTGGAGCGATGGCCGTCTGCGGAGGAGTGCGGCGCCTCCCTCCGGCCGAAGTGTGAACGTCTGAACGCTATGGCCAACGAGCTGTCCACGAACGGATGCCTACTGTAACGGAGATGCACGGAGTATCCCTGAACGCACCACCGCCGGAGCTGTCCAATCATGTTATTATAATTACTACGCCTTTTTGGAGCTGTGCACCATGTTAAAAAGTTGTCCCCTTATCAGAAACATCATCATCTGTACAAGGCTCCTCCCACAACCCATCATCACCCATGCTCCCAAACAATTCTTAAATAAAACATGTTAATGCAATGTTTGTTTGTGGTTAATTTAGCATTTTTGAAACAATAAATATGTGGAGTTAACAAAGAATACACCACAAAAGTAAAATGTGTGTGTGTGCTGAATTTTTGAACTCACAAAAACATGTTTGAATTATTTTTATTCTGTATTATTTTAGTTCATGAATTTGTAAGTATATTTTCAAATATTCTCCACAAATATTTTCAGTCCTTAAAGGGAAACTCCGGCACTTTTGAAGCTAAAGTCCGTGACTAGAAGTGGTTGAATTCTGTCAGAAGCCAAAAAACGGCACAGATCAGTGTTTCCTCGGTGGAGATCTCACTGTGGCAGTGAGTCTGTCAAGGCAACAAACTAGTGTAGTGATGGGGGCAAGTTCTTCACTTCAATGTAAAACGCCAATTTACTTCACACTGAAGAAGCTTAACACCACTTTAACCCATCTTACAACAGCCACGAGTCTAACAAACAAAACGCTCTGCCTGGTTCACTCATTAGTGTCTGGAAACGTTAGAAAACAATTTTATAAGCACCTCACACTTCCCTCTGTTGATTTCCCACTGCACAGACCAAAGCCCAAAGACTCAGTTGTCGACTCCAGCCAGAAGCAACAAGTGAGGATCGACTACTGACGGTGAAGAAGAAGAGAAACTCAAAGTTGTTGAAAGAAAATGGTTCAGGAATGTATTTTTTTTAGCGTTTAAAAAAATATATAATTCACTTGTAAATAAATGGGATTAGAAACGACATCGGTGATCGAGTCTTTTGGGCTTTGGCCTGTGCAGTGGGAAATCAGCAGAGGGAAGTGTGAGGTGCTTATAAAGTTGTTTTCAGAAGCCCATCGGCCCCGTCCACACTGAGTATGCTCAGGAATGGGTGGGGGTCAGGTTCATGCACACACTCAGGTCACTCTGGCACTCATAAAGACAAATGTAACATTTTTAGCTGCCTTTAGTCCCAGAACTTGAACCAAAGTCTCTCTCCTGAGCTCCAGTCCACTCCCACTTTGTGTCCCAGCCACAAACTGTGGGCTACAGGAGTCTCTAGGAGGCTATAGGAGTCTGTAGGAGGTTAAAAGAGTCTGTAGGAGGCTATGGTCACAGCGCAGACAGGGAAAGGTGGGGAAAGTACATGTGCTGGTGCATGAGAGTGTGAGGTTTCAAATGAATAATAAAAGTAAGTAAAGGTTAAAGGAGCAGTTCACTTCATGACATCACAAGGTGGAGCAGAGCATTTTAAGCTTTGCAGATAATAAAGAGTTACTCAAACATGTGAATGAAACTAAACACAACTCCAGGTCTGTTTTTGAGGAGGTTAAAGGTCAGATGGGGCTGAGACATTGGATGTTGTTTTGTTTTCAGGCGTACAGATGTCGTCACGGTAACGCCCTGGCTCACCCCTGTCGTCTGGGAGTCGACCTTTGACCCTGTGCTAATGGACGCCATCTTTAAACCCCAGAACCTCACCATGTTCGCCACCGTGTTCGCCATTGGGAAGTCCCCCCTCCTCCTCTCCTCACCATCTCTTCCCCCTCTCCTCCTCCCCCCCCTCTTCTCCCTCTCCTCCTCCTCTCCTCCCCCTCTCTTCTCCCTCTCCCCCCCTCCTCCTCTCCTCCCCCTCTCTTCTCCCTCTCCTCCTCTTCGTCCCCCCTCTTCTCCCTCTCCCCCCCTTCTCCCTCTCCTCCTCCTCTCCTCCCCCTCTCTTCTCCCCCCCCTCCTCTCCTCCCCCTCTCTTCTCCCTCTCCTCCTCTTCGTCCCCTCTCCTCCCCTTCTCCTCCCCCCTCCTCCTCTTCTTCTTCTCTTCAGGTACATGCAGTATCTGGAGGACTTCCTGTTGACCTCAGAGCAGTTCTTCTTCATTGGTTTTAGCGTTCACATTTATGTCTTCACTGATCGCCCCAAAGACGTCCCTGTGGTCCACCTGTCCCCAGGACAGGTACTAAACCAGAGCTAAACCAGGACTAAACTGGGACTTAACCAGAACTAAACCAGGACTAAACCAGAACGAAACTGGGAGTAAACCGGGACTAAACAGGGACTAAATGAGGACTAAACCAGGACTAAACTGGGACTAAACCAGGAGTAAACCAGAACTAAATTGGGTCTAAACAAGGACTAAGGTTTAAGGCGCTCTCGGGCCTGAGGAAGAGACAGTCCAGTCTCTGCTCTGGTCTCTGGTCTTTGGTCTGGTCTCTGGTCTCAGGTTTAACCCTGGTCTCTGGTATGGTCTCTGGTCTGGTTCAGGTCTCAGTCCGTGTGGTCCCTTTTCGGCGCTGGCAGGAGATCTCGGCTAGTCGGATGGACATGGTTCTGCTCTTGGATCTGAGCAGCTCCTGAACTGGGACTGAAGCAGGACTAAACCGGGACTGAACCAGGACTGAAGCAGGACTGTCCCTCTTCAGATCAAAGCCTGACCTTTGAGCCCCGGCCCACAGGTCACTACAGAGACCAGCGGAGCAGGTTCCCCGACTAGTGGCAGCCTGAGTCCAGGGCCTAGACTTTTATTACTGCACCGCATTTGGGGGAAGTCTGGACCAACTCCTGGTCTTAACCCAGACCTGCTCCAAGAACTACAGAGACGACAAGAAGGATGGACTGGAGGCCATTTGACTGGAGGAGAGCCACCTGAACAGGTGAGGAACTACCTGAACAGGTGAGGAGCCACCTGAACAGGTGAGGAGCCACCTGAACAGGTGAGGAACCACCTGAACAGGTGAGGAGCCACCTGAACAGGTGAAGAACTACCTGAACAGGTGAGGAGCCACCTGAACAGGTGAGGAACCACCTGAACAGGTGAGGAGCCACCTGAACAGGTGAGGAACCACCTGCACAGGTGAGGAACCACCTGAACAGGTGAGAGGAGGTCTGTGTGTATTTCTGTATCTGTGTGTGTGTATTAGTAGTAGTAGTAGTATTACTGTGTAACTGCAATATTTTTGTTTTTTTCCCCCAGATATTTCTGGGAGAACAAACCATTAAAGGTTTTATCTCCTGAGTTTCTGTGGTAGGATTATAAATATCTGAATCCTGAGATCCAAATCATACGATTCTCTGGAGTCATCAAGAACTCCCCCACCACCAGGCCCAACATGCAACTGCAGCCAGAACTGAACCAGACCTGAACTCCTCTCCTCCTCTCCTCTTCTCAGTGGTCTTTCTCTGGGCCTCTCATTTTGTTATAAATATTATTTGAAGTGAATCCATTTTAAATATGTACATTTATTTTAAATCCTGTGACAAATGTTTTACAGCCCGTTACAGCAGGTGGAGCTGTTACAGCAGGTGTTACAGCAGGTGTTACAGCAGGTGGAGCTGTTACAGCAGGTGTTACAGCAGGTGTTACAGCAGGTGGAGCTGTTACAGCAGGTGTTACAGCAGGTGTTACAGCAGGTGTTACAGCAGGTGGAGCTGTTACAGCAGGTGTTACAGCAGGTGGAGCTGTTTGAGAACATGTGGATATTGAAATTTTAAAAATGTATTTTTTACTCCATCCATCCATCCATCTTCTCCCGCTTAATCCAGCTGGGTCATGGAGGCAGCTTGGTGCCCAATCCTCATAGCACCTGACCCCCCCATGAACCCCTCTGTGAGTGGAGCCCACAGGAGGGTGGACGTCATGGTCCTTGATGTTAGTTATTTTCTACTAATGAATAAAAATATAAATGTTGTTTGTGAGAAGCATAGACCGTATATATAAGTGGACAAAGCTAACCCGTTAGCCGCCAAGTGCCAAACAGGAAGTGCTCCAGGAGGCTCTTCCAGCTCCTTCTTTCCCATTGACTTACATTGACTTACATTGACTTACATTGGGATCTTATCGTCCCTCTCTCTGTAACTCCTGCAGTGAGCCTCGTTGTTTTGGTCTTAAAATGTTCATATTAACCCGCTCTACAGGATCCTGAATTTTACCCCCACTATTTTGTCCGTCAAAAAATCCTCTTCATAACATAGAGCCTGGCTCCAGATTTGCTCTGTAACTGTGGCATCGCGAGCCTCATGTGAGCAACGCTGAACACTATGGGTGACGTCACACTCACTTAGTCCACTCATATTTACGGCCTCTGGTCTGAAGCTCAGTTTCACTTCAGGTGTAGTAATTACAAAGTATTTATTTAAAACTGACAGGTGAGGCCTGTGACAGGTGAGGGCTATGACAGGTGAGGGCTGTGACAGGTGAGGGCTGTGACAGGTGAGGGCTGACAGGTGAGGGCTGTGACAGGTGAGAGCTGTGGGGAGGCGAGCCCTTGTTTTTCTGTGATTCTATGATAAATATAATATATTCAAGTTTAATGCCAGACTGCGGAACATTCCAGGCAAAGAAACATCTCCATGGAAACAACCAGGGGACGGACAGCTCCAGAAAACTTACATAATTACAAAAGTATCCATTTGTAAAAAGCACTTTAAGAGAAAAAAGTAAAAGTATTTCTAGCAAATGTTTAAAATGAGTAAATTGTGCTGAGTTTTTTGTGTGTTTCTGCTCAAAATCTAAAATATACTTTTACTTTTCAGGGTGGCAGAAAGTTACGGGAAAAACCCTCACATCTTTACTTTGGGAATTGCACCATCGCCACAGTTTAAAGGAAAAACTCGTCCAAACTCCAGGAAGCGTTTGTGAAACTTTTGTCTGAGAAAAGCAAAGACAAAAGAGTTTTGAAAGGAGAGAACTAAAGGTCAAGGTCTGAAGCAAGAGACCAGCTGAACCAGGTCTGAACCAGGTCTAAACCAGGTCTGAACCAGGTCTGAACCAGGTCTGAACCAGGTCTAAACCAGGTCTGAACCAGCTCTAAACCAGGTCTGAACCAGGTCTGAACCAGGTCTAAACCAGGTCTAAACCAGGTCTGAACCAGGTCTGAACCAGGTCTAAACCAGGTCTGAACCAGGTCTGAACCAGGTCTGAAGCAGGTCTAAACCAGGTCTGAAGCAGGTCTGAACCAGGTCTGAACCAGGTCTGAGGTACTACTACTTCTACTACTACGGCTGCTGTGTACTATAGCTTATTTCTACATTACTACTACTATTACTACAGCTACTACTACTACAACTACTATTACTACTTTTACTGGTACATACTGTGGCGTGGCCTAGTGCTACTACTACGTATTATACCGTAAAACTACTACTACTACTACTACTACTACTACTACTGCTACCACTCTTATTACTAGTACTACAATATCTCCTACTACCAGTACTACTTTAGCTGCTACCCTATTTTGTATTATTGCTCCTTTGTACTACAGTCCCTGACAAAAGTCTTGTCGCTTATCCATTTTGTAGAAACAAAAGCTTATAACCTGACTTTGAATTAATCGATTGGTTTTAGAAATGTCTCATATGAAAGCTAAAACCCTCCCAAATTATGCTCAATATACTAAAATAAATTTGCTTCACTGAAGAAAGATTGATCATTTAATGAACACAGAAAGGTCAGATTTTGGCAAGACAAAAGTTTTGTCGCCTTGTCATATGATGCACCCAATCCTAGATTACAGCCTCACCTGTGATCAATCAGTTAGTGGGTGTGTATAAAAAGAACCCCAGCACACCAGAGCTTCACATCAACTGCAACTTGACCTCTGACAACCTGCCTAAGATCCACCCTGAGACCAAAGCGTTAATTATCAAGAGGCTGAAGACCAGATCCACTGCTGAGGTGGCTGACACCTTCAATGTGTCTCAGCGTCAAGTACAAAGAATAAGAAAAAGATCTGAAAAGACTGGAGATGTTTTTGACAAGCCCAGGTCCGGCAGACCCCGCAAGACAACTGCTCAGGAGGACCGTTTGTTGATTCGAAAATCTAAGGCCCCTTTTCCACTGCAGCAGAGCTCCACCAGGCCTGGTCACCTCAAGTCCCTGTGTCAACCAGAGCAGTTTGTAGAATTCTGTCTCGAAATGGCCTCCATGGTCGAATCAGTGCACAGAAACCAGCACTAAACAAAAGGCAATTAAAAAACCGTGTGGTATTTGCCAAGGCCCACAGCCTGCTAAAAGGATGGACACTGGAAAAGTGGCAGAAGGTGGATTTCTCAGATGAATCCTCGGTTGAATTACATCACAGCCGCCGCAAATATTACAGGAGACCTACTGGAGCCCACATGGATCCAAGATTCACCCAGAAAACAGTTAAGTTTGGTGGCGGAAAAATCATGGTCTGGGGTTCCATCCAGTATGGGGGTGTGTGAGACATTTGCAGGGTGGAAGGCAATATCAATAGCCTAAAATATCAAGAAGTATTAGCACCTCCTACATTCCCAACCATAAAAGGGGTCAAATTTTGCAGCAGGATGGTGCTCCATCACATACTTCTATCTCTACATCAAAGTTCCTCAAGGTGAAGAAGATCAAGGTGCTCCAGGACTGCCCAGTCACCAGACATGAACATCACTGAGCATGTCTGGGGTAGAATGAAAGAGGAAGCATGGAAGAAAAAACCAAAGAATCTTGATGAACTCTGGAGGCATGTGAGACGCTTTCTTTGCTATTCCTGATGACTTCATCAACAAATTTTATGAATCATTGTCGAACCGCATGGATGCAGTCCTTCAAGCTCATGGAAGTCATACAAGATACTAAATATGGATCTCACAGCACCTCTAATGAATTCACTGATGTTATGCAACATGTTTTTGTATTTGAAGTAAATTATTTGTTCAATTTTCTGTAGGCGACAAAACTTTTGTCTTGCCAAAATCTGACCTTTCTGTGTTCATTAAATGATCAATCTTTCTTCAGTGAAGCAAATTTATTTTAGTATATTGAGCATAATTTGGGAGGGTTTTAGCTTTCATATGAGACATTTCTAAAACCAATCGATTAATTCAAAGTCAGGTTATAAGCTTTTGTTTTTACAAAATGGATAAGTGACAAGACTTTTGTCAGGGACTGTATAGCCTACTACTACTACTACTACTACTACTACTGCTACTATTACTACGACTACTAATACTAATACTAATTCTGTTACTACTTCTACTTCTACAACTACTACTTCCACCTTCCTGTCTGTACTCCTTCCTTGTGTATTGACCTTCAGTGTCAACAAGGAAACTGCAGTACTCTGTCATCAGCCTTTGTGCAGTAATAGTAGTAGTAGTAGTACAGTGTGTACTCTGTGTACTTTTGGACATCATGGGGCAGGCACTGACAGACAGGACCAGGTACCTCCTTAGACCAGGACCAGACCAGAATCTCAACCAGGACTAACCGGTCTCAGGTCTGAGGTCTGGTTTAAATACGGCGAGGGACGGTCCGAGCTCAGAATACTTCAGAGCGCGGAGAGCACACGAAGAGTACACGAAGAATACACGAAGAGTACACAAGTACACACAGGTAAGAAGTATTTACTTCTATTTTGTGTCAGATGCCCTCCCATCCTCCTGTATCCCTGTGTGTCAGCTGTATACTAGGTCTGAGCCAGATCTAAACTAGGTTTGAAGCAGATTTGAATAAGGTCTAAACCTGTCATGGTTGAAGTGTGGTTGAGGACCCAAAGCAGAGACAGAGGTGCAGGTAGCTGTTAAACAGGTTTATTGCCGGGATTGAAGGATGTGGTGATGGAAACAGGCTGGAGACATAGACGGAGGGAAGACACTGGGGTAGACGCACAGGTAGACAGACTGGACGACAAGGGCAGGCAGGACGACGTGGACAAGCAGGATGAGGACGTAGACAAGGGATAGAGGAGGAATGAACTGACACCGAACAAAGGACAAAGACAGAACCAAGTAGTGGGGCTGATTAGACAATTAGCTGCGGGTGAACCACCGAGCAGGTGATCCACACTGCAGCATTAGCCCAGCCACACCCACGAGAGGAGCAGACAGACGCAGAAGGGAGGGGGAACACACAACAAACACCAAACCCTGACAAAACCAGGTCTGAACCAGGTCTGAACCAGGTGTGAACCAGGTGTGAACCAGGTGTGAACCAAGTCTAAACCAGGGCTAAACCAGGTCTAAACCAAGACTGAACCAGGTCTGAACACTAACACTGACCCTTTAAATTTAGACTTATTTTTGCCTTTCTGTCTGGTCCACTTCATGACATCACAAGGTGGATTGAATGTGTCTCTCTAACTTCTCTCCTCTCTCTATCTTTTCTACATCGCTCTCCGCTCCCTTCCTCCTCCCCTCTTTCTCCTCCTTCTCCTCCTCCTCTCTCAGTCGACCATGTCCTCTCCTCCTCCTCCTCTCCGTCCTCCTCTGCTCCTCCTCGTCCTCCTCCTCCTCTCCGTCTCTCAGGCTCGGGTGGTGTCTCGCTGTGAGCTTCGTGATGAGCTCCTCGGACGAGTGCAGCTGCCTGGAAACCTGCGGAGGAGCCCGGAGCGCGCCCTGGCCAGAGGTACGGGCCTCCTCTGCACCGCTGCACCTCCTCTGCACCATCACTCTATCCTCTGCATCACTGTTCTTCCTCTGTACTATCGTTCCTCCTCTGCACCATCACTCTATCCTCTGCATCACTGTTCTTCCTCTAAACTATCGTTCCTCCTCCAAACTATCGCCCCTCCTCTGCACCATCACTCCATTCTCTGCATCACTGCTGCTCCTCTGCCTCACTCTTCCTCCTCATGCCTCCTCTGCACTACTGCGCCTCTTCTGCATCACGCTCGCTTCTCTGTATCATTCCTTTTCCTCTGCATCACTGTTCCTCCTCTGCACTATCACTCTATCCACTGTATCGCTCCTCCTCTAAACTATCGCTCCTCCTCTGTGCCATCACTCTATCCTCTGCACTATTGCTCCTCCTCTATATCACTGCTCCTCCTCTGCACTATTGCTCCTCCTCTGCACTACTGCTCCTCCTCTGCACTATCGCTCCTCCTCTGTATCACTGCTCCTCCTCTATATCACTGCTCCTCCTCTGCACTATTGTTCCTCCTCTGCACTATCGCTCCTCCTCTGTATCACTGCTCCTCCTCTGCACTATTGCTCCTCCTCTGCACTACTGCTCCTCCTCTGCACTATTGCTCCTCTGCACTATTGCTCCTCCTCTGCACTATTGCTCCTCCTCTGCACTACTGCTCCTCCTCTGTATCACTGCTCCTCCTCTGCACTATTGCTCCTCCTCTATATCACTGCCCCTCCTCTGCACTATTGCTCCTCCTCTGCACTATTGCTCCTCCTCTGCACTACTGCTCCTCCTCTGCACTATTGCTCCTCCTCTGCACTACTGCTCCTCCTCTGTATCACTGCTCCTCCTCTGCACTATCGCTCCTCCTCTTCACTACTGCTCCTCCTCTTCACTACTGCTCCTCCTCTGCACTATTGCTCCTCCTCTGCACTATTGCTCCTCCTCTGTATCACTGCTCCTCCTCTGCACTATCGCTCCTCCTCTTCACTACTGCTCCTCCTCTTCACTACTGCTCCTCCTCTGCACTATCGCTCCTCCTCTTCACTACTGCTCCTCCTCTGCACTATCGCTCCTCCTCTGCACTATCGCTCCTCCTCTGCACTATCGCTCCTCCTCTCCATCACTGCTCCTCCTCTATGTCACCTCTATGTCACTCCTCCTCTGTGTCCTCCTCTACATCATGACTCTCCCTCCTCTTCCCCATCACTCCATCCTCTGCACTGTCACTTCTCCTCTGCACCATTTATGTCCCTCCTCTGTACCATATATATTCCCTGCATCACTCTCTCCTCCAGAGCCCCCTCCTCTACACCTTTGTCCCTCCTCTGCACCATACGTTCACTCTCCCTCCTCTGCCCCATCCCTCCATCCTCCGCACCACACGTTCCTCCTCTGCATCACTCTTCCTCCCCTGTAAAATACTTTCCCTCTGTGTCCTAATTGTACTTTATGGATTCTTTTTTTTTTCGCAGTAATTTGTGAAGTTGAGCGTTTTTCTCACCTCAACACTCAGCTTGTACGAGAATACCAAAAAGAAATTATCAATCTGGATGAAACTACGACTGCAGATATTACTACTACTACTACTACTACTACTACTACTACTACTACTGCAGATATTATAGGGGGGGATAATCCTGCCGCGAATACTTCCTTGACCAGAGAGAGGCGCTCTGTCCGTGAGAAGCGGGCGTCCATCTCCGTAGCGTCAGTGAAGTACTTCGGGATATTCCAGTACTCGGATCAGAAGTACTGCGACTCCGGGTACTCGTACGGCGAGGACCGGTGCTCGAGCGACTGCTTCGGTAAGTGTGCGCTCGAGGTTAAAGAAGCACTGCGGGACTTTTCTGCTCGTCTCCGCAGAGCTGTTACTGGGGCGGTGAGAGTAGACAAAAACTGTGCTCAGGTAATGTGGATTCAGAATAAGATTACTCAAGTAGAAGTGTGAAATACTGGTGCAAGAAATGACTCAAGTAAGAGGAGAAAAGTATTTGGGAAAACGACATATTTGGGATGTACCAATAACTGAAATATGGTGATATTGTATCGTCAAAGGTCTCACAATAATATCGTGGACCATCACAATATATCGAATCACAAGTCTCTTTGCTTAAATGAACAGTTCTGATGCAGAAATAGCTAAAAAAAACAAACAGAGGGAACTACATAGACCATGATCCTTTGCTCTGTTATTCCGTTACTACTACTACTACTACTACAACCACTACTACTACTGCTACTACTACTACTGCTACTACTGCTACTACTACTGCTACTACTACTGCTACTACTGCTACTAGTACTACTACTGCTACTACTACTACTACAACCACTACTACTACTGCTTCTACTACTACTACAACCACTACTACTACTGCTTCTACTACTACTACTACTACTATTGCTACTACTACTACTACTACTACTACCACTTCTACTACTGCTACTACTGCTACTACTACTACTACTACTACTACTACTGCTACTGCTACTACTACTACTACTACTACTTTTACTACCTCCACTACTACTTTTACAACCAGCACCAGTACTACTACTACTATTACTACGACTACTACTACTACTACTAACTGCTACTACTATTACTACTGCTACTACTGCTACTACTACTACTACTACTACTACTAATACTACTACTGCTAATACTGCTACTACTGCTACTAACTACTACCACTACTACTAACTGCTACTACTACTACTACTATTACTATTACTACGACTACTACTACTAATATTACGACTACCGCTGAGTCCTGATGTACTTGTTGTGTTCAGCGTTTGCAGACGACGACATTTCTGATGACGTGAGCTGCTTCGTCCAGAGCCGCCTCTTCTGGGAGTGAGTCACAGTATTTCATTTTAGTAAAGCATCACTGTGGAACTTTTCTGGTGGGGGTTTGCTTATTTGCCTCCCTGGCATTTTTTGCATATATTGATGTTTTGGTTAGTTTGTTGTTTTTTGCCTAAACAGTTAATAACTAAAAACATGCATTTCAAAATTAAAATTAAAATTAAAATTAAAATTAAAATTAAAATTAAAATTAAAATTAAAATTAAAATTAAAATTAAAATTAAAATTAAAATTTGAAGTTTGTTTTTTCATTTTGTTTGTTTGTTTTTTTTGCCTGAAATGTTAATAACTTAAAACATAAATTAAATTAAATTAAATTAAATTAAATTAAATTAAATTAAATTAAATTAAATAAAATAAAATAATAAAATAAAATAAAATAAAATAAAATAAAATAAAATAAAATAAAATAAAATAAAATAAAATAAAATAAAATAAAATAAAATAAAATAAAATAAAATTAAATTAAATTAAATTAAATTAAATTAAATTAAATTAAATTAAATTAAATTAAATTAATTAAATTAAATTAAATTAAATTAAATTAAATTAAAAATTGTATGTTGTGTGTTGCGTTCTAATATACATGTTGTGTTCCAGGGTGTACAGAGGAGCGTCGAAGTCCTGCAAAGCCAAACAGACCCTGGACTCCTTTTTTGAGGCCTGTGACGCCGGAGCAGAGCCCGGGTCTGGAGACCATCTGGCCGTCTGGTTCTCCATCTCCAGCTACAACTGAACATCTGCTCCTTTGGCTCATCTCTTTTTAAATTAAAAATTAAATGATATCATAAAAATAAAAATAATAAAGATATACTACACATTTTGGTGTTCTGTATGTCCTGTGGGCACCACTCACAGAGGGGTTCACAGGGGTCGGGTGCACAGAGGAACAGCTGCCCCTGCGACCCGGCCGGATAAAGAGGAAGAAGACGGACGGTGTTCTGTATGAAAACTGTATGAACCTGTGCATGATGATGAAAATACAGCTCTGAAAAAATAACCTGAACCAAATCTGATTTAAGGAGGAAAAGGAGAAAAACCACTGCTGTGTTCGTCATTATTATTATTATTATGCCCCCAAATAAAGATTTCTGAACTCTCCATAAGTTAAAACATTAGTATTGTGTTGGAAAAACAAGAATTTGGCTGTTTGCTACAGGTGTTCCAGTCAGTGAGAGCAGGTAGAGGGCGCTCTTGGAAAAAAAAGGGGCGAAAACTTTAAACACAACCAAAATCCAGGCACCCCAAAAAAAGTTTTTTAAAAAATGCGCAAGGAAAAGAAGAGTTAAAAGCCAAAGCCAACATGTTTGGACCATGACTGGTCTTCATCAGGGCTTAGTTAAAACTTGGGGCACGGCTGTGGCCTTTAAGAAACACACACCAAACAATAGAGGCAGAAAAAGCAGGTGCAAGATAATGCAGGACGTGGCACAGACAAACACGTGCGTATAATAAATATAATATAATATGAGAAAATCTGAAACTAAAATATCTATAGAGCTACTGTGTTGTTTTAAAATGATCATCTTATTTTCTTTGCATTATTTGAGGTCTGAAAACATTTAATCTTTTTTGTTATTTCGACCATTTGCAAATAAACGCTCCAAATGACAATATTTTTATTTGGAAATTGGGAGAAATGTTGTCAGTAGTTCATAGAATGAAACAAAAATGTAAATTTTACTCAAACACACAAACCTATAAGTAGTAAAAGCAGAGAAACTGATCATTTTGCAGTGGTCTCTGTATTTTTGAACAGCCAGTTTCCCAGCCTACTGAGCTGTTTGCTGTATAGTTGTGATCTGTGACACCCGTGGATCATTATGTTATAATTTTATATCACAATATTCATCTTAAACAAGAGTGTCCAAACTTTTTTCATCAAGGGCCACATATTAAAACACAGAGCAGTGTGACGGCCGATCGAGGGTCATAGACTGAGGGTCAAAACAGTGAGTAATTTAAATTTGTGCATTTATAACAGGTTAGAATGAGCCTCCAGACCTTTGTTCAGGCTCAGACCCTCAAAAGGACACACTACATCTGCTTGATCAAAATAGATTTCAAAAACATGCAGTAAAAAGTACTACATGTGGTAGTAAGGACCAATTTACCTAGAAGCCTGAGGGCCACAACAACTGGTCTGAGGGCCACATTTGGCCCCTGGGCCATAGTTTGGACATGCCTGATCTAAAACAACATAATAAAAGACAGAAGATTGATAAAAGATTCAGGCTGACTGTGAGACTGTGGTGATGCTGATACTTTCAGATGTAAAGAGCCACTTTTTCATGTTGATCACATTAGACTTCACCATGAAACATCAGAAAGGTAAATTCACAAATGTGGAACCTGATCATTTGTATTATTGACTAGACCCAAAACCTGCTGTATTAAAACACAAACCTTCATACACACACACAACACATATTCACTTTAAAACAACACAATACAAATACACAATACTTAAGAGTTCAGAAATCAATATTTGGTGGAAAATCAGATTTGGTGCCTCGTGAAGCAGAATGAAACGACCGTCACACATGTAGAGCCGCTGATTTCAGAAAATAAAATGCACTGGTCTCTTATTATTTTCCAGAGCCGTACGTCTTGCCCATCGGTCTGAGTCACCAGCAGCTGCTCATGTTGTTCATGTGCGAAACCATAGTCCCAGGCACTTAGTGATAGTTCCCCCGTCTTAAGACCCACTTTCACTCTCTGGCTTTTAACACCGCGTGAGTTGTGTGCTCCTGTTTCACTTATTTTACTGCTTTTATCTATTTCTTGCTGTTCTGGGGTTTTGCTCTCATCTTATTTAAATGATTTTATTGTTTTAAGATGAGTAAGAACAAATCTGAGCATTTATTTGTATTTTATTATTGTTGTTCTTACTCTGTATTCATGCAGTACTCTGGAAACTGTTTATGAAATGTGCTATAGAAATAATGTGGATTGGATTAGAAAATAGTTGTCTAGTCTTACTAGATTTTCTGTTTTTATTCAGTTTTATATCTTAATTAAATTACAGTGACCAGATTTTAAAATTTACAAACTGGGACATTTGTTTTGTTTTCGGTTTGTGGTGGTTGGTAATAATAAAATTGTGAAATGAATGCGTGATTATGAAATATTGCTCTGCACTCCACCCATTTATGACTAACACGTGAGTAATTTAGTCATATTTTTCTTTGTGTCTTTCTCTTTGCTGTTGTCAGATTAGTCAAAAATAGGGGCATTTCTTGTATAAAACTGGGACAAATCTGGATAAATCTACTGGGACAGGGGACAGAGGGCTAAAAACTGTGACTGTCCTGGGTAAATAGGGACTTCTGGTCACCCTAAATTATAATCAAGGTATAAACAAATTAAAATTTAAAACTGGGATGGCAATAAAGTGAAAAAAAGAACGTCAAATCACTGGTTTTGTATAAATCTGTTGGGATATTTGTTGTCCCATTTCTATTCTGCTGTGAGTAGCAACATTCTTATCTTACAACAGGAATAAACCACAAAACCCGTACTAAGTAAGGACTAAAACTCATTTCTAGCAAATAAACAACCTCAAAAATCAGGACTAAATCTAAAAACAGAACTAAACCACGACTAGCCAAAATCCTGGAACCAACCCAAGGCAAGAAAACATGACCAAACTCGGGCTAAACTCGGGCAAAGCTAAAATTTTATTCGGTCTCAATCAGAATTTATCTTTAACTAAAGTATTTATCAGGATGAATACGGTAATATTGCATTTAACTGTATTTTAACCAGTCAAAAGTCGAAAAACAACTAAACGTGTTTGGTTAAAGCCCACTCCGCCTACATTTCCCGTCAGCCTTTTGTTTCAGGAAGCCCTGTCACCGCTCTGACCAATCACATCGCAGCGCCTCGCAAACCCCGCTCCGTGATTGGCTGTTTCGTGTTAACGCTCCCGTGATGCCTTGCGCGGCGCTTTGGAATTCAAATGTAACCGACCAATCAGCGTGCGCGTAACGACCCAGGCAGCGTTTTAAACTTCTGCTGGAGACTGTTTTCAAAGGACGGGGAAACGCTGCGGGTGTACGCTCCTGGAGAGGCTAGAAAGTACAAGTTTTAATCTTAGCAGTTGAGTTTTAGAGTTAGACTAGTTTTTATTCGTGTTTGGGTGCGATTTCATGTTTTTTACTGGCGTTTGCGCGGACTTGGCGACGATTTTGGCGATTACGCGTTGCTTGGGGAGGGTTTGCGTCAGGCTAAACGCGTATTCACAACGTAATCTACGACAGGATTTATTTTTAAAGTTTTAATTAGCAGTAAAAAGGGGAAAAAAAGTAGATTCAGGATGAGCGCAGGCGTCGCGAAGCCCAGCACAGCAGCAGTCGCACATGGCGACCCCAAATCGGCTCCGCTCAAGGAGATTCCCGACATCCTGGTGGACCCCCGGACCAAGCGCCGCTACTCCAGGGGCCGGTTCCTGGGCAAGGGAGGCTTCGCCAAGTGCTTCGAGATCACGGACCTGGAGAGCAAGCAGGTGTTCGCCGGGAAGATCGTGCCCAAAGCCCTGATCCTGAAGCAGCACCAGCGGGAGAAGATGAGCTCCGAGATCGCCATCCACAAGAGCCTGAACCATCTCAACGTGGTGGGCTTCCACGGGTTCTTCGAGGATGACGACTTCGTGTTCGTGGTGCTGGAGCTGTGCAGGAGACGGGTGAGTGGCGAGGGCGCACGGGCAGAGGGACTTGTGGGACAACGGGTGCCATTACCAGGCCCTGCTCAGTTGTCTCCTCCTTTCGCATGTTTGCACTGTCTCCCTTTCAAATGCAACTGTCTGTTATCTTCCCATTTACAATATAGATAAGTCTTTACTGCAGCAGGGTCGCCACGGGGTCTTAAAAGTCTTAAAAAGGTCTGTCCCTAAATTAAGGCCTTAAAAGTCTTAAATTATGTTGTCCAAGTCTTATTTTTTCACAAAGGTCTTAAATTTCATTACCAGGCTGCAGTGCAATGTGAGAAGACAATGTGAAAGCTTAATTTGTCTTGTTAGAAAGTTCTAAATGATTTTTGGGCCATTTTACAAGCAATGCATACGACTATAAATGAGTTCTATTTTTTTTTTTTATAATGGTCATTATTACAATTGAATCTTGTGTTTTTTGCCTGCATTATGGGTGCGATGTTGGTCTTAATTTTCATTTAAGTGGTCTTAAAAAGTTCTTAAAGTCTTACATTTGGGGGAGTCAAACCTGGGCACACCCTGTACAGGCAAAGTATAAACTAGTCTGACATTTATTTTTTTTTGATTATTTTTAGACTGTGGGGCCACCATATTCTGTCCCATCTGGAAACACTGCATCCCCAAAGTTGTACAAGTTTGATGCAGAAGTTTTCTCTTCAAACTGGCCAATTATTACATGAAGTATTGGAAATAGTTGACCTAAATTGAATATTTTTCCAAGGCACATGCCAGTATTCCAGCACAATCCAGAAGGAATCCGGATCTTTTTATTGGAAGCATTTAAAATTGCAACACTGCTGTGAATAGGCAATTTCAGTAACTATCCTTATCCTTGTAGAGAGTATGCCATCTGCTTGTGTCCATAGAAGGTTTTATAGTTTTGATAGAATTTTATTGTTTTTTTCCACCCCATTGTCACACAAAAAATGAATAAAATATATTGGGCTGACCAGATTTTCAAATTTAAAAACGGGGACATTCTCGTTTGAGGTGCTTGGTAATAATAAAATTGTGAAACGTGCGTAATTAAGAAAAATTGTTCTGCACTCGGCACATTCATGACTAACATGTCTTTGTGTTTTGGTCATTTAAGCAGCTATTTCTGTATTTTACCTAAACAAATGACAGTTTATGCCTCTCTTTGCTGTTGGCAGGGATCAGATTGGTCAAAAATTGGGACACCTTGGACATGTCTTGTATAAAACTGGGGCAAACCACTGGTTTTGGATAAACCTGCTGGGACGGGGGACACAGGGCTCAAAACTGGGACTGTCCCAGCTAAAAAGGGACGTCTTGACTCTTGTCCCTTTTCTATTCCCCTGCTCTGTGTAGCAACATTCAAATTCCTCATTGTGGGACCAATAAAAGTTTTCTTATCTTATCTTACAACAGGAGTAAACCACAAAACCTGTGCAAAGTGAGGACTAAACTCATTTCTATTAAATAAACAGGGATAAACCACCTCAAAAATCGGGACTAAATCTAAAAACAGAACTAAACCTGGAACCAATCCAAGGCAAAAAAAAAAAGACCAAACCTGGTCTAAGCAAAAATTTAATTCAGGTTGTCTGTGTTGCTTTTATCTTGCATTTATACAATCTTATAGTTTTTTTAAATTTTATTTTCACACACACAACCTTGAAAAATGGGCGTCTTCCTGCAAGTGGCGTCTCCTCTCCACAGATCTGACATGTAGCTCGTCTCCAGCTCGTCTTCACGGATGTAGACGAGTTTCATTTCATGCCGGGAACAATCCAGGCACAGGCGGTGGCCCGTTCAGCAGAGAAGTTAGTCTACGTTTTTATAGGTTCATTGTTCAGTTTCATTTTCTTAACCACTCCCGCAGTACGGCACCTGGCAGATTCCCAAAGTGCACAGTAGACAATGTTTATGTTGAATTTAAACGAGAAAAAAAATACTGTGGAAAATTGTATAAATGTTTTGAAACGCTTTTACTAGACGGTCTGTTCATGCTTTGTGGAGCCTCACGTGAATCCATCTGTCCCATCTGCTGTGGTGAAAGGTGCTAAAACCTCCCCTTCACACCAGCTAATTGAATCTCCACTTACATTTGGGGACACGTTTGTTTACCCGGTTCTCCATAGAAACCAGGACACCTCCACGTTTACCTTTGCACTGTGGGAGGAGACCAGATTCCTGAGGGATTCAAACAGCTCCTAGATTCCTGAATCACACAGGGGTTTTTTTTTAGTAAAGAGGAAATAATGGTTGTTGCTCACAAAATAATGGGCTTTTCTCTTGTGTCCTAGTCCCTGCTGGAGCTGCACAAGCGCCGTAAGGCCGTGACAGAACCCGAGGCGCGCTACTTCATGCTGCAGCTGCTGAAGGGCGTCCAGTACCTGCACAACAACCGCATCATCCACAGGGACCTGAAGCTCGGGAACATCTTCCTCAACGACGACATGGACCTCAAGATCGGTAACTGCACGAACGGCTTTGACGGGAGGAGGGAGAAAGGGAGGCGCTGTGTGGTCGTGATCGAACCTTTCCCCTAAAGAATTTCACATCAATTTGGCTTTCCCAGCACCACCAGGTCTAAACCATAAAACAGGACTATTCCAGGGCTAGTCTAGGTCTAAACCAGGTCTAAAAGTGGACTACAGAGCATCCAAAGAAGGAAGGAGAAAAAAACAACAAAAAACTCTAAATTTGCCAAACCCACAGACTGAAGAGCTGTCAAAGTACAACTCACAGATGCCACAGTTTGACAAACCCAGATCTCGTAAAAGCCACTGTTCTCAGGGTTCCTACAGTGTCTTAAACAGTCTTAAAAGCATTGAATTTATGAATTTGGAAATAATACCTTAAAGAGAGTCAAAAGTCTTGAATTTTTATATCTGGGTCTTAAAATTTGTGCAGTTTGTAACTTCTCCGTATCGCATTTCTCCTCGAAAGTTTCATTTGGCAAACAGCATTATTTGGTCGCCTAAATAAAGAGCGGCGGAACCAGTAATCGAGAACGCATCACAGCCCCGGGTCAAAATCCTCCAAACGCGTCACTGAAGATCTTGCGCTACAGAATCAGAAGCAACAAGCCGAGCAGAAGAGTGAAATGAAAGACGATCTCAGCAGAACTCAAAGTTTGATTAAAGCTGTGAACGTTGTTGTTTAATGATGGTTTTCTATTACTGAGCGACACATTTCATGAAGCAGTTATGAGGAAGAGTCTCTGCTCCACAGATTCCTCTGTTAGAGAAATAAATAAACGCAGATTCAAGAATTTATTTATTTTTTGCCGGTAGGGCTGTGAAATAGTTAAGTTTTTATATAATTGGTCTTCATAAGGTCTTTAAAAATACTGTATTCTGTACTTTTCTCATTTTATTTTAAATACAATAAGCAGCGATACGTGTAGGATTCAAGTCGCCATTTTATTTATTAAAAGGGAAAAATCCAGTGTTTCGTCATCACTGCAGTTTGCAACAGAGTCTGTGGACCGATAGTGCTTCTATTTAAAAAAAAAAAAAAAACACATTTTAACATTATTCTCATGTGTCATAGATTATAACTATATGGCGAGGACACATTTGACACTATTCTGCTTTTGTCTTTATATAAAGCAAACATAACGTGCCCATTAAGTACATTTGTAATGCAAATATAATCATTTTGCTTTTGAAACAAACCTAAAACTGTCTCAATACTTGAAGAGCAGAGGAAACACTTCTACATTCCACATTTGACTTGTTGCAAAGAGCTGTCCAAAAGTAGGATGGAGTAACGTGTATAATGCATTGACTGCACATATCCACAGACTGCTGGAGCATTCATTTTTTGTTAGAATTAATCCCAAAGACTAAACTTGAGCTTCGTGGGGACCGTGCAGTTTCTGTTGCTGCCCCACGGCTCTGGAACCAGTCGCCGTTGGAGATTAGAGGTGGAGACTGCATCTGTTTTTAATTACTCCTAAAACTCCTTTTTTTACTGGTTTTCAACAAGTGAGATGTACATTTCTTGTTTATCTTCTTTTCTATGTTTTTTAGTAGTTGTGTTGTCCAGTTCCTTGTCTTTTCTATGTTTTGGGTCTTTAAAGTGCTTTATAAAAAGTTGGTTTGGTGGAATTAGATGAAAGACGATTTCCACAAAGCACACTTTAGTTTTGATAGTTTTGTGATCGTTTAGTGTCATTTATGTGTCTTGTATGTCACTGTGCAGGGGACTTTGGCCTGGCCACAAAGATCGAGTTCGAAGGCGAGAGGAAGAAGACCCTGTGTGGAACCCCAAACTACATCGCTCCGGAAGTGCTGTGCAAGAAGGGCCACAGCTACGAGGTGGACGTGTGGTCCCTGGGCTGCATACTGTGAGTGTGGGGCACAGCGGGACGGGGCAGTATGAGGAGGGGTCTGTGCTGGGGTCTGTGCTGGGGTCTGTGCTGGACGTCTGGGCTGGACGTCTGGGCTGGACGTCTGGGCTGGGGTCTGGGCTGGGGTCTGGGCTGGGGTCTGGGCTGGGGTCTGGGCTGGGGTCTTGTCTGGGCTGGACGTCTGGGCTGGACGTCTGGGCTGGACGTCTGGGCTGGGGTCTGGGCTGGGGTCTGTGCTGATGTCTGGATGTCTGTGCTGGTCCCAGGTACACGCTGCTGGTGGGCAAGCCTCCGTTTGAGACGTCCTGTTTGAAGGAGACCTACAACCGCATCAAGAAGAACAACTACACCATCCCCTGGGTAAATGCAGCCCCTCCGATTACGTAAACCAGTGAGACGAGCCGGTCTTTTCTACAGCGTAACTGGAGTCATTAGCGTCTGGCATCTGGTCCTTTTATACTTGTTTAAGTGTAGCATGACTGGTCAATCACAGAGTTTGATGATCTTTCAGAATGTGTTTTCTAATCATAAATTGGCAACATATAGACCCTTTTTAGAGCGGAAGTGATTTTAAAAAACGCTGTGTGCATTTTGGCAACAGAAGTGTCATTGTTCCTCATTCATTCTGATTGACTCAGACCGAACACGGACAGAAGACGGAGATAAAAAACATTTCCAGCACCAAAACGTCTGGTTGTTCTGTGTGTGGTTGTAAGAATCGATATTCTACCAGTGGACTAAAGTTTGAAAGTTTTACTCGCTGATCGCACAAGGTTCTGGCAGTCGGACACCGTTTGTCAAAGTCAGTTTGTTGAGGAAATATTCGTGATCTTTTGAGGATGATCCTTTCACAGAGCTCGACAAGCTGCTGAGTTCTGTACTTCTGTTGCCAAAATGCACAACCGAGCCTACATCACCACTGTTTACGAACACTAAAAGGGTCTATTCTCTGGCAATAGAACATTTTCTTAAACATTTGAATAATGGAGTTAACTAATGGGTTATAGTTTGGGATGTAACAATAACCAAAATATGGTGACATCGTATCGTCAAAGGTCTCACAATAATATCGTGGACCATCACAATATATCGAATCACAAGTTTCTTTGCTTAAATGAACAGTTCTGATGCGGAAATAGATTTAAAAAAAAAAGAGGGAACTACATAGACCATGATCCTTTGCTCCGTTTCAGTGCAGACGACATGAAGAAATAACTGTTCTAAGCACTTTTACATTTTCATTCTTTGGATTAAGTCTTGTGAAGCATTTTTAGAGGAAAAAGTAGCAGATTCACCACAAAATATTGCTATAAATATGGTGAAAATATCGTACAGAGATTTGGATTTCGTTCCATCCCTAATGACAAATGTTGTACCAAATGACTGGTCAAAGTATTTTAGAATGTCTGATGTAGAATATCGTGAGCTTTCCCATGATATTGCAATAAATATCGTACTGTGAGGTTCAACCCATTTACAGAAGAAAATGAGCAGGGGGGTGTGCGCTATTGCCAAAAATAGTGTTGTGCCAAAACCTCTTTGTCTATGAATGATAAACTTTAAACAATTCTCAAAACCAAAATAAGCGTCCCCAAGGTTCCTCATTCTCACTTCCTACACGCCGCGTTTTCTTCCCCCCGCAGCACATTAACCCCGCGGCCTCGTCCCTGATCAAACGGATGCTGCACGCCGACCCCACCCAGAGGCCCACCGTCGCAGAGCTGCTCACCGACGACTTCATGGTGTCCGGGTACGTGCCCATGCGCCTGCCCACCACCTGCCTCACCGTGCCGCCCCGCTTCTCCATCGCCCCCTCCACCGTGCCCGAGCTGCAGAGACGCCCGCTCACCGCCATCAACAACAAGGGTAAGTGTACGAACGGTTTTACGTGAATACAGATGAAATATAGATGCAGAAGTCGATTTAAGTTTATTAAAGCTGAACTCCAGCAAGTTTGAAGCTAAAGTCCGTTGCTAGAGGAGGTTGAATTCTGTCAGAAGGCAAAAAACGGTGTTTCCTCGGTGGAGATCTCACTGTAGCAGTGAGTCTGTCAAGGCAACAAACTAGTGTAGTGATGGGGGCAAGTTCTTAACTTCCACGTAAAACACCAATTTGCTTCACACTGAAGAAGCTTAACACCACTTTAAGCCATCTTACAACAGCCACGAGTCTATACTTTAAGCAGCCTTAGCTTTAGATTGTTGATTTCCCACTGCACATGCGAAAGCCCAAAAGACTCCAGCGGCGGAGA
Organism: Odontamblyopus lacepedii; assembly: GCA_034769755.1. Classification (NCBI taxonomy): domain Eukaryota; kingdom Metazoa; phylum Chordata; class Actinopteri; order Gobiiformes; family Gobiidae; genus Odontamblyopus; species Odontamblyopus lacepedii. The sequence continues at coordinate 5,420,912 of CM068353.1, forward strand.
GAGGCTGACTGTGAAGAAGAAGAGAAACTCAAAGTTGTTGAAAGAAAATGGTTGGGGAATGTATTTTTTTAGCGTTTTCAAAAAATATAATTCACTCATGTGCAGTGGGAAATCAACAGAGGGAAGTGTGAGGTGCTTATAAAATTGTTTTCTAACGTTTCCAGACACTAATGAGTGAACCAGGCAGAGCGTTTTGTTTGTTAGACTCGTGGCTGTTGTAAGATGGGTTAAAGTGGTGTTAAGCTTCTTCAGTGTGAAGCAAATTGGTGTTTTACGTGGAAGTTAAGAACTTGCCCCCATCACTACACTAGTTTGTTGCCTTGACAGACTCACTGCCACAGTGAGATCTCCACCGAGGAAACACTGATCTGTGCCGTTTTTTGGCTTCTGACAGAATTCCACCACTTCTAGCATCGGACTTTAGCTTCAAACGTGCCGGAGTTCAGCTTTAATGGTCTTTATATCTTATTTATGGTCTGTTTGGTATGTTTTAGAGAAGGGAACCACATTTTAACTAATGCGCCGTATATCTTGACCGTGCATTATGACAAGTGTCCAGTTTGGACCGATAACATTAGTGATTATAATTCTCATTAGTTATTCTGTTAGGCCAAGGTAGCTCGCAGTGTAGTACTCGAGACCGTTTCTTTGCGGTCTTGGACGGCGTTTGGACTCGGTCTTGGTCTGACTCTCGTCCAGTGTGATCATATTTCATTAAGGCCGCTGCTATTGGCAATAAACTCATACCGACCGATGTGGAGGAGCGCGGTGTGTCTCTACAGCCGATGCGCTCGTCTGGAGTCCGGACGCTGCGCGGCGTGTCACAACACACACCCCGAGCGCTCGCAGCTTGTCCACAACACCCTCGTGTAACAGTGTGTGTCACACTGCAGGTTAAACTTCTTCAAACATTCTCCCTGTCCACCTGCCTCACTTTAGTGCACCGCCTTTTCGCGCTCTCGTTCCTCCTGCAGCGCATACAGGCTCCGTCCTCAGTGCGCACTGATTAGCCTAGAAGGGAAAGACGAAATGCGACGCAAAAACTAATCTAAATTTATGTTAGTGTTGCCACAAAGCAGTATTACAGCACAGAGCAGACCTACCGCAACATGCATCTGTATTTGTCACGACCCGCGTTTGGTAAATGTGCAGAGGCTGTAAATACCACCGCAAAACCAGTAAGATTTTGTAACTCCAGTGGAACTTGAAAAAAAAACGGGTTTAAAAATCCTACACTCTTTATTCACTTTCTTCAGTTTTGTGTAAAGAGCCAGTGGAAGTTCTCTTAATGAATGAGCTCGCAAACTGTGGGTGAGGGTCCAAAAAGGAGCACTGCAGACTGTACTGTACTGCAGAGAGGAGTGTTTCCTGCAGTACAGTTTGGCTTAAAGAAACATTTATCAGATAAAATGGAGATAGATCTATAAAAACGTATTTATGTGAGTCAGACTTTTACCACATGAAGTCATTAAGTCCAAGTACCGCTCCACCACGACTGATTCTAAATATATTTATGAATAAATAAATAAATAATTTGCATTTTTGTAGCAGGTAGAACATTTTGTCTTCATGTTAAAGTAGCTCACATGCTGAAGAAGTGTGGGCACCCCTATGTTCGGCCCTGATGATGAGGGAGGGAGCTGTGTGAGCGTGCGGCGTCTGATGGTTCATGTGTTTTGTGTTTGCAGCGGAGACGGAGAAAGTGGATGTGAAAGAGGAGCAGCCCCCAAAGTGAGTACGAACTGAAAACGTGGACTTTAAAAATGTTTGTAGAAGCTAAAAGAGAAAGATGGGTTTTCCCTTCTTTTCACACCTTGTCCAATAGGGTCCGATGATGTATTGATTAAAAATGACATGTTTTCCCTTTGGCGATTCCCCATTTCTCCGTTTACCCGCACATTCTCCCACCCACTGTCTCATGGTCAGTCTGAGGCTCTTAGTGACGCTGGATTTAAACAATTAACCAAGTGAAGTGTGAAGTTTCAAAAGTTAAAAACGAGAATAGCTGATGACTAATTGTGAGTCAATTTAAATACAATCAATCAGTTCAAATGCTGTCTAATACATTACTAAATACAATCATGGTCCCACTTTAACTGTAGGCTTTAAACTGTCTTATTTATTTATTTTATTTATCTTATTTATTTTGTATCTTATTTAATGTGTTTTTTAAGTTATGAGATGACCTTGGGTGTCCAGAAAGGCGCCTAGTAAATAAAATGTATTATTAAAAGTGTCCCTCTTAAAGACAATAGTAAAATCAGTGTATACAAAATTGATTTAGCTCACAGAAAATCGTGATGTACATTTTTTGCTGCATCACTCGCTCCTGTGGGTCATAATCCGGGTTCTGAAATGTTTAAAGATCTTCCCAATGTAAACGGCTCATTACGGTCAGGATCATAATGAATTTGAAGGTGTAAAGTGCCACTATCACCTGCCCGGAGCTGTTTCTAATGAACGTCCCGTGTGTCTGCAGAGAGTCGGACCAGGACTCGCACCTGAGGGACCTGCTGCAGCAGATCATCAGCCTGATCTCCGCCAAACCTTCAGAGAGGGTCAACATCAGACAAGGTCAGTGCACAACCACCTCTGACCTGCTGCGTGGGGAGCAGACAGGGAAACGGAGCTGTGCAATGAGCGTGACCGTCTTGTGATACTTTCTGTTCTGTGATACTTTCCACTTTGTTTCTGTGGAGTCGGTGCAATAGGCCTCGTTACGCATCTCGTAATGAGAGGAATGAATGTCATAGGTCTACCATGAATATACAGCTCTGGAAAAAATAAGACCACTGCAAAATTCTCTGATTTTACTACTTATAGGTTTGTGTTTGAGTAAAATTAACATTTTTGTTTCATTCTATAAACTGACAACATTTCTCCCAAATTACAAATAAAAATATTGTCGTTTAGAGCTTTTATTTGCAGAAAATGACAAATGGTCAAAATAACGAATTAAAGATGAAATGTTTTCAGACCTCAAATAATGTGAAGAAAACAAGATCATATTCATTTTTAAACAACACAATACCAATGTTTGAACTTAGGAAGAGTTCAGAAATCAGTATTCGGAGGAATAATGATGAACACAGCAGTGGTTTTTCTCCTTTTCCTCCTTAAATCAGATGTGGTTCAGGTGATCTCCTCATCAGTGCCTCATGAAGCAGAATGAGGTGCGTTTGTGTTGAATTCAACAGACGCTGGAATGAAACGACCGTCACACATGTAGAGACGCTGATTTCAGAACAAAAATGCAGTGGTCTCTTATTTTTATCCAGAGCTGTATGGTTTATAATAATCAGTTATAAGTGCTGAAAGTGCACTGTTCTTGGACAGTACTGCCCCACCTCCACGTTTCAGAAACACTCACATTTCCTCTTGTTCCAGAGGAGGCCGAGGACCCCGCCTGCATCCCCATCTTCTGGATCAGCAAATGGGTCGACTACTCCGATAAATACGGTCTGGGTAAGGATGGCCTCATTCACTCCTGTAACTGCAGCCGGGACCGGAGCTTTCTGTGCTGCTTTACTTAGAATTTTACCATCAACCACGCTTTTTTGGGAATCTATTTTCATAATCAATGGTGGATGAAGTATTGAAATTCACATTACTCGAGTAAATGTATTGCATGAAACAATCTCCTTAAGTAAAAATATGAAAAGTACATGTTGTATTTTGCAGAGATTTATAGAAGAATTAAAGCATCAGATTCGCAGCAGATTTTTAAGTGATTCAGTGGATTTCTTAATTATTTTTTGCTGTTTTTGTGCGTTTGGTTTATTCAGATGAAATGTGCTAAAAATAAGTCTAAGTTGTCTTTTCATCGGGTTTCAAACCGTAAAGAAAAATGTAAAATATAGCAAAGCAAAAAGCATCCACTGTAAAATGTACGTTAAGTATTTTACATTTACTTTTGTACTTCATTACCTTCCACCTCTGTAAATGTCATTTAAATCGACTCTAGCCTTGTGCTCTTCTGCTTTCTGCTGTTGAGCAAAACCCGGTTGCATTGGTGCAGTCTCAGAACGTTCTCTGTGCTGCCCCCTGCAGGTTACCAGCTGTGCGACAACAGCGTGGGCGTGCTCTTCAACGACTACACTCGCCTGATCATGTACGCCGACGGGGACAGTCTGCAGTACATCGACAAGATGGCGGCCGAGTCCTTCCTCAGCGTGCGCTCCTACCCCCAGACTTTGAACAAAAAGGTCAGTGCCGAACCCGAACCCCGGCTTTAAACGCAGTCTGCAGGCGCCACGGCTCTGAAATACACCAGAATGTACCGAGAAGTGCCCCGAAAAATGATCACACGCAAGTTTGACAATCCAAAGTGTGTGGGAAAACGAGGTGTACTTCCATAACTACTACATACAGTATCAAATCACACAACATGATGTATGTAAAGGGTCTGTATTACACCATTACTTCCTCACAAACGTACCTGGAGTTGTGTTTTGTTTCAGCACACAAAACCTGCTTGCTTAGGCTGAGCTCACTCTGTTCCACAGTAGGCGCTTTCAGGCCGACAGAACAGTGCCAGTTCCTGCACCTGACCTCAAACCGACTAAAAAATCAGAGCGTTCAGGAACGGAAAAGTTGGTTCCCAACGGGAACCAGGTAACTCATTTTTTCCAAGCGAACTGTGACGACACACTGAATGTCAGCAGGTTCATCCGGGTCACATGCAGTAAAATAAACACACACATGGATGACACAGATTTAATGTGTGTCCAGCACAATCTTCAAGTATGACAAGAAAAGTTTTAAGTCTACAAATTATTATGTACTGTTCATGTTGCAAATATTCACCTAGTAAGGTTACATCTTTGGATTCAGCGCTGCTGCCGCAGGTGCTGCCGCAGAGCTTCACGCACATGAATGATTTGTATGAGTCCAAACGCTCGCTGGCGTCGATGATATGATCCATGATTGTTATTTCGTACGGCCTCGTTTTTATTTGGTGGCAAATCCACACCCTCTGTCAATGACTCATCCTGGGTTCACTTAAACGGGTTGAACACAGGTCGTTTACTGGTGAGAAGTTTGGTTCCCAGTGTAGAACTGATGCCGGCCTGAAAACGGCTCTTGTGATGTCACATGGTGATACAGGAAGTGTCACTGTGTTTTTAAACTCCACACATTCACCCGATTCATTTGGATCATTTCAGACCTGCCAATCTGTACTGAACTAAAGGTAAAAGGAGCTGTTAACTTAAACTACCAGTTGGTGTAACGATATCAAAGTCCGATATTTATTGCGATATCGTGGGAAAGCTCACGATACGGTGGGGAGGTTCATGATATTGCGATGTTCTACATAATAAGACTGACGTTATAAAATGCTTTGGTCCTCACGTTCTCTGTCCCGTGCAGATTACGCTGCTGAAATACTTCCGTAACTACATGAGCGAGCACCTCCTGAAGACCGGAGCGAACATGGTGCGGCGGGAAGGCGACGAGCTGGCCCGGATGCCCTACCTGTCCCTGTGGTTCAGGACGAAGAGCGCCATCGTCCTGCACCTCACCAACGGCACCGTGCAGATCAACTTCTTCCAGGTCAGAACATGAGACGCTGTAGGTTCAGTGAAGTAATTTAAGTCAGATGCCCTTTCAGTCCACCCTTTCCTCACATGGAGGTCTGGGACAGGCTTTTCTAATTCCTGCGCTAAAATCTCCAAACGTTCCATCAGTGTTTAAAGGCCCTAATGACATATGAAGCATTCAAACTTTTACTCGAGTCTATAGCAGGGCTGAACGATTGTAAGAAAAAATTTAATTGCGATTTTTCTGGCAGATATTTCAATTTCATAGACAATTTTTTTTTTCCAAATTAAGTTTCAGTGCATATGAACATTTACAAACATCACAGGAACTTACATCAGACCATTCAAACCCTAAACTCAAACTCTAACACAAGAATGAAGTCTAAAGTCAAGAATTTATTTCAAATGTCGTGTTTATGAACAGAAACCTGCAGCACAGAGGCTGCACTGAGCTGGAGCTACGGCCGTGATTATTAACTGTGTCTTAACTTAAATAAACTTAAACTTTTCCCTCTACAAAATCTTTCAGACATTAAAACAGGGTCGATCATTGACTGCTCAGTCGCACCGAAATATTCACTTCTGTAAAAAAAAAACAGAATTTTATAAAAAAAAATTTGAGCAAAAACAGTGAACGCCTTTTTAAACAAAGACTTATGCCAGAAGACCGGACTGACCCCGGACTGAGCCCCGGACTGAGCCCCGGACTGAGCCCCGGACTGAGCCCCGGACTGAGCCCCGGACTGAGCCCCGGACTGAGCCCCGGACTGAGCCCCGGACTGAGCCCCGGACGGAGCCCCGGACTGAGCCCCGGACTGAGCCCGGACTGAGCCCCGGACTGAGCCCGGACTGACCCCGGACTGAGCCCCGGACTGAGCCCCGGACTGAGCCCCGGACTGAGCCCCGGACTGAGCCCCGGACTGAGCCCCGGACTGAGCCCCGGACTGAGCCCCGGACTGAGCCCCGGACTGAGCCCCGGACTGAGCCCCGGACTGAGCCCCGGACTGAGCCCCGGACTGAACCCCGGACTGAACCCCGGACTGAACCCCGGACTGAACCCCGGACTGAACCCCGGACTGAACCTGCTGCAGTGAAAAAGTGAGGAGCGGAGGTGCGCAAATGATTCTTGTGGAGTGAAAAAAGTAAAGAATAAAAATAATAAAAATAAACAAAAAAATACAAATAAAAATATTTTAAAATGTGTATACATAAACATAAAAAATAATTATAAAAATTAAAAATGATAAAAAATAATAATAAAAAATTATTACGGTAGATTAATAAAAGTGCACAGAACCAGAGTATTTTTGAGATTAAACATTTGACAAATCCTTCTCAATACACAAGACCAAAGCAGGGTAATAATGATTAAAAAAAAAAAGGAAAAATAATAAAAAATAAACAAAAAAAAACCCTAAAACAATCCAAATAAATAATAAAAAAAAATACAAAAAACTTATACAAATTAAAAATGATAAAAATAATATAATAAAAAAAATATAATAAAATTTTTTTTTCTGGGATGGAGATTAAACATTTGACAAATCTTTCTTGATACACTCGTCAAGATCAAAGCAGGTTGTCCTTATTGACCGACCGTACAAACCTCAGGCTCTGGTCCTGTACTGACGCCCGTTCTCCGCCCTCTCCTCCAGGACCACACCAAGATCATCCTGTGCCCGCTGATGGGCGCCGTCACCTACATCGACGAGAAGAAGGACTTCCGCACGTACAAGATGTCTCTGCTGGAGGAGTACGGCTGCTGCAAGGAGCTCGCCAGCCGCATGCGCTACGCCAAACTCATGGTGGAGAAACTGATCGAGACCAAACCCTCGGCCGCCGCGCAGTAAAGCCCGACCCCCGTTCACTCTTAGCCCGCGGAGCTCCCACCTGTACAGTTTAGATTAGGGACGCTCTGCTTTTATATTGTTGAAGTGAATTTTTATATTTAATTTACACTGGCGCTCGCTTGTGTTCGACTGTGCTCTCGCCAGTGCGTTCACAGGATTTACACCGAATGATTTTATTGCCAAATGTGACGGAACACTTCTCTTGTTTTTGTGTCTGTCGGCCTTTTCTGTCTTCATTATGTCCATTCTGTCCATTCTGTCCATTCTGTCCATTCTCTGTGGTAGTTTTCCATGTTTTCTCAGCACTGTACAGCTGTGTACATACTTCTGGATCCACATGTTGTAAAGATGTCCATCAAGTTTAAATAAAGATTCTGTTTGTACCAGACTTCACTGCTTTCTGTGCAGGTTCATTTCATTCTGAGGTGAATTAAAGTTGAACTCTGGCACATTTGAAGCTAAAGTCCGTTGCTCGAGGTGGTCGAATACTGTCAGAAGCCAAAAAACACACAGATTAGTGTTGCCACATTGTGTTAACTGTTTTTATGTTTCTTGTTTGTTAACTTTTATGTGAAGAACTTTGGTCAACGGAAGTCGTTTTAAATGTGCTATATAAATAAACCAGGACTAAACAAGGTCTAAACCAGATCTAGGACTAAACAGGGGGGGCGCCCGTCGTAAAAACCTGTCGTGTCCTGAACAAAATGACCACTGGGGCGCATACATGTCTGTATTTTTATATAAATGTGCATGTATGTGTACATCTAATATGTGAAAATGGGTATACGTATAGTTCTACTTTATATCTTGTTATAACTCTTAATTTTCTTTGAAAATTATGCATTATTAGCAAATGACAAGTATAAAAAAGACTGACAAATGAACAATACCTTTTATTTTGGATGGAATTTTGTGTAGACATAGGCTGAGGAATTGTTTGTGGGGAAAAAGTAGCACTGAGTTCTCAAAAAAAAAAAAAACCTTAACCTGATGTAAATCTGTGATAAATATCAAACACAGGGTCCCCCGCCAAACCAAGTCAGGATTAGAAACATGAAAACCCATCATATGCATATAAAGTTGAACTCCGGCGTGTTAGAAGCTAAAGTCCATTGCTAGAGGTGGTCAAATTCTGTCAGAAGCCAAAAAATGGCACAGATCAGTGTTTCCTCGGTGTTTTATGTGGAAGTTCAGAACTTGCCCCCATCACTGCACTAGTTTGTTGCCTTGACAGACTCACTGCCACAGTGAGATCTCCACCGAGGAAACTCTGATCTGTGCCGTTTTTTGGCTTCTGACAGAATTCCACCACCTCTAGCAACGGACTTTAGCTTCAAACGTGCTGGAGTTCAACTTTAAGAAAAAAAGACATCAACACACGCCAAACTAAAACCATAAAGTTTAATGTTTTAACCATAAAAACAACTCTTTATAATAGTTAAAAATCTCTAAACGTACAGTACATCTCTTCAAAACCACAGTGTCAAACAGTCAGCAGCACTAGCTTATCAAACACGTCCCCAAAAACAACACATTTAAAGGGAAACTGCGGAACTTTCCTGATGCTCGTCCCGGTGGAGGTGTCATTACTCTGCCCGGAATGTCCCGCAGTATGGCATTAAACGTTATCGATCTCTACGGACACAAAAGGGAGAGACGCAGTTTGAAATACGTGTCTTCCAAGGTAATTTCCAAGCAATAAAAACATCAGGAATGGACTAAACAAAATAATGGTAGTTCACAGTGACAAAACTCCAAAAGTTCCACAGTGTACCTTTAAACCGTTTTGAATCCCAGAACACGTTTTCAGTCCGGATGCCTCAGCGTTGCGATCGCAGTGGTGGTCCCGTGGGTGTAGCGGTGCAGCGTCACTTCTCCGGTGCGCCGGGCGGTCAGCAGGACGCCCGGGGACCCCCACCGGGCGAGCTGCCAGCCCCGTCCCCCCGGGGCCGCACACACCGGCCGCGGGTCCCTCGGGTGCTCCAGGTCCCACACGCACACACGGCCTTTCTGACTGAGGCCCAGGACACGGGAGCCCAACACGTCTGACCCGGCGAGCCTGGGGCACAGCGGGCGAAATGAACAAGTGCTCAGGGTAAGTGAGGATTTTTTTTATTTTTTTTAAATTTTAACATCTATAAATATGTTCAAATGGATCGTTTAGGCCCAATATTGCGCAAAATTGACTCTTGTGAGCTTTAAATCAAGTTGGAAAGATGTTATCTCCTCAAAAAAAGACCTGGAGTTGTGTTTTGTTTCATTCACGTATGAATAATTCCGGTTCACTGGTCTGTCTGCATCCCCAAAGCCCAAAATGCTCCGTAACAACTTGTCATGTAAAGACTAATCGTTTTGTATTAGACATAAAACCAACCGTTGCATTTAAGGATTTCTGTCTGAGCAGCAGTGAGTTGTACTTCCTGATAGAAAGTTCGGCAGCGGCAGACTGATATATGAGAAAATAGTCCCTCAACATGCGACGATTCATGCGATACAAGGTTAGTTTTATTTCAAACATTATTCTGTGGACACAGACGTTCACAGGGACAGTCTGGAGTTCTAATAGTTTTGCCTCGGGTCTGTGGAGTGGGTCAGACTGTTTTTAGAGGCAGGACGACTATGACCATTGACATGCACTAGCCTAGCACCAGCACCTCTGCAAATACAAGGACTGGAGGAAGATTTACAGTAAAAAAGTGTCTCCACACGTCTCCAACACTCTGGCTCACGAGGAAATGAGGCCCTATGTCCAAAATTCCGAACTGTCCCTTTAAAAAAATGAAATAAGGCAGTATAATTACATACAAAAACATATAAGGTTGCCAAAAAGTGCCAGGGTGAAATTCTGCATGCTTCAAACACCCCAAAATACAGAACTGTGCAAGTTTTAGGCAGGTGTGGCAAAAATGCTGTAAACCAGGAATTCCTTCAAAAATGGAAATGTTCATCATTTATTTTCATCAATCAGCAAAATGCAGTGAATGAACGAGAGAGAAATGTAAATGTGAGCACCCTTTGCCTTCAGAAGAGCTTCAGTTCTTCTAGGTTTTACTTGCAGACAGTTTGTGAAGGACCTGGGCTGGTCGGTCGTTCCAAACATGTAGAAGAACTAAGCTCAGATCTTGTGTGGATGGAGCTTCCTCACATCCTTCTGTCTCTTCATGTTCATCCCAGACACACTCCATGATGCTGAGGTCAGGGCTCTGTGGGGCCCGACCAGCACCAACACAACTTCTGCTTCTTCTTTACGCTCAAGATCGTTCTGAAGGACTTTGGCTTTTTCTTTTGTTCGCTCACTTTGTATTTTATAAACTGATAAAAACAAACCATCACTATTTATTCTTTGGAAAGCGTTCTTTGTTTACAGCATTTTCCACACCTGCTTAAAACTTTTGCACAGGACTGTACATATTTAACCACCACATGGACTTATTACGAAGACGATGATTTATTCTGGCCTGGGGGTGCCTCCTTCTCCTTCTCCTGTCTCCCTCCACCGGGAAAGTTACATGAAGCACCTTTAAATCTAAATACGCAGTCTCCATGTGCTGAAGTGCAGCTTTAAAGGCTGTGGCTGTTCTCCTCACCTGCCGCTCCACTCGTGAGGCGGACTCAAGGCAGTGGCCACGGCTGACTTTCCGTTTTTGGGGTTGGCAGCCACCAGAGAAAACACAGACTCCTCTTCCTCCTCCTCTCCCTCCTCCTCTGCGTCCAGCCCCAGGAAATGGTGCTGCAGCAGGACAAACAGCGCCCCCTGTGGGTAATCAAACACAAATCACTCATCTGAACCTCACAGGACAGGACCTGATGACAAATGCATAGAGAATTAAAGAGGACATATTGTGCTTTTTAATATTTTAGTGATAACTAGAACGCACGTACTTCACCATTTTACATTTTGTTCTTCCTAAATCAATATATTAAGTAAATTAATATGAGAAACGGGGCCAGTGACTTCCTGTAGAACTCATTTTCTGCTGCTTCATTAAAGAATTTCAGCACAAGCAGCACTTTTTCATGTTTATGTTTATATACTATGTTTGACAATTGCCTTTGTTTAGTTGTAGCATAAAATAAGTTTATTATACGCTCTATAAATACGCATTTATGTTATTTTTTTATGCATGTTTCTTGATAATAATAATATGTTTATTTGGATACAAATACAAATAATAATAGCCAAAATAAATATCAATAAAATAAATCAATAAAAACCATCAAAACAATAATGGACTGCCGACATCCAGATACAAAATAATTCACTGCATTTCAGAATGTTTTATGTACATTTAATGACTTAATTAACTTAAATTCCTTCTTCTACATACATAGCTATAATCATTTCTTTATATCTTTGTTTAAACATTTTCATATTTGGGCATTTTTGAGCTCACCACACATTAAGCTCCAAATTTTTACCCCCCAAACTGAAATCATTCTGCCTGACTGTCCCAATAAAGATGACGTTCATGTTTAAAAATGGCTGTGCAACATTTTGAATTCCACATGTTTGACCCAGAATCTGCATTTTTCTTCCAGAGCTGTGGGCGGAGATGGGGGGGTAGGCGAAAACAAACATATTCTGGGTTATTTCTTACATGAGTGGAGTATCCTCTGAGGCAGGCTGAGTGTGAGAGTCCGGGTCCCAGTGTGAGCTTCTTCAGCAGACGTCCAGTCTCCACGTTCCTGAGACACAAACAGACTCACGTTAGAGGGAAACACACACTGTTAGATCTGCTCTGGTGCACAGGTTCAGCCCAGCAGTTTTATTTAGTGCAAGTATGTTTTGGCCACTCTTCTTTTTTTTTTTTTTTTGATACCATATTTTTCGGACTATAAGTCGCACTACCACAGAGAATGGACATCATTTTTTTCAGGGTCTGGGGCGACTTATCCTCAGGTGCGACTTGTATTTTACATTTTTCACAGAGACAGTCCATAGACCAAATATATGAATCGTATATATGAATCAAAAATGAAAAAACTAATCTATTTAGAGGCAAATAATAAATAAAGAGTTGTTTTTTTTTCTTATTTTTGGTTCTATTTTGAAAAACAAATGAACACGGATTGTTCTCTATTCGGTTGTTTTATTACTATAACTTCTATAATTTGCCTTTCAAGATGAAATGTCAGTTCTCGGTCTGTGATTTTCTAAAATAAATTTCTCCCAAACAGTGTAAAAAGTGTATACTCCAGTGCGACTTATAGTGTGAAAAATGTGGTAATTATTATCTAGAACCACAAAACAATACAGTAATGAACATTTACAGTGACTTTGCCTGGTAACTGTTTAGGTCAGGGGTGTAAATACTTACACTACTGTAAGTGATTAAATGTTTGAGTAATTCTACTTTTTTGAGTAGATTTCTAAACCTTGTACTAGTATTTGAGTATAATTCAAGCCTGAAAAATGAAGTTGGTTAATGAGCACAACACTAGTCCCATTTGTCCCAGTGCACTTCTGTCACTGCTCCTCAGGATAAATGGACCTAAAGCCTCTTAATTCAGCGTTAAACATCTCAGTTTATCAAGTTTTGTATAAAAGATTGAGCTAAAGTGCTACTAAATTAGCATTACAACTAGGGATGTAACAATAACTGAACTATCGAGGTATCGTATCGTCAAAGGTCTCACAATAATATCGTGGACCATCACAATATATCGAATCTTTAGATAAAACTAAGGTAGTTTGCAGATGTTGCAGTGATGAAATCTCTTTCCACAGAAGCACAAGTTTAAAATACCGTCTTAAAGCAAAACACGGGTTTGAATCAGCGGCAGCAACGACACTACTTGTACCAACAACAAGCCGAGCACGACAACAATGTTGTCAACAAAACTACCAGCGACAGAAAAGTCTATAAAAATGTCAATAATATATCCATCAATTTTTTCCACTTATCCATCAATAAAATAATAATATAACCTTTTGATAATAAACTGCATTTTTGCAATATTTTGGTCTTTTTTGGAAGAATAATTCATTGCGATTAATCGTGATTACTTTTCGGACTATAAGTCACTCCGGAGTATATGTCGCACCAGCCAAAAAATGTGTAATGAAGAAGCAAAAAACATGTATAAGTCGCACTTTTTGGGGGAAATTTATTTTATAAAATCAGAGACCAAGAACCAACATTTTACCTTGAAAGGCGAGTTATAGAAGTTATAGTAAGAAAAACAACCCAGTAGAGAAGAAGCCGTGTATCATTTGTTTGTTTGTTTTTCAGTATAGAACCAAAAATAAGAAAGCAAGAAAACAACTCTTTTCTTTATTATTTGTCTCTAAAACCAAAATGAAAAAACTGATAACGATTTGTTTTTCATTTTTGATTCATATATTTGGTCTATGGTCTGTCAGTGTGAAAAATGTAATATATAAGTCGCACCTGAGGATAAGTCGCAGGAACCACCCAAACCCTGAAAAACTGCGACTTATAATCCGAAAAATATGGTAATCAAAATTCGAAAGCGTGATTAATCTGATTTTAAAAAATGAATCGTCTGACAGCACTAGTTTTCATGTTATGCGTTCACATTTCAGTTCATCTCTTTACTTTTGGGGTTTGTTCCCAAATCATTTCATTATAATTACGGAAAATCCTTGACGCAAGATCTCACCAGATAAAGAGGGAGCCAGACTGGTCCATCCCAATCAGAGCGTCTGGGAGTCCCTCGACAGGAGCCACAGAGCTGAGGAGGCCCCCAGGAGCCACCAGGGTCTGAGCCTGTGGAGGGCTGCAGGGACAGGACATCATTATCATGGTTAATCAATAATAAGAGAGATTCTGGTCACGACAAACTGACAAGAACGACAAAATATGAACAATCAGGACCATTTTAACTCTATTCTCCAAAAAAGTTCATCTAAATCTACAAAGAAAACAGGTTATGCTTTTCCCCAGGTATTTAGTGTTAAAAGTCTCATATGACACACAACTGACTCTTTTAGATTTAAACTGTTATAAAAAACAGACCTGGACTTGTGTTTTGTTTCATTCACACGTGATGGAGAAACACTTTATTATGAGTTTGTCCATCTCCAGAGACACATCTTGTTAGTTGTAAAGTGTAATATTAATTTTAAATGGTTTAGTAACAGAAACGGGTCCAGTGACTAACCAGAAGCAGATTTTAATCACTGACTTTTTTTAGATTATCGATATGGATGACCTGGAGTTTCCACTTTTAAAATAATTGTAAATAAGTACAGAACAGTGGGCAGAGATGGGGGGTAGGTGAAAACAGAAATTTCCTGATCACTAGCACCATAAATGCAGAAGAATACAGACTTAATCAAACAAGCAGGAATCAGTCAAATTACAGCTAGAGAAAGAAATCGATTTGACTTAATATGTCACCTTTAACTTGACTTTAAAACCTGTCACAAACCGGAGGATGTGTGAGATACTAGATAAGAGCTGTCGCTAAACTGACATTTCATGATAATCCACAAATAACTGTTGAGTTGTGCCGTTTGTCACAGTCGTACCTCCTCTCAGACAGAGTGTGGACCTGCAGACTGGAGGAGGCTGAGCTGTGGCAGCAGCAGATCACTCTGGACTTAGGGGCAGAGATGACGGTGTGAGCGACCCGGGAACACAGCACAGTCTGGGCCAGAGTGGAGCAGGACAGCACCCTACGACCAGACAGAAAACAAGATTCATTATGGACGACCACATCACTTTACAACGTAAAGCAACACCGTGTAGCTTTCTGGTTTCCATGATTCCAGGGAAATACAACATTTAAATCCATCCATCCATCTTCTCCCACTTAATCCGGCTGGGTCGCGGGGGCAGCTTGCTGCCCAATCCTCATAGCACCTGACCCCCCCTATGAACCCCTCTGCAGGTGGTGAGCCCACAGGAGGGTGGACAACATGGTCCTTGATGTTAGTTCATAGGGGTGCTGCATGTTTTGGGTTGATGGGGGAAACCGGAGCACCTGGAGGAAACCCATCCAGACACGGGGAGGAACATGCAAACTCCACACAGAAAGGCCCGGGCGACCCGGGGATCGAACCCGCAACCTTCTTGCTGTGAGGCCTGAGTGTTGCCACTCAGCCACCGTGCCGTACTCACCATACTCAGCCATAGTATGATATACTGCGAAATATTAAAGCCAAAGCAACGTTTCCATGGAAAAAAGTAGGAGCAGATTTTTTGGATTAGAAGTAAATGAATGTGAATGTCATAGTTAACTCGTGATTAATCGCAAATTAATCACATTTTTTTGTTCCTTGAATCATCATTTTAATACTCTTATCCACATAGAAAACTGGATAGTCTTTGTGGAAATTTTGTGTTTTTAAATTTTATTTTTATTGCAAACCAGTCAGTGAGACACTTTGTGCTCTGCAGCAGTGTGAGCAAAGTGTGTCTTCTGTCTTCGGAACAGTCAAATAACGGGTGAAATAATGTGCTGTGACCTGAGGTAGTTCTCATTACTGAAGGTGCAGTGATTTGCAGTTAGTGCGACTGTGTTTGTCGCCCCAACACCTGCTGTACTGGGACTTTTGGGCCCTGGGGTTCTGTGGACCGTGTTCACACCTGCCAGGCTGCGGCCAGGGCATTGTTGCACAGCGGTGTTTGCATGTCGCACGGCGGAGCTGGTGCTTTTGGTGGAGAGGTGTCATGAGGTGTCTATTGAGTGATGGGGCGGGTGTGGGTCCTGCTGCGGTGTGCGTTCTTCTGTGGGTTTGTGGATGTGCTGGCAGCTCGGGGGAGTGGGGGGGACCGGGGCCAGTTTCGGCTGCAGGGCTTCTGTCACTGTCTGCAGTCCTTGTCGCGACTTCACAGTACGTTTTGAAGTGGACTTTGTTTCGTGTTTTCCTCGTGCGGGGGCATCGGTGTGCGCAGGTGTGTCGTGCTTTGGCCCACCTCCTCCAAACGGGATTGTTTTCCTTCCTGTTTACAGCCAGATCCTGTAGTTCTTCTAACACTGCAGCAGTGGCCAGAGCTTATGAAAAAATTAGTTCACTGGGTCACAAAGTGCGTTAATCTCGCGATAAAAAATTAACGCCGTTAAACTGTAAATAATTATGAATGCATTTTTCTAATATCTGATAGATCTAATGTAATAACTGTATATTTTCACCTGACTTGTGTGATTTCCAGCTGGCCCAGTATCAAACAGAGGAGGTCTGGAGTGTCTGGGACTGGAAACACACGGAGAACAGGCTGCAAACAAAACACAGCAACAGTTTATGACAATATTCATGACAATATTATCGTCTGGACAGGCGATACACAAAATGAAAGCAGAAATTAAATGATCTCTTGACCTGTAGAACTGCTTGATTATATCTGGTTCACATCTGAGATCCTGATTATTTAAAACAATTATTATTTATATTGTTCAGAACACAATAGATTAGACAGATGAGTTAGTGCGCAGAGGACGGCTGTAGTGAGCTGACCTCCTGACAGCTCCATGTGTGGGTGAGTGTCCAGTCACCGCTCTGCTCCTGTCTCCACACACTCACGCTCTTCGTCCCGGCTGTGGCCACACTCACAGAGCCGGAGGAGGAGCAGACGCAGCACATGTCCACCAGGCTGCCTCCTGATCCTGCCTGGACACACAAAATACTCTGCTCAACTCTGCTGCGTTTAGGTCAAAGTCAGGTCAGAGTTTATTTATGGTGCAGGTGTAAAATACAGTCCCAAAGCGCTGTACAGATTGAAAAGGACCAAAAAGCATCATAACAGTCAATAAAACAAGAAAATAGGAGGTAAAAAAACAACAGTGCTCAGCTTGTGTCAAACGCACTTAAAACGTTCAACGCTTAACTACTGACGAACACTTGCCTAATGATAATGGTACAAATCACTCCAACATTTGTAGACAGTGTTTCCTGAATACTTGAATTTGGTGCCCTCTGCTGTCAACTGTGCGGAAGTGAAACACAAATATACCAGAAGGATACGATATGGTCACGGTATGAAACTCACAGTACAATATTTATTGCGATATTGTGGGAAAGCTCACGATATTATGATATTCTACATAATAACAAGACTGACATTATAAAATGCTTCAGTCATTTGGTACATTTATTGTCGTTAGAGATGTAATGATATCCAAATCTCTCTGTACAATATTTTCACCATACACATCTCACCGTACGATATTTATTTATTTACTGCTACTTTTTCCTCTAAAAATGCCTTCACAAGACTTATTCCAAAGAATGAAGATTTCAAAGTGCTTAGAACAGTTATTTCTTCATAGTCCGCACTGAAAACGGAGCAAAGGATCATGGTCTATGTAGTTTCCTCTGATTTTTAGATATTTCTGCATCAGAACTATTCATTTAAGCAAAGAGACTTGTGATTCGATATATTGTGATGGTCCACGATATTATTGTGAGACCTCTGATGATAAGATATCACCAGATTTACGTTATTGTTACATCCCTAAAGGTATTACACTTGGTTTGTCAAAAGTAACGAAAATCTGATACTAATCGATCTCATAAACTCATTGAGACAGGTATCAACACTAAAAAACAGAAATGATCCTTTCCTGAATAGTTTTAAAATGATCTTGAGTTGTATCAGAACAAGTATAAGAGCACATGGACCACTGAGGAACCTACTCTAAAAGAAAGAACTATGATTTAATGTTGAAAATGACATTCTATTGTCTAAAGAATCGGTATCGAATCTGCAAACTGTTTCAAATGAACTAGTTCTGTTTTTCATGTTTTTAAAAGAGTAAAGGTCCATGTGTAACTTTTCTGGTCGAGGATTTGCCAACTGTGTGCTTCCTGAGAGACTGAGTTGTTGAATATTATATACTGAGTACGGAATTAAACATCTGTCTTGCCCTTTTTTCAGCTGCAGGTGTTTTATTCCTCAAAAACTTATAACTTGACCTGGTGGTGTCACCTGCTTCTCTCCATAAGCAGATAGAGATGAGCAGATTTAATGTCATACTGGAACATTCTAGACATAGCAATAACTATGGATGTAACAATAACCGAAATCTGGTGATATTGTATAGTCAAAGGTCTCACAATAATATCGTGGACCATCACAATATATCGAATCCCAAGTCTCTTTGCTTAAATCAGGGGTGCCCAAACTTTTTTCATCTAGGGCCATATATTAAAACACAGAGCAGCGTGAGGGCCGATCGAGGGTCATAGACTGGAGGTCAAAACAGTGAGTAATTAAAAACTGTGCATTTATAAACATGTTTAAATGACCCTCCAGACCTTTGTTCAGGCTTAGACCCTCAAAAGGACACACTACATTTGCTTGATCAAGGTAGATTTCAAAAACATGCAGTAAAAAGTACTACTTGTGGTAGTATGGGCCAATTCACCTGGAAGCCTGAGGGCCAAAAACAACTGGTCTGAGGGCCACATTTGGCCCCCGGGCCATAGTTTGGACATGCCTGGCTTAAATGAATAGTTCTGATGCAGAAATAGCTAAAAAAAAAAACACAGAGGGAACTACATAGACCATGATCCTTTGCTCCGTTTCAGTGCAGACGACATGAAGAAATAACTGTTCTAAGGACTTTGAAATCTTCATTCTTTGGATTAAGTCTTGTGAAGGCATTTTTAGAGGAAAAAGTAGCAGATTCACAGTTTTGTGAACCTCCACAAAATATTGCAATAAATCTAGTGCGGTGAGATGTATATGTTGAAAATATCGTAAAGAGAGATTTGGATATCGTTCCATCCCTAATGACAATAAATGTACCAAATGACTGGTCAAAGCATTTTATAATGTCAGTCTTGTTATTATGTAGAATATCGTAATATCGTGAGCTTTCGCACGATATCGCAGTAAATATCGTATCGTGAGACTTGCATATCGTTACACCTCTACATACCTTTAAAGTGCACGTGTCGTCTGTAGTTTCCTCTCGTCCTGCCTTCTGCTGATTCAGGGCCGTTCCCGTCACTCTGATCTCCTGGGGCCCCGGGCTCGGGTGTGCGGGGGGAGTGAGGGGCAGAGGTCTGAGGGCGGGATAGGGCGACAGGACGGGGGGATCGAGGGCCTCGGAGCTGGCGCTGTGAGCCGGAGGAGGGGTGAGGATTGGGGGGGAGAGCGGAGACGCCAAACCCTCCAAACACGCCTGGGGCATCTCCTCCAGGGGAGTAAACCCGACCAGGGGCAGGGCGAGGGGGCAGGAGGCGGAGCAGAGGGAGGGGCTCAGGAGCAGCTGTGAGGGAGCGCGGCGCTCTGCCACATCTTCACACTCTAATTTTTCCGTTTTTGTTGGAATATTTTGAAAAATCTGAGGCGAATTATCAAACGCAGAGCTGTTTTTTGGTGGAATTTCCCTGTCACGCTCTAATTCACGAGAACACTGAGAATCTGCGTTCCAAGATTCGGGATTTTGTGCTTCGTTTTCTGGCAAAGACGCCGTATCTTTAACCACGCCGTCCTTCTCCAGTGGCGTAACATTTAGTGTGGAAATCCGATATTGGCTGTCAATTTGCGGTTTTAAATGAAGTAAATTTGAAGCCACGTTTTTACATTCGGGTTCTGAAGACGCTGCGTTTAAAACCGTCGAGCTAGAACATCCAAAATGCTTTTCATGGTTTAAAACTTCAACGTTATCCTCTATTTTATTCGCTTTGTGATTCGGTGACGCGAGCTCGGCCTCAGGTGTGGGTGTGAGAGGCACGGAACTAAGCGGAGGTGAGTGCGTGTGGAAGTCGGTCGTGGTTGAGGTGTCGCCGGATGCGGATACGAGTTGTTCCACTCCAGAGATGATCTGCCGGAGTTTGAGGAGCTTCAGGGAGCCGAACTGGTCGTCGGGGAGGTGGAAGTGCCGGATGTGGCAGCGGAGCAGCGTTTGGAGGAGGGAGGACGGAGGCGGCGGGGAGAGAGACGGGAGGTAGGACTGGGAAGAGGAGGGAAGGAGGAGGGAGGGCCAGTCTGCCGGAGCTGGAGGAGACGACAAGGAAAGATGGACGTGTTAGAGTGAGCTCGTTCTCCCTTATGTAACAGAAAATACTCCCTACAACTGATCACAATAAGATCACAGTTTATATGTAATGGGCATCTGAAGTGTAACTGTGGTATCTGGTCATTAAGATTTATTTGGTATATTATTATAACTGTGCTTTTCTGATAAAATTGTCATCTATTTTTTTTAAAGGTGTCTATTTTTCATTTTGTATTTTTTATTTCTTGTTTGTTGGATTATGTTTTTATGTCATTGAAAAAATGTTTACTTTTGTGATAACACTCTTTGATGGAAATATATAGTGATACACCTAAAATGTACTTACGTATGTACTAAATTCTATTAAAAATATTCTCTCTAACTTTTCACACCAAGTATCAGAGCTAAACTAGGTCAATATGAGGACTATTGTCGGTCTAATCTAGGACTAAACCAGGTCTATAACAGAACTATTTGATACAGCTGTGTCTCTCAAACTTTCCATGCCAAGTATCAGATCTAAATCAGGTCTATAACAGATCTATTCAAGGTCTAATCTAGGGCTAAACCAGGTCTAAAAGTGGACGACATCATCATCACTGCAGTTTTAAACAAGAAATTAGCCAAATGAAGACAAAAAAATGTATAAAATGAAACTAAGCAAACCCACAAACTGAACTGAATTTCATAAAACTGTAAAAGTGTGTTCATTGTAAAACTTACCAGCCTTTTCCTGTGCATCATTCGTTTGGCTTTGGTGGGTTTGGAGAACTTTAGGATCATTCTCTTGTACATTCAGAGTCTGTGGGTCTTCTAGTGCAATATCCGCATTAACTACACCACATTTAGGTTGGACCTCCTCTGACTCTGGATCTTTAGACGTGAGATCACACTTAGGACGGGACAAAGCTACGAAAAAGTCCATAGTTTGTGTTTTATTTACGATTTCTTTCATATTTTCTTTACGCCTTCCTCGCCCTGTCCCTCTTCTCACTCGCCTTCCTCTGCTCGGAGTTGCTGAAACCGAACCCGCATCCAAGCTCAGCGAGAACTCACAAGAACTCGGACTGTTACTCCCAGAAACGCCTTTGGAAGCTTCCAGAACGGACAGATCTTCCGAAACGGTCCGATTCAGCCTCCTGCCCCTGCCCCTCCTCTGCCTCCCCTTGTGGAGATGGGACAAAATGACGGCGTTCATGTCGGGCTGGCTCTGCGACACAGACATGCGCCGGGTGGTCCTGACGTAGTACTCTGCCGGGAAAAGAAGTCCATCAACAAGAGTGCAAGAATCTAAGAGTCTCTGGCCACCGTCTTCTGGTTCGGTCTTGTCCACTTTGACCTCAGTAGTGTTTAAAAGACTTGTGCTCGTCTGTATTTGAGTTTGTTTTCCATTTTCATGAACGTCATCCAACTTTGAAGACATTTTACAACTGTCCGTAAATAGAGACACTTGAGTTTCCATTTTGTTTCGTTCCGTTTCTGCAAAGTTGGACAGTTTTTCTTCACGATTTGAGACCATATCAATGCCCGTTTCGAGAGCTTGCTGTTGGTTTGCGGTCTTAGTATCTTCTAGTCTATGTTTTCCATTGGCATCTTCTAACTTTGAGTGAATGTTATTACTGTTATTGTCATCCTTAAATGAAGATCCTTTAGCTTCTGTTCGCAAAGACGCAAAGTTTGACGATTTTCCTTCACTATTTGAGACCATACCCACTACTTTTTCGAGAGTTAGCTGTTGGTTTGCGGTCTTGGTATCTCCTGCTCGATGTTTTACATTCGCACGGACATCTTCTAACTTTGATTGAATGTTATTGTCGTCCTTCAACAGAGATCCTTTAGCTTCCGTTCGCAAAGACGCAAAGTTTGACAAATTTTCTTCACTATTTGAGACCGCATCAAGTTCCTTTTCGAGAGCTTGCTGTTGGTTTGCCATCTTGATATCTTCTGCTCGATGTTTTCCCTTCGCACAAACATCTTCGAACTTTGAACAAATGTTACTGTCGTCTTTAAAGGGAGATGCTTTAGCTTCCATTCGCAAAGACGCAACGTTTGACGATTTTTCTTCGCTATTTGAGACCATACCGATGACCTTTTCTGGACTTAGCTGTTGGTTTGCAGCTTCTTCTTTTCCAACCTTGGTTTCTTCTACCTGGTGTTTTCCATTCTTATAAACACCTGCGAGTTTTGAGTGGTTTGTATCGTCGTCCTTACAGGTAGAAACGTATTCAGACTGAAACAGTGAAGAACCAAAGTTTGACAAATTTTCTTCACTATTTGAGACCATAGTAACTACCTTTTGTGGACTTTGTTGTTGGTTTGCAGTCTCTTCGGTTTCAGCCTTGGTTTGTTTTCCATTCTTATATACATCTTGTACTTCTAAGCTAACGTCATTGTAGTCTTTGTGTGGTGAAAAGTCTTTAGCTTCAAGCCGCAAAGAAGTTTTTTTTGACAAGATTTCTTCACTATTTGAGACCAAACTGTCTCCTTTGTCTAGATCTAGCTGTTGTTTTGTTGTCTCTTCTTTTTCTACCTTTACATCTTCTGCGCAATCGTTCAAAGTTCGAAGATGTTTATGTGAATGGGAACGAAAACATTTGTTGGTTTTTTGGGAGTTTGACGTAATTTCTTCCCTATTCAAAACCATATCTATTCCCTTTTCGGTTAGTAGCTCTTCTTTTTGTACGTGACCTTGCAAATTCCAGTGCGGAAGCAGCAGCGAGGGAGACTCATTTTCAGATTGAGAAAACAGCTCTTCACTTTCATGTAAAGCAGGTGGATCAGTGAAGCATTTCCCCTCTCCATCCCGGGACTTCTCTTGGTCGTTGGAGGTTGCCGGGTCTGGCTGGGCGCTCCTCTTTGCCCAGCGGAGGCGGCTGCGGCGGGAGCGGAGGCTGCGGCGGAGGGCGGGGCTGCTTTTGGGGACCTGAGCCGAGTCCTGGCTGGAGTCGGAGGTCGGGGTGTAGGCGCTGTCGGATACAAGGGAGAAGCGGGCGGCCTGGTTGCATTTTTCAGGGCTCTTTTCGACGGCAGTGACCAGACCTGTTGAGAATGTAATGTGATGGTTATTCATGATTACTAACACCAAACAACTGTGAAATCCTTAACTATCTTCCATTTCTGTACTTTTGGGGTATAGATTGAATATAGGTAAAATTTGCTTCTAAAATTGTCATGATTATTATTTTATAGTTTTGCATTTACGATTCATATTGTGACCTGAACAATGACAATGATCCATTAACTGAATAATCATGACGTCCCTACTAAGATTGGGTGGGTGCAGCCGTTCTGTGTTGTGAATTAGGGCTGAACAATCTGGGAAAAATATTGGTTTTCAGTGTTTCAGAAAAGCTTTGCCTTTGCAGTTAGATTTGCCACAGGATGATGTTGAAAGTGAAAAAAGTCAAACTGCTATTTCGATTTGATTGCAATGCATCCTGCAACCCTATTATGAATGATACTGACTGCCCACTCACCTAATCTACAGCGTGGTATAAAAGATGTTGTTACAGCACTTGGTGTGCCCACGATATCATGGGAAAGCTCACGATACTACGATATTCTACATAATAACAAGACTGACATTATAAAATGCTTTGACCAGTCATTTGGTACAACATTTATTGTCATTAGGGATGGAACGATATCCAAATCTCTCTGGACCAGATTTTCACCATATACATCTCACCATACGATGTTTATTGCAATATTTTGTGGAGGCACAAAACTGTGAATATGCTACTTTTTCCTCTAAAAATGCCTTCACAAGACTTAAATCAAAGAATGAAGATTTCAAAGTGCTTAGAACAGTTATTTCTTCATGTAGTCTGCACTGAAACGGAGCAAAGGATCATGGTCTATGGAGTTCCCTCTGTTTTTTTTTTTTTTTAGCTATTTCTGCATCAGAACTATTCATTTAAGCAAAGAGATATATGTTTCAGTTATTGTTACATCCCTAATGAATAGTATAGCCCATTTATGTTATCCAGACATTGTACATAACTTGAATATCCACACTGTTATTGTGGCAGTGGTGAAAGAGTACCAAAAATGTGTATAATTTTAAATAAGTTAATAAGTACAATTACAGGACTAGAATTATACTAAATTACAAGATAAATGTACAAATACCCCTAATCTACTCAATTACATTAACTTAAATATTAGTAGTTATTAGTTAGGCTCCACCTCTGTATTATAGCCTGTTATAACAGCTCTGTGATTTAACCAGGTTATAGAGAATGTGTGCTGTTCATACAACCTCTACTACATCAAAAACCTTCTGAGGAATCTGTGTGAATGATAAAAAAAAAAAATACACAGCCCCATTTTTTTCATTACTCCTTTATAAATATGGCAGACGGCAGCAGTTTTGGTCTATCTCTGAAGAGGCCACACTTACCCGGAGAAGCCTGCTGCCTGTGACCCCGGTCTGGGTGAGACTCTTTGCTTCTCTCCTGCTCCACTGTAGACGAGGGCGGTGGTTTGGGATCTGCTTCCGTTTGGTTATGGCTGTTGTGCCGAGTGATCCGGCTCCTCACATGCTCCACTCGCTCAGCCCGCTGCCACAGAGGTGTATTTTAGAAGTTAAAAGGTCGTTTAATGAAGATAGTTTTAAGTTTTACCTTGAGTCTCTGGACTGTTCGGAGGTATTCCTTTTGTAAGAGCGCCAACTTTCGACGAAGCTGAAAAAAATGAAGGCAAAGGTCAATATCGTGGGAAAGCTCACGATGAGGTGGGCAGGCTCACTATATTATATCTTTGACCAGTCTTTGACCAGTCATTTACTGTCATTAGGGATGTAACAAATAGGGATGTATCCAAATCTCTCTGTACAATATTTTCAGCATACATCTCACAGTACAATATTTATTGATTTATTATTTATTTTGTGGAGGCTCACAAAACTGTGAATCTGCTCCTTTTTCCTCTAAAAATGCCTTCACAAGACTTAATCCAAAGAATAAAGATTTCAAAGTACTTAGAACAGTTATTTCTTCATGTAGTCTGCGCTGAAACGGAGCAAAGGATCATGGTCTATGTAGTTCCCTCTGTTTTTAAGATATTTCTGCATCAGAACTCTTCATTTAAGCAAAGAGACTTGTGACTCGATATATTGTGATGGTCCATGATATTATTGTGAGACCTTTGACGATACGAAATCACGATATTTCGGTTATTGTTACATCCCCACCTTTTACTGTTGACCGGGATCAGATTCATTAAAAGCTGTGTCAGCCCTCCTGAAAAATAGGGACACTTGGGACATTTCTTGTATAAAACCGGGACAAATCAATGGTTTTGGATAAATCTGCTGGGACAAGGGACACAGGGCTCAATACTGGGACTGTCCCGGGTAAAGAGGGACGTCAGGTCACCCTAACATGACTTCAGTACGTGTCTCATCTCACCTTCTCCTTGTCGTTGTTGTGCAAAGTGCTCCTCAGCTGCTCGTCACAGTGCAGCAGATCCCCCAGCCTGTCCTCCATCGCTGCCCTTACCCCCGGGGATCAGGGCAATACTAGTACACGGCTACATACGTGTTTACAGCACTTTTTTTTTACTCACCGGCCCCTGCCATTCAGTTACGTGTATCTCCCCGGCTAGCTAACTCTTGGTCCACACTTTGCGAGTTTAACGACATAAACAGCAGGCTTCAGACGCACACACAGGTTGAATACACACATACAAAGGAGCGTTAACGAAAGGGAAAGTTGTCGTGTTGATAAATAACCTGTGAGTAAAATAAAAGAGTTATCCCGTTAGCTCAGCACTGCTGCGCCGTGTTCATGTTGTGGAGGACTGATCGATGCTCTCTGCGATCGACGTACTTCACGTTTCCCGCGGTTGCAGCTGGCGTCGCGCTCAGACTAGAGTAGTGGAGCAACCGAGCCATACAACTAAAATAAAATAACAAAATAAAAATAAAATAAAAATAAACCAAGTAAAAAAATAAAATAAAATAGAACAAAGCTAAAATAAAAAATAAATAAAATAGAACGAAGTTAAAATAAATAAAAATAAATAAATAATAAATAGAACGAAGCTAAAATAAATAAATAAATAAAATAGAATAAAGTTAAAATAAATAAATAACTAAAATTGAACAAAGCTAAAATATGTAAATTAATAAAGGTTTTTTATTATTGTTTCATGAATCAAGCCCTCGATCATAGGCAGTACATGTATATATTATTATTTTTATTTTTTTATTTATTTATTTTTTATACAGTCTATGCCCTCGATAGACCTTTTTCACAACAGTACTCCCACGCCCCCTGCTGGGCATATTGTACATAGTCCTGGAGCGCAGTTCGATGGGCTAAATATTATTTATTCATGTTTTTTTTTTCTTTCTTTAGTGATATTTTTGGTAAGTGAACATATGATGATATGTTGAATGTGTTAAATTGGCTATATTATTGTGTTATGGTGTGGGTCATTGGCATACGACAGATTTATTCCATTGTAAAAAAAACAAACAAAAAAACAAAAAGATATATAAATGTTCTAAAATATTAAATAATGCCTCTTGTGTGTTTATTTTTATTATCATGAGGAACACAGCATGAGAGTGACACCTACTGGACATAGATAGAAATGTGACTGCTTTGAGAGAAATATGCCATATGTAATAGTAGTAGTATAGTATTATTGTGAGACCTTTGACAATACAGTATCACCATATTTCGGTTATTGTTTCATCCCTAGAAACTGCGGTGAAGTTTATCAGATGTGGGTTGTGCACTCAGGTAAGAGTAATGTCAAAATTATATTATTCAAGTAGAAAAACAAAGTACTGCTCCAACATTACTCAGGTAAGAGCCCAAAAGTATACGGGAAAACTACTATTCAAGTAACTTAACATCTGATTGATCATTTGAAGTTTTAGTAATGTGAAGGACAAAACATTAAATGATGATCAAAATCTGGTACCAGACACAAAAATGAGACAAACTAAATCACATCTGAAGGAGCGGAGCAAGAAACACAGATGTTCAAATCCTTTCATATTGTCACATCATAAAACTTTGGTCTTTTGTAGATTTACTCACAGTGGGAAGAGTAACCAGAACTTTTACTCAAGAAAGAGTACTTCAATAAAAAATATTATTCAAGTAGAAGTAAAGGTATGTTGCTGGAAAAGTACTCTGAAAAGTAACATTTCCTTAAAAAGTTACTCAAGTAAATGAAATAACTGGATAAATCTAGTAGTAGAAGCCTTTATTTGTCAATTTCTTCACATGTACAAGACATACAAAGGAACCAAAACTGGACCTGTCACCCGATCTGTACATTTAAACACATAATACATGACATGGGGGTGTTAGACTGGACTGGACCAGGAGACAGGAGCAGAAGAAGAAGCAATGCAGCATAATGAAGACAGGAGGAGGAGGGGAAAATAAAGAGAACTGTCCAGGCCATGCTCCTTAACTGGGACATAGTCTGGTGTGGGTTACACAAAAAACAGCCCCTCTGCGACATCAGCACAGTCAAAACACAGATAAACATTTCACAGGAGCAGCAGCAGGGGAGGGGAGGATCTATGTACCCGTCCCTGCACCCTTTAATGCATAAAATGGGTCAAAAGTGACACGGCTGAGTTTGAATTTTTCTATAACTTTGGAATAAGTTATTTATATTACTCAGCACTCCACAAATTCCTCAGTTAACTTGTTTTTGTTCATTACAACACATAATTTAAGTTTTTTCATCAAAGCTTTTAAGTAAAAATACTGTTTTTGTCAGTCCCCCTTTAACGTGCAACATGGGTCAAAATGACCCACATTCATTTTCTATGGAAGGTTTAATGTTTCTTAGCTATATTGTAAAAAACTAATTGAATTCCTCATTTAATATTCCAACTTTCCATCACTTATTTTGCTGTCTTCCCAACTTTAAGACTTATTTTCATTACTTTATGGTTACTCTTTGAATTATAAGACATTGTATATAACTATATACAAATATATTTGCATACACAGGTCAAACATGAACCACATTCATTCCCTTTATAATATCGCGCAAGGATCAGAGTTTCTTTGTAATATTGTTTGAAAAAAGTGTATATAATAATCATAGACCGTATATATGAGCAGACATAGCTAAAATGCTAAAAAAAAAAAGGAAAAAAAAAGCTAAAGCGTTAGCTGCCATGTGCCAAACAGGAAGTGCTCCAGGAGGCTCTTCCGGCTCCTTCTCTCCTTTTTCCCATTGACTCACACTGGGATCTTATCGTCCCTCTGTCTGTACCTGCTGCACTGAGCCTCATCATTCTGGTCTTAAAATGTTCGTATGAACCCGCGACAAAAGATCCTGGATGATCATTTCTCTATCTTGTTCTTAAATCAAGATCTGAACATAAATAACGGACCAATCAGACGCCTTCATTCCCCGAGGTCGCTGCCGACTAGCGTTAGCAACAGGTTTGATTGACAGCTCGTTTCGTTGCTAAGTAAGTTCCCTTCCCGCTTTCCTGCCCTGATGGACTATTTTTGAAATAAAATGACAAAATATCTCAAACAATTACAATAGCTAACGTTACTAGAATCTTAACTAGCATAATTTAACTAGTATAAAGTAAAGTGAATTTAGTTAAATTGCAACTCTATTGTTGTTCGCACATAACAGAACATACAACATAAATCAATGACTTAAACTTACTATTTAAAGTTTGATGATAAAAGCTAAAAGTTTCCTTATTATTCTCAAGAATCACTGAAATCCAGCGGTTAGTGCAGGTGCAGAGTATCACCGCTCTGCCATGAGGAGGGCGGCACATTTAACGACCTCACTCATGATTGGCTCTTGTTGTTGCTATGACACTCGTGGTCAAATGTCCAAATATGGAAACTGGCTCCAGATTCGCTCCTGTAACCGTGGCAACAGGGGCCTCATTTGAGCGACGCTGACGCTGTGGTGACGTCACATTCACTTAGTCCACTCATATATATGGACTATGGTAATAATTGAATATTCCAATAATTTCATTTCTGAATGATGATAAAACATCAAAAAACTATGAAACAATACAGCGAGTGTAACTGACACTGTAAACCTGCGAATATAAGATATAATCACAACAGCCGGAAGTGCTGAGAATGTTGAGTCACGCCACTTCTGGTCAGTGCTTTTCTACGGCAAAATACCTGTGGAAAAGTGTCGCATATTTTTGACCAGCTTCATAAATCTGCCCCAACATCAAATCTTCATCCAACAAGGTCGACAAAGAACAGATTCTGTCCATGAAGAATTTTTCCACAACGATCAAGGGAAGAAAGATGAAAACTTAAAGGAAACAACGACGAGCATCAGTGAAACGACTGAGCAAAACTAATGTTATGGTCATGAAGAAAACATAAATAAGCTGTTCACTCAGCCTGATTGTAGAATTAAAATTAAAAATAGATTTTGTGGTATCGATATTAGCGTAGACCAGGGGTGTCAAACTCATTTTGGTCCGGGGGCCGTATGCAGCCTACTTTGATCCCAAAAGGGCCGGATCAGAAAACTCAGTTCTCTCTTCAAGTTATTGTATTTTTCTCCGTGTCTCGTAGTGGTGTTTAAGATTATATTCCTCAATCAACGCCACTTGTTCCAAACACACTGAGCACAGATTTCCCATTCACCTCTGTCAACAAATAAGAATTACACTATTTTTCTTGGGAAATCCTGCTTTTCTCATTTTTTGACATTTTGCTGATGAGGGTCACGGTCGACAGTCAAAACGATCGTCCTTTAAGAGCGTTTGGAAAGAGGAAAGTCTTCATTTGTGCTGCTCTGGTGGGAGTCGCAACATACAGAAACGCCGGAGACTCTGCTATGCTAAACGGTGCAGAAAATTAAAAGAAAAATCAGAAAATTTTAAGTATTTTAATAGAAAAATCAGCAGAGGGCCAGATTAAAGGTCTTGGAGGGCCAGATCTGGCCCCCGGGCCGCATGTTTGACACATGTGGCGTAGACTGAGAGATTTGTGCAGTTTAAATGGTGTAGATGTTCACAGATTAAATATCGACCATTTAACTGCACAAATCTCTCAGTTCTCACTTTTCCACAGGTATTTTGCCGTAGAAAAGCACTGACGGGAAGTTGCGCGACTCAACATTGCCGCACTTATTGCCGTTGTGATAATAGCCTATTGAACAGTACATGAGTAACTTAATCTATGTTGTCTTTAGTTTTTCCCATGTGTCTCTGTGCAGGTGCCTTCAGTTCGGTGACACGGTCCGGCTCCTCAGACAGCCGCAGGTCAGGTACTTCATGGCGCTCATGCTGACGTGCATCAGGGAGCCCATGTTGAAGAGCATGTGGTAGAAGGCGTGGACAGACAGCCCTCCAGTCTCGTCGGCGTACTTCATGGCGACGATGGGCGTGTACAGGGGGTTGGTGAGGTTCCTGAAGCGCGGGCTGCTCGCTTCAATCACCTTCTTGGTGCACTGTAAGACAACGGTAAGTAAGTCTGAATGAGGGTTTCAGTAGTGAACGTGGGACAGACTCAATCCATGATGTACTGAAGTTCTTATGTAAACTCAAATTTAAAGGGACAGTTCAGAATTTTGGACATATTCCATCCAGTCCTTGGGCATAGTTTAGGCTGACCTCATATAAAAAAAAAAAAACGGAGAAATCCCTGGTTTGTGGTGGTTGGTAATAACAAAAAGGAGTGCGTCATTAAGGAAAATTGTTATGCACTCAGCACTAATGTGAGTCAGTATAGTCACATTTTCTTTCTGTTTTGGTCATTTTTAAGCAGCTTTTCTGTATTTTACCTAAACAAATGACAATTTATGCCTCTCTTTACTGTTGGCTGGTCAAAAATAGGGACACCTGGGACATTTATTGTACAAAACTGGAACAAATCACTGGTTTTGGATAAATCTGCTGGGACAGGGGACACAAGGCTCAAAACTGAAACTGTCCCGGGGAAATAGGGACGTCTGGTCACCCTGCCACTTAAAACGGTCCCACCCACTCCACAGTGCATCCGAGACAAATCTATTGTAACTCCAGACTGTCCATGTGAATGTCTGTGTCGATAGAATAATGTTTTAAATAAAATTAATCTTGCATCGCATGAATTGTCGCATGTTGAGGGACTATTTTCTCATATATCAGTTCGCCGCTGCCGAGCTTCTATCAGGAAGTACAACTCACTGCTGCTGCTCAGACATAAATCCTTCTAAAGTGATTCTATCAACACAGACATTCAGAGTTGTTTTAACACAAAAAGTGTTATTTTAACTATTTGAAAGTTAAATGGGGGCTTGGCGGCACGGTGGCTGAGTGGCAACACTCAGGCCTCACAGCAAGAAGGTTGCGGGTTCGATCCCCGGGTCGCCCGGGCCTTTCTGTGTGGAGTTTGCATGTTCCTCCCCGTGTCTGGATGGGTTTCCTCCGGGTACTCCGGTTTCCCCCATCAACCCAAAACATGCCCGCACCCCTATGAACTAACATCAAGGACCATGATGTCCACCCTCCTGTGGGCTCACCACCTGCAGAGGGGTTCATAGGGGGGGTCAGGTGCTATGAGGATTGGGCAGCACGCTGCCCCCGCGACCCAGCCGGATTAAGCGGGAGAAGATGGATGGATGGATGGGGGCTTGAGTTTAGGTTATTTGCTAGAATTTATATGGTTGAAGTTAATTCAACTTTCCTTAGTGTTAATTTGGCACCTCCCTCCCACCACTTAAAACTCCCATGAGAGAAGACCAGTTTGGAGAATAATTTAATCTTAAATGAACTAAAATAAGGTGTAAAAATAAAACACCTCTGTGTGTTTTTAGCTAAATCAGGATAACCCTACAAAGTGTTATCTGTTTACTCTCAAAACGTTAATACAACTTTTGATTTTGGGGTTAAACAGGAACTTTGGTCCAGTGTTACACAATTAACATTTCCAAAAATGTTAAATGAACTCTAGAACAGATTGGACTCATATAAACCCTGAGAGAATGTTAAAAGTGATTCTGTGAGAGTCAATTTTAACCCTCCACAACAAATCTTTGCAATGTTGATATAAGACTTATATCAACATCCTTTAACTATTTTATTCTTAAATGTAAATTGTTAAGCGTCACAGCTAATATATAAGACCTCGAATAAAAACAACGATATCCCGTACTTTGGCAATGTCGTCCGGAGTCTGCCCCAGCGTCTCAAAGATGTCCAGAGAAGACGGGAGGTAGACGTTCTTAAAATAGTGCACAGTGTCGGGGTCAGCGCCGGGGCACTCTCGCTCCCGCACCTCCTGTATCATCTTCACCTCAAACTCTGTGTGCACCGGGCCGGGCTCGATCAGAGACAGTCTGCACACACACAGAAGACGAGTCACACCTCTGAGCTGCAAACAATCATGATCCGAAGACGCGAAGAACGTACGTGACATTAAACTTGAGAAGCTGCACGGCTAAACACTCGCAGAAACCCTCCATGGCAAATTTGGAGGCCGCATACACGTCGTTGAACACCACTCCTGCACAGAAGGAGGCAGGTTTATCTGTACAGCACAATTCGTACACAAAGTAATTCAAAGTGCTTCACAGACACATTAAAATCACAATGCACACAAATCAAAACATAAATAATCATCATAAAATTTTAAAATAGAGAGACATTAAATTAGAGAGAAATGAAAACCTTTCAGTCATCTGCAGCTAAACAGAACCATTTTGAGCCTGGATTTAAACAGAGTCAGAGTCGAGTCTGTCTCACATGTTCAGACTGTTCCAGGTTTTAGCTGCAGGAATCTGAAACTTTTGAGTCTCAGAGTTTAGTCCTGAGTCTGGGACCAGCAGGAGGCCGGTCCCTTTGAGTCAGAAGATGGCGCCGCACAGTGCTGCAGCGGCTTCTCGAGCTCCCAGTGATCCTCGTAGAAGTAGTTATTATAGAACCTATTGTTCATTAGAGTTTAATATTGCTTATTTATTATTGTTTTTATCTCTCTTCGTCATTGGGCCTCGAGGAACACATTTCATTCAGTCATGTGTTTCATTTGCAAGGTTGAATGACAAATAAAGAACCTTGAACCTTGAACCTCGAGCTCCTCAGATGCAGATGGTTCATGTGGCACTAACATGTCACAGATGGACTTTGGTGCTTGGCCATGGAGAGACTTGTGCACAAGCAGAGCTGCTTTAAAGTCTCTGAGCCACAGGGGGCAGTGCAGAGACCTGAGCACAGGACTTATGTGCTCGTACTTCCTGGTTGGAGTCAGGACCCGAGCTGCAGCGTTCTGGATGTTCTGCAGCTCTCACAGCTCGTTTGGAGAGGCCAGTGAGAGGCTGTTACAGAATCTAACCTACTGGAGACAAACGCATGGATAAGTCTCTCCAGGTCTGCTTTAGACAGTAGACAGAAGAAGTGCAACTTTGTAGTCAGGGCTTAACAGTTGTCAGTCTACATTACGTCCTCTAGAACTGTAAAAGCACTGTTGGTTTTCTGTGTGTGTGCACTCACCCTGCAGACCCATGACGCTGCTCACCACGATGATGTGGCCCCCGCGCCGCTTCTTCATGTCGGGCATCACCTCTTTAATCATGCGGATCACCCCAAAGAAATTGGTCTCAAACACCTTCTTCATCTCCTCTATGGGGATGCTCTCCAGTGGACCCACCAGGCCAATACCAGCGTTATTAACTGTTTGACGAGACGAGGTATGGACGTCAACATGGAAAACACATAAATAAATCACACTCTCCAGAGCTTAACTCCTAAACTACGTATAAACCAGGATTAAACTGGTCTAAACCAAGACTTAAACAATAGGGATGTAACAAAAAGGTCTCACAATAATATCATGGACCATCACAATATATCGAATCCCAAGTCTCTTTGCTTAAATGAAGGTTCAGGTTCAGGTTCAGGTTCAGGTTTCTTTATTCGTACCTGTAGGTAAATTAAGTTTGCAGTACAGGCGAAGGGTTCTGATGCAGAAATAGCTAAAAAAAAACAAAAAAAACAGAGGGAACTACATAGACCATGATCCTTTGCTCTGTTTCAGTGCAGACAACATGAAGAAAAAACTGTTCTAAGCACTTTGAAATCTTCATTCTTTGGATTAAGTCCTGTGAAGGCATTTTTAGAGGAAAAAGTAGCAGATTCACAGTTTTTTATTGTAATAAATATCGTAGTGTGAGATGTTTATAGTGAAAATCTGGTACAGAGAGATTTGGATTTCGTTCCATCCTTAATGACAATAAATGTTGTACCAAATGACTGGTCAGAGTATTTTATAATGTCAGTCTTGTTATTATGTAGAATATCGTAATATCATGAGCTTTCCCACGGTATCGCAATAAATATCGTACCGTGAGGTTCAGACCGTGACGATATTGTATCGTGAGACTTGGATATCGTTACACCCCTATTAAACAGGTCTAACTTGGAGGAAACCGACTCAACCAGTTCTAAACCAGATCTAAATTTACTCCTGACTCCTGAGTGCCACCAGCAGGGGTCTCCACACCACAGTTTGAGACGCTCTTATCATCAGGATGGTGCTGGGCAGTAATCTGGCAGCAATATTACAGGACACAATCCCTAAATAATAATAACACCTTTTATTTATTAGGCGCCTTTCTGGACACTCACGGTCGCCTTACAACAACATAAACATATTAAGTTCGATTAAAACATACAGTTAAAAGCCACAGTTAAAGTGGGACAGTATTTAATTGATTGATTGTGTTTAGTGTTGTATTTAGTGTTGTATTTTATTAGTATTTAATAATGTATTAGACAGTATTTGAATTGATTAAAGCAGTTATGCAACTCTCATCGAATCCCTGTCCAAAAATCCAAATATTCCCTAATTGTTTTTACATCATCAACAAAGCACAATTCATATGTGGATACACTGACTACAGCTCTGTTCACATGTGGATACACTGACTACAGCTCTGTTCACATGTGGATACACTGACTACAGCTCTGTTCATATGTGGATACACTGACTTCAGCTCTGTTCATATGTGGATACACTGACTTCAGCTCTGTTCATATGTGGATACACTGACTTCAGCTCTGTTCATATGTGGATACACTGACTTCAGCTCTGTTCATATGTGGATACACTGACTTCAGCTCTGTTCATATGTGGATACACTGACTTCAGCTCTGTTCATATGTGGATACACTGACTTCAGCCCTGTTCATATGTGGATACACTGACTACAGCTCTGTTCATATGTGTATACACTGACTTCAGCTCTGTTCATATGTGTATACACTGACTTCAGCTCTGTTCATATGTGTATACACTGACTTCAGCTCTGTTCATATGTGTATACACTGACTTCAGCTCTGTTCATATGTGGATACACTGACTTCAGCTCTGTTCATATGTGGATACACTGACTTCAGCTCTGTTCATATGTGTATACACTGACTACAGCTCTGTTCATATGTGGATACACTGACTTCAGCTCTGTTCATATGTGTATACACTGACTACAGCTCTGTTGATCCTCTCCGGTTTCAGCCCCTCTGGCCGTGACTCACTGAGGACGTCCACGTGCCGGTCCTTGATGCCGTTGATGCACTGTTTGACCGACTCGTCGCTGCACACGTCCAGCACAGCCAGAGTCAGGGTCTTCCCATAGGCGTCTCCGGCCGCCTCCACCAGCTTGTCCTTCCGCTTCAGGTCTCGCATTGTGGCTATGACTGTGCACAGAGAGGTCACAGGGCCCACACACAAGAGATTATGTAAGAGCAATTAGTCTGCTGCTATCTACAAACAATTAGGCCTCACAGCAGCATCGTGACAGTCCTGTGAACGCACGCTCATTAAAACACACACATTGTAGAGTATTATTATTACATTATTGGAATGAAAGTATCCAAAAGAAGTTGGATGTGGTAAAAAGTAGTGATTAGGTGCTTCAAGCCTCTTACGATTACTGATGAATAAAGAGCCACACTAAACAAAAGACCAACTGATTGAGCTATAATTGAGAATGTCCTTCTTAATCTTAAAGTTGAACTCCGGCACATTTGAAGCTAAAGTCCGTTGCTAGAGGAGGTGGAATTCTGTCAGAAGCCAAAAAACGGCACAGATCAGTGTTTCCTTGGTGGAGATCTCACTGTGGCAGTGAGTCTGTCAAGGCAACAAACTAGTGTAGTGATGGGGGCAAGTTCTGAACTTCCACGTAAAACGCCAATTTGCTTCACACTGAAGAAGCTTAACTCCACTTTAACCCATCTTACAACAGCCACGAGTCTAACAAACAAAACGCTCTGCCTGGTTCACTCATTAGTGTCTGGAAACATTAGAAAACAACTTTATAAGCACCTTACACTTCCCTCTGTTGATTTCCCACTGCACAGGAAGTTCAGAACTTGCCCCCATCACTACACTAGTTTGTTGCCTTGACAGACTCACTGCCACAGTGAGATCTCCACCGAGGAAACACTGATCTGTGACGTTTTTTGGCTTCTGCCAGAATTCAACCACCTCTAGCAACGGACTTTAGCTTCAAACGTGCTCGAGTTCCACTTTAATTAAATTCTAGATTAAAGACAGAATTAAAAAAAAACATAATAAAAAGGAGATGGTTTTGCAAGATGTCGGGAATAACGAGTATGACCACATTCTGAATTATTACTTATCTATCTTTTGTTAACACAGGACTGGACTGCAGCTGAGTGAAGATGTCCTCAGGTAAATAAATACTCATTTCACTACTTAAAGACACACTTAATGTCTCCCAAATGATAATAAATATAGAAGTATAGTCTAATAAAGTGGCTCAACATACACTGTAAACCCGAACATTCAAGGTAATTAAATGGATGATGTTGTGTACACTCAAAGTTTTAGAAATAGTCCTACTATCTTAATTCTGTCAAGTTGCTGTAACATGTTCTTCTTTTTGAGTAATTTTTTAACAAATAATTTTGATTAAAGTGAACTATTGTGGGTGTAATTGAACTTAAAAACATAAATGAAGCACAATTTAGTAGAATTAAGTCATTAAAAGTCATGTTTTTTCTACTGTTTCTAGGGATGATTTAAAAATAATCTTAATTTAAACAGTACATGCTAAAATACAATACAGTACATAATGATTGAGTTGCCATAGCAGAAAACTATGAGTCATGTTAACTGCAAGTATTTGAGTTGAGCTAAATGAACACTTTTAATTCAGCTGTTTTCAAAAGGCACAAGTATTAGTACTGGAAGATTGTGACTTTTAAGTTCATCAACTTAAAATAATTGAGACAATCGATTGCCTCAATTTTTTTGAGTTCTGGTAATTTATTCGGGTTTGCAGTGTGGACACTAAACTGACTTCAAGCAGACAGTATTAACGTTACATTCTCATTTTATCATAATTGTTTGCCATTTATTACTCGATATTTAGGACCTGAAAAAGAAATTCCATAAGTTGCCCTTCCATAAAATCCCAAAAACCCTGTTCAGTGCTTCCAGTGGCCTCAATAACTTATTATAAACGCATAATGATTGAGTTTATATTATTATTGTGTGTGTGTGTGTGTGTGTGTATGGATTATTTTGGATTTTATCAGGTGAAAATCTGTCAGTAGCTCCTTTTTACATGTTTATTTACTGAGAAAACTGGTAAGACATCCAATACCAATACTATAAATATCGAATCAGATGCAAATTGGTACAGTTCGAAGCCACTAGCGAAGCTCAAAGTGGCTTCTTCCGTTAGGCCTGTTCCTTTCTTGTGCTGCCGAGCTTATAATTACCGCACAGTGTCCTCCGGGTGTGAGTTTGTAGGTGGACGGGGCGCTCCTTTTATCCACGTGTTATCTTCAGCCCTCAGGCAGCTCCGCTCATTTGGCTCGGCTGATTGTCTCCCACTGGCCTCACTTTGTCGACTAACTGAGCGTGCAATTTGTGCGGCATAAACGGCCCCTTCTTATTTGATTTTCCTGCCATCAACAGATTAAATGCAAATGCAAGTCCAAATCCATTTAAAATGAATAATATGAATGCACTGTACTGTATCTTGTATAGTGGTTCACAGAGTTATTCATTCGCTCCTCAGTCAGTATGATAGTCTCCTAATTCTAAAACAGAGATCTCCAACATTTTTCCTCTGGTGAGCGACTTTTATAACACAAAAATGCCAGAAAGCTACAGCGGGCGATATAGATAAATGACTGTAAACAAGCAGAGTTAGTTTCAGAGTAATTTGGGGTAGCTAACTCCTCCTCTTGCAGGCAGATTTAAGTGGCAAAACGTCTTCGACCTAAAACTCTTGTCCAGTTGACAAATTGAGCTCTACCCTTTGCCACAGAGAGCTGCTCATTTTAGCGGAAAGTAGAAGAGCCACGGCAAGCCTTAAATGACAGATGCCCTATTAAACCATTATCCATTTCTTAGTGCACAAGTTAGGCACTGCTGTGGAGTTTCTAAAGTCTAGAAAATAAACCTGAGAGTCTTAAATCAAAGAGTCTGATTTATTCTAGCAATTAAGAACACAATCACAACCCTGACTGTCCCAAACAGAGCCGTCTCGCTCTGTCTCTGTGTTTACAATAACCATCCAGAATGTATACCGTATTTTCCGGAGTATAAGTTGCACCAGCCAAAAAAAGCCCAATAAAGAAGTAAAAACATATATAAATCACACTTTTTGGGGGAAATTTATTTGATAAAATCAGAAACCAAGAACCAACATTTCATCTTGAAAGGTGCATTATAGAAGTTATAGTAATAAAAAGAACAGAATAGAGAACAATCCATGTGTCATTTGTTCATTTGTTTTTCAATATAGAACCAAAAGGAAAAAAAAGAAAAAACAACTCTTTTCTTTATTATTTGTCTCAGAAATCAAAATGAAAAAACAGATAACAATTTGTTTTTTCATTTTTGATTCATATATATGATATATTTAGTCTTTGGGCTGTCAGTGTGAAAAATTTAATATATAAGTTGCACCTGAGTATAAGTCGCAGGAACCACTCAAACCCTGGAAAAAGTGAGACTTATAGTCCGAAAAATACGGTATACCACCCAAGAGATTCACTGACAGAAGCGTAGTCCCCAAACAGCGTAAAGGACGAGTCAGACATGATGCTGGGTCATTAGAAGTCAAAATAACATATGGAAGCAAATTGAATTCAACAAAGATGGAAAGACATAATTAAAGGAGCTCTATTATGACTAAGTGCTCTGTTGTGTTTTAAAGGTCCTTGAGCGAACCCTCAGTTATGATTATAAATCATGAGGTTAACTTATGCCCCAATCATGGAACTTACATGACTTATATAAGTGGCTACATAAAGATGAAAGATGTAAATTTATGTAAAGATTTCCATAACAGCACAAAAATGACACATTTACAATAGTTATTAATTAGATTTTAGTTACTGAGCACAGTACATATAATTCAGAAATCCCTTGGGTGGAGAGCTACAGGCTGGAGACGCCTGTTCTAAAAAAAAACCTGTACGTTCAGCTGTAAGAAGACTATGTTAAGTGTTTTTGCAGTCATGTTATAACAGAGTATTTATGTGTCAGCCGCCCAGAAATAACCCAGTCTGCTCTGCTGCCCCGAGCTCTGTGAGGACACTTAAGCTACGCTCAGCTTTAGCCCATTGTCTTAGGGCCCTTGTGGCTTAAGATGAGCCAAAGGTTAAACGTGGTTTACAAACAAATGCATAAGACATGGCCAGGTTCCCTGTAAAAATACGCCTCCTTAAAACTAGAAAAAAAACACTTGTTTTAAGTTAAAATGCTCTAGAAATAAGTGAAATGATCTGCCAGTGCAGGAAGTGAAATTTACTTAAAATAAGAAAATCTAGGCCTTCATAAATCTCCAAATAAGATTAAATCACTTATTCTAAGCAATAAAGTAATAAAAATAAAGTTTTAAGTGATCTAAACACTCATTCTAAGATAAATTAAACTGAAAAATCTTAAAACTTGAATATAAACCTGTTATTGACTGTTTTATTCTTGATTTTAGTGAATGAATCTTAATGAAATTCTTTATTTCCTTATTTTAAGACTAATTACCACCAAATTGCAGCGCTGTCCTAAAACTTTTAAATCTTTTCATCTTTCCATGTCACAAACAGAAGGTTCAGAGATACTGGACAATTTCAGTCCAAGATCGACTGATTTACATCCAGAAAAATGTCTTGAACTCCATCTTAGCACTTGTTTTACTTGTTTTGTGCATTCAAACTATTTTCTAGATATAAAAACTAAATAAGAAATAATAATCTTACATATTTAGCAGTCATTTAGTATATATCCCTTAGAACAAGATGAATAAAATTGCTTAATCTATATTTAACAGAATAAATCTTGGTTTGTTTTATGAAATTTGCAGTGTTCACATAAGGTCACATGTTTTAGTTCATTGTATTTTAAAGCTGCATTTATGAGTTGTGATATTATGAACGCTTTATACTCTCTCTTTCTCTCTGGCTATGACTCTTTTTGTGAAGAAACTTAAAGTCAATTCTCCATTCTACAAAACAGAAAAGACCAAACATCTTGATCCTTCTCACATGAATCCATCCGTTTTCTGTTTCTATATCACCCTTGAGTTTGCCACGTTAGAAATAAAAGGGTCTTAAACCGGATTTTTGGCTCTTGTGGTGCCCCAAAACCTAAACGAGCAAATGAAACCCCTTGTTATGCAGTATCTGATTGAGCTTTTGTCCTCCCTCGGCCCACACAGACGCTCCAGAGCCCAGTGCACTCACCGTGGTATCGCCTCTGCTCATCTTTGGCCAGCATCACGGCCATGCGCAGGCCGATGCCGGAGGAGCAGCCCGTGATCAGCACCACTTTCTGTCCGGGGCTGGCCATGGCTCCTGCCGCTCTGTCCCAGGACGCTGTGAGGGCTGAGCCGAGCGCCGGGGTGAGAGTCCCTAAGAGGATTCAGCCTGTGTGTCACATGATGTCACAGGGATTATCTAACAGAGCGCACACACTCACACACAGTAAATACGAGAGCTCCTCAGCCGTGCAAATCCATTCATGTGAAAAACCTGCCCCGACCTGACACCTGTGCCTCCAGTGCTGCCAGTGTTCATCCCATCACAACCGCCACATGTTTAACAGGAATATGGCGCCACCCAATGGTCAGAAATGAGATTTCCGTGGGGCAAACTCCATAAATGATGTCTAGGAATATGTCTCTGATAGTTTTTGCATTGTTTTTTTGTACTAGGGATGTAACAAGAGCCAAAATATCGTCATATTGCATCGTCAAAGGTCTAAAGGAACATCAGAATATATTGAATCACAAGTCTTTTTGCTTAAATGAATAGTTCTGATGCAGAAAGGGTGACCAGATTTTCGC
Source organism: Odontamblyopus lacepedii (assembly GCA_034769755.1). Taxonomy (NCBI): domain Eukaryota; kingdom Metazoa; phylum Chordata; class Actinopteri; order Gobiiformes; family Gobiidae; genus Odontamblyopus; species Odontamblyopus lacepedii. Next base: position 5,462,511 of record CM068353.1, read on the forward strand.
TTTGTGGTGGTTGGTAAGAATAAAATTGTGAAATGAGTGCGTAATTAAGGAAAATTGTTATGCAGAGACCATTCGTAACTAACATACGAGTCAGTACAGTCACATTTCCTTTGTGCTTTGCTCATTTTTAAGCAGCTTTTCTGTATTCCACTTAAACAAATGGCAACGTGTGCCTCGCTTTACTCTTGGCAGGAATCAAATTTGTCAAAAATAGGGACACCTGGGACATTTCTTTTATAAAACTGGGACAAATCACTGGTTTTGAAGAAATCTGCTGGGCCAGAGGACACAGGGCTCAAAACTGGGACTGTCCCGGGTAAAAAGGGACGTCTGGATACTCTGGTGGATGCAGAAATAGCTAAAAAAAGACAGAGAGATCTACATAGACCATGATCCTGTGGTCCGTTTCAGTGCAGACGACATGAAGACGACGTCATTCTTTGGTCTTGTGAAAGCATTTTTAGAGGAAAAAGTAACAGATTCCTCCACAATATATTGCAATAAATATCGTACCCTGAAAGAAACCAAAGGAGCGATGCGTCTCAATCCAAGGAGTGAGTCTATGAAATAGTTTTTCTTGTGAAAAGAAAACTTCCAAGTCTATTCAAGTTTTTAAGAAAAGTGTGAAAATAGCGTTATTGAAAAGATATAATACTTCTGTGTTTCTTTTGTTGAATGCATGCGGCGCAACCCACTGGAGCTGTAATATCATTTCGAGTTGATAAGGGGCAGATGTTATAAGCTTTTGTCTCTTTCTGTTCCCTTTCATCCATATTTATGTTAAAGTCACATTTGCTTTTGTTTTGTTTTACTGAATGAAATAAAGAGAAAATAAAGAAGAAGAAGATGATGAAGAAGAAGAAGACGAAGACAAAGAAGAAGACGAAGAAGAAGAAGATGATGAAGAAGAAGAAGACGAAGACGAAGAAGAAGAAGACGAAGAAGAAGAAGACGAAGAAGAAGAAGACGAAGAAGATGAAGAAGAAGAAGAAGACGAAGAAGACGAAGAAAACAAAGAAGAAAACGAAGACGAAGAAGAAGACGAAGAAGAAGAAGATGATGAAGAAGAAGAAGACGAAGACGAAGAAGAAGACGAAGACAAAGAAGAAAATGAAGACGAAGAAGAAGACGAAGAAGACGAAGACGAAGAAGAAGAAGAAGACGAAGAAGAAGAAGAAGACGAAGAAGAAGACGAAGAAGAAGTGTATATGGTGAAAATATTGTCCAGAGAGATTTGGATATCGTTCCATCCCTAATGACAATAAATGTACTAAATGACTGGTCGAAGCATTTTGTAATGTCAGTCTTGTTATTATATAGAATATCGTGATATCATGAGCCTCTCCACCATATCGCAATAAATATCGTACACCCCTGTTTTTACTTTAAACTTGTGGGAATTAAGGATATAAACAAGCTACTATAAAATATTAAGTAATAAAAATTGCACACACAGAGACTCGCAAACTGTCTCTTCCACAACAGGAAATCTAAACAAATCCAAACTAAATGATCTTAAACTTAAACCTATTTTTTCTGAAACTGCTCCTGTATCTGTCCTATCCTGTAAACCCAAATAAATATTCTAATAATAATCTTCCAGAACTTAAAAGATTGGATGGCTTCTACTTGTACCTTTTGAAACAGCTGAATAAAAAGTGTTCATTTATCTCAACTCAAATATTTGCAGTTAACATGACTCATAGTTTTCTATTAAGGCAACTCAACCATTTTAAAATTGTGCTGTATATTGCACTAATGTTTTTTTTTTTTTTAACGCAGATTAATCACACAGTTTATTTTGGACACTCCACTATGGAAAGTGTGGATGGTCCTGAAAGGCGGTGCAGGTCATTAGGTCAGTGATCAGGTCTGTCCATATGTGGATGTGAAGACGACAGATGAGACGGTGACTGGTGCTCAGCGGCAAATTTCTCTTCAAAAATCTGCTCCACGGGACTTTAGATAAGCTAAGGTAGTTTGCAGATATCGCAGCGATGAACTGTCTTTCCACAGAAGCACAACAAGTTTAAAAAACCATCTTAAAGCAAAACACGGGTTTGATTCAGCGGCAACAACGACGCTACTTGTGCATCCGCGGCAATGTTGTCAAAACTACCAGCGATAAGTTGACCAACGCCTCTACAAAATGCAGAGCCACAGCATGTAGGCCTATTAACATCGTCTAAGACCAAGGGCTGCACACTGGTGATCTGTCATACAAACGACCTTCAAGTAGTTTTGAGCAGATAACTGACATGTATAAGGTTAGTCAATAAAATAACTTTTTGGTAATAAAAATAAATAAATTGCATTTTTGTCCAAATATTTCAGTCTTTTTTTTTAAAGAATAATTAACTGCGACTAATTGTGATTAATCAGAATTCTAATTAAACTAATTTGACAGCACTAGTGTTACCATAATAATAATGCATTTTATTTATTTGGTGCCTTTCTGGACACCCATGGTCGCCTTACAACAACAGCTATAGCACTTTTTCACAGACACATGTCCTCAAAGACGCTTTACAGACCATTATTAACAGCATTCTTCATTCACTCCAGACCTGATGGTAGAAGCTGCCACCATCACTCACACACACAGCACTTACACACCTACAGTGCATGTTTTGGGTTGAGGGTTGAGCATGTACGATATAAATTAAGTTTATTTTTAAAGCATACCTATTTGAAACTATAGAAATAATGGGACTTTTAATGACTTAATTCTACTCTTAAGTTGTACCTCATCTATGTTTTTAAATTATGCTCAGTTATATCCACAAAAAGAAGAACATGTTACAGCAACTTGACATAATTAAGTTAGCAGGACTATTTCTAACACGTTGAGTGTGCACAACTTAATCTATTTAATTACTTTGAACTTTTGGGTTGACTGTGAGTGTGAAAAAGTGCATCTCCTGCAGCAAAAGGTGAAGGTGCGAAGGAAAAATGCCTGGAATCTGTTGTGTGCGTTCAATCTTTATGTGGACGAACTAAACTTTAATGCAGGTTTAACAAGCAGTCAGGTGCTGTAAGCCGAGCCATTAGTAAGTACATAAAGTGAAAGCGATTCAAATGTGTGTTCCAGCCATGTTTTTTACAAGCAGCAATGTGAGCAGCTTAATGAAACACACGACATGGCGTTTAGGAAATAATGCTCCATCACACAGTCGCACGGATCACGTATTACAATGGCACATCTGTCACCATCCACATCCCTAATGCTTCTCACGTGTCCTTTCCCTCTGTAATGACTCTGAACGAGCTGCCATTTAGTCAGGTTTAACTTTACGCATAATTATGGAGCCTATAGGAAGGATCCGTGTGTTTGGAGCAAGTGCGGTGGGCGAACACAGACAGGCTGAGGAATTTGGAATCTGCAGGAGCATATTTTTATTAGTCGGGCAGCGGGATGTCCTGTCCCGGCATGCTTTGTGTGCATGCGAGCGTGTGTGAAAGGCAATAATGTAACGCAAGTGTACATTTTTGCAATCGTTTGTGTACTTCTTGCTTTGCTCTGCGCGCGTAAAGCAGTAAAAGCAACAGCAGCAAAAAGCAGCGTCTTAATCAGATTTAGACTGGAGTGTGCGCCCGTGCCCTGCCATCACTCACCAGCGCGCTAATAATATATATTAGAGACAACAGCAATGATTAGGCCTCCACTCACTTGGCCACGAGTCTGAGCCTGGAGTGCGGAGGGCCGGGGGAGGGGTCCGGGGCAGAGGAGGAGAGCAGGTCCGGGGGAGGAGAGGGGAGAGAAAGTGAGGAGAGTTCTCTGGGGGGAAAGAGCCAAACACCTTCTGAGATAAAGGGATACTCTGCTGATCCGCGCGTCCCTTCCGTCCACTAAAACTCCGCACGGTCACTCCGGAGCACAAGGACCGCGGGCCGTATATATGCGCATGTGCTGAGTGTCGAGTGTCGTGCGTAAAGGTGTGCGTAAAGCAGGTGTCCAGCGGAGGGTCCGGCGTGAGCAGGTACCGGTGCTCCGTGATGGAGACCACACATTTATGGAGGCTGAGGCATCAAACGTGGCTGCTGCTGCTGCTGGTGACGCTCCCCGCATCCAGGGCAGGTGAGACGCGCAAAAACTAAGAGGATCAGGGGTTAACCATACCTCATTTGGATTATTTGGTGATTGTTTAAGCTCAGCATCACTTTATTGTTTCTACGATTAGGCGGGAGGACATTAACTGACTAATCCTGACACTATCTGTGCAGTTTATTGCGCTACTGTTGAAGTTAAGAAACTATTAAAGAGCGAAGACTTAACGCAGTTTTTTCATGTAGTGCATGTTTTTCCAATTATGAAGCTACTTAATTTGGCAGAATAATGACCGGAGTAAATATGAATCATATTTTTGCGTCAGTCAAAAGGATGTTTGTGAAGAAGAGTTGATTTCCTACGCACAGGAATCCTCGGGAACTATTTGGGGACTTTTCTGACCGTTTAAACAATGATCTAAGAAATGAGACGTGTTGGCATTGTTATTTGTCAAATAGGCTAAGGGCTCTTAAGCCATTTAGACCGGGCTGTATCTTATCTAAGAGTATGGTACAGTATTAAATGATGACATATCGGAGTGGATGAGAAGTCTAACCTGTCACATTATATCCTATGTTTAAGAGGAGAGCTTCATGCCACAGTCCAGCCTTGAGAAGTCACCCACACATTCATGCTTTTTACTGTAGGAATGTAGGAAATAGTAAATATTTGGGTAATTTCCTTTGAGTTTTTGACAATTTCCTGTGAGTTTTTGATTTTGGCTTTGACCCTGACAGATTTGCTCGTACCTCGTCATTAAGTCTAATCTCTCTGACGTGAACCTGCCTCCCTGAGCTGCAGAGGCCTCGCTCATCACTTAGACAGTGAAAGGTTTAGGCTTCTTTGTCTGGACTTGTCCCTCCATACCTGCATTAGCCTGAGTGCATAGAGCGCACAGCAGGGGAACAAGGGCAACGGGACCTCAGCCAGTCAAAGGAGCTATGCTGCCTGCAGCGGTCTCTGCACGGTCTGGAGTTTCTCTGCACTCATATGGACCTCATCTTTCAGGGTTCTGATAGTGTCAGGCTCACAGCGCTTTGGGACTTCAGTGAAACATGTCTTTGAACTGGGGTATCTGCTTAAATTCAATCTGAAATGTATATAAGCAAAGGTTCTGAAGTGACTGACAAGTAAAAAAATGACGGCAGTGTGGTTGGTAAGACTTATGAGACTGATGAGACTGATGTTAAATATTTTTACCAGACTAGTACATTTATAAGCCAGCCTCATTAAAGTTTGTATTTAAAGTTGATTGAAGCCACATAGTTGAGCCCAGGTGGCAAACACACAGGCACGTTGTACCACCTGTTCACACGGACCTTCTGCAGGAGGCACATCACACACACACTGCTGATAAGAATAGTCAATTTATTGAGTATGTCACAGAGTCAATATACAGTATATAATACCTTACACGTATGCATGTACGTGTAGACATGATAATATCATTCCCTTTACAGATGTAAACATATCTCAAACAGTCATGGATAGAAGTGTTATCTTTTTAAATCCCACCCTTTACATATACTTAAGCATTATTATTGACGTCCGGTTTCCTCTGAACCATCGTCGTTACATTTATCTGGTTTTACCTCCTGTACAACTTGTATTTACAGTGTCTACAGATAAACCCATTTACACCCATTTACTATACTAACCATTACATCACAGCATCACTATAATGACTCAGAATACTAGATTTGTATACTTTTTTTTAAAACTGCTTAATGTTTGAGCAGTGTTTAAGTTCTGATCACAGCTCATCAGCAGCACTCAGACTTCTGGACTTATTTTTCTTATGTTTTTTTTCCACTTTGACCAGCTTGTCTGTCAAGGACATTAGTGCAGTGACTAATTTGACCTTTGGATCTTCAGGGTCACATGGGGTCAGAGCGTAAAGCTTCCAGTGCTGTCCACACCTGGCAGGCAGAATAACACACTTAAACACCTCACAAACTGGGCACATGACCTGGAAACAGGCCCCACTCCTGCATTAAGCTGGTGCTTTCTTAAAGCCACTGTATTCACTTTTTCATTTTGTTTGTTTTTATTGCCCTAAAACATAGAAAAACATGTGTCCTTACTGTGACCCGGCTCACACTGACTCTTGTTTGGCCTGTGGGACCCCTCCTCCTGCCTGTTTCTATGGAAATTTTCTCCCTTTGACTGTAATATTCATCTATTAAATAGAAAACATTAAGTATGACTAATTCATTACCCATCATGACTCAGTAATAGTACGCTTATACACAGAATGGGGATAATTGGAAAATTGAAAGGGTTCAATTAGCGTAATGTCCTCATCAGCCAGCCAAAGTGAGTCTTAAGTAGGGGCTCTGTAGGGGTCAACTCCACTCACAAGTTCTGTAATGGAGGCATAAAAAGACAATAAAACTTTAAAAATCTATTTCATGGAGAATGGTTTCATCTTTCCGTTTCCTGCAGGCGATGCACAAAGTTCCATATTGCGCCCTTAAGGAAACAGGGTGTGTAAATGCGAGCGTGGCATCTGCCCTCCAGTGGTGCGATGATGCCGTCAGGTGTTGATGTCTTGTTTACTGTTGCACACCTGGATGTCAGTGTCCAGTGTGACTTATGATCCTCCTGGTGTCCAAAGTGTAGCTCGGTCAGAGGTGTCACAGTCTGGCCTCAGGTGCTTCTGTACAAATGTTTCCAGGAAGTTGCTCAAAGTTTTGCGATTAGATTTGTGACGTCTTTTTTTAGATTTAGTCGATTCTGTTCACATGTACCTGAAGGAACCCAGATCTAAACTAGTTCGAGTCACCTGCTCTTCAGAACTTGAGTGGGTTTGACCTCTACACACCCCCTGCTCTTTAGCTCGCTGCTGAGGATATTACGCTAATTGAAGTCTTTGCAATTTACTAATTATCGCCATTCTGTGACGTGTATAAGCTACTGTTACTTCTAATGATGGATACTGAATAAGCCTTACGCAGTGTAATCCATTTAATAGATGAAACCGGATGAACATAACAAAAGCAAGAAAAGAACTGGCTGCATCTTCAGCACATGTGCGGACCACATGTTTGTGCACCGCTAGCTCTGCACATCCTCCCTTCTTAACCTTGGTTTGTAGTATTGCTGTTGTTATCCCTCTGCCATCAGCTCTAATGGCTGCCCTGCTAATAATAATAAGCAATAATAATACATTTTATTTATTGGACGCCTTTCTGGACACTGAAGGTCGCCTTACAACAACATAAACAAATTAAGTACGGTTAGAACATACAGTTAAAAGTCGACAGTTAAAGTGGGAGCATTTAATTGATTGATTTCTACTTAGATATACGATCAGCCACTATATTCTTCGAGGATTTGGCATTAAATAGTGAAGCAAAATATACTTTTTTGTTTACTCTAATGGTATATTTTGCTTTCTAAAGTATATTATGATGTTGTAACTATATTTCTACATTTGTGTCATCATGCACAGTCCCTCTCGTAGTTGCATTACTACATTTCTATATTGTATTTGTACTTGTATCTTATTTAACACACTCTCTTGCTCTTCTTGCTACTTTTATTTAGCATGTATTATTACCATTTATAGTTTTCTCTTTCTTATTATAATGTGTTGGGATGTGTGAGCTCTGTGTCCAGATTGTTTCCCTTGTGGATCAATAAAGTTTGTCTAAGTCTAAGTCAAACACGTCATTCTCCACAAAGCGTCTTTGTCATTGCTCCATTTGGCCCCGCTCCCATTTGGCTCCATTTTCTTTGAACTTGTTTAACTCTTTTAGATGTGTTAATTATGTTTAATTATGTATTTTGCCCACACTCGCTTTAGGCGAATCTATATGCCCAAAATGATGCTATTTCACAATGTTTATTCTCAGCTGTTTTGAAGTTAGACTTTCGCTCTGCTCCGTTTTTTTATGCTTATTAACTTTAAATGCACCGTTGTTAAATATTTATTAGTAAAACCATTACGTGTCATAATTGGCTAAAGCTGGGGATGTTGTCTCTACACATATTTTAAATTGCACTAAACGAAGTTATGAGGTACAAAGGAGAATAAAAAACAAAGTGCACACTATAAGACCTTTCAGTTTAATTAAATTCTTGACAGACAATAAAGCATGATGCTGTATACTGTTTATACACCACTGTATTTGTACTGGGCTGTTCTCTGGCATCAAAATCTAGCTGGAGTGACTCGTGCAGCTCTCAGACACTGACCTGTCCGACACATAATGTTTATATTGGTGATCAGGACCAGTTAAAAGTAGGAATGCACCGATCCAGGTGTTTCTGTTCTGATACTGATGTCAGTACATTGGCTTTAAGGAGCTGCTGATACCAACCGATACCAGGGGAGAGACTGAAACAGGCAGAACCGATATCCTGGAAGCCGATATGTAGGGGTGTAACGATATCCTTGTCTCACGATACGATATCGTCACAGTATGAACCTCACGGAATGATATTTATTGTGATATCGTGGGAAAGCTCACGATATGGTGGGGAGGCTCACGATATCCTCCTGGGAACCGAAGAAAAAAAAAGTGTATTGCAATATATATATATTTTTGTGGTTTTCTATCTACAGTTGTGCTCATAAGTTTACAGACTTTGACAGAATTGGATTGATTTCTTGTCCATCTTTCAGAGAATATGAAAGATAACACAAAAACTTTTCTTTCACTCATGGTTAGTGCTTTGGGTGAAGCCATTTATTATCAGACAACTGTGTTTCCTCTTTTTAAATCATAATGAGAAACTACACAAATGACCCAGTGACAGCTTGAAGTCTTTTGTGACAGTTGTGGATGTGTTATTTCCTCTGATGGTAAATCTGCTCATTCTTCTTGGCAAAAGGCTCCAGTTCCTGTAAATTCTTGGGCTCTTGTCTGAACTGCAGCTTGAATCTGCCCAGAGGCTCAGTGATACTGAGGTCAGAAGAGACGAACACTCCAGAACCTTCACTTTATTCTGCTGGAGCCAGTGACAGCTCCACCTGCCTTTGTGTTTTGGATCATTATCATGTTGAATATCCAAGTATTTCCCATGTGCAGCTTCTGGACCAAGAAATCATCAATTCTGCCAGGGGATGGAAACTTATGAGCACACCTGTATTTGGAGGTAAATGAACACCTTAGCATTTAGATTTTCATTTTATTTGTATTTATAATTTTGTAACATGTCCGCTGTAATGGACGCCGGGGACATTTTGTGAAGTGAAGTTAAATCCCTGTGAAGTTAACTTAACAAAAACAACTTTTTTTGATGACCTACATCTCTGACAAGCTTCTACAGTCGCCTCAAAAAGTTTTTAGACTCCCGTTTAATTCCTTAATTTCTTTATCATAGTGCAGTGAGTTCATTTTTCATCCTGGACATGATCGTACTATATAAACCCCCAGCCCTGTTTAGGCAGAAGAACCTTGTCCCACTTTAACTGTGGCTTTCAACTGTATGTTTTAATCATACTTAATTTGTTTATGTTGTTATAAGACGACCTTGAGTGTCCAGAAATGCGCCTAATAAATAAAATGTATTATTATTATTGTCTCCCCATTAAAAGTCTATCTCAACCTGGTTAACTCAATGTCCACTGTAAATGACACAAATAGATGGGCCGGGTGTCAGGAGGATATTACGATTTTTATATTCTACATAATAACAAGACTATATAAAATAAAATAAAAATGCTTTGGTCATTTGGTACAACATTTATTGTCATTAGGGATGGAACGAAATCCAAATCTCTCTGTACGATATTTTCACCATAAACATCTCACTGTACCAGATTTATTGCAATATTTTTTGGAGGCACAAAACTGTGAATATGTCCAAGTCCAAGCGCCTTTAAGACCAAGACAAGACCGAGTCCGAACGTGGTTGAGTCAGAGACGAGACTATGAACACAAAAAACCCCAAAAACACTAAGACCGGTCTCGAATACTCCAACACTACATTTTACAGTACGATATTTATTGCAATATTTTGTGGAGGTTCACAAAACTGTGAATCTGCTACTCTAAAAATGCCTTCACAAGACTTAATCTAAAGAATGAAGATTTCAAAGTGCTTAGAAGTTATTTCTGCACTGAAACTGAGCAAAGGATCATGGTCCCTCTGGTTTCTTAGCTGTTTCTACATCATAACTTCATTTAAGCAAAAAGAGTCTGAGGCCGAAATGAGACTGAGTCCAAGGACCTTGAAGACTGAGATAAGACCAAGTCCAAACGTGGTTGAGTCCAAGACGAGACTAAGACCGCGAAAAAAACCCCACTAAGACCGGTCTTGAGTACTACAACACTACGTTTATGATACAATACGGTACGATATTTATTGCAATATTTAGTGGTAAATCTGCTACTTTTTCCTCTAAAAATGCCTTCACAAGACTTAATCCAAAGAATGAAGATGTAAAAGTGCTTAGAACAGTTATTTCTTCATGTCGTCTGCGCTGAATCGGAGCAAAGGATCATGGTCTCTGTAGTTCCCTCTGTTTTTTTTAGCTATTTCTGCATCAGAACTATTCAGACCTGTGATTCGATATATTGTGACGCTCCACGATATTATTGCGAGACCTTTGACGATACGATATCACCATATTTCAGTTATTGTTACACTCCTACCAACATCCAGTCCCCCAAAATGAATAGTTAAGAGCTGCAAAAGTACATCTTAGAATGACAGACTAATTAATGTGTGGCTCGTGCTCAGAAACATTGTTCCAAAGTGTAAACAACACAATGATCGCCGAGCGCCGAGTTGAGTCTGAACACGGATGGGAAACACGTGGAGTGATATCACTGGCTGGAAGGGAGCCAGAGGACCGCTTGGCCTACATTGGACTTATTAATATTTATGGCTCATTATTCTCCATAACTTTTACACAGGATTCGACCTCTTTTATCTCTAGCTACTTCACCGTGTTTTCCAGCTGTCTCTCTAATTAAAGAAGAGAAAAAGACTGTCTATTGTTTAAGATTTCTGCAGTTAGTGTTTCCAGTTCGCTCCTTTTCAAGCTGTTACATGTCTTTAGAAAAAGGTTTGTACTGATTTGTGACCAGACCCCTTGTAATTTACATGTTCGCCTTAAACATGAAAATGAGACGCTGTACGGGTACGTATGAGCTCGCCGCGGTTGCAGTAGTCGGTGCTGTTGAGGAGAACCAAGCGTGTTACCAAAGATTACTGCGTGGTGTGGTATTTACGCCGCTCACTGGGAATAATTATCTTGGTTGTTGTGTGGAGGTAATTTAGTGCATGTTTCTGCGACTATGCTGCTCAAAACACAACGGTTTCCTCACAAATAGCCTTGTTTAAGACTTCTCACAGTGATGGAAGCAAATGACGGCACATGTTGTGAGTGCTTTATAAGTGGGACAACATCCGCACATTTCTTTTATGTTGCACCACGATGCTGAAGCAAGTTCCTCTTTAGAATCGTGTTCAGTGACAATGGCAGTAATATGGAATAGGGCCCGACCCATATGGATTTTGTTGCGGGCAATATGATACCGATAAAATGGGAGTTGGAGCTGCAGATATATTTATGACGTAAAAATTCACTGTAAATCTTCAGTTGTTTATAAAACTTAGGTTTGGCTCTATTAGATTTTCAGTTGGGTTTATTTAGGCGACATTTATTGTTCTTCTGCCTCTTTACGTCATATTTAAAGACAGTAGTTTGGCCTAATGGTGTTTTTGTATGATATTCTAGCCAGTAAATAAAGTACTGTAAGTAAACTACCGCTATTAGCCTTTAGCGGTAAAAGCGTATGCACCGCGGTAATTATTGCTATGCTTAATGCCGATAATTCACAGCTCTATTCACAGCTCATTTACATATCAGTGCGTGTCCAGTAACATATATATGGCCACTATAGTCACTTTACAGTCGCTAATAGAAGAGAAAACAGCCTGTTTATGTGTGCGAGCTACAGCAGCTAATCGCTAACCAATGAGAAAGAACCAAAATGAGCTTCAAAACCGACACATTTCAACACTCAGCCTCACACAGGCTCCTCTCAGATCACAAGTCTGCACTAAGAACTGTCCTTTAACCCAGACGCAAACTGAGTGTCTGGAAAAAGAAAATAATCAATGTTATGCACGTGGATCTACGGCTGTGGGTATAAACAAGTGCACATGGTGATGCGTTCAGGGTCAGTACGACGTCACAGATACAAACAAATTACTCCCCGATAAATCCTGATGCGGAGCCACATATGAGGACATTTATCTGTCTGTAAACTGGATTAAATGGGCAGAATATAGAGTCTGAGCTTTATAACAAGGTAAAACATGTCCATGTGGAATATCGGCCCATATCGGCAAGATTCTGGCCGATATGTTTCCAAGAGCTCATATTGGCCGACCGATATATTGGTCGGACCCTAATATGGATTCTTATTGTGAGGATGAACTACATAAATGTTGTGCTGCAGCAACTACAGCTACTAACTAACTTTCTGCATAAAGAGGAGTAAAAAGGGGCAGGGAAATCCAAGACACACAGAAATATGTCAAAAGTTTGTTATTTTACAATATGTAAATGTCCTACATTTGCCTGGAAAAATGTGTTTTCTATTGTGAATCAATATGGGGCGCCAAAATGGGGCCTATGCAACTTGCTGCCTTCCAAATATTTAATTATTAATAATAAATATTCTCTTGTTTACTGGTTTAGTTAGTTTAGATCTGGTTTTATTCTTGGTTAATCCTGGTTTTTGGTTTGTCTTTATTCAGACCCAGTTCCTAGTTTAAGGACTAGATACTGCTGGATTAGCAAATTTGTCTTCTTTTGTATGCTATTTTTTACAACAACAAAAAAAAAAACTTGTTGAAACTGAAACAGATCTAGTGTTTTGGATATTTTGTGTGGCCTCAAATTGTATGGTGGAGGTCTTTGACGTGTTTGGCCCAAAAGCCATGGTCTTCGAGACAGTGTAGTTGAACTAGACTGGACTAGAGGACTGCTAATGCCCGGAGTGGGGCAGGAGACTGGACAGAAATGTGTGATTTGAGACTATAACTGTGCTCTCAGCCGTGTTTATTTTATTATGATTGACCTCCTTCGCTGAGCTGCTTTGTAATGAAATTATGCCGTGTAGCAGGGGTCTCTATGCAAGACACTACCACATGACTGTTTGTGATGGAAAAACTGCAGTGGAAATCTTCAATTTTTGTATTTATTGTGACATTTAATACTTGACATTGTCCTGAGTTGCATCTTAAAGGGACAATTTGGAATTTTGGACATAGGGTGAGCCAGAGACGCTTTTTTAAATATTCCATCCAGTCCTTGTATTTGGAGAGGTTGCTGGTGCTAGGCTAGTGCATGTCAATGGCCATAGTCGTCCTGCCACTAAAAAGTCTTACCCACTCCACAGACCCGAGGAAAACTATTAGAACTCTAGACTGTCCATGTCTGTGTCCAGAGAATCATTTTAGAGTCAAACCAACCGTTGCATTTGAAGGATTTATGTCTGAGCAGCAGCAGTGAGTTGTTCTTCCTGATAGAAGCTCGGTAGCAGCGGACTGATATATGAGAAAATAGTCCCTCAACATGCGACGATTCATGTGACGCAAGGTTAGTTTTATTTCAAACATTATTCTCTGGACACAGACGTTCACATGGACAGTCTGGAGTTCTAATAGTTTTCCTCAGGTCTGTGGAGTGGGTCAGACTGTTTTTAGAGGCAGGACGACTATGGCCATTGACATGCACTAGCCTAGCACCAGCAACCTCTACAAATACAAGGACTGGATGGAAGATTTACAGTAAAAAAGTTTCTCCACACATCTCCTTGAGGCCCTATGTCCAAAAGTCCAAACTGTCCCCTTTAAAGAAGGAGTATTAAGCAAAATTTACTTTTTGGAACTTTCTACCACGTTATAACATCATCATAAACATGAGTGAATAGGTTTTTGACGTCATCCATGCATGTTTGAGTCATCTAGTGATCTTTCCCGGACCCTGTTCAAACCCTCCTTTGTTACGGAGGTGCGAGTTGGGTAGTTTAGTTCTGTTTTGTGCCTTTTCGTTTGTCACTTGGTTCTGTTTGTGGGCTTATGTGGTTTTACTTGGGACACTTGTGATTTAGTTTTGTTTGTGTCCCTTAGTTTAGTCACTGTTTTTTTTTTTTGTGTGTGCGTGCAAGTCCACGTGACTCGTTTTTAGCACAACTTGTTCAATGTTATTCCTGTTATTTTGTTTCTTAGTTTAGGTTATTTTATGTACATATTTTAGCATTTTTTTGTTTTATTTACCTTGCACATCCTGTTAATTACATTACCTCATTTATTCCATTTCCTATAATATAAGGTTATAACACCTTACGGTACAGTTCTCCATAAATATACAAAAACAGGATACAAAACAATTCACTACAAATTCTCAAACCTGTTGCGATGTGCGGTAGTTTACTTAGCGAAATGCACGGCAATTGTGCTGTGATAGCGCTCTGGGGGGGAGTGATTTTTTTATTTAAATAGCATTTTCAAACAATAAACAGTAACATATGTAATGTGTTTGCGATTAATACCCCGTAGAAGTGTACCCCCTCTTTAATGGGCAGTGGCAATGATCCAGACTACAACATTTAGTAGAAAACCGCTCAGCTTTAAAGCCTCCAGCAGCACAGCTAAACGTTTTCTCCTTTTTCGCCGACACGTTCAAAGTGACTACATGACGCAAAATCCAAGAATAACACAGACTCGCCTACAGCAACGTGCGGCTGTCCAACAATCATCGAAAGCCCGCCACTGACAAATATTGATCTAGCCTTTGATGTATGTAGAAGAAGGAGCTCCAGATGTTCACACTGGTCGAGAAAATACACGTTCGTTGGACTGAAACGTGGCGCTTCAGAATGAGATTTGAATTCCTCTCGCATGTGTGTGTTTGCATGCTTCCTTTACCATCCCTGTCACTGTGATAGTAGGCATGCTCGTGTGCTTTTTGCGAGTACGGGGCCTTGATGAGAGCCAGCTGAAGGAAACAGAACAGAAACACATGGCCCATTCACCCACTTGTCTTTCTTCCCTTCAAGTCCAGTCCGGCTCAGTCTGCGGTTTAGAGATGAGTCTTATTTGTACCAGGGATGCAACTATAACTGAAATATGGTGATATCGTATCGTCAAAGGACCATCACAATATATCAAATCACTTTGCTTAAATGAACATTTTTAATGCAGAAATAGCTAAAAAAAAACAGAGGGAACTACATAGACCATGATCCTTTGCTCCGTTTCAGTGCAGACGACATGAAGAAATAACTGTTCTAAGCACTTTGAAATCTTCATTCTTTGGATTAAGTCTCATGAAGGCATTTTTAGAGGAAAAAGTATCAGATTCACAGTTTTGTGAGACTCCACAAAATATTGCAATAAATATTGTACCGTGAGATGTAGTGTTGTAGTACTCGAGACCGGTCTTAGTTTCAAGTTTCATTTTTTGCGGTCTTAGTCTCATCTCAAAACATTGATATATATGCGCCAAAATAACTATAAAACACAAAGCCAGGTCAGGCCCAGAGGTGTGAAAACATTCATTATGGCCCTATATGATTATGCTAATTTGACCCCATTCTCTAGTCTATTGCAATAAGCCCAGCTACAACAGAAACTTTAAACAAGCAGGGTTAGTTTCAAAGTAATTTGTGATAGCGAACTCCTCCCTCTTGCAGGCAGATGTAAGTCAGCATCCTCCAGCTTTCTGACCAGAACTGAAGAAGCAGCTTGGATGAGCTGCAAAACGTCTTCTACCTAAAACTCTTCTCCAGTTGATGAATTAAACTCTACCCGTTGCCATATAAAACACAAATAAATGTCAAAAATTACAAAGGTGGACTCTCGGACTTTCACAATCTCAGCCTTGTCTCGGTCTCAACCCTCAGAGGTCTTGGTCTTGTCCTGGTCTTGGGACCTTGTTGTCTCGAACATGTCTTGGTCTCGATTAGTGCGATCTTGTCTACAACACTAGTATATGGTGAAAATATCGTACAGAGACTTGGATTTCGTTCCTTCCCTAAAGACAATAAATGTTGTACCAAATGACTGGTCAAAGCATTTTATAATGTCAGTCTTGTTATTATGTAGAATATCGTAATATCGTGAGCTTTCCCACGATATCTCAATAAATATCGTTGGTTCAGAGGTTCAGACTGTGACGATATCGTATCATGAGACTTGGATATTGTTACATCTCCACTTATTTGACACCAATCTCTTGCTGTGTTTGCTACTTGTTTTGAATGTTACTTCCATTTATACTGTGATGTGTGAGCTACCAAACAGTTTCCCACGTGGATCGATGAAGTTTGTCTGAGTCTAAAAGTCGAAAAGCAATGTCATGGCGGCTTCCTGAGGCAATAGGCGATTATCACAACGAAGTGCAGGGATGTTGAGTCATGCAACTTCCAGTCAGTGCTTTTCTCTGGCAAAATACCTGTGGAAAAGTGTTGGATATTTTTGAGCAGCTTCATAAATCTGCCCCAACACCAAATCTTCATCCAACAAGGTCGACAAAGAACATGAAGAATTTATCCACAACTATCAAGGGAAGAAAGACAAAAACTTAAAGGAAACAACGACGAGCATCAGTGAAACTACTGAGCAAAATTAACGTTATGGTCATGAAGAAAACATAAATAACTTGATATTATGATGTTGATATTAGCCTAGATAGATAGATTTGTGCAGTTTAAATGCTACAGATGTTCACAGATTAAATGTCGACCATTTAAACTACACAAATCTCTATCTATGGTGAGATCGACATCATAAAATCGATTTACATTTTTTCTAGAATGAGTCTGAGTGAACAAGTTATGCTTTCTTCATGACCATAATGTTAATTCTGCTCACTAGTTTCACTGATGCTTGTCGTGGTTCATCTTTAAGTTTTCGTCTTTCTTCCCTTGATAGTTGTGGATAAATTCTTCATGGACAGAATCTGTTCTTTGTCGACCTTGTTGGATGAAGATTTGGTGTTGGGGCAGATTTATGAAGCTGCTCAAAAATATGCGACACTTTTCCACAGGTATTTTGCCGTAGAAAAGCACTGACCGGAAGTTGCACAACTCAACATTGCAACACTTCCTGCCGTTGTGATAAATGTCTATGGTGTTGGAAAGAGGTTCTGACGATGCAGAGATGTCTGGCTGTGTTTGGGTGGAGCTCTGCTAAACATTAGTTCTTGTTTCTGCAAAAGGCATGTTATTTTATTGCATTCTTTACCATTGCAGGGATAATGACAGACTAATCACAAACACACACGTGCATGTCACACAAACAACACATAACACATGCACAGACACACATCTGGTGTCCATAAAAAATTGTGTTTTGACTCAAGTACCCCCCAGCTTGTGTCATCATGCAAAAGCTTTTGTCTATTCTGAAATGACGAGAGCACAGGACGAGAAGTAACACATCTTCAGCTGAAAACCTCCTCCAGATGTCTGCCTTTCAAATCTTTGTTGCTAAAAACACAAATGTGATTTTTATCGTATCCATTACTGAATCCAATCAGCGTTTTTTCTGCTCATGAGGCCATAACGCAAGCAAAGACAAACTCGAAGGCACGAAAAGTTCACATTTTATACGCGCCCTGGGGCATTAACATTTCAGAACATGTCTACAGAGGTGTGTGTTTCAGCCGATCTATTCTGCCGAATCAACTTTTCACAGCCTTTGCCTGTGTACAGCTGTTTCCTCTTCACGTTTACCCTCAAAGTTGTGTTTAGAGAGTTTCATGGATGTTTGAGAAATCTTTATTCTCCTGTTTTCACGACGTCACTGCTCTGATCTCACTGTGACGTTCTTCCTAGTCCTGCAGGTCTTTAGTCTCAGTGAACCAAAACTTGTATTTGTTGATTTTAAATTATTTCATTTAGGTTCGAAAGATTTCTCTGGGACAAAAGCAGAAAGGAGACATGAGTGAATGGATGATTTAGCAGGAGATTAGGTATTTTTTGGGTATTTGGTATTTTTTGGGACGTGACGCTGTCCAATTGCAGTTTCCTCAGTTAAAAAGTCAAAATTTCATAATAATTCAGCACATTTCTGTAGCACCTCTGATCTCCATGGAACCAAATAATTTTTTCAGAAATCATGAGTTATTCTGCATGTTTTTTGTACTTAAAGTGTTAAACTGTCATGCGGTGCAACTAATAACAGCAAGAATTCTTTGAGAATTCTCTCAAAGTCGACTTGGGTGAATGGTTCTTTAGGCATTTTTCTTCATTTGATGCATTTTCCAGGGCAGTAGTTTGTTCATTAAACACAAGCAGGTGACTGTTATATTGGAGCAAAAGAAAATATCAATATGCATTAAAAATCTAAAGAAATGCAACAGTTTGTTTCTATACACTTCGTATTATTCAGAACTTAGATTAATATCCCAACCATGTTTTAGAAAATAAAACCATTTTAAGGTTCCATCCATCCATCCATCTTCTCCCGCTTAATCCGGCTGGGTCGCGGGGGCAGCGTGCTGCCCAATCCTCATAGCACGTGACCCCCCCTATGAACCCCTCTGCAGGTGGTGAGCCCACAGGAGGGTGGACAACATGGTCCTTGATGTTAGTTCGGGCGGGCATGTTTTGGGTTGATGGGGGAAACCGGAGTACCCGGAGGAAACCCAACCAGACACGGGGAGAACATGCAAACTCCACACAGAAAGGCCCGGACGACCCGGGGATCAAACCCGCAACCTTCTTGCTGTGAGGCCTGAGTGTTGCCACTCAGCCACCGTGCCACCATTTTAAGGTTATTCTTGGTTGCACCACATGACATTTTACACAAAAAAAATGCTTCATATAAATGTATAATATATATATAATATAATATATATATATATATATATATATATATATATATATATATATATATATATATATATATATATATATATATATATATAATATAATATACAGATTTATGCACCTGACACTGTAAATATTTGAAAAAAGTTTAATAGAAACTAATATTTTTTTTATATTTTAGAATTTGCCTTTTGAAAATCCTTCTATGTCACTGACTCATTTATATTTAATAATTCACAAGTTGAAAGTGTCGTTTTTGCATGAACTCCCCCTGCAGGTGTAGAGTGCAGTTTGGGTCAGATACACATTGTAATAGTTTGAGAGCTTTTTAATCAATGATCAGCAGGACAAGTCTGAAGTTGGCTTAGAATTTCTTTAGTCGACTGCAGTCTGTGTGTCATTCGTTCAATCATTTTTTCAAGATAAAACCAAAAATAAGAACACAAAAAAACAACTCTGTTCTTCATTATGTGGACCGCCGAGCCGATCTCCAGAACTGGACTAGGTCTAAACCAGGATTAAACCAGGTCTAAACCAGGACTTGATCAGGACTCAGTGTTTCCCGCATAAAATCGGGTAGTCAAGGCGGTGACCGGGGAGAGGGGGGGTTTAGTCCTGGTTCTGTCCTAGTTCAGTCCTGGTTTAGTCCTGGTTTAGTCCTGGTTCTGTCCTAGTTCAGTCCTGGTTTAGACCTGGTTTAGTCCTGGTTTAGTCCTGGTTCTGTCCTAGTTCAGTCCTGGTTTAGACCTGGTTTAGTCCTGGTTTAGTCCTGCTTCTGTCCTAGTTCAGTCCTGGTTTAGACCTGGTTTAGTCCTGGTTTAGTCCTGCTTCTGTCCTAGTTCAGTCCTGGTTTAGACCTGGTTTAGTCCTGGTTCAGTCCTGGTTTAGACCTGGTTTAGGTCTGGTTTAGGCCTGGTTTAGGTCTGGTTTAGGTCTGGTATAGGCCTGGTTTAGGCCTGGTTTAGACCTGGTTTAGGCCTGGTTTAGTCCTGCTTCTGTCCTAGTTCAGTCCTGGTTTACACCTGGTTTAGACCTGGTTTCGTCCTTGTTCAGTCCTGGTTTAGGTCTGGTTTAGGCCTGGTTTAGGTCTGGTTTAGGTCTGGTATAGGCCTGGTTTAGGCCTGGTTTAGACCTGGTTTAGGCCTGGTTTGGACCTAGTTCAGTCCTGGTTTAGACCTGGCTTAGACCTAGTTTAGACATGGTTCAGTCCTGGTTTAGACCTGGTTTACGCCTGGTTTAGACCTGGTTTGGACCTGGTCCAGTCCTGGTTTAATCCTGGTTTAGACCTGGTTTAGACCTGGTTTAGACCTGGTTTAGACCTGGTTTAGTCTTGGTTTAGACCTGGTTTAGACTTAGTTTAAACCTGGTTTAGTCCTGGTTTTGTCCTGTCTTTACAACTTTACTTTATTAATACACGTTGGCACAGACTCCCGCAGGTCGTGAGTGTGTTTGTTATTGAAAATAGTTTTGTTTTGATGCTGGCGGTGGTAAAGAGGACGAGGAGAGTGTATAAATTATCCTTATAGAGGACTAAAACAAAAGGAGTTAGAGTTTTATTATAACCTTCATTCGTAGTGATGTTGTTGGTGCGAGAGAGACCAGGAGACTGTTTGGTTTCAATGTTTTCATTTTTCACCAGATTTAATGCTAGAGTCCATTAAAACTATTGTAATCATATAATGTAATACTTTTCTGCACATCCCAGATCAGAAACCAACACAAATACGAGGTAATTCTTTCGTTTTCCAGTTGATATCTGCCATAGATTTTCTTCCAAACAGGTTCTCCCATCGCTATTTATGCCCACAACAGCCAAAGAGAAATATCTAAACACTCGAAACACTGTATTAACTTAGAAATTACTAGTTAACTTATAATTTCTGGCTAGGCGACCACACAGAGAAGCAAAATACAAACTCGGGATATAGCAAAAATATTGAGAAGACTTTATGAGCCGACTCACCTCTCGTAAAGTGGTAAATTTATGGGCAGCGTCTCATCCACATTATCCACACAAATTGTCCTCCGCAAATAATGACCCCAGTCCACAAAACTACACTGTTAATCCAGTTTGCGGAGTTCTTTAAAAGTAAAAAGGCCAAAGTAGTTCCACATGTGTGTTTGTTTACATCCACACAACGCAGAGAAGGTGATTCGCGATAGTGACTCTACTTCCTGTGGACTTTATCTCCAATATTTTATCCTTTAAAAAATCATGTATCTAAAGTATTGCTCCACATTTCACAAATAATAATAACGCAGTCTTGACTTGTATCTAAACTAGGGCTGTATGTGTTAACACATGGGATTAATCACAAAAAATATTGCACTAATGTTTTTTTAATGCAGATTAATCACACAATTTATTTTGAACACTCCTCTATGGAAAGTGCGGATGTGAAGATGACAGATGAGACTGTGATTGGTGCTCAGCGGCAAATTTCTCTTAAAAAAAAGTCAGACGTGACTTTAGATCAAACTAATGTAATTTGCAGATATTGCAGCGATGAACTCTCTTTCCACAGAAGCACAAGTTTAAATCTTAAAGTAAAACACGGGTTTGATTCAGCAGCAGCAACGACGCTTCTTGTACCAACAACAACAAGCCGAGCATGACAACCTGCAGCAATGATGTCAACAAAACTACCAGCGACAGAAACATGTCAATAAAATAACTTTTTGATAATAAATTGCATTTTTGTAAAAAATATTTTGGTCTTTTTTTGAAGAATATTTATTGTTAATCGTGATTAATCAAAATTCTAAAGTGTGATTAATCTGATTTAAAAATAAATCGTTTAACAGCACTAATCTAAACTAGAAGTGCAGAGCTCTGATCTTTGAACACTTCAGAGTCTCAGAGCGACTGGTTTTACTGTAGACAGGAAACAGCTGACGCGTTGGTGTCCAAGTCCAGCCCGAGCCCCAACATAAGTTCTAAATATCTGTCCATACCCGTCCGAACACTTCGGGTTCTCTTCGGGTTTCCACGCTCTAGTTCATCTCCCCATGTTTAAAAAAGCCCTAAAACCCCATCTCTTTAAAACCTCCTTTTATTAATTATTATCTTATTTCTTTTGCCTTTGTCTCTCCATGTAAAGCGTCTTTGAGTATCTTGAAAAGCGCTATACAGTGTTATGTATTATTATTATTATTATTAGTTGGAACCTCTCTAAAAATGGAGGTGATGGCGAAAATGTTCTCTGGTTTTGTCATTTTGAACCATCGACCGTATTGAACAAATGTTTCGTTGGACCCGGAAGTCGTGTGTGACGTCAGACTTACAAGCTGAATTGTTTCGATGTATTGATGGTATTGAGGTACTTAACGACAGCGTTGTCAAAAGACCACATGGTACAAATACTATAATTATGTACTTAAAAAATACTATATTGTCTTAAGACAGAGCTTTCAAAATGATCAAAATCTGTATGGAGTATTCTTTAATAAAGAGTTTGACATTTCAGTATTGTGACAGCACTAGTTTGCAGAGATGCTTGCGTGGAAGTTATTTCATTGTGAAATGCTTCAGCACAAACAGCAGTACTTTGTCAGTAATGGCTCTCACATGTTTCTAATTTGTCTTTCGACTCTTTCTGTGCCTGATGGCTTGAGCAGAGACCGCACCTGTGTGTTGGGCGGGACGCAGATTTATGCTTCCTGAAGTATTTTTAGTTTATCCTGATCCAAGCCTTTCAGGTTGGAGATTGCGACGGCGAGATAGTGGGAGCATTCTGCGTCTGCTCGGTCCTGGCTCTGACACTCTTTACCTGTGAGTGCACGTACATGACAGAGTGCATGACCCGAAGGCACTTATGTCGTGCTCAGAGCTCCATGGCCGAGGATGAGGAGCAGTCAGTGGCTGTTGTCCACTCACAGACTTTGTTCTGCGCTTTTTGTGATGCAGTATGGGCAGGGTGACCAGACATCCCTATTTACCCGGGACCATCCCAGTTTTGAGCCCTGTGTCCCCTGTCCCAGCAGATTTATCCAAAACCACTGATTTGTCCCAGTATTATACAAGAAATGTCCCTATTTTTGACCAATCTGATCTAAACCAGGACTACATCAGGTCTAAACCAAGACTAAAACACGACTAGCACAATTTTTTATTAATCTGAACCCCGTCAACAATAAAAAGGAGCATAAATTATCATTTGTTTTGCTAAAATACATAAATCCGTGTTTACGAATGACAAATAAAGCAAAAAAAATGTCCTTCAGATCATGACAGACACAAGAATGCACAATGTTACATACACTTTTCACAATTTTATTTACACCAAACATCCCAACCCGGGTGTGTCCCAGTTTAGAATTTTGAAAATCCGGTCGCCCTAATTACACAGATTCTTGTTTAAAGGAAATATAGTCTGCACGTTTACTGTTTTTTAAGTGGGAGAAGATGGGTGGATGGATGGATGGACGTTTACTGTTTAAAAAGCCACTAAAGCACAACTGATGCTTAGCCTTAACCTTCAGACAGAGGACACATACAGTTTGTGTCAGAGGCTGCACTAGCACTGACTCATGATTGGTGCAGGGCTTGTTGTTTAGGTAGTGACCGTTCAGATCAGAGAGAGGCATTTTAAGTAGGGTGACCAGATGCCCCAGTTTTGAGCCGTGTGTCCCCTGTCCCAGCAGATTTATACAAACCCAGTGATTTGTCCCAGTTTCACACAAGAAATGTCCCAAGTGTCGCTAATTTTGACCAATTTTATACCTGCCAACAGTAAAGAGAGGCATAAACTGTCATTTGTTTCAGTAAAATACAGAAAAGCTGCGCAAAAATGACCAATGAATGAATGAATGAAGACCATGAATGGTCTTTACAGAACAATTCTTCTCAATTATGCCCTCGTTTCACAATTTTATCACCAAAAAAACGGGGGTGCCCCAGTTTTTTATTTTGAAAATCTGGTCACCCTAATTTTAGGTTTAAACCAACTGGATTTCTGTACTGACTGCAGTGGCCGGGCTAACACCACCTAGTGCCTCCGCTCAGTTTCATATTTCTCCAGCGAAGAGTCAGGAATTAGAAAACACTCGGCGGTTTGGAAGAACCCCGGAAGTTATAGTCGGTGTGGTGTGTTGGCCAGAACCAACCCGAGCTGCGACAGCAGACTGCAGTCACTATCCTCCTTTGGACTTCCTTTGTTGAATAATAACTTTGCATTTTTTATTGTACCTTTAATTTGCATGTTCGCCTCGCAATTCACCACGACAGACATGTTAATGAACAGACATGTTCACTCTCTGCTTTGTTTGTTGTTGTGCTGCGATTATTTGGACACCACTGAGCGTTCCGGCGAATTACAGACGTCATGACCAAACAGCAGTGATGGTTGGTGGTTAAATAAAAAAAGTTCCCGCCTCCCGTCGAGCGAACGAATCCTAATGCTGCGAGGTCAGACGGTTTCCTAAAGAGAAACCGGCCGATGAATCAGGGTAGTGGCTTCCTAAACGAGAGACTCATGTGAGGCTCATTCTTGTTTCTGATTGGAGAATCGTCTTGAACCAAAACACCAAATTTAACAATTTAATGTGTCCCTCATGCCCAGTGTTTTTGTCATCTTGATTAAATCAGTACAATAATTGTCATTGGTATTTGATTTAAACATGTTTACATGTTTAAGCCTTTGCCATTGCCCGAACTCTCTCCCCCTTCACATCAGAAACTCAGAGTCACTAAACACCTTCAAACAAGAGCTCCGCCAGCGGGGCAAAATACGCCCGTACTTTGAATTATTGTATATAGAATTAAGTTAGAATTTGTCAAACCTAGTTAAAGATGAATTGTTGGTGCAGTTTGGAAGATTCCAATACTGGCGTTCTATGGCACATACCGGTAAGCACAATAAGGCAGTTCACTACCAATATAATAATAATAATAATAATAATAATAATAATAATAATTTTAATTTTAATTTTATTTTTTTGTTGAAATTCCTATGGACACGTCCACTGAACACATCATAAATCATCTTTGTTTTGTACATAGCCACATAGAGATACATAGCCTACCAATATATTATCCAAGCAGATGTGAAGGGTAAGGTCACATCTTACCTTGCATGGGTGTGCTAGTGGAAGGTCCCGGTGAGACACAGGGCATAGATCGCTGTTTAAGAGAAAATTTATGTGTTAGAACAATTTCTGTATTTGGTATCTGGTAGATAATATCAAAGAACAAGTGTGAAAAAACCTGAAGTCACATAAAATTGATACCACTGACCTACAGCATGGATCGATACAAAAATATACAATAAAATACACAAATACAGTATACCTTATATATATATCGGCGCATGCCCCACATGTTTTGCCTCTTCATGAAGACAAAGCTTCAAAGACTTCAAAGCTTTGAAGTGTCCACAGACGGACGGACGGACAGACAGACGGACGGACAGCGCCATACCATAATGCGTCCCGTCTTACAACGGGCGTATAAAAAAACTGCTCAAAACTCACCTTTTCCTCAGAGCCCACAGTCCCCACACATGACTGCTCCTCATTACTGTTTTGTCCTGTCCTTGTTTTAGTGTTACCTCATTGTGAAGCGTCTTTGTGTTACCGTGAAAAGCGCTATATAAAACCCATCTATTATTATTAGACACGTCAAGTTTGTGACATTTAATATCAAAATCTTGTATGCAGTTCTTTTACTCTGAGTAGGTGATCCTGTTTTCCTGCTGCAAATGTTTATGTTGTGAGAAAAAATACAGTTTGATGTAAAGTCTTGTCTACTTTTTATGTCTCTATTATTTGTATAAAATATTCAAGAACTATCTATACTTGAAAACTTGAAAACCTTTTTTTAGTTGTGAGAGAACTTCATGGATCGCTCTTCTGATTTTTTTCCTTTTTTCGATGCTCCGTTCGGATGTCACGGATGAATAAGTAGGTCTTAGCCTGATGTTGTGCTAATGTTTGGGTGTCGTGTCGGAGCCAGTAGAAGCCTATCCGTCACTCCTGTCCTGGAACTGTCCTGGAAAATGATTTTGTGATAAGATTGGAGATTCTGAAAACGTGACTCTTTCACTCTGAGCCAAAAGCCTGACTTATACCAACCTGACATCTGTGGATTCATCTCCGAGATAAGACGAGAAGGAGCCATGTGCAGTTTCACTACTATTGGCAGGGCTGTTTTATGGAGCGAATTATTATTGTTTACGTTCACATTAAGAAAAATATGATTCTTATCTCATTTCTAAAAATTTTGTTGTTTTTGTTTTGATTTTGTTGAAGTTTTGGCAAGGACTTTTACGCAAATTATGCAAAATTGACTCTAAGCCATGTTATAATGTTGTTTCCTCGTCAAAAACACACCTGGAGTTGTGTTTTGTTCCATTCACACACGTTTGGGTAACCCTTTATTATTAGTCTGTCTGCATCTCCAACGCTCAAAACGCTCTGTTCCACCTTGTGATGTCACGAAGAGGTTGTTTTCAAGCGAACAGCTTCTTTTTTTAACTTTTAAAGTTGGTAGAGATGAGAAATTCCAGGGCTGAAATCATCCAAATGATTCTAGTGAAGGTGTGCGGAGGTACGTATCACCATATGACATCACAAGGTGGAGCAGAGTGTTTTCTGTTTTAGTGAACCCCTAAATCTGCAGGGTTTGTGCGTTAAACTGAATGAAACAAAACACAACTCCAGGTCTGTTTGTGATGAGGAAGCTACATAAGTCATATGGACTCTTTAATATTGTACTTTGTTTGTCTTCTAAACACAAAACTTTAATTTGTACCGGCCGTGAAGACAGACCCACGGACAGGTTAGCGCTATGTTTGTGTCGATAGAATCATTTTAGAAGTAAAACCAACCGTTGCATTTGAAGGATTTATGTCTGAGCAGCAGCAGTGAGTTGTTCTTCCTGATAGAAAGCTCGGCAGCGGCGGACTGATATATGAGAAAATAGTCCTTCAACATGTGACGATTCATGCGATACGAGAAAACGTTTTTGTTTACATCCGGCTTTTCCGCACATGCGCAGTGGCTGGTAGGCAAAAAGTCAGTGGGGCCGCCAGTTTGTACTGACAGCTGCGTTGCGTACGTCTGTCATGAGGTAACTCGTCTTATTTTGAAGTAGGTTTTGCATTTATTTCTTTTGACATGACCTCATTATCTTACTCTAAGTCAGTGAATGTTGAGGATGAAAAACGTTACGGAAAACAACATTTTCTCGTATCGCATGAATTGTCACATGTTGAGGGACTATTTTCTCATATATCAGTCCGCCGCTGCCGAGCTTCTATCAGGAAGTACAACTCGCTGCTGCTCAGACAGAAATCCTTCAAATGCCACGGTTGGTTTGACTTCTAAAATGATTCTCTGGACACAGACGTTCACATGGACAGTCTGGAGTTCTAATAGTTTTTCCTCGGGTCTGTGGAGTGGGTCAGACTGTTTTTAGTGACAGGACGACTATGGCCATTGACATGCACTAGCCCAGCACCAGCAACCTCTGCAAATACAAGGACTGGATGGAAGATTTTAAAAAGTGTCTATACACGTCTCCAACACTCTGGATCACGAGGAAATGAGGCCCTATGTCCAAAATTACAAATGGCAAGACACAACAAACCAGCTATATGTCATTTCTGTTGCCCCATGACACATGCTCGACAGCAGTGGAAAACGGGATATGAAAAGATAATGTCATTTCAAGTTCAGAGAATATTCCCTTTTAGTGTGAGTAAACAGTGGTGACGTAGGCTCGGCTGCTCACACATTTTAGAAACAGAAGTTTGGCAGAACTCAGCAGCTTGTCAAGCTTTGGATTATCGTCAAAAGATCGAGAATATTTCCTCAACAAGCCGACTTTGACAAATGGTGTCTGACTGCCAGATTCTTGTGCGATCAGTGAGTAAAATTTTAAAACTTTAGTCTGTGGGTAGAATATCGATTCTGACAAACACGCACAAAACAACCAGACACTTCGGTGCTGGAGATGTTTTTATCTCTGTCTTCTTCTGTGTTCAGTCTGAATGAATCAGAATGAATGAACAATGACACTTCGGCCCTAAAAGGGTCTCTAGAAACAGCACGGAAAGAGTCACCTGACCCGAATTGAATCTTCTTAAGTCTTACCTGAAAGTAAAACGCACAAAAGGAAATGTTCATGTTATTTATTTAATAATGTCAAGATGATCCAAAAACTATTCAAAAGGCCTTGAACATTACTTGAGTAGAAATACTGGTCCAGGAAATTGCTCAAGTAAGAGTAAAGACATATTTGGGAAAACATTTACTACTCAAGAGTAACTTAAGGAGTAACTGTCAGCACCTAACATATGATTTATAATTTGAAGAATTTGACAAAACATTAAGTAATGGATGGCAGCAGCTCAGTTGGTCGAGTGTTTGTCCACTGATCTGAAGGTTGGCGGTTCTAATCCCGCTCTTGACATAAATATCAATGTCCGATCCACTAACCCACAGGTTGGCGGTGCAATTCCAGCTCCCACAGATGAATGTTGTAGTGTCCTTGCGTATACTGGTGTGTGTGTGTGTGTGTGTGTGTGAATGGGTGAGTGGTTCCTTGTTCCTGTTGTTGTCTTGAAGGTAAAAAAGTGCTGTATAAAAATGTGACCATTTGACCGATAAACACAATCTGGTATTTTCAAAAGACAGACACAAAAATGAGACAAACTAAATCACATCTGAAGGAGCGAGAAACATGTTCAAATCATTTCCTATTGTTGTTACAGGCCTTGGCCCTTCTGGTATTTATTTTTTGCACTCCCGTTGCCTCTTTTGTTTTTGTGAGGGATGTGTAGACCTGGGCGGCGAGCCCTGGACCACCAGACAGAGGCAGGACATCTGCTGCTGGTGCCGGATTGGACAGGCATCTTTCCGCTCTCACCAATCCACCTGTGGGGCTGCGGGCTTTAAAAACGAGACGTTTTCCGCCTGTTCGCTGGACACCAGTGTGTGACAGCTCGCCATTTCAGTTCAGTTATTAGATTTAGTTGTGTTTCATGTTGTGTTAATTATGCTTGTGCCTTTGTTGTTTGATTTCGTTTGAGACACTTTGTTTTTTTCCATAGCACAACTTTAATGTGAAAAATCCCACAGTCGTCCAGGTTGAATCCACGGCAAAGGAGAGAATTCAATTAGTCAACTGGACAAAAGTTTATTTAGTCGAATATGTTTGGCAGCTCATCCAAGCTGCTTCTTCAGTTCTGGTGAAATGCTGGAGGACACTGCCTTAAATCTCCCTGCAACACGGAGGAGTTAGCTATTATGAAATTACTCTGAAACTAACAACCTACTTGTTTACAGTTTTTGTTGTTAGATGAGCCTACTGAAATATCCCTGAGTGTGGGGTCATATTAGCAGAATCATTCTGGGGCATCATGGGTGTTTTACACCTCTGGGCCTGATCTGGTAACATCTTTTGTTTTCTTAGTTTATTTTGGTGTAGGTTTGAGAATGGAGTTATAAATTGGAGGCAGATTTAAGTCAGTGTCCTCCAGCATTCTCACCAGAACTGAAGAACCAGCTTGGAGGAGCTGTGAAGTGTATTCGACTAAATAAACTTTTGTCCAGTTGACAAATTGAATTCTCTCCTTTGGCATAGTACAGCTTTAGTTAGATTTGTTTTCTTGTACTCTTGTACTTGTTTTCTTGTATTCCTTGTACTTTGGGCTTTGGTTTGGATATTCTTTTTTGTTTAAACCCCTTTATTTTCCCCACCGCTCTTCTTTGTTTATTTTGTTTCCTTATCTAAACTCACAATTTTTAGCTAAACCTTTAGCATCTTGGTTTTCTTTGCTGTTATTTCGCTTCTCCCGTAGCGAGGGAACATAACAATTGTCGACATAAAGCTTTTGCCTCTTGTAGATTTACTCAAAGTGGGAAGAGGAAGTACAACTTTTAGTCAAGGAAGGGTGGAAGTAAAAGGCTGGAGACAAACTGGACGTCTTAAGCAGGAGAAGTTTATTTACCATCAATAATACGGCCTCAGGGGGCCTTGAAAAGTGACCATAGTCTGATCTTTGAGTATTCAAGCCCCTTGACTCTGCTTCCAAAGAAGGAGGTTTATACAGAAAGTGTGGGGAGACTGTGAAGGTCAGTGGACTCCAATTAGACAGAAATATGCCACAGTTTAGATAGTGGTTTGCCAATGGTGCCAAGAGAAGATCATGGTGTAAACAGGGCGTTTGTGAGTCAATGTTAAACTGAGAGATGTAAGTGGAGGATAAATTACTTAACACTTGAAGACCTATGACATTGTATACGATACCGAGGAATATGTTTTATAAAACTGTGCATAACATTCTAACCGTAAAAGACAGAAACTTCCTTTTCCCCTCTGAAAGTGCAGACATAGAGGTTTCCGTACATTTCTGCCTCTTTATCCTACGTCACACTCACGCTGTGTGATGACGTGCGCAAAACGAGTGTCCAATAGGAACTTTTTTTTCCCCAAACTCATGCGCTCCGTCCATTTTGATCGAGCCAAACTTTGCCAAAGAGTGAAGTGAGTCAAGATGGTCGACTCCTCTCGATCATGTATGTTTATAACAACTGAAAAAGACGCTCTAAGTGTTTATTCTCAAATAAATGGCAAATTACACATCTTGGTGTGCGTAATTGCGCATCCCTTGTTATTTTTATTTCAAAGGTTTATTTCACTCAAAATGAACAAATACAAATGTAATAAACACCTGGAAATGCAGAAGTGCTGTGGCTCTGACCCTGGACCCGACAGGAGCTGTTTCCAGGACTGGACCAGGAAAGTAACGGGACTATTGCACTTTTTTTTTGTTTTTAGGGCAATAAGTATATTTTTAGTTTACTTACAGACTTGATATTTTACATTTTTGTAAGGCCCTAAATGAAGTATTTTTTATGTCCAAAAAGTTGTTTATACATGTTTGCTGTGTGTTTTGTATAAAAGAGTGTGAATTTTATTTTCAGTTTTTTTTTTCATCTCTATCTCGTCCTGTAGTTTTTATCACAGCCTCATGACACAACTACAGCAGCAGATTGTGAAATAACAGGTTGGACTGAACAAAAAGCAGTTTTAAAAGCAAAATTAAGAAAAAAATCCAGGCAAGGAGAAATGTACTAAAATTGCCCTTAAGTCTTCGGGAGTTAAATTCTCTTACAAGTCCTGGTACTTCAATAAAAATATTACTCAAGTAAGAGGAACAGTATTGTGATAGAAAAGTACAGTTTCTTTAAAAAGTACAGTACAGTATATGTAGTAAATGTAACCGAGCCCTCAGGTAGTTAGTGTCAGTTTAGTGTTGAGTGTTGAAGTGGTAGAAGTGGTGGCAGCTGTGTGCAGACTCAAAGACAGATGCAGCCTTTATGTAAGACTAACTGTGTGTGAAGAGGAGTCACACCAGTACAGGCTTGTCCTCCTGCGTCCTACCAAACCCCATTTCTTCATTCTCCCCTCTTGTCTTACCCCTGTCATATCCACATGCAGGTTTTTCACACTCACAGTATTTCCTTTAACTAAAAAGAAGAGCTGAATGTAACACAGATTAGCATTCTGTTACGTAAATTAAAGATTCAGTCAGAAGTAGGCTGGGTAATGCGGCACAAATGGTCATAGATTTTCATTTTCTTTTCTGGCCAGTGCATTTTTTTCTTTCAAAAACACATAAATAAATAAATACATACTGCAAGTTTCAAAATATACTTCACAAAAGTAAACAAGTGAGACATGTTGTGCCTTTTAATGCAAGAAAATGTGCTCCAAACAACATTTTTTCTTGTCTGAACTGGCTGTAGACCTTCCAATTAAAAAGACCCTCGCTGAGCATCGGCCGTTTGAAAAGAGTGGATCTGCTTTGCCTTTCAGAACATGTTTGCAGAGGTCTACGGGGTTAGCAGCTTTTATACATAAAATGACCCCATGGACAAAGGGATATTTACTTCTGCAACACTTTTGTACTTCATTTACTTTCTGTCGCCGTTCCAATTCGCCGTGCTCTGAAGTGTATTCGCACAAAGTCCATATCCTCGTCTAATTTTCTTGATTCATTAATCCCATTTGCATGAGGGACTCTTTGAAATGCAAAGCTCCATACAGAAAGTTCTAGTACATGTTTTTCATGCAGTTCCAGCAGAAAGGTTTGTGTGTCAGTCCTGAAGTTCAGTCCAAACTTGTGTGTGAGCAGCACATAATGACAGTCAATAGCACAGGTATTTTTACACTGATACTGAGATACTAACTTGTCTGTGCCAAGTTGGGCATTACTAATCATGTTTGAATGCTGTCGACAGATCCGCTGCTACGAACACTGTTATTAGCACTTTGCATTTTGATCGATTTTTATTTGGAGTTTTCTCGAATTGGAGCCTGCGTGGAGATCTTATTGCTTTGCCTGAAGGTTTTCACATCATGAATTTTGGACATAGGGCCTCATTTCCTCGTGAGCCAGAATGTTGGAGACGTGTGGAGACACTTTTTTAAATCTTCCAGTCATCCAGTCCTTGTATTTGCAGAGGTTGCTGGTGCTAGGCTAGTGCATGTCAATGGTCATAGTCGTCCTGCCACTAAAAACAGTCTGACCCACTCCACAGACCTGAGGAAATCTATTAGAACTCCAGACTGTCCATGTGAATGTCTGTGTGGATAGAATAATGTTTGAAATAAAACTAACCTTGCATCGCATGAATCGTCGCATGTTGAGGGACTATTTTCTCATATATCAGTCCGCTGCTGCCGAGCTTTCTATCAGGAAGTACAACTCACTGCTGCTGCTCAGACAGAAATCCTTCAAATGCAAAGTTGCTTCTAAAATGATTCTCTGGACACAGACGTTCACATGGACATTCTGGAGTTAGAATTATTTTGCCTCAGGTGCTCTGTGGAGTGGGTAAGACTGTTTTTAGCGGCTACTGTATTTTTCAGACTATAAGGCGCATTATCAGTAAATGGGTCTATTTTCATAAGTAAATCGCACCAGATTATAAGGTGCATTAAGCGAGATTAATCCCTTCGCCCAGGCGTTCTCGATCTATTGGCAGATTATGGTGTAACTCGCCCGGTGTTGCCTCTGTCTTGGTGAATGTGTGTTCACCTTCTGTCGTCCAACGCTCGCACACAACTGCAATTTAGCTCCGAACGACCTGTTGACGCTGATATCTAGAGGTTGGAGTTCTTTGGTTAATCCCCTCAGAATGAGGCAGCACCGTATTAGTTTGTTTAACTTGGGCGTGTGAGTCAGTGTCTCTGAACAGGGGCCATTTTGGTCCTCATAAACACACCATAATATGATGTTGAAGCACAGTATATATTACTCTGCAAGGCTCCTGACTCCAGTCGCCGTAATGCTCTGACAATCCATCAGGAGGCGCAGCTTCGTATCTTAACAAAGTCCTACTAAAACATTTTGACAGATTTTTTGTACCGTGGACCACATAAAATCAGTTTGAGGTCAGTGAACACAATTAGAATTAACACATAAGGCGCACTGTTGATTTTTGAGAAAATTAAAGGATTTTAAGTGCGCCTTATGGTCCAAAAAATCCCCCAAAAACGGTATTGCCATTGACTTGCACTAGCCTAGCACCAGCAACCTCTCCAAATACAAGGACTGGATGGAAGATTTAAAAAAGTGTCTCCACATGTCTCCAACATTCTGGCTCACAAGGAAATGAGGAACTATGTCCAAAATTCAGAACTGTCCCTCTAAGGCAAAGCAATAACGTTGCTAATGACAAAGTGGACCTGTAAAATAACGTGTTCACGGTGATTCTTGCTGATGGTGCGTTGTTTGTTTTCTGTCCATGATGCCCTTGACTTGCTCATGAATTCAGAGTTTCAGATTGTTGTGCTTCCTTGCTCTGGTTAAAAAGGGTTAAATCTCAGAAGGAAGCTGATAGTTTTAATAACATTTTACAGAAAACCAAATCACACCTAAAAAATAAAGTGTATTTTTGATTTGACCAAACTTAAAGCAACTCTGAGTGTGTTTGTCTGTTGTGTCATTATTATTACATGACAAGAAATAACAGACAAGCTGCTGCCCTTTCACACCTATTGATTTTTCTGTTTGAAAATGTTGAGGTTGATAGAAGCAAAGGGGAACCTAACAGTTGTCTTTGTTGTGGTGTGCAGGGAAGCTGGTGGACGTGCTGAAGGTGCTGGAGCTCTCAGAGGACATGGAGGGCGTGTCCCTGGAGGCGGGTCTGTGCACCAGCCGCTCGGGCAACGACGTGACCGACCTGTCCTATAAGATCGACAAGAAGATCCAGCTCAGCGCCCCCACCAAACAGCTCTTCCCTGGTGAGACCACACACCTCATGTCTGAGCCAGGCCGGTTTTCTGCTCTCTACTCTGCTTGGAATGAGCCACAGTATGACATAAAACCTATTTATTTATTTATTTATTTATTGAATGATTGATTGATTGATTTATTCTTTGTTTGTTTTTTTCAATGAAATGTCTGGAATTAAATAAATGCAAGATAGACCGTGGAACAAGAATAAGCTTCCGTCCCTCCACATATGCATAAGACACTACACTTTGCATGTGTTTTGTATTTCCCTTAAAGTTGAACTCCGGCACGTTTGAAGCTGAAGTCCGTTGCTAGAGGTGGTTGAATTCTGTCAGAAGCCAAAAATCGGCACAGATCAGTGTTTCCTCGGCGGAGATCTCACTGTGGCAGTGAGTCTGTCAAGGCAACAAACTAGTGTAGTGATGGGGGCAAGTTCTTAACTTCCACGTAAAACACCAATTCGCTTCACACTGAAGAAGCTGAAGACCACTTTAACCCATCTGACAACAGCCATGAGTCTAACAAACAAAACGCTCTGCCTGGTTCACTCATTAGTGTCTGGAAACGTTAGAAAACAACTTTATAAGCACCTCACACTTCCCTCTGCTGATTTCCCACTGCACAGGCCAAAGCCCAAAAGACTCGATTGTCGACTCCAGCAGCAGCGAGAGGCTCGAGCCGCCAGAAGCAACAAATGAGAATCGACTACTGACGGTGAAGAAGAGAAACTGAAAGTTGTTGAAAGAAAATGGTTCGGGAATGTATTTTTTAGCGTTTTTCAAAAAATATGAATCACTCGGAAATAAATAGGATTAGAAACGATATCGGTGATCGAGTCTTTTGGGCTTTGGCCTGTGCAGAGGGAAGTGTAAGGTGATTATAAAGTTGTTTTATAAAGTTTCCAGACACTAATGAGTGAACCAGGCAGAGCGTTTTGTTTGTTAGACTCGTGGCTGTTGTCAGATGGGTTAAAGTGGTGTTAAGCTTCTTCAGTGTGAAGCAAATTGGTGTTTTACGTGGAGGTTAAGAACTTGCCCCCATCACTACACTAGTTTGTTGTCTTGACAGGCTCACTGCCACAGTGAGATCTCTGCTGAGGAAACACTGATCTGTGCCGTTTTTTGGATTCTGACAGAATTCCACCACCTCTAGCAACGGACTTTAGCTTCAAACGTGCCGGAGTTCCACTTTAAAATAGGCTGAAGCACGTCCATCTATGTCGCCCTGTTTGTTTGGGTTCATTTGGGCACTTCAGTGCTGTGATTGTCAGGAGTTTGTGAACTCAACAATTACAAGAATTCATCTTGCTGGGCAGGTTAGCATTTAATGCCACACTGTGGAACATTTCAGGTAAAGCAAGAACATAAAATAAGAAGCATGTGAACCCCACCAGAAAACATGTTCACAGTGCATCTTTAAGCGTGTTTCCTCATCAGTAAGTGGGCACACGGCTGATTCCTGTGTGCAGAGCGGTCTGTCACTCAGAACACGTCATGTGGGTGTCAGAAGTCCTTGTACCTTCATCAGACTCATTCTGGTTGTTTTTGGAGTGCTCAAATTGCCTTCACCACATAAAACCCGCCTTCTCCGTGAGCAGCTGTTTCAGCTTTCTATTTACCAGCCAAAGTCGTTGCACTCTGCTGGTGTTTTTATACACCAACATAAGGCTTATTAAGTTATGATAAATTGAGGTGTCAAGAGTAGTTTAAAAAGTGTGAAGTCTTCTTTAAGAGCAGCTTCCTGCAGTCTTCCCATTTTTATTCACTGGTGGAGTTTAAAACAGTTTGAGCAGATACCTCGGTATATCTTAGTGAATGGGCTTGTCGTAATTTTATTCTTCAGTGTCTCTTTTGATACTAAACCTGTGGAGCACTTTGGTCAACAATGGTAAAAAAAATACAACATAAATAAATGTGAATGATTGATTGATCAAACGGATCCCTGTGCAGATTCCATGTTCCCCGTGGACTTCTCAGTGATGACCACAGTGCGGCCGGTCAAGGGCTCTCAGGTTTTCCTCTTCTCCCTCTATGACCCTCAGGTATGTTTCACACTGGGATCCACTTGAGATGCTGTGTCAGATGTTGAATGAGCATTTTACAGGTTTTTCATGAGGAGCTCCACACGTGATGAGCTAAAAGGGTGTTGTGTTTTGCAGGGCACACAGCAGCTCGGTGTGGAGCTGGCCCGCTCCCCCGTCTTTCTGTATGAAGACCAGAATGGCCAGCCCAGCCCAGACTTGTACCCCATCTTCAGAAAAGTCAGTCTGGCTGACGGAAAGTGGGTAACTACACACACACAGTGTACATGTGAAGGGTGCAAGGGCGTGGGAACATTATGCACTTTAATGCTCCTTTCTCAATGTTCTTTAAAAATAAATGATTAGAAGTCATGATCTGTATTTCAAGCTGTGTCATGGATGGAATAAACAGAAAGTGGTAGAGAGATGAATACACTTTGTACAGGTTTAAGGCCACGTTTGACTCATACAAATAATGCATTGATGCTCCAAATAGAATAGCAAGAATTAAGACTTTTTTACCCCACCCCAGGGTCAGAAAAGGAGGTTTAGGGTTTAAGGAAAAGTAAAGAAATGCTCCTTGTTCACAGTCAATATAAGATAACGTCATGGCCTTCTGTACATTCAACATGAAAGCAATCAAAGATGAATAAAGATGAACTTTACTCTCTCTCTTCTACAAACTGTCACAGTCCATCTGAAGAGTTTGTGTCCGTGTGCAGAGGCACAGGGGACAGTATCATGTTTTGTCCTCCCGTAGGTGGCACAGAGTGGCCTACAGTGTGGAGGGCCAGTCTGTGACTCTGTACCTGGACTGCGTCAAAGTGGAGACTCTGGAGCTGCTGCGAGGCCCCGACCCCCACGTCAGCACTGAGGGGGTCAGTGTGTTTGGGACGCGCCTGCTCGACGAAGCCGTCTTTGAGGTGAGACAATCACACACACATGTCCGGGTCCCTTTTGGTGATGGCCTCCATCCTCAGGCCAGTTTTTATTCTTCTGACTATGTCATTTTGTAATAAAAAGTAAAGATTAAACCACAGTCGAATGAGAAGTGATGGTAGGCTTAGCAGACATCAGTGTATTTGCACTTATATTTACACTTATATATCTTATCATTCAGTGGCATTTACACAGTATTGTCTTTGGATTGAATTTCCTTGGGGATCAATAAAGTATCTATCGTGTGGTTAGCTCCTCCTTATGTGGCTGTTTATTTGATTTATTCAGTCAGTGTTGACAGAAGGATCAACATGGGTTATCCATCATTATTGCCCCCCAGTGGTGACATGTATGTACTGCACGTGTCAGCAGCCTGACACAGGTGCACAGTACATGTTAGGCACATATTAAAATCTTACACACAGTTTATCAGATCAGGTAAAACCATGGAGTGCACAGAGCACAGAGGGAGCAGATGCTGATGGAGCTTCTTCAGTTGTGTTTGTGTCTCACCTCAGGCTGTGAGGTAACTCTGGCATTCTCCCTCTGACCTTTGGGAGCAGCATTCCCCCACTCAGGTGGTACAAGTACAAGGCAGTGCGGAGCCAAGCTGTGGTTTGTATGAGCACATCACAGACTGGAGATGTCTGGCCGGCCAAGAGATCTGGAGACCATTAACCACTGAGAAACAATAAAAGCAATGTGCTCAGTCACTTTGATCACGGGAGAACAGACGAGACATAACAGTCTGATAAAGATGCAGCGACAGATTTATACATGTCATCTGTGTTATTAAAGGCAACTCGAAGGGTCTATAAAAATACACGAGACTCAGATATATATGTACAGTATATATATATAGAGAGAGAGGGATTTGTTCTTAGATGATGCTTTGCTCAGGTGCGTCTGTTTCACAGGGAGAAATCCAGCAGCTGCTGATGGTGGACGACCCTCGAGTGGCCGAGACCTACTGCCAAGACTACATCCCCGACTGTGAGCGCACTCTGCCCTACAACTCCATCCTGGTGGAGCCGGAGGAGGTGAGGCCGCTCCACCTCCGCCAGTCTTCACATGTGTCAGAGGCCGGGCCATTGTTGCACATGTGGTTGTTTTGGAGCAGATTGTTTGGCACGGCTCCTTACTATGGGGAGACTTTGAAATGGTTTCCACTCCTGGAGCTACACATGTCGTTTGGAGCACAGTTCAAACATGCTGAAGCTTTGTGTTTGTGGTTTTCTAAATGTGTCGTATTGTTGGCGTTACAACAGCAGAAATCTGAGCAAAAACAATGCTTCATTGACACAAAGAGGATCATGTGCCTTTTACTTAGTGTTGAGTCACTGTTGAGTTCTAGTTTGTAAGTTTGAGGCCATGAAAGCACAGCATCAGGTTGGATTATTCAGCTTGTTAAAAACAGTCCTAGTCTGACAGAGGGAGTGGGCTCTGAGTGCTTCTGCAGGGCACTACTGCCCAGGGCAAAATGTCTTCTCATCCTGCAGTCACACAGCTCAGCACTGACCCGTCTCTCAGTACTCACCTCTGCACGTCTCGTTTATCAGCGCTCTGAGGCAACTTTGGGAATGTGATGGGCTCTTTAAACAAATCCTTACTGTACATGGTGCTGTATATATCTTTTTTATTATGGGTTTGAAGTGGTAGCCCCCATGTGGTGGCTCTGAACCCCAGAGGGGTTATCCCAATAAACAGTCCTTTTAAGATAAAAACAAAACCCTCCTTTTCAAGGGAGTCCTCACACACTGTAAATTTCTCTAATCTGGCCAAGATTTTAATATCAGGTTATTCATCTTGTTTCCAGATTTATTATCTACTTACTGAGACAGCTTCATTCTAATCTAGAGGTCGTTTATTTTAAGAGAACTTGTCGACTAAAATTATCTTGCTGCATGAACAGATAATTTGTCTACTTTTAAGTCATTTTCTGATAGATTTGAGTGTTTATATCTTAAATTTCAGCCAAACTTTTTTGCACTAGCCTGGAGACATGTGGCTCAGAGCCTGTTCTGTGTGTCCTCAGCTGGAGCGAGTGCCAAAGAAACGTGTGGTGCAGGAGTTTGAGGAGTTTGACTACAGCGACCTCTATGATGACCTCTCTGTTTCCACCGTGACTGCGGGGCCCAATATCACTGAGTATGAGGTACAGTGAGGCACATGGTGCCTGTATAAGTGCTGTTTGTATTGTATCAGTGTATTTAATTTTTCTCTGTAGCCGAGAGTCTTTGGAGGGAAAAGCATGTTATAAATAAAAACTATTATTATTATTATTATTATTATTTGTCCTTGCTTGAACAGATTGTGGAGTACGAGGACTACGACAACTCTACGGACTACTACCAGGTCAGTGAATATGAGTACGAGGAGGAGCACGAGGGCCGCCATGGGCCTGCTGAGAGGGAAAAGGCTTTCATCCTGGGCTTAGAGGTACACTTTAAACCAATTTAGTCCTCTTAACACAAAGTCACAGTGAGATCACAACACTAACTGTTGTTTGCTGTTTGCAATTTTCTCCTTAGAATATTCCAGAAAAAGGGGAGAAGGGAGAGCCAGCTGTGTTTGGAGCGGTAAGCACATGTCTTTGATAAGAGCACAGATCTATATACAGTGCTTCACAATGACCATTATTAAACACAGATAATAGACAATCTAACATTTGCTAATCTCCACAGGGGACACAGATCGTGGGACCTGTGGGGCCCGAGGGTCCTCAGGTTGGGATACACACAATATTTTAGATTTAAAGTTTGTTTGAAGCCAGAGAATGTAAGTGAATCAGTGATTTGTGTGTTTGTTGACAGGGAGAATCTGGTCCGACTGGAGTCACAGGACCTGTGGGGCCTCGAGGGGACCCTGGTGAAATGGTGAGGGGAACGTTCTTCTAGTGTGGTGTGTGATGATTCCCTTTTTAATATTTCCATCCCTTTAGGGCCCTCCTGGCCGTCCTGGTCTGAGCGGAGCTGATGGGATCCCTGGTCCTCCAGGAAACATCATGCTCATCCCGGTGAGTCCTGCCCTGTGAGCCCAGGGCTGCACATGTGGGGATCTTAGCAAAGAGGAACAATGATTCTGATGAGCTTAAAGGACTAACACACACCACTGTGTACAAGGTTTTATATCAGATATGATAAGGACATGTTTACATTGAGGTATTTCCATTTCATATGCTCATATTGTTGATCTTGATGCATTTATTCTTTCAACATTTTTTAAACCATGGTATTAATTGTAATACCACACGGTGACCCACAGAGGGCACCTCTGTGTAACTGTGTGTAACTGTGTGTAACTGTGTAACTGTGTAACTGTGTGTAACTGTGTGTAACTGTGTGTAACTGTGTGTAACTGTGTAACTGTGTGTAACTGTGTGTAACTGTGTAACTGTATGTAAATGTGTGTAACTGTGTAACTGTGTAACTGTGTGTAACTGTGTGTAACTGTGTGTAACTGTGTAACTGTGTGTAACTGTGTGTAACTGTGTAACTGTATGTAAATGTGTGTAACTGTGTAACTGTGTAACTGTGTGTAACTGTGTGTAACTGTGTGTAACTGTGTGTCTGCTGTTTGTGCAGTTCCAGTCCGGTGGAGACCCAAGAACAGGAACAGTGGTGTCAGCACAGGAGGCCCAGGCCCAGGCCATTCTGCAGCAGACCAAGGCACCAGCGCTTTAATCCTGTCTCACACTGTCCCTGTCCCCCACTGTCCCTGTCTCACACTGTCCCTGTCTCACACTGCCCCGTCTCACACTGTCCCTGTCTCACACTGTCCCTGTCTCACACTGTCCCTGTCTCACACTGTCCCTGTCTCACACTGCCCCGTCTCACACTGTCCCTGTCTCACACCAAGGGTTTTCAACTTGGTGACAGTGGGCCTCCCCTTAGAGTCGGTAAAAACAGCCGAGCCTCCCCCTTCCCCAAAATCCCGTCCACCTGCCCTGCCCCACCCAGGCCTTTGAAGTAACTGCAGCTTTTGTGTTTTGCAATGATGAGTTTCAATAACAACTGATAATATATTTTTTATATTGTATTTTCATATATTTTTTTAAAGTAATTTTCATAATTTCCAACTTCTTGCAGGCCAAACTGAGGCGACTTTTAAGATCGTTGAACATCAGTCGTCCGATCCAAAGCAACAGAACATGCTTAACTTTTGTAATCTGTGCTGATAATAATAATACATTTTATTTATTGGGCGCCTTTCTGGACACACAAGGTCGCCTTACAACAACATAAACAAATTAAATACGATTAAAACATACAGTTAAAAGTCACAGTTAAAGTAGGACAGTGTTTAATTGACTGATGACACCTGATCCTGAAATCGGGTGTCTGGGCCTTAGATTAAGCTCCACTGCTGTTCCCTGGACCTGGATTGGGGGTCCGGGCCTTGGTCTTGTGTCGTTGGTCAGATCGGTCCGGAGGCTCTGTCCTCCATGCTGGTTCCAGACGGGGACGAGCAGGACCAGAGCGCAGTGGACTGGGTCTGAGTGGGTCCGTGCTGCGCTGGTTCCATGTGGGCAAAGCGAGAATGTGCAGTGGAGTATAGATCCGGGTGGGTCGCTCTGGTCCTCCGTGCTCGAGGGCTGTAGAGGACTGAAGCGTGTTCTGAGCGCTCCGTCCTCTGCCCGCTGGTCCTTCCCGGGGAAAACGTTTCCCAGGCCGAGGTACCGAACCACTGCCTGCTCCAGGTCCTCTGAGCCCGGCCTGAACCAGAGCTGCTCCCGCTGGGTGCATGATGTTGTCTCGGAACCCGACCAGGAGAAACCGAACTTTAAATAATCAGGATCATATTTCCTACGTTCAATACTGCTGCAGATGTGTTCAGATGTGGACCGTTTTTTTTTTTTTTCCCACATGTGTGTCGCACCTCACCAGTTGAAAACCTCCCACACTGTCCCTGTCTCACACTGTCCCTGTTTCACACTGTCCCTGTCTCACACTGTCCCTGTTTCACACTGTCCTTGTCTCACACTGTCCCTGTCTCACACTGTCCCTGTCTCACACTGTCCCTGTTTTACACTGTCCCTGTCCCACACTGTCCCTGTCTCACACTGTCCCTGTCCCACACTGTCCCTGTCTCACACTGTCCCTGTCTCACACTGTCCCTGTCTCACACTGTCCCTGTCTCACACTGTCCCTGTCCCACACTGTCCCTGTCTCACACTGTCCTTGTCCCACACTGTCCCTGTCCCACACTGTCCTTGTCTCACACTGTCCCTGTCTCACACTGTCCCTGTCTCACACTGTCCCTGTTTTACACTGTCCTGTCCCACACTGTCCCTGTCTCACACTGTCCCTGTCTCACACTGTCCCTGTCTCACACTGTCCCTGTTTTACACTGTCCTGTCCCACACTGTCCCTGTCTCACACTGTCCCTGTCCCACACTGTCCCTGTCTCACACTGTCCTTGTCCCACACTGTCCCTGTCTCACACTGTCCCTGTCCCACACTGTCCTTGTCTCACACTGTCCCTGTCTCACACTGTCCCTGTCTCACACTGTCCCTGTTTTACACTGTCCCTGTCCCACACTGTCCCTGTTTTACACTGTCCTGTCCCACACTGTCCCTGTCTCACACTGTCCCTGTCTCACACTGTCCCTGTCCCACACTGTCCCTGTCCCACACTGTCCCTGTCTCACACTGTCCCTGTCTCACACTGTCCCTGTCTCACACTGTCCCTGTCTCACACTGTCCCTGTCCCACACTGTCCCTGTCTCACACTGTCCTTGTCCCACACTGTCCCTGTCTCACACTGTCCCTGTCCCACACTGTCCCTGTCCCACACT
This sequence comes from Odontamblyopus lacepedii, assembly GCA_034769755.1. Classification (NCBI taxonomy): domain Eukaryota; kingdom Metazoa; phylum Chordata; class Actinopteri; order Gobiiformes; family Gobiidae; genus Odontamblyopus; species Odontamblyopus lacepedii. The sequence continues at coordinate 5,505,370 of CM068353.1, forward strand.
GTCCCTGTCTCACACTGCCCCTGTCCCACACTGTCCCTGTCTCACACTGTCCCTGTCCCACACTGTCCCTGTCTCACACTGCCCCTGTCCCACACTGTCCCTGTCTCACACTGTCCTTGTCCCACACTGTCCCTGTCTCACACTGTCCTTGTCCCACACTGTCCCTGTCTCACACTGTCCCTGTCCCACACTGTCCCTGTCCCACACTGTCCCTGTCTCACACTGCCCCTGTCCCACACTGTCCCTGTCTCACACTGTCCCTGTCCCACACTGTCCCTGTCTCACACTGCCCCTGTCCCACACTGTCCCTGTCTCACACTGTCCCTGTCACACACTGTCCCTGTCTCATACTAACAGTCTTATGTCTCCTTGCAGCTGGCTATGAAGGGCCCTCCAGGACCTCTTGGACTGAGGGGACGTCCGGGGCCTCTGGTACCGTCACCGCTCGTTTTTACTGTATTTCTGCACGTTTGCATGTTGCTTCACTAATACCTGCATGTCTTATTTTCAGGGAGCCCCGGGCCCTTCTGGACTCAAGGGGAACAATGGAGAGATGGGGCCAGCTGTAAGTAAACCCCATCACAAAGCAGCGCTGCTTTCACCTTTACACAGACGCACGAGTCTTGACCTGGTTCTGTTCTCCACACAGGGTCCTCCTGGACTTACAGGTCTTCCAGGCCAGAACGGGCGGCCAGGAAAAAAGGTAAAGCTCCTCTCTTTTATTCTTTATTTCCAGCCTTCTAAACCTGGGCGATAGTGCTGTGAACCTCTGATGTTTGTGTTGTAAGGGCCGCTCGGGGTCAGACGGAGGCAGAGGGGCTATCGGAGAGCCAGGAGCAAAGGTGAATACAGCACATGAAACATGCATCTTCAAACACACAGTGTGAATGTAAATAGGTGTGACATGAAGGTTATTCTTGTGTCAGGGGGACCGGGGCTTTGATGGACTGCCGGGGCTTCCTGGGAACAAAGGACACAAGGTAAAAGAGTGAAAGCAGCAGATCTGTAGGAATCCATGAAGGATGTAAATGATGGACTTGTGTTGTGTGTGTTTATTTCAGGGGGACAGAGGGAAGCCCGGGCCTCTGGGGCCTCCTGGACTCTTAGGGGAGAAGGTCAGAGCTTCTTCTTATTCACAGGATTTTACGTTGTCCATGTCACAGTGTAAAGTCATGTCTTTGTGCAGGGCTCAGAGGGGCCTCCAGGGCCAAGAGGAGCTCCAGGTGATGCTGTGAGTTACTCTATGTCTCTTTTAACACTATTTACATATTGTAATTCTGCAAATGTGCTTCACAATGGGCCTTGTTCTTTGTACTTTGTATTTCATAAGATTTCTTTCTATAAAGAGTGAACAGTTACAGCAGAAACACACAGAATAAACCATCATGGTGCATTTCCCCATAACAGATTCAGAATACTTCTTTGAGCGCATTCGAGCGTTCATCATAAATGAGTTTATTCTGTTGTACAGTACACCATGTGTAAAGAGTCTTCTCTTGGAGGCAGTGTATTTCTGTGACATATATTCTATTGTGTTCCTTAGGGTGCTAGAGGCCTGACTGGACCCAGGGGCCGACCGGGCCCCCCAGGACAGCCTGTGAGTATCACCTGTTCCCCCTAACACTTATCCCACTAACTCACTGCACTAACTCCAGTCCTGCTCATTTGCAAAGTTGTGAGTTTGAAAGTGTAGTCGTGGTGTGAATGAGTTTAGTGCATCGGAAATCTGAGCTCTCTGCGTGGTTCACTTGAGTCCTGGACCTGCTTCAGCTCAAATGTGCTGACATTACCAAATTAATTTTATCCGGAAGCAAGTCACACTCATAGGTTCTTCAGCACGAGCCTCATCAGTCAGCACCACACTACAGTATGTAGATGGAGTCATTAGAGCAGATGTAAGGGATGGATGATGCTGAGTGCAGGATGCAGTCAGGGGAGAGGAGAATCAGGATGGGGGTCTGTGCAATCTCGCTCCCTACATTCTTATGTAGATAACAGCTCATGACCAGCGGTGTAGAGAAAGGTCCTGGATTTAAATAAGGTTGCTGGGAAAAAGGGAGGTGCAGCTGAGGAGGTGTCACCAGGATGTGCTGTAAACATATGAAAAATCCTAAAGACTTGACCACATAAACGTGATGATTATGATTCATCAGCAGTGATAAAAATATCAACATTTATGCAGGTGATATGTGGTCAGCTCTAAATACTCTGCACCTTCATCTCTCTTTCATCCTGTCTTCTCACTCTTTCTCCCTCATTCTCACTCCGATCACAGAGCCACAAACAGAAGCAAATCTCTGGACAAAAGGGGTGAAACAAGGCAACTGTAGCAGGACAGAAAATGTTCTGAAAGTCTCAAAACCAAGAGAAACACAAACTATACAATTATTCTAAAATATATAGAGCTAAAAGTTTCGTCTAAAACACAAGTTGGAGTAAGTACAACCCAAACATGTGGATCAGCTGTAAAAGAGTGTGTGGTGGACATGAATGATCACCTGCTCGTCCACTGCACAACACTGAGCAGTTCACCCATCCTTAAACGGGAGGAATTCAATCAAACTGAACACAATCCAAGTTTCTTTGTATCCAGCTCCTGCACCCACATCTGATAGTGCATTTGTTAACATGCTGTTAATGGGATTCTTATCTCATCCGAAATGCGTGTGTGTCAGGTACAGGAGTGTGTGTGCCCGAGGCGATGGCTCTGAATACATTACGTGAGCACTTGTACATGCAGGTTTAAGCACGCTCCCAGAAGAATAGATGATCGTAGATTTGTGGGAGTTTAAGTTCCCTTTTGACTACCTCAAGCTGTTTAGAATATTGTTTATACAAAGGTGTGTTGTGTGGTTTTGGCTCCGTTAAATCTGATGTTTAAAGCGCACGCAGATCACATTTGTCAGTAATGGTGTTAGAGTCACAGTGTCAGGGATAATTATCTTGTGCACTGCTGTTTCTACACAGGGTGTCCGAGGAATAGATGGTGTCCAAGGTTCAAAGGGAAACATTGTGAGTAGCATAAAAGCGCCGTGATATCTGACATGAGCCGTGAGCAGGTACAGGCTCATTCTGTCTGTGTTTTTACAGGGAGCTCCTGGAGACATCGGAGCGCCGGGACAACAAGGCAACCCCGGCATCCTGGTACACAGCAACAAAGAGTAATGTGTAGTTGTATGTACGTGTACTCATGTTACTGTCTCCTTTGCTCCAGGGCTTTCCTGGACCTCAGGGACTGGTGGGACATCCAGGAGAAAAGGTGCTGTTTTACTTTTACACCTGTTTATAGTCTGTGTTTGTGGGGAAACTGCTGACTGTTGTGTTGTTGTTGTTGTTCAGGGCCCTCAGGGAAAGAAAGGGATGCCCGGTTTACCAGGAAACGACGGGCCCCCAGTAGGTATCACCCACTGTACTGTCACTCAGCAGGGGGCCTCAGGGTTAAACATGTCGTCTGTCACAGGGCCATCCTGGAAGAGAGGGCACGGCCGGAGAGAAGGGGCTGTCTGTGAGTCCACCTGCCCACAAGGCTTTAAGTGTTCTTCCATATCAGACCTGCTTTACATTTAGACACATTTGCTTTGCTATTTGGCAGTGTAATAATTATGAAAAAAAACTTTGATTGTGGCTTTATCGTCACTGTTGGATAAATTGAACCTATTTTTAGGGGACTTCAGGAGTGCAGGGGCCTGTGGGATACCCTGGCCAGCGTGGAGTAAAGGTACACGCTTTTCTTTTCCCTCACAGCAGCAGAAATAATATGTTGTATTTACCAGCCTGTGTGTGACAGGGAGCAGACGGACTGCGAGGACTAAAGGGCAGCAAAGGGGAGAAGGTACGAGAGACATGTATGAGAGATGTGTAGAAGTCTGTTTGAATATGATGAATATGAATGCACTGCAATGGTATCCAAACCTGTATTTGAGCTTCATATTAGAATTCTTTGAAATCTTATGACTTCTCTTTCATTCTGTGGTTTCTTCAAAACGTTGTGTGGTAAAGACACTCTGTCCTCACAGCAAAATGATCCTGGGTTTGGTTCTTTCTCTGTGGGGAAGCTGTAATGAAGGACGTCAAATGTAGAAAACTAAATTCTCTTTGGAGACGGTAAAGAGATGAATAACCATAACCATATTTCTGTGTGTTTAGGGAGAGGATGGTTTTCCGGGGGCAAAAGGGGAGATGGGTGCAAAGGGAGATGTTGGAGATAATGGACTTGTTGGAGCTCGTGGAGAGGATGGACCAGAGGGACCTAAAGGCCAAATGGGCCCTCACGGAGAGGCTGGTGTTGCCGGCACACCTGGTGAGAAGGTACAGGCCCACTGGCACGTAGCAGCAGTATCATGGACTGTTGTTAAGCAAAAGTGTGTCCCTATGCTTGTCCTCCCTTTCTGTAGGGTAAACTGGGGGTCCCAGGGTTGCCAGGTTATCCAGGGCGTCAGGGACCAAAGGTAAAAACATGTTTATCTTGAGTCACTGTGAATGCCTCACCAGAGCTGACCCCGTGGTGTTGTTTTATAGGGTTCTGATGGTTTTCCTGGACTGATCGGAGCTGCAGGAGAAAAGGGCAAAAAAGTGAGTCGTCTTAAGTCCTCAGATCTGTTCTCTAGTCCTCAGATCTGTTCTTTAGTCCTCAGATCTGTTCTTAAGTCCTCAGATCTGTTCTTAAGTCCTCAGATCTGTTCTTTAGTCCTCAGATCTGTTCTTTAGTCCTCAGATCTGTTCTTAAGTCCTCAGATCTGTTCTTTAGTCCTCAAATCTGTTCTTTAGTCCTCAGATCTGTTCTTAAGTCCTCAAATCTGTTCTTTAGTCCTCAGATCTGTTCTCTAGTCCTCAGATCTGTTCTCTTTAGTCCTCCGTGTGTGACCTGCTGCACTCTGTGTCTCTGTCCAGGGTCCTGGAGGCCAGCAGGGCAGCGCAGGACAGAGGGGGCCAAACGTGAGTATGCAGCTGACTCAAGAGGACTGTGCTTTTTACAGATATCCATGAAGCACATCCCATCACCTGCACTGTGAATCTTAAGAAGATGAGGCAGATTAATCAGATACATAAGCAGAAATCTTAAACAGATTAAACAGCTTTTATTATAATATTTTGTAATGAAAATAATTACATTACTACAAAATGGATAAAAAAGGCGGCTCTGTGGCTAAGTGGCAACACTCAGGCCTCACAGCAAGAAGGTTGCGGGTTTGATCCCCGGGTCGCCCGGGCCTTTCTGTGTGGAGTTTGCATGTTCTCCCCGTGATGGGTTTCCTCCGGGCTCCCCGATCAACTCAAAACATGCTCGCACCCCTATGAACTAACATCAAGGACCATGAGGTCCACCCTCCTGTGGGCTCACCACCCGCAGAGGGGTTCATAGGGGGGTCAGGTACTATGAGGATTGGGCAGCAAGCTGCCCCCACGACCCAGCTGGATTAAGCGGGAGAAGATGGATAAATACCATTCTGTTTCTGCTGTTTCTTTCTTCATGAGACAAGCAGTTGGCAAACTACCAGAAGGATAGGGTCATGCCCCATTATAAAAGTGTATGTCCAACTCAATTAGAACACTGTGTACATGTGCACTCCAACCACTAGGGGGCCACACTGCTGAAAAGTGGGTCTCCTGAGAGCAGATGTGGGCAGGGGTGTTTTTTTTTTATTTATTTTTTTTACCACTGATTATGAATATATGATGAATACAGATTGAGACTCCTGTCTTTTTTTCTTCTTACTTATTTTCTTATTACTTATTATGTTTGGTTTACGTTATCTTATTGGAAGAACTCGATGTGTTCAGCCTCTTCCCACAATTAAAACTGAAGCTTTTTCTGAATTCTTTACAAACAATTGACTTTTTGTGAAGATGAGTCTAATTTTGACCTCTGATTTACTCTGAATGGAGCTGCTGACAATTTAAGAACAAATATCAAGTCCAAATACACACACACACACACACACACACACTCATTTTATAAACATAAAGCCGTTTTTTAAGTACTGCACAGGAGTTCATGTGAAGTGAAGGTTTCCACTGTGAATAATACAGTCTGTTTGTTATGGACTCAAGTTTATTTAGTAGATGAACTCTGACAGCTGCAGGTCACCTTCAGACGTACCTCGTGTAAACGCTCTCCGAACCCTTCGTGGCCTCTGCCTCAACTCTCCTCCCTGTAAAACCTGTCTGATACTAGTTTCCTTATGAACGTTTTACCACCATTTTTACTGTTCTGTTACATAACTCGGTTCAGCACAAGACCAGACAGTGCGCACCAAGTTACCTTCTCCCATGAGCCTTCAGTGTGTTAATACGGTGTTCTCTGTCAGGGTGCCAGAGGGGCCCGAGGAGCTCGAGGGCCCACAGGAAAGTCTGGGGACAAGGTTAGTGTGTGTCACTGTTTTTGGATAAAGAAACTATTTTCACTTGGTTTCAATATTATTGTTTATTTGCACAGGGTGCATCTGGAAATGACGGGCCCCCAGGGTCTCCTGGTGAAAGGGTGAGCCGCAGAGTTCTGTCCTCATTACTTTTACCTCTGTTACTCACAGAGTCTAATGTGTGTTGCTTTTGAATCCATATTTATAGGGACCTCAAGGACCCCAAGGCAGAAATGGGGAGTCAGGACCTAAAGGATCCCCTGTAAGTCCACAGCACATGGATATAATCGCTTCATTACACTTTACAAACTGAGTCTGATTAGCATGTAAATGAATACAGGGTCCTGCAGGAAAAGACGGCCTTCCAGGGCATCCTGGGCAAAGAGGAGAACCGGTGAGAGAAGTTTTCATACATTTCCTTCACAGAATGTGATGGTGGGTCAAAAAACAGATAAAAGGTCTAAAATCAAACACCTAATGTGTGTTTATACAGTCATGTCATTCACAAAAGTGTATTCAGTGTCAGTGTTCTTAAGGCAGAATCTAAAGAGTAAACAGAGTTTATACGAGGTGAGTGACTTTTATGAACACTTTATGAACTCTTCTATGTGCTCCAGGGATTCCAAGGTAAAACCGGGCCCCCAGGGCCCTCTGGTGTGGTGGGACCACAGGTGAGAGACTGACACATTTTTACACTTACACAACACCATGTTGCATAATCTCTGAAGATGTGTGTTTCTATCAGGGGAAGTCTGGTGAGCCAGGACCTCCGGGAGATCGGGGCCATCCAGGGGCCCCTGGTGTGCCTGGAGAACACGGTTTGCCTGGTGTGGCTGGAAAAGAAGGTGGAAAGGTATTTCATAAGTATTTACATGTGTTATTCCAGTCCAGCTTTATTTGTATGGCATATTTTACCAACACAAAGTGCCACACAGAGTAGGCACCATATAAAGTAGCACATTGAATAAGATAAAGCAAAACAAATAAATAAGTTAAAGTAGCGAATAGAAAAGTAGAAAAATCAATAAAAACAACCAGAGGACCACATGGTGTTCTTCATATAGAGTTGTTCACAGAGAGCAGGGGTCACAACAGGTGGGTCCGAGTCCAGACCCAGACCCCATCCCAACCCGGTCCTAATTAACAAATTAATAAATTACTTTTAGTTTTGACAGGGCAATTAAATTTTAAGCAGTAACATTCCAGCTTTTCTCTAAACTTTAAGGCTGCCACACACACAACAGGAGGATTTTCACGATTTTGGCTGTGAGTTACTTCTCCCTGAGTTCAGGAGGCGTGACCCAACTTTTTGTCTTCGTGTGTGATTATGAAGCCGCTGCTCCTCATGTGTGGAGTCAGTGTCAGATCAGAACCACCAAACATCAGGAACGCCATGATAACAGCCGATAAAACAGAGCGTCAGGGGCAACAGACTTTATGACTTTAAGACTTTTAAGACTTTATGACTCAACTCTTGTAAAGTGGTAAATTTAAAGTGCAGCGTCTCACCCACATTATCCTTAGAAATTGTCCTCCGCAAATAATGAGCCCAGTCCACAAAACCGCGATATTAATCCAGTAGTTTGAGTAGTTCATCACGAGTGTCTGTTTCCATCCACACGGCGCACGGATGAAGCTGCAGATCAGTGACAGTGACTCTACTTCCTGTGGACTTTATCGCCTCTTTTATGCTTTAAAAATCCTGTATCTGAAGTATTGCACCACATTTCACTCATAATAATAACAACACAGTTTTGACTTGTATCTAAACTAGAAGTGCAGAGCTCTGATCTTTGAACACTTCAGAGTCTCAGAGCGAGTGGTTTTACTGTAGACAGGAAACAGCTGACGCCATCGCGCTCACAGCTTTATATCCTGTGGTCCACACACAGATCCCGCTGCAGACTTTGTGATCAGAGATTTAAAGTCTCATAAGATTCTCCTCGTGTCTGTGGAACTGATGTAACCGGTTGATTTCCAAGCAGATGTGACCCTGAAAGAGGAGTTTGGAAGAACTGAGCCTGCCACTTTCTGGCTCCAAATGTATCTGAGACTTTCCCAAATCTGAGGAAAGTCGCCCTGTACATCTTGACCATGTTTGGCTCCACACTGCGTGTTTCAGTGCTAACAATACATTTAGTTGAAATGTTTTAACTTTTATTTTCATTGATTTGACACTCTATTGTTCATACATTCAGACACTGATAAAACTAGGCCACCCCTCCGTTCACAAGATGCTGGTCTCCACACTGTCTCCAAAATCCATAAACAGCCGGTAGTAGAGCCTTTTCTTACCGTGCTCCTGACCTCTGGAACCAGCTGCCACCACCGTGAGCAATTCATATGTTCAAATCCAGATGTAAAACTAAATATTACACATCCAATCAACAAATCACTTTGCAGGTCAGGCTTCCAGGCATGTGTATGTGCGCAGGCATGTGTGTATGTGCGCAGGCATGTGTGTATGTGTGCAGGCATGTGTGTATGTGTGCAGGCATGTGTGTATGTGCGCAGGCATGTGTATGTGCGCAGGCATGTGTGTATGTACGCAGGCATGTGTATGTGCGCAGGCATGTGTATGTGCTCAGGTATGTGTATATACGCAGGCATGTGTGTATGTACGCAGGCATGTGTGTATGTACGCAGGCATGTGTGTATGTACGCAGGCATGTGTGTATGTGCGCAGGCATGTGTATGTACGCAGGCATGTGTGTATGTACGCAGGCATGTGTGTATGTACGCAGGCATGTGTGTATGTACGCAGGCATGTGTATGTACGCAGGCATGTGTGTATGTACGCAGGCATGTGTGTATGTGCGCAGGCATGTGTATGTGCGCAGGCATGTGTGTATGTGCGCAGGCATGTGTGTATGTGCGCAGGCATGTGTGTATGTATGCAGGCATGTGTGTATGTACACAGGCATGTGTGTATGTGCGCAGGCATGTGTATGTGCGCAGGCATGTGTGTATGTGCGCAGGCATGTGTGTATGTACGCAGGCATGTGTGTATGTACACAGGCATGTGTGTATGTGCGCAGGCATGTGTATATACGCAGGCATGTGTGTATGTGCGCAGGCATGTGTATGTGCGCAGGCATGTGTGTATGTATGCAGGCATGTGTGTTTGTGCGCAGGCATGTGTGTATGTGCGCAGGCATGTGTATGTGCGCAGGCATGTGTGTATGTATGCAGGCATGTGTGTTTGTGCGCAGGCATGTGTGTATGTATGCAGGCATGTGTGTATGTGCGCAGGCATGTGTGTGTACGCAGGCATGTGTGTATGTACGCAGGCATGTGTATATACGCAGGCATGTGTGTATGTACGCAAGCATGTGTATGTGCGCAGGCATGTGTGTATGTACGCAGGCATGTGTGTATGTACGCAGGCATGTGTATGTACGCAGGCATGTGTATGTACGCAGGCATGTGTGTATGTACGCAGGCATGTGTGTATGTACGCAGGCATGTGTATGTCCGCAGGCATGTGTGTATGTACGCAGACCTGTGTATGTATGCAGGCATGTGTGTATGTACGCAGACCTGTGTATGTATGCAGGCATGTGTGTATGTACGCAGGCATGTGTATGTACGCAGGCATGTGTGTATGTACGCAGGCATGTGTGTATGTACGCAGGCATGTGTGTATGTACGCAGACGTGTGTGTATGTACGCAGACATGTGTGTATGTACGCAGACCTGTGTATGTATGCAGGCATGTGTATATGTACGCAGGCATGTGTGTGGGTGTATGTGTAGGTGAGTGAATGCACATGTATACGTTTGTATAATGGTGTAATTCTGAATTTTGCACACTGTACACTGTTTTCTGACATTTTTACCACTGTATATTGCTGTCAATCACTGTATATTGTTGTAATTTTGTTGTAAATATTTGTATATTTTAATTTCACTGCAAAGTGCACTGAGACACTTCCGTGTGATTTTGCACTTTAAATATGAGTAAACTTAAACTTAGGCTCATAACACAAGTTAGACATTACGATGTCCCGGACCTCTGTTTGAGGAATTTTCTAACTGGACCTCCTCAAATATTAGTTGAATACCCTTGACACAGAGTTATTCACACAGTGTAAACACATGGAGTTATACACATGGTGTTATTCACATGGTGTTATGCATATGGTATTATTCACATAGAGGTATTCACATAGAGGTATTCACATAGAGGTATTCACATTCACAAACTCTATGTCTTTATCCTCAGGGAGACCCAGGTTTGCCAGGGACGGCAGGGAAAAACGGCCCAGCAGGACTGAAGGGGTTCAGGGGGAGCAGAGGAGCTCCGGGGGTCATGGTAATACTTCACCATTCTTTTATTTCTGCTGCTGGGAGTCAGAAGTAAAGATTCTGTTTATGTTTTCAGGGTCCTCCAGGACTGAAAGGAGGTTCAGGACCCAATGGGCTGCCAGGAGCTGTTGTACGTTTTCCCCATTTCACATTTGTAACACCATTTCAGACATAATAAGCAAAGCAAAAGTACCTGAAATAAATAAAATACTAATTTAAATACTAAAATAATAACAGGTTACAAAGGATTTTTAAGAATATTAATCATTAAAAACAACACAAATATAATATGAATTTATTTGTCATGATTCTCCTGCACATTTTACTGACTGTGAGTTTATGTGTATGTTGTCAGGGAGCGACGGGTGAAAGGGGCCCGCCAGGACCTGCAGGGGCCATAGGTCAGCCAGGCCGGGCTGGAGCCATAGGAGGACCGGGACCCATGGGAGAGAAGGGGGAACCTGTAAATATCCCTGACTTTGTGACTGTCCTCTGCACCCACTGCTGTAACTGAGGAAGGCTTTGTGTTCCAGGGCACGAGCGGACCCATCGGACCTGCAGGTCAGGATGGAGAGCAGGGTCCTGTGGGCATGCCCGGGGCAACAGGCCCTGCAGGTCCCCCAGGAGATGATGGAGACAAGGTAAAGCACATTTATCCTCAGGGTGTAGGACGTGTCCCTGTGAATGATAATAAACGCTGGTGCTGTGTGTTTCAGGGAGAGCAGGGTGGGCCTGGACAGAAGGGCAGCAAAGGAGACAAAGGAGAAGCTGTGAGTTCACTGTACAGAGTATTATTTACAGAATCTGTCCGATCATGTGTTACCTCACACTCTCTGTCTGACAGGGACCTCCAGGGCCCACGGGGCCTCAAGGGCCTGTGGGGCAGTCTGGACTTCCTGTAAGTGCAAAACTAACTAAATAAATAAGTGACAAACTCTAGAAATGTTCACACAGTTAATGTTGAATCACATATTTAAAGTCACAGTTTGTAAATGTCATAACCACTAAGCAGATGTGTCTTCATGTGGTGTCAGGGGGTGGATGGGCTCTCCGGTCCACGGGGGCAGCAGGGCATGTACGGACCAAAGGGAGATGAGGGCCTGAGGGGTTTCAAAGGCTCCCGAGGGCCCATCGGATTACAGGTAACAGATCCTTATCTGACAGGGGCATTGAACATCAGACTCACAGACTTTGTTGACAGGGAATGCCAGGGACCCCCGGAGAGAAGGGCGAGAGCGGACACGTCGGACTCATGGTGCCGTCTCCATTTCATGAAGCCATTTCACAACTCAATGCTTTGACATTATGTTCTTATGCACTTTGTTTCTGCTTTAGGGTCTTCCAGGTCAACAAGGCCCTGTTGGCTCTCAAGGTCCAGTCGGGGGACAGGTGAGTGAGACCGAAACTCAGATCTAAACTCACTCCAGCAACAGAAAAACTCTGCTTTCCCATTTTACTCCTGTGTAAGCACCAGGCACAGACCATATTCTACATGTCTCTTTCAAAGGTTAGGCTGATGTTAGTGTTTTCTCATTATTATTCACATTTAGTGCTCAATATTTGTGACTGGAGCAACAGTAATGTCCCAAGATGATCTCACAAATATCACAGCAGACTAGAGTTAATTTGTTTAATTCTTGCTATAAAAATGATTTGTTTAAAGCCGCATTGTGTAACTTGCTGGAGAGAGTCTGTGAAAATAGAAAGTTAAAACCATCCTTGGATGATGGCTGAATTTTATGCTATAGCCAAAGGAACAATATTTCCACAGAGACAAGCAGAACGAGGCCTTCCTCCAGTAAAAGTCAGGTTTGTGGAGATGCAAGCCCACTTTCTGTCTAACTTTCGGCTAAAAAGTTACACGACGAGCTTTAAATTGACCAAAAAAGTAAGCTATATTTATCCAATACACTGCTGTAAAGTATGAAAATCACAGTTTTTACCACACAGATCCAAACTATTCCTCAGAAAATCTACATATTTAAGATATATGAAAAAATTAATGAAATATTACCTCTAAACGCGTTAGTTATTAGAAGATTAGTCGAGTTTGTCCTAGTGTGAGCCGTTCAGTCAAGGACACACATGCTCCACAAGGACAAAAATATCACAGGGGACTGAAAAACATGATGAATTTCTGCAGATTTATTGAGTGGCTCGAGTTGTGACAGAGGCCAGACTGATGTGCCTGTAGAAATATATCATCATCATATCAATCTGAGTACAGTTACTAGGTGAAAATGAATAAATACTTGAAGTTTTTGAAAGTTAACGGGAATTTCTCATACTTATGGTATTGCCTTTGCTCAGGTCATCATCCCAGTGAGGAAGTAAAATTATAAACGTAACAAAAACTAAGAGCGCTTGTGTAGTAAATATAATTGTGTGTATATAAGTGTGTTTTAGTGAGTAAGTGTGTTGTGGAGTGCTCAGTTCGGTCACGTTCTGTGCACAGGGCCCACCAGGGCGCGCCGGCATGATCGGGCAGCCTGGTGTCGTTGGAGAAAAAGTAAGCAAATATTTTCAAGGACTAAATATCTTTGTTCTCACATTTTTTATGATTTAAATGTCGCTGAAACACCTGATGTGTTTAGGGCGAGGACGGAGAGGCTGGAGACCCCGGGCCCGTGGGCTTGGCCGGGAGGATAGTACGTTTACTTTTCTTTGATTTCAGATGTTTTTTGTTTCATTTGTACCCGTTACTGAGTTATTGAATGTGTTTCAGGGAGATAAAGGAGATCAGGGGGAGAAGGGTGATACTGGGGCGCCAGGAGCAGCTGGTCCGCCCGGAGCCAGGGGCCCCACAGGAGAAGATGGACCAAAGGGGAATGCTGTAAGACTGTGGCTCTGTGTACATTTATAAAAGTACACGTCATGGCTGTACAGTAAATAAATATTATATTGTCGTGTCCTTAGGGTCCTATCGGCCTCACAGGAGATCTCGGACAGCAGGGAGAGCCTGGGCCCAATGTAAGTTCTGTTATCAGAGTGTGTTTTAATATGAACCCTCGCACTTTAAATTGTAATTAAACATTTTATTTTTTATTAGTAGTAGTATTTAATGTTATATTCTGCACATATTTGGTAGTTGATGCTTTTAGATATATTCATGTTTGTGTCTATGCAGGGAGTGGATGGTCTGCCGGGCTCTAAAGGAGATACAGGAGATCCTGGGAAAGCTGTGAGTGTCCAACTACAGAAGGACTGTATAATGCAGTACATGTGTAAAAATAACACCTACAATATTCTGTTACTGTTCTCTTCCTCCATGGTCATATGATAAGAGGAATGTGATATTTGTTTTAGGGACCACCAGGAGCTACAGGAGAGCCAGGTCCTCCTGGAGCCCCAGGACGAAGGGTGGGTTTTACTTTCATTCAGATTTGAAATAAATCTATACTCTCATTCTGTCTCTGGAAGCATTTTAGACCATGCACAGGCTATTCTGATTCTAACATGTTAAATGTTTCACAGGGTCACTTGGGGAAACCAGGTCCAGAAGGAAAACACGGCCTGAAAGGAGCAAAGGTGAGTTCTAAAGCCTAGAGTGATATTCATGTCTGTCTGCACAAAGCAGTTCATAGAGACTCTTTGTGTACTGCAGGGTGCCCTGGGGCTGGAGGGGCTTGTGGGAAAGACGGGGCCTGTGGGAGGACAGGGCCACCCAGGAAAAGCAGGACCCCAGGGCCTCAGAGGGATCCCAGGACCTGCGGTCAGTGCTCATCAAACTCACCTCAAACAATCACATGGTTTACAGCATTAGAACAAACTTCTGTCTGTGCAGGGAGAACAAGGTCTGAACGGACCTCCAGGCCAGTCCGGACCCCCAGGACCTATGGTAAGAGCTACAATACATCGTGTAGAACATGTGCACCAATGAGTAATCCATGCTCCTGTGTGTTCCTTTTCCTCAGGGCCCACCGGGTTTACCAGGACTGAAGGGCGACCCAGGGAGGAAGGGAGACAAGGTGAGACTTTACTGTACATCAAAGGTCTACACACAGTCTGCATGAGCTGCACTGTTCCTCTATAGTAAAGCCACAGTCAGTGAGAGCACAGCCTCATATAACACACCTCCTCAGACTGGAGGTGACTGACTACATCTGTGTGGGAGGCTGGTCCAGCGCTGCTGCAGAAGTGTCTTAAGCCTCAAGCCTTCGAACCAGAGCCATTCCTCTTTCTCCGGACTATTGACCATTAAAATAAATAATAGAAAATCACATGTAGAATCAAATGTTATGTTAATGTTCATTGTACCTGTGCACAGGGCCATGGTGGGTTGATAGGTCTGATCGGACCCCCAGGAGACACTGGAGAGAAGGGGGACCGAGGTCTGCCAGGAAACCAGGGCCTGCCCGGACCCAAAGGAGAGGAGGTACTGACTCTGAACATGTGTCTGCTGTACCTTAGCCATCTGCAGCCTCGCGGGTGCTTAGCGACTCTGACCACTCTATGTGTAAAGAGTGTAGATGTAACTATGTGCTTTGTGTTTGGTTGATATTAGGGTCCACTTGGCCCCTCAGGCCCCCCTGGCCCTCCAGGACCCACTGGTCTTTCTGTGAGTCCACACTCTTTTGTCATATCAGTGAATGCAAAAGAGGAAAGTGACAATAATGATATTTTGTGTTCTCAGGGTGCCATCGGTGAAAAGGGATCTAAAGGGAACCAGGTAAAAGTCATTAGACTAGACCCTGTGAGTCCTTTTGTGACACATTTAGACTCATTTAGACTTTTTGTTTAGGGTCCCATGGGCCAAAGAGGGGACAACGGCCCGGCCGGCCCACCAGGACCTCCAGTGGGTGCCCTCACGCTGACAAACACATGCATGCTGTATACTGTCCTGGTGCTTAGACCTGTGTGCTTGTGTCCAGGGCCCCACAGCTGCAGGTATCGCCCCTCTACCTCAGCAGGGCCGCAGACGCAGGGCTCAACACTCTGTGGACGGGGCCACTCTGGAGGGAGAGGAGGCAGACACCATCAACGCAGCAGAGGAAGAGGAGCTCCAAGGAGACCAGCCCGAGCAGAGTGGAAAAGCCATGCAGGAGGTCTTTGCCTCTCTGTCCTCCATGAAGGTGGATGTGGAGGGCCTTAGGAACCCACAGGGAACCTACCTGAGCCCAGCCCGGTCCTGTAAAGAGCTATGGCTGCTCCAGCCCCAGCTGCCCAACGGTACCACACCACACTGTGTGATACAGCATTGTGTATATGATACTAGACCAGCAATACACATTTTACACAGGACGAAACTCACAGGTTAGGAATTACTGACACTGACACCATCAGATCTGGTTTCTTATTTCATGCACCTGCATAATGGATTTTAATAATAATAATAAATAAGTACTTGTATAGTAGTATTGGTGTAGTTTTTTGTAACAACAGAGCTTTTGTACAGACAGCTTGAGGTTGAGGCTTTGTCCTGCTTTAGTGACATGCAGCATTAGAGCAGCAGTGATGCTGTGTGAACATGTCAGTAAATACTGTAGAGAGCACATGTACACGCTCATCAGTTTCATCTGAATATATTGTTGTGTATATTGTTGTGTAAAGTGTGAAGCGCTACTCTGACCCAGTGCTTGTGGTTCCAGGAGATTACTGGATCGATCCAAACCAGGGCTGCCACCGAGACGCCTTTAAGGTCTTCTGTAACTTCACCGCACAGGGAGAGACGTGTCTGTCCCCAGACAAGAAGTTCCAGTCGGTTCGTCTGTCTGTTGCCTTCACATTCGTGTTATTATGTAGGATTATTGGCGATCCATGGTCCATTTTGGTTGATTTCTTGTTCTGATCAGGTGAAGTTAGCAGCGTGGAAAGGAGAGACGCCCGGCACGTGGTACAGCAGCTTCAGGAAAGGCAGACAGGTATGGAGCTGTAGTCTGCAACAAGAATACTACATTAGTTTAAATAATTCGACTTTTTCTATTGAATAAATTTATGTATTTACAAATGGGAAACGCAATAGTAGAATTTATCTGTAGAGCAAGGCCACAGCAACTAAGATCATTTGCTTTTCCATACTGTGTGTGAAATCAAGCAGCAGATCATGAAAACAAAACAGGACGTAGTATTAGTGTTAGTCACAGCAAAGACAAAGATCGTGAAAAGGCAAATATTTGTTACAGTAAAACTTTAGACTGTCGCGTTATGAGGCACCAGTATGGTTATGTCTTTCCACTTGAATGTTTGATCAAAAATTTATTTCAAACTTTTCATACCAAATCATACCACATATCACACAGATTCACAAACACAAACACTGAACAAATGGAAAATGTGGTAGGTTTGAAAGGAGGATGGTGGTAGCTTCTGTTTTTAGAAATCCAACCCCCACACAACTCCAACAATGTGACAATACATTAGAATAAGGACAACATACAACATGCTCACTGTTAAAGGCATCTCTCTCTCTCTCTCTCTCTCTCTCCTTCAGGCACATTTTCATCACTGTACTAAAAAATCTGAATGAGGTTTGAACATTTTATATCCTCGGCTTTCCACAAAGGGACTGAAATACCCGGAGAGCACAGAGAGTCGACTAGACTGACTTTGTGATTTTCACCTCTATTGTGTTAGCTGGAAGAATTCTTGAAACTTAATTTGACCAGGCAACAAAAAGAAAAATCCAAAGCACTACAATAAAAAAGCCCTTTATTATTAAAAAAAACTGGACTTGCCTGTGCATTTTGGCTGCACGGGGCCCAACACAAAGAGCTGAAAATAGACCTTGAGGACAGTTACAGGAATGGGGATAGGCTTATACACCAACACAAGGCAGCACAAGCCTCCTCAGCCTACACCCCAATGTGGAACTGCAACTGTCCAGAGAAACAGGTCCACTAATAATAATAATAATAATACATTTTATTTATTTGGTGCCTTTGACACCCAAGGTCGCCTTGCAACAACAGCTATAGCGCTTTTTTATAGACACATGTCCTCAAAGATGCTTTACAGAGCATTATTAACAGAGCATTCTTCATTCACTCCAGACCTGATGGTAGTGAACTACCACCATCCCTCACGAACACACCACTTACACACCTACAGTGCATGCTTTGGGTTGGGCTCTGCTCCTTAACAAACTCACACACATTCACACTCACACACACAGATGCGCTAAGGCTCAGCTGGGCTCAGGATACAGTCGACTCCGTCTGACACTAACATCACTTGTCCAGAATGTGGTCAAACATCACGTGGAACCTCTGTGGACAGACCTCATAGGGGAGGCAGAATTACTGGAACTAACATCGAAGACAATGACGAAGGACGGCTTGTGTTACAACAAGAGCTACAGCTGGATCATATACATTTAAAATCCCAATAGCTCTAGGAAGGTATCCAGGGGCAATAGGTTTGACTTAGAAACTACATAACCCCAAACTACAAAACAATAGGCTATTATCACAACGGCAGGAAGTGTCGCAATGTTGAGTCGTGCAACTTCCGGTCGATGCTTTTCTACGGCAAAATACCTGTGGAAAAGTGTCACATATTTTTGACCAGCTTCATAAATCTGCCCCAACATCAAATCTTCATCCAACAAGGTCGACAAAGAACAGATTCTGTCCATGAAGAATTTATCCACAACGATCGAGGGAAGAAAGACGAAAACTTAAAGGAAACAACGACGAGCATCAGTGAAACTACTGAGCAAAACAATATTAGCATAGACGTTGATAGATGTCGATATTAGCACAGACAGAGAGATTTGTGCCAATTTGCTTCACACTGAAGAAGCTTAACACCACTTTAACCCATCTTACAACAGCCACGAGTCTAACAAACAAAACGCTCTGCCTGGATCACTCATTCGTGTCTGGAAACGTTAGAAAACAACTTTAGAAGCACCTTACACTTCCCTCTGTTGATTTCCCACTGCACAGGCCAAAGCCCAAAAGACTTGATCTCTGATATCGTTTCTAATCCCATTTATTTACGAGTGAATTATATTTTTTAGAAAGTTAGAAAGTTGTGTTAAGATTTTCCTGTGCAAATTGGCATTTTATGTGGAAGTTAAGAACTTGCCCCCATCACTACACTAGTTTGTTGTCTTGACAGACTCACTGCCACAGTGAGATCTCCGCCGAGGAAACACTGATCTGTGCCGTTTTTTGCTTCTGACAGAATTCCACCACCTCTAGACACGGACTTTAGCTTCAAATGTGCTGGAGTTCAACTTTAAGTGTCCATTCTCAAACAGCCCTCAACCTATATTAATGTTAATCCCCTGATGACATAATTTTTCATAACAATCATTTTTAATTGGATGTCGCTGGTGTTTGCAGTTTTCCTACTCAGGCTCCGATGGAACTCCAGTCCACGTTGTGCAGCTCAACTTCCTCAAACTCCTGAGCGCCACAGCCAAACAGAGCTTCACCTACCACTGTCTCAACTCTGCAGCCTGGCTGGACAGCGCCACCCACAGCCACCAGTATGCACTGCGCTTCAGAGGGAGTGACGGAGAGGAGCTCAAACAGGAGAACACGCACTACATCAATGCACTGTACGACGGCTGTCAGGTGAGACCAACAGAGGATTATAACTCAAAAAAATGAAAGGAACACGTTGAAAACACATCAGAGCTCAATGTGAAAAAAAATTAAGAGCTTTGCAGGCTGAAAATTTAAGAGGTGATGTCCTTTTGTTCCTAAGACATTGCCCATTATTTGTACCACATTTTTCGGACTATAAGTCGCACTTTTTTCATGGTTTGCGACTTATACTCAGGTGTAACTTGTAATATCTAGGTAAGTTGACTTAAATTCAGAACATTAACTTTATTTGAGTGGATTCAAATAAGTGTTGTTTTTTTATTCAAGCAATATTCGATTTTGTTTGTTATTTTAAGTGCCAAAAGTTGTTGCTTTTCTTCTATAAGTACAAAAAGTCATTCCACTGGCAGATCATTTGATTTGTCAAGTGAAATTTACTCAAATTATGGTCAAACTTTCTTTATCTATCTAATCTTGGCTTTACTAGATTTTGTTTTCTGCAGGGTATTAAAAATATATAATTCCACATGTTGGTTATTTTCACACTGACAGCCACGAGGGGGCGCTCTAGGCTGTGTGTGCCAGTATCTGCTACTCTTATTACTCCTGCACCACTGAAATTTTAAAGTTTAAACATCAACTTATAAAGAGAACTGAGGAAGACTGAACACAAATGCCCCCGAAAAGAAAATCATATTCTGCAGATTACAAGCTGCAAGTGGTGAAATATGCAGCTGAAAACGGTAATCGAGCAGCAGAAAGAAAGTTTGGTGTGGGCAAGAAACTGGTGAGAGACTGTCGAAAAGTGGAGGAAACTCAAACTGCAGTGAAGAAAATGAAAAAAGCTGTTACTGCTTCATGCAAAGCAACGGCCTCCAGAGCACAGCAACAGTGTCCTAAAAACTGCAGCAGATTTCCACGCCGAGGACGACAGTTTGAAGTGCTGAAATGTCTGTTCTTGGTCTCTGATTTTATAAAACAAATTTCCCCCCCCAAAATATGACTTATAATCCAGTTTGCTTTATATGTGTTTTCTACTTCATTGTGCATTTTTTGGCTGGTGCAACTTATACTCCGGAGCGATTTATAGTCCAGAAAATACAGTATTCATGTTGAGATCTGATGCATTTTCAAAGTGTGCCTTTAATTTTTTTGAGCAGTATATATTATATCACAGAGGCATTCAGGAGGTGCGTCCAATTATTACTTCAAGAATAAGTAATAATGTATGGCCATCCTCAACAAAAACTAAAATCAAATTCTGTAAATGCTCATGAGGATCTGCCTCCCTTCTGGGTACAACATCCTGTCACCATGAGCTAAATCCTGTTTGTATTTGAATGGGTTAAGGTCAGGGTTTAGGGAAGTGGACTTATTTAATGTTCTGACCTCAAAAGCATGGAAACACAGCATGTTTATGTGCATACGTGTGTGTGCAGAGTCGCTCGGGACAGGAGAGGACACTGTTGGAACTGGACGCTCCTCACTCTAACTCTCTGCCCATCGTCGATGTGGCCGTCTCTGACTTTGGAAATGGAAACCAGAAGTTTGGGTTCCAGGTGGGTCCTGTCTGCTTCAATGGTTAAGCTGAGAACTTTAAGGACACAGAGCCATGGACACTTTGTACCAGCAGGGAATGAACTGAATCCTATATTTATAACAGATTGACCTTCAGCAGTGTTGTTTTTGCCACATAATTACATGACAGCAGTGATGTCGTGTTGTACATATGAGATATACTGTTGATATGGAGGTGCTCCCAGAACAGCTTTGGTTCCACCAAGCAGCCTGGTATGAGTCAGTTCAGTGCAGCTGCCTCGTGTAGTGTCCCAGATTCTCCAGGCCTCCAGGGGGAGCACAGAGCCATGGGCCATCTGTACGCTTCTTCAAGCACAAAGAAAACACTGCTACATCCAAAACTTCCCTCTCACAAAGCTCACACTAACTGCCTTTAGCCCAGAAGAACATGAAAGGCACTTGGATCCTCTGTCCAAAACTAGTGCAGCTAGAGTTTAGATGGTCCATCTTCTGCTGTGCATCACAGCGGGACATGTCCCTCCAGCCTCTGACCTCAGCGTGAACGATTTCACCTCTGCTGTTCGGCTCCTCTCTCCACATGTGGGTTTAAAGTGGAACTAAAGGCCTTTTATCCACACTAAACTGTGTATATGGTGCTTTAATGGTTTTATCGACTGTTCTTAGTGATTTTTCAGCATCTTTAGTGTAAACTACGTAATACTGCAGTTTCCAGCAGTAGGTGACATCACACAGCACTGCTCTGATTACAGACACATGTTTCTGATACAAACCCCTGGCTGCAAGAGCGCAATCATAGACCATATATATGAGTGGACTAAGCTAAGCCGCCACGTGCCAAACAGGAAGTGCTCCAGGAGGCTCTTCTGGCTCCTTCTTTCCCTTTTTCCCATTGACTCACATTGAGATCTTCTCGCTCCTCTCTCTGGACCTGCTGCTGTGGCCTCGACATTTTGGTCTTAAATTGTTCGTATGAACTCGTGACACAGGATCCTGAATTTTTCATTTCGCTCTTTTGTTCCTAAATCAAGATCTGAACATAAATAACGGACCAATCAGATGCCTTTATTCCCCGAGGTCACTGCCGCCGAGCGTTAGCAACAGGTTTGATTGACAGCTAGCGTGTTTCATTGATAAGTAAGGTCCCTTCCCACTTTCCTGCCCCGATTGACTATTTTTGAAATAAAATGACAAAATATCTCAAACAATTACAATAGCTAACGTTACTAGAATCTTAACTAGCATAATTTAACTAGCATAAAGTAAAGTGAATTTAGTTAAATTGCAAACTTGATTGTTGTTTGCACGTAACAGAACATACAACATAAATCAGTGACTTAAACTTACTATTTAAAGTTTGATGATAAAAGCTAAAAGTTTCCGTATTATTCTCAACATTCACTGTAATCCAGCGGTCCTGCAGGTGCAGAGTATCACAGCACATTTAACGACCTCACTCATGATTGGCTCTTGTGGTTGCTATGATACTCGCGGTTGGATTTCCAAATATGGAGCCTGGCTGCAAATTCGCTCCTGTAACCGCGGTAACGGGAGCCTCATTTGACACACTCACTTAGTCCACTCATATATACGGACTATGGAGGCCATTTGAAGTGCGGATACCTCCTCCTCCCCTCATGCTGCCCTTTAGTCCTCCACACCCCATTTCCCCCATTATTTACTGTGATAATAAACCATCATATTAGACTCATACATGACATTTCTGTGCCCAACGTTAGCTGCTCCACGCTATTTCAATCAGGCATCCCTTTAGTTTGTGGCTCAACCAACCGCAGCCCTTCGCATTTGACGGAAATTCAACAAGTCGTAACGTTCTGGCCGAGGTCCACTGTGTCCGTGTACTGGCCGTACATCTGAGTTTAAATGCGTTTGTGGACGGACTTTAGGCGTGTAGTCCCACTTTAAACAGAGCACTGTGCTCACTTCAGACCAGCTGCATTGAACCACACTGCACAAATGAAATCTCTAATCACAGAATTACATAATATTGTGTTTTGTTTAGTTATTTAATATTTGAGTTTGTTGTTAGTTCTCAGTTTCTGCAGTGTGCTTGTGCCAGTCCTCTTGGTGCAAACAAGGCCTAAGGGGTTACATGCAATAAACCATTTCATACTGTCTTAAGTCAAACCTCATGTTGTTGATTGTTCTGATGTGTAATATATATTGTTGACGGTGCTACGCGTGGCTCCACTGGGAGTGCAGTCTTTGTAAAGGGATCTGGGACATTGCCTGTTCAATTGTGAAGCCTTGTGTTTTTGTATTTTATAACTCTATACAACAGACTGTAACTGTAATTATTTCTTATTGTTCATATTTTTTTATTGAAGGTGAATGTTATTTTAATAAAAGTACAGAATTTACTTTTATATGTGACCAGTTTTTTGCAGGACGTTTTGGTACTTTATTTTTTATAAGTTGAGTCTGGGTTTATCACAGAGCTCAATTCTTCACCACACTATGATTGAGCTTATTTGCTTGTTTGTTTGTGTGGCGAAACAGAAGATTTCCTTGCAAAAGCATTTTATTCATAACTGTTGTTACACTAAAAATTGAGGTATGTCCTTTTTTACTTGTATATTTCTTTTCTCCTGTATATGATATACAGCTCTGGAAAAAAATAAGAGACCACTACAAAATGATCCGTTTCTCTGATTTTACTACTTATAGGTTTGTGTTTGAGTAAAATGAACATTTTTGTTTCATTCTATAAACTACTGACAACATTTCTCCCAAATTCCAAATAAAAATACTGTCATTTAGAGCATTTATTTGAAGAAAATGGCAAATGGTCAAAATAACAAAAAAGATGCAATGTTTTCAGACCTCAAATATTGAGAAGAAAACAAGATCAGATTCATTTTAAAACAACACAATACCAATGTTTGAACTTAGGGAGAGTTCAGAAATCAATATTTGGAGGAATAATCATAATAATGATGAACACAGCAGTGGTTTTTCTCCTTTTCCTCCTTAAATCAGATGTGGTTCAGGTGATCTCCTCATCAGTGCCTCATGGAGCAGAATGAGGTGTGTTTGTGTTGGAATTCAACAGACGCTGGAATGAAACGACCGTCACACATGTAGAGACGCTGATTTCAGAAAAAAAATGCAGTGGTCTCTTATGTTTTTTTCCAGAGCTGTAGATAAGTTGGTGGAATTGGCCAACTCCACTGACTGGCCCTTGATTTTGTAGAGTCATGGAAGTCCTCCTCATCCAAGTGTCACAATACGATATCGTCACGGTCTGAACCTCACGGTACGATATTTATTGCAAGATCGAGGGAAAGCTCATGATATTACGATATTCTACATAATAACAAGACTGACATTATAAAATGCTTCAGTCATTTGGTACAATATTTATTGTCATTAGGGATGGAACGAAATCCAAATCTCTCTGTACCAGATTTTCACCATAAACATCTCACCGTACCAGATTTAATGCAATAACGAAACTGCGAATCTGCGACTTTTTCCTCTAAAAATGCCTTCACAAGACTTAATCCAAAGAATGAAGATGTAAAAGTGCTTAGAACAGTTATTTCTTCATGTCGTCTGCACTGAAACGGAGCAAAGGATCATGGTCTATGTAGTTCCCTCTGTTTTTTAGCTATTTCTGCATCAGAACTGTTCATTTAAGCAAAGAGACTTGTGATTCGATATATTGTGATGCTCCACGATATTATTGTGAGACCTTTGACGATACGATATCACCATATTCGGTCCATATACGCTGTGATTCGGTGAGTGTTCATATAACATATCCTTATATCAATATTGTGTCCTTATAGAATTGTGCAGAATGATTAGAACCCGTTTCTTTGCAGGGCTCGGGGCTCGGTGCATCCCTGCACTGCTGCACCAGTGTGTGGAAGTCCTCCTCACTGTAGATCATCACTGAAACTTTGATGAGGGGTTTGAACACAGCTCATTTACCTTTGCGCCGTGAAACATGGAGCTCCTGAAATATGCACGAGACGCTGTGTAAACCGTAAAAGACCTGTCATGATAACCAGGAGCGGCGTGGAGGAGAAAGACGGACTGTTCGGGGTCTTCGCTCCTCAGTCCGCTCTTCATCGGGCTCCAGATGTTCTCGAAGATGTTCTCCGAGACGTTCCTTCAGGTTCTTCTCGTGGTGGCCACCTTCAAACTCTGTCAGGTAAGGGTTTTGGATGAAGTTCTTTAGACGTGGGTTGTTCTCACCTGCATTTACTTGAGAAATTGTGCTTTTCTAACGTCATACTTTTACTCCTACGTCAGAAATATTTTGATTGCAGAAACAGTAAGTTGTATGGATTTATGTTGATGATATGAAATGATTTGAACCATTGTGTTTCTTGCTCCTTCAGATATGATTTTGGCAAATGTTTGTATGTGTCCTTTGAAAATACCAGATTTGGTGCACTATTTCATTATTAAAGGTTGTGTACTTCAAAGTATTCCCAAATATGTATTCCTACTTGAGGAATTTCTTGGACAACTACTTTATATTTTTATTTGAGTACTATTCTTTTGAAATAATGTGACTCTTACTTTAAACATGGTTTAGTCTGGGTTTGGACCTGATTTAGCCCTGGTTTAGTCTGGGTTTAGCCCTGGTTTAGTCTGGGTTTAGACCTGATTTAGTCCTGGTTTAGTCTGGGTTTAGCCCTGGTTTAGTCTGGGTTTAGACCTGATTTAGCCCTGGTTTAGTCTGGTGTTTAGCCCTGGTTTAGTCTGGGTTTAGACCTGATTTAGTCCTGGTTTAGTCTGGGTTTAGACCTGGTTTAGTTTGGGTTTAGCCCTGGTTTAGTCTGGGTTTAGCCCTAGTTTAGTCTGGGTTTAGACCTGATTTATCCCTGGTTTAGTCTGGGTTTAGACCTGATTTAGCCCTGGTTTAGTCTGAGTTTAGACCTGATTTAGTCCTGGTTTAGTTTGGGTTTAGCCCTGGTTTAGTCTGGGTTTAGCCTTAGTTTAGTCTGGGTTTAGACCTGATTTAGCCCTGGTTTAGTCTGAGTTTAGACCTGATTTAGTCCTGGTTTAGTCTGGGTTTAGACCCAGTTTAGTCTGGGTTTAGACCTGATTTAGCACTGGTTTAGTCTGGGTTTAGCCCTGATTTAGCCCTGGTTTAGTCTGGGTTTAGACCCAGTTTAGTCTGGGTTTAGACCTGATTTAGCACTGGTTTAGTCTGGGTTTAGCCCTGGTTTAGTCTGGGTTTAGCCTTAGTTTAGTCTGGGTTTAGACCTGATTTAGCCCTGGTTTAGTCTGAGTTTAGACCTGATTTAGTCCTGGTTTAGTCTGGGTTTAGACCCAGTTTAGTCTGGGTTTAGACCTGATTTAGACCTGGTTTAGTCTGGGTTTAGCCCTGGTTTAGTCTGGGTTTAGACCTGGTTTAGTCTGGGTTTAGACCTGGTTTAGTCTGGGTTTAGCTCTGGTTTAGTCTGGGTTTAGACCTGGTTTAGTCTGGAATTAGTCAGGAATGTCTTGGGGGGGTAATTTAAAAGCAATAACTCCTGTGATAAAAAAAAGAAAAAAGAAAAAAAAAGAAAAATCCTTTTCAAACACATAATGATTCTAGACCCAGAGTTGAATAAAATATAAAGTGCAGCCGGCGTTAGTTAAATCAAACCTTTAATTCACCATTATTTAGAAACATGGAAGATTTATATCATTACTTATTAAACTGCTGCGATACATGAAAGTGTTCAGAACAAGACTTAAAGGGCCACGTTCAGCTCTTCTCTGACCTGTGAACCTGAAAACTACAGCTTCATGACATCACAAGGTGGAACAGAGCGTCATGAGCTTTGGAGATGTGTCATACACGAGCTTTAACGATTTAATAATTTTCTACTTTAGCCCAGGTTTAGTCTGGTGTTTACACCTGGTTTAGTCTGGGTTTAGACCTGGATTAGTCTGGGTTTAGCCCAGGTTTAGTCTGGTGTTTACACCTGGTTTAGTCTGGGTTTAGAACTGGATTAGTCTGGGTTTAGACCTGGTTTAGTCTGGGTTTAGACCTGGTTTAGTCTGGGTTTAGTCTGGGTTTAGACCTGGTTTAGTCTGGGTTTAGACCTGGTTTAGTCTGGGTTTAGACCTGGTTTAGTCTGGGTTTAGTCTGGTGTTTAGACCTGGTTTTGTCTGGGTTTAGACCTGGTTTAGTCTGGGTTTAGACCTGGTTTAGTCTGGGTTTAGACCTGGTTTAGTCTGGGTTTAGTCTGGGTTTAGACCTGGTTTAGTCTGGGTTTAGACCTGGTTTAGTCTGGGTTTAGACCTGGTTTAGTCTGGGTTTAGTCTGGTGTTTAGACCTGGTTTAGTCTGGGTTTAGACCTGGTTTAGACCTGGTTTAGTCTGGGTTTAGACCTGGTTTAGTCTGGGTTTAGACCTGGTTTAGACCTGGTTTAGTCTGGGTTTAGACCTGGTTTAGACCTGGTTTAGTCTGGGTTTAGACCTGGTTTAGTCTGGGTTTAGACCTGGTTTAGTCTGGGTTTAGACCTGGTTTAGTCTGGGTTTAGACCTGGTTTAGACCTGGTTTAGTCTGGGTTTAGACCTGGTTTAGACCTGGTTTAGACCTGGTTTAGTCTGGGTTTAGACCTGGTTTAGTCTGGGTTTAGACCTGGTTTAGTCTGGGTTTAGACCTGGTTTAGACCTGGTTTAGTCTGGGTTTAGACCTGGTTTAGTCTGGGTTTAGACCTGGTTTAGACCTGGTTTAGACCTGGTTTAGTCTGGGTTTAGACCTGGTTTAGTTTGCGTTTAGACCTGGTTTAGTCTGGGTTTAGACCTGGTTTAGTCTGGGTTTAGTCTGAGTTTAGTCTGGGTTTAGACCTGGTTTAGTCTGGGTTTAGACCTGGTTTATATCTGGTTTAGTCTGGGTTTAGACCTGGTTTAGACCTGGTTTTGTCTGGGTTTAGACCTGGTTTAGTTTGCGTTTAGACCTGGTTTAGTCTGGGTTTAGACCTGGTTTAGTCTGGGTTTAGACCTGGTTTAGACCTGGTTTAGTCTGGGTTTAGACCTTGATTAGTCTGGGTTTAGACCTGGTTTAGACCTGGTTTAGTCTGGGTTTAGACCTTGATTAGTCTGGGTTTAGACCTGGTTTAGACCTGGTTTAGACCTGGTTTAGACCTGGTTTAGTCTGGGTTTAGACCTGGTTTAGACCTGGTTTAGTCTGGGTTTAGACCTGGTTTAGACCTGGTTTAGACCTGGTTTAGTCTGGGTTTAGACCTGGTTTAGACCTGGTTTAGACCTGGTTTAGTCTGGGTTTAGACCTGGTTTAGTCTGGGTTTAGACCTGGTTTAGTCTGGGTTTAGACCTGGTTTAGACCTGGTTTAGACCTGGTTTAGTCTGGGTTTAGACCTGGTTTAGACCTGGTTTAGACCTGGTTTAGTCTGGGTTAAACCTGGTTTAGACCTGGTTTAGACCTGGTTTAGACCTGGTTTAGACCTGGTTTAGTCTGGGTTTAGACCTGGTTTAGACCTGGTTTAGACCTGGTTTAGTCTGGGTTTAGACCTGGTTTAGACCTGGTTTAGACCTGGTTTAGACCTGGTTTAGACCTGGTTTAGACCTGGTTTAGTCTGGGTTTAGACCACACTGCTCCACTCTATCAAACTCTCCTTCCTCTTTTGCCTCATCTCACTTAATTCCTATGTCTCTCTCTCGTTCCTGCCCCCTCTCCTTCTCTTCCTCTCTTCTCTCCTACTCTCCCTTTCCCTCTCTTCTCTTTCTGCCTCTCTCTCCTTCTCTCCCTCTCTTGTCCCTCTCTCTCTTCTCCTCCTCTCTTCTCTCTCTTTCTCTCCCTCTGCTCTCTCCCTCTCTCTTTGTGGTGAGTGTAAGTGGTGTCACCTCTCTTCCTTCTCTCTCCCTTCCTCCCTTCCCATCTCCTCTCTCTCCCTCCTTTCCTCCCTCCTTCTCTCTCTCTCCTCCCTCCTTCCCTCTCTCCTCTCAGTTTAAGTGTCACATCTCTCCTCTCTCTCTTCTCTTCCTTTCTTCCCTCCTTCTCTGTCAAGTGCAAGTGGTGTCACCTGTCTCCTTCTCTCTCTTTTCTCTCCCTCTCTTCTCTCCTTCCCTCTCTCTGTCTCTCTGTTGTGGTTGTAAGTAATATCTCTTCTCTCCTTTTTCTCTTCTCTCCCTCCTTTCCTCCTTCTCTCTGAGTGTAAGTGGTGTCACCGCTCTCCTTCTCCCTCTCTTCTCTCTCTCTGTCTCTCCCTCTCTTCCCTCCCTCCTTCTCTGTGGTGGTTGTAAGTGGTGTCACCTCTCTCTCCTTCTTTCTCTTCTCTCTCTCTCTCCTTCCCTCCTTCTCTGTGGTGGCTGTAAGTGGTGTCACCTCTCCTCTCCTCCCTCCCTCGTTCTCTGTGGTTCTAAGTGGAGGTGTGTGAAATATTGATGGTGCGGAGTGTCTCGCTTCGGGCGAGTGATGAAAAATCCATGTGTGTCCTGAAGGCGTCTCACAGAACAGCAGCTCCGGAGTGCACTGCTCAAGAGCACAAGGGCACCGCTAACAGGAGGGCAAGAGAGGAGAGGGGGAGGAGAGGAGGAGAGGAGAGAGGGAGGAGAGAGGGGCTCAAGAGCACAAGGGCACCGCTAACAGGAGGGCAAGAGAGGAGAGGGGGAGAGGAGAGAGGGAGGACAGGAGAGAGGGAGGAGAGAGGGGCTCAAGAGCACAAGGGCACCGCTAACAGGAGGGCAAGAGAGGAGAGGGGGAGTGGAGTGAGTGAGGAGAGAGGGAGGAGAGAGGGGCTCAAGAGCACAAGGGCACCGCTAACAGGAGGGCAAGAGAGGAGAGGGGGAGAGGAGAGAGGGAGGAGAGAGGGAGGAGAGAGGGGCTCAAGAGCACAAGGGCATCGCTAACAGGAGGGCAAGAGAGGAGAGGGGGAGGAGGAGGAGAGGAGAGAGGGAGGAGAGGAGAGAGGGAGGAGAGAGGGGCTCAAGAGCACAAGGGCACCGCTAACAGGAGGGCAAGAGAGGGAGAGAGGGAGGAGAGGAGGAGGAGAGGAGAGAGGGAGGAGAGAGGGGCTCAAGAGCACAAGGGCACCGCTAACAGGAGTGCAAGAGAGGGAGAGAGGGAGGAGAGGAGAGAGGGAGGAGAGGAGGAGAGGGAGGAGAGGAGAGAGGGAGGAGAGAGGGAGGAGAGAGGGAGGGAGGAGAGGAGGAGAGGGAGGAGAGAGGGAGGAGAGGAGGAGAGAGGGAGGAGAGAGGGAGGAGAGGAGGAGAGGAGAGAGGGAGGAGAGGGGGAGGAGAGGAGGAGAGGAGAGAGGGAGGAGAGGAGGAGAGAGGGAGGAGAGGAGGAGAGGAGAGAGGGAGGAGAGGAGGAGAGGAGAGAGGGAGGAGAGGAGGAGAGGAGAGAGGGAGGAGAGAGGGAGGAGAGGAGAGAGGGAGGAGAGGAGAGAGGGAGGAGAGGAGACAGGGAGGAGAGGAGAGAGGGAGGAGAGAGAGATGAGAGAGGGAGGAGAGGAGGAGAGGAGAGAGGGAGGAGAGAGGGAGGAGAGGAGGAGAGAAGAGAGGGAGGAGAGAGGGAGGAGAGAGGGAGGAGAGGAGAGAGGGAGGAGAGAGGGAGGAGAGGAGAGAGGGAGGAGAGAGGGAGGAGAGGAGAGAGGGAGGAGAGAGGAAGGAGAGGAGAGAGGGAGGAGAGGAGAGAGGGAGGAGAGGAGAAAGGGGCTCAAGAGCACAAAGGCACCACAAACAGGAGGACGAGAGAGGAGAGGGGGAGGAGAGGAGGAGAGGAGAGAGGGAGGAGAGGAGAGAGAGGAGAGGAGGAGGAGAGAAAAGACTGTGTGAGGAGAAGAGAGAAGGGCTCAAGAGCACAAAGGCACCGCAAACAGACCTACAGGAGGAGAGAGGGGTGGAGGAGAGGAGAGAAAGAGAGGACCGGTAGACAGATGTATTGAAGGTGAAATATAGTGGAGAGAAGAGAGGATGGTGAAAAGACGAGCGAAATGGATGGAGGAAAAATACGGAGCATGGAGGGAGAAGTGAAGATGGGCGGAAAGAGAGGAGAGATTGAGGATGAAATGGTGGGAAAAAGAGGGGAATAGGAGAGAGAAAGGAGAGGAGATGATGAGGGGGAAAGAGAGGAGAAGAAGGAGAAAGAAAGTGTTCTGACAGGCCTGTAGGAGCTGCTGTGACCACATGAGGGCGCTGTTGCTTCAGCACATCCACAGTGTTTCTGCTGTGGAGAGTTTCACTGTGAACCTGAAGCCCGAACACGATCACACACAAACTGATTAAAGGAGCTGAATGTCGCCTCGTACGTAGAATAATGTTTGAAATAAAACTAACCTTGCGTCACATGAACTGTCGCATGTTGAGGGACTATTTTCTCATATATCAGTCCGCCGCTGCTGCTCAGACAGAAATCCTTTAAATGCAAAGTTGGTTTTACTTCTAAAATTATTCTCTGGACACAGACGTTCACAGGGACAGTCTGGAGTTCTCATAGTTTCCTCGGGTCTGTGGAGTGGGTCAGACTGTTTTTAGTGGCAGGACGACTATGGCCATTGACATGCACTAGCCTAGCACCAGCGACCTCTGCAAATACAAGGACTGGATGGAGGATTTAAAAACGTGTCTCCACACGTCTCCAACACTCTGGCTCACGAGGAAATGAGGAACTATGTCCAAAACTCCAAACTGTCCCTTTAAAGTTTATAAAAGCGTAACCTGCAGATGGGCACACACAGTTTGTCTCATTCTCAGTTTATGGACAGACTCATGTGAAGCTCAGAACCTCCAGAATCTCCTCCCTGAGCTGCAGAGGCTGCACTAGCTCATGGCTGACTCATGGTTTGCTGGCGTTTAGGGAGTGTTCAGATCAGAGAGAGACATTTTAGGTTTAAACACACTCGATTTCAGCTTTGAAACTGGGAACACAAATGAGAGACTCATCTGAGGCTCATTCTGCTTCTGATTGGATAATTGTCCCGAGTGCCAAAACACTAAATTATAACATAAACATAAAACATTTTTTGCAGTTAAGAATAAATCAACATAAAAATGGGATCAGTAAATGCTGCATTTGAATAGTTCTGTTTACCACAGTGTTTCTGTGGGGCCGCAGCTGATGAAATATCAAATCAAGTCCCTGTAAGAGCTCAGCAGCAGGAGCCTGTGGGTTTGATGAGACAGACACAATAGTGCTTCACTCTGGCACTGGAGCTGTGTGTTTGGAGGTTCACATGAGCTCACTGTTCATCCTCAGAGACTAGGGCTGGAACAATAACCGAAATATGGTGATATCGTATCGTCAAAGGTCTCGCAATAATATCGTGGAGCGTCACAATATATCGAATCACAAGTCTGAATAGTTCTGATGCAGAAATAGCTAAAAATCAGAGGGAACTACATAGACCATGATCCTTTGCTCCGTTTCAGTGCAGACGACATGAAGAATTAACTGTTCTAAGCACTTTGAAATCTTCATTCTTTGGATTAAGTCTTGTGAAGCATTTTTCGAGGAAAAAGGAGCAGATTCACCACAAAATATTGTAATAAATATGGTACAGTGAGATGTTTATGGTGAAAATATCGTATCGTGAGACTTGGATATCGTTCCACATTTATCAGAGACTCGGGCTGCCACAGTTGCCCCGGGGCAGACTGACAGCCCCACGATGAGGCACTTTTCTGTTTGTTTTCATGTTCTTCACTGAACACGTTCACTCCTGCAGGAAAACCCAAGTGTTCTCAGGGAAAGTGGAAGATGAATGTTAAAGACACGTGTAGAAAACATTCCCGCGTGTCACAGGAGAGAGCGGATTCTTCCTGCAGGGCCGCGGGATCCAAGAGGAACGTCGCTGCTCAACACGGACACTTTCGGAAACACGGAGAAAACATCACACTCCCCATTGTTACAGTAGAGAACGCAGTCATTCCTCCTGCAGGGAACGGGGCTGTGCATTCTTTCATTTCTACTGAACGACACAGAGAGAGAGAGAGAGAGAGAGGAAGAGGAGGGGAGTGAGGAAGAGAGAGACAGGAGAGAGAGGAAGAGGAGGGGTGTGAGGAAGAGAGGGAGAGGAGAGAGAGGAAGAGGAGGAGAGAGAGAGAGAGGAAGAGAGAGAGGAGAGAGAGGAAGAGGAGGAGAGTGAGGAAGAGAGAGAGAGGAGAGAGAAGAAGAGGAGGAGAGAGCAAGTGAGAGAAGAGAGAGAGAGGAGGAGGGGGAGAGAGGAAGAGAAGAGAGGAAGAGAAGAAAGAGAGAGTTGGAAACAGAGAGAGAAAAAGAAGAGGAGAGAGAGAGGAAGAGATAGAGAGGAGGAAAAGGAGAGAGAGGCAGAGGAGGAGACGGAGAGAGGAAGAGGAGAGAGAGACTGTGGAGGAGAGAGAGAAAGAGGAGAGCGAGGAAGAGGAGGAGATAGAGAGAAAGGGAGAAGAGAGAGGAGAGAAGAGGAAAAGGAGGAGAGAGAGTAAGAGGAGAGAGTAGAGGAGAGAGAAAAGAAAAGAAAGCGGAAGAGAAAGAGGGGAGAGAGGAAGAAGAGGACAGAGAGAAGAAGCCGAGCGAGGAGAGAGTGAGAAGAGAGAGAGAGGAAGAGGAGAAGAGAGTGACAGAGGAGAGAGAGGAGAAGAGGAGAGAGAGGAAGAAGTTGAGCGAGGAGAGAGGAAGCGAGAGAGGAAGAGGAGAGAGAGGAAAAGGAGGAGAGAGAGGAAGAGGAGAGTGAAAGATTGAGAGAGGAGAAAGAGACGAGGAGAGAGGAAGAAAAGGAGAGAGAGAAGAAGCCGAGAGAGGGGAAGAGGAGAGCGAAAGATTGAGAGAGAGGAGAAAAACAGAGGAGGAGAGAGAGGAAGAAGCCGAGCGAGGAGAGAGTGAGAGGAGCTGGCAGGAGGGAGGAGGGGAGCTGGTGTGTGGATAAATGAAGGCAGCAGCAACACGGCAACGCACACGGCAACGGGAAAACCATCCGGACTCACCATGGACGCACCTACGCAGCGATTCCCGATCTGACCAGGAATCCGCTCACACACACACACACACACACACACTCCATTTAGCACTTCACCGACCAGCGCGGATGGAATTTACCGGGAATTAACACGGGCTCGGCATGACATGACGACCGGCCGCTTCGGAGATCCTCGGAGACCCACGGATGGAATTACACGCGGAGAATGAGGCAATTTATAGCCGCCCAGCCTGGTTTTTATAGCAGGAAAAATCAATACGCCAATGCTATTTTTGCCCGAGAAAAATGAGCTGCTCCGAACGTTCCGTGCGTGAGGAAAAGTGACCAGGGCGCATTTATCCTGAGCTAAATTGGATTCACACGTTGTTCCCGCTGGTGTTCGGAAAACTGGGACAAAAGCGGCGAGGCGGCGTCTAGACGGCCGGACATGTCCCCCAGAATTTTCGGACAGGAAGCCGGACTGATTTGAAGATAAAAAGTCGACGGGAAAGCGAGGAAAAATACACCGATTTTGAATTCGAAAGGAAATTTTTGAAAAAGAATTTTGGAATTTGACTCCAGCTTGTGCGTTTTGTGTTCGGAAATTTGTTCAAGAAAGTGTGGACTGATTCGATTTTGCCATTTGTGAACTCAATATACATAGGAGGATTACTCCAACTATCCCAACTATCGGCGACAAAATTTAAGGATTTTTCCGCTTGAAAATTTGAAAACTGGAATATTTTTGGAATAATTTAACCTTGTATCCCAAGGGACTTAAAACAGTAGGCAGATTATTTTTTAAAGCGGCATAAAAGTTGAATGAGAAATATATTTTAGTGCAGAAAAGACATTTACGGACAATTTGGTGGAAAAAAAACAGGATTTTGTCTTGAATTTTAAAATTTGGTGGCGTGAACTGTTTTTGGACATCCCTGTTTATCCGTCGCGGCGTAGAATCTGTGTAGGAGCTTATTAAAATTGCGTGAGAAATTGATTTTTTGGAAAGACTAAACTGAAGAAAAAAGTCAAAAAGTTAAAAAAAACAACAGAATTCTCTTAAAATTGAAAGGACTTTATGGACACCCCTGCCGCGTACCCTTCCTCGTCGCATGTAGCTGTCTTTAAATAAAGTTGAATTATATTTTTTGGTAAAACAATATTTTTCCGGATTATAATTTGGACATGTCCTGGCGTCGCCCGCTCCTCCGTTGCCTCTAGTGCCGCCTCTGCTCACAGCGCGACACAACAGCAGCTCGTACAGAGGTTTTTCCGGAAGCGGGCGAGGATGAGCGTTCCCATGCTGAAGATCGGGGCGGTGCTCAGTACGATGGCCATGGTGACCAACTGGATGTCCCAGACGCTGCCCTCCCTCGTGGGGCTCAACGGCACAATGCCAGAGGGGACCGCCGAGAGATTTGTCAGCGTGAGTTTTAGTTTTTACAGTCGGTCGTGTAGGAACAGTCGCGGGTAAAGGCCAAGAATAGGGTTGGGTGGTATCCAAATTTTGATACCGTTAAATCTTCTCAGCATTTTACTGGAATATACGGTATTACCGTGACTTGCCCACACTTTTTCGGCATGTGAGCTACTTATAAAATTATCAAGTCAAAATGGTCTACCTGCTACAAAAAGGCAAATCATTTATTTATTTAGAAATATATTGAAAATCAGTCATGGTGGAACAGTGCTTGGACTTAATGAGTTCATAAATAAATACGTTTTTATAGATCTATCTCTATTTTATCTGATAAATGTTAATTTAAGCTTAAAATAAGCCAAACAAACAGTAGTGCACTGAAACACTCTGCGCCCCTTTTTGGACCCTCACCCACAGTTTGAGAACCTTTCTTTAAGAGAACTTCCCCTGGCACCTTACACAAAACTGTGAAGAAAGTGAAGGAAGTGGATTTTTAAACCTGTTTCACTGGAGTTACATGATCTCATTGGTTTTACAGCGGTATTTACCCTCTGCACGTTTACCAAACGCACAACGTGACAAATACAGATTCCTACATGTCACAGTACACCTGCTCTGTGCTGTACCTCTGCTCTGTGCTGTAACCTGCTCTGTGCTGTACACCTGCTCTGTGCTGTACACCTGCTCTGTGCTGTACACCTGCTCTGTGCTGTAGACCTGCTCTGTGCTGTACACCTGCTCTGTGCTGTACACCTGCTCTGTGCTGTACACCTGCTCTGAGCTGTACACCTGCTCTGTGCTGTACACCTGCTCTGTGCTGTACACCTGCTCTGTGCTGTAGACCTGCTCTGTGCTGTACACCTGCTCTGTGCTGTACACCTGCTCTGTGCTGTAGACCTGCTCCGTGCTGTACACCTGCTCTGTGCTGTAGACCTACTCTGTGCTGTACACCTGCTCCGTGCTGTACACCTTGTACACCTGCTCTGTGCTGTAGACCTGCTCTGTGCTGTAGACCTGCTCTGTGCTGTACACCTGCTCTGTGCTGTACACCTTGTACACCTGCTCTGTGCTGTAGACCTGCTCTGTGCTGTAGACCTGCTCTGTGCTGTACACCTGCTCTGTGCTGTAGACCTGCTCTGTGCTGTACACCTGCTCTGTGCTGTAGACCTGCTCTGTGCTGTACACCTGCTCTGTGCTGTAGACCTGCTCTGTGCTGTACACCTGCTCTGTGCTGTAGACCTGCTCTGTGCTGTACACCTGCTCTGTGCTGTAGACCTGCTCTGTGCTGTACACCTGCTCTGTGCTGTAGACCTGCTCTGTGCTGTACACCTGCTCTGTGCTGTAGACCTGCTCTGTGCTGTACACCTGCTCTGTGCTGTAGACCTGCTCTGTGCTGTACACCTGCTCTGTGCTTTACACCTGCTCTGTGCTGTACACCTGCTCTGTGCTGTAGACCTGCTCTGAGCTGTACACCTGCTCTGTGCTGTAGACCTGCTCTGTGCTGTACACCTGCTCTGTGCTGTACACCTGCTCTGTGCTGTACACCTGCTCTGTGCTGTAGACCTGCTCTGTGCTGTACACCTGCTCTGTGCCAACAGTGTAACATAAATTTAGATGAGTTTTTACTTTGCGTTTCGTCCTGCTCTTCTAATAAGCGCACAGGGAGGGATCTGGTGTGCGCTGTATGTGGGGAGGAGAGAGTGTGAAAAGGTGAGGCAGATGGACAGGTAAAAGTTTTAAAAAGTTTAACCTGCCTCGAGATACATGCTGGGCGCTCGTGTGGAGCAGCACATCACCACACGAGCTGCAGAGAGACGCCCCGCGCTCCTGCACACCAGTACGAGTTTATTACCAACAGCAGCGGCCAAAATGAAATATGATCGCACTTCAGATCAGACCTCGAGTCCGAGACAAGACCGAGTCCAAACACAGTCGAGTCCGAGACAAGACCAAGACCATAAAAAACAATCTTGAGGCTGGTCTCGAGACCAAGACCAGTCTCGAGTACTACACTACGATCTACCTTGGCGATCGACTGTTAGATCGTGATCGATGTATTGGGCATCCCTGTCCTAAACCATTCAGAAACAGAATAGCAGCTTTATATTTGAAGATGAGGCACAAGTTCTGATCAAACCAAACTTCACCACCGCGTATCTCCCTCCATTTAAAGATCTGAGACACCCCAAGACAAGAAAAGCGCAGAAGAGGCAGATTCCGGGGTCAAGCAAAATAAGTCCTGGGCAGCAAAACTCTCGTTGGCGCTCAGTCCACATGCGCAATCGATTTTCTGCACCTTATTTAGCGTATATACAAGCAAAAAAAAAAGTTCAGTTGCAAAATATCTCCCGGTCTTCAACGTGCAATAAGTTTCATAGTAGTAGTCATGGCGTTAAATACAGGCAATTGAATGCAGTATATAAGATTATTGGCTAAGTGCCTCTACTTGCTATAGACGGGGTTTGAGCAATTAAAATCGTACGATCTTGCAAGTGAACATCATAACGATGTGAGCTTGATTTAAACCTGTGGGTTGTGGCTAAATTGCAACTGGGCAACAATAATAATGAATAACAAACCCTTATATATACACAATTTATAAGTAACTTGAACAAATATCTTAATCTGTCACTGCTCATGCTTTTCTCAAAACATTCTAAAAAAAATCCCCAACAATTTCTCAACAATTATCGAATTCTTCATCTGCCACTACTCATACATTCTTAAAAAATCATTTAGTTTCTTCCTCAACCAGTAGTCCAGTGAGTAAAGTAGTAGATTAGCACATCTTGAGGGTGTGTGTTAGCAAAATAAAACTAGGTAACATGGGAAGGAATAGATAAGTGAAAATATAACTAAAAATCAGACTTACTGTCAATGATTTCATGCTCCAATTTTTTGATATTTTCCAGTGTAAACAGCACGCGACTTATTTTGCAGCCTAATACAACGCGAGCGAGACCGGGAGTTTTGTTTGCCAGGACTCATTTCACTCGACACTGGAATAAAAAGTCCTTGGCGTGTGATATTTCCCACTGCAGCATGTTGTATCTGACAGACCCGCGCTCTCGGCACTCGGAGAAGTTACCGTCTCCTCCGTGAAAGTCTGACTTCGCCCTCGAGCGGGAACTTTCTCCTCTTCAGCGCCTCGTCCCCTCTCGACTCTCGGCTTCAATAAAACATCTCCGTCGCAAACTTTTGGGCTCAGCATCACACACGAAGCGTCAGTCAGGTTTTTTTCTTCTTCCTCGCTGCGTGTGGATGAATATTTCCGAGCTTAGCGACTGTGGTGGATCTCTGGCCTGACGCAGGGTCGTAGCTCCGTCAACATTTGCGTCTCTCCCCTGTCATTCGGCCTGAAGCTGAAATGCTCCTAATATATCAGGTCCTTATGCAGATTTTTTAAATGACGGTTATGAAACTGAAACCGCTGCTACTTTTTGATACCTCGGTATTCCATATTACCGTATTACCGCCCAACCCTAATATGTACTGATACTTCGCAGGTACTGATACTTCGTCAGTATTCCCTGGGGGTGTGATGCTAACTGGAGGCTCTGCTCTGTCTGAAGTTCGGTTACTTAAATTAGACTGAGCTTTGTTTTAACACAATCTGACCACACACTGCAAAAAACAAAATCTAGTTAAGTTAAAATGACTTGGATTAATAAAGTTTAACCATGATTTGAGTAAATCTCACTTGAGAAGTAAAATTATCTGCCAGTGCAATAAGATTTTTGTATTTAAAATATGAAAATACATCTTACTATACTAAGAAGAAAGAAAGAAAATCAAATGTTGCTTGAATTAAGAAAAAAAACACTTATTCCACTGGCAGATAATTTCACTTGTCAATATGAATCTACTCAAATAAAGTAAAATGTTCTTAATTTAAGTCATTTGAACTTACACAGACCTTGCTTTTTTCCAGTGTAAAGGTTTGATTTAGTTGGAGCTACAAAATGTGGATGATTTTTGTGCTGTCAACCCAGTCTCTCACCTTTCTGTTAAAAATCAAACACCTAAACAGGACCATGAATGCTCGTGTTGATCGCAGACGCCTGAAAATGTGTGGTTTAAATCCATTTTTGGATTTGTCTGGCCTTCAAAACTTTTTGCAGTGTGTCACTATGGTAACTGCTGAACATTCTGTGTTATTAGCTTCTTTTTTCAGACCAAGAGTTTGTTTTCAGACCTGACAGTTTGGACTGCTCCCTGTGGTCTTCTGCAGAGGAAGGTCACTAGGGGTGTAACGATATCCAAGTCTCACAGTACGATGGCATCACAGTATGAACCTCACAGTACGATATTTATTGCGATATCGTGGGAAAGCTCACGATATTACGATATTCTACATAATAACAAGACTGACATTATAAAACGCTTTGACCAGTCATTTGGTACAACATTTATTGTCATTAGGGATGGCACAATATCCAAATCTCTCCGTACGATATTTTTACCATATAGACTCTTTTAGGGCAGAAATGATATTTTTTAAAAAGCTGCATGCACCTTTCTGGCAACAGAAGTGTCATTGTTCCTCATTCATTCTGATACATTCAGACTGAACATGGGCAGAAGACAGAGATAAAAACATTTCCAGCACCAAAATGTCATTATTCTGTGTGTGTTTGTCAGAATCGATATTCTACTGGCGGACGAAAGTTTTAAAGTTTTACTCACTGATCACACAAGGTTCTGGCAGTCGGACACCGTTTGTCGAAGTCGGCTTGATGAGGAAATATTCATGATCTTTTGGCAATAATAATAATAATTTCACAGAGCTCGACAAGCCGCTGAGTTCTGCTGTATTTCTGTTGCCAACTTGCGCAACCGAGCCTACATCATCACTGTTTACTAACACTAAGGGGTCTATCATCCCATGGTACGATATTTATTGCAATATTTTGTGGTGAATCTGCTACTTTTTCCTCTAAAAATGCCTTCACAAGACTTAATCCAAAGAATGAAGACGTAAAAGTGCTTAGAACAGTTATTTCTTCATGCCGTCTGCACTGAAACGGAGCAAAGGATCATGGTCTATGTAGTTCCCTCTGTTTTTTTAGCTATTTCTGCATCAGAACTATTCATTTAAGAGACTTGTGATTCGATATATTGTGATGGGCCACCATATTATTATCCTATTATTATTATTATACTATCATCCATAGTGGTCACGGGATGTTGCTGTGACGTGTCCACTCAGCTCATTTAAACAGGTTTAGGTGCTGTCTTACATTTATGCTCCTGTTCTATTTTATCTTTTGGGTGGACGAGTAACTGCCTGAATTTTCTGTACGGTTTCATCGGTGTGTTGATATTGTGTTGTGTGACGTCATATATTAATTACACCTCTAACGTAATGTCACTACAAAGTAAGTGACATTTGATTGACATTTGATTGACAAATTGATTTCACCTCTTTTTTTCCATCGCGATTCTGTCATTCTCGCTCACGCACACAGACGTCCAGTCCACAGCCGCACATACATGTCAGTGGGGGGTACACTGTGGAGCAGGGGGTCTGCAAAGTGCGATCAGGCGACAGTTGTGCTTAACCCTGTGGGGTGTGGAGCTCTGTAACGGTCCTTTCGCCTGTGGTCACCCGACGGTCTACGTGGGCTCCTTTCCCCACACTTGGAACGGTAACAAAGCCCGGTAGCCTCACCCTCCCCCAGCACAATAAATGGGCCAGAACCCAAGGAGGTCCCTTATGATCGGGGGGGCATCACTGTCTGAGGGGTCGCCACACGATGCTACTTGATCTGTGGGAAACACTGGTATTGATAATGTCTCCTGATCTGGCCATTAAAAATACTTTATGAATGTGCAGCATGTTTTACAGCTGCAGGAGCAACCATGCAACATCACAGTTTGTTAGTAGTAGTTTAATCCAAGACAACAAACATAAAAATGAATTTTGATTTCATAGTAAAAAAAAAACAACAAAAGCTTTTAAAAAGTACCTTGCCCCACCTAAACCTAAAATGGTATTGATTCTATTTCTCATTCTCTTCTTTCAATAACCAGAAGTGAGCAGCCGAAAATTTGAAAAAGAATTCGACTCCGGTATGTGTTTGTAAATTTGTTCAGATATCAGCACCAGGCAAGCGTGGGCTGATTCAATCTTGCCAGAGGATTACTTTGACAATTTTCAAGATTTTTCCATTTAAAAATGTGAAAACTGGAATATTTTTGGACATCCCTGCCTTGTACCCAGCTGGAAATAAAATAGTAGGCAGATTATTTTTGAAAGCGACAAAAAAGTTGAACAAGAAGTATATTTGAGTGTAGAAAAACTGTTAGCGAGACATCTAAGGACAATTCAGTGAAAAAAATAACAGGATTTTTTTCTCTAATTTTATAATTTGGTGGCGTGGACTATAAATCTAAAATGGTATTGATTCTAATTCTGGTTCTCTCCTTTCAGTAAGTGCGCATGAGTGACGGGTTGCGGTCTTCGGGGCTGATTTTGCAGATGACCGGCCTCATGTCTGTCGGTTTGCCCCAGGACAGCTGTGATTATTGAATGAGTGAGTGAATACAGAGTGTGGTGTTTTGAAAAGCCTGTCAGAGCTGTAAAGTGCAATACAAATGTGAGGCTTTTAAGTGACGTGAGTTCTGACAAGATGTGAAAGTTGGTGTTTCAGGCTACTTAAGGGAACAGCGGGTAAGATTTTGATTTGAACATGTTCGAGTCAAAAAGAGCTTTTTCCGATAACAATTCTAATACTGATTTATTCTTTACTGTAATTACAAAAACATTGGATATGACTCATTTGTGTTGGTCAATGCTGAAATCCAGTGTGTTTAAACCTAAAGGCCGCCACACGCTACAGGAGAATTTGCCAGATTTTGGCTGCGATTTCTTCTTCCTGAGTTCAGGAGGCGTGACCCGACTTTTTGTCTCCGTGTGCGATTTTGAAGCCGCTGCTCCTCATGTGTGGAGTCAGTGTCAGATCAGAACCACCAAACATCAACAACACGACAGTAATGAACAATAAAACAGAGCGTCAGGGGCAGAGGAGCAACGGACACAGAGACACAACAAACAAACCCGGGATATAGCGAAAATAAAGACTTTATTACTCACCTACCATAAAGTGGTAAATTTAAAGTGCAGCGTCTCATCCACATTATCCATAGAAATTGTCTTCCACAAATCAGGACATCCAGTCCACAAAACCGCGCTGTTAATCCATTTTACGGTGTTCTTTGAAAGTAAAAAGACAGTGTTTCCTCATGTGTCTGTTTACACCCACACAGCGTGCGATGAAGCTAGCAATAGTGACTCTACTTCCTGTGGACTTTATCGCCTCTTTTCTGCTTTAAAAATCCTGTATCTGAAGTATTGCTCCACATTTCACAAATAATAATAACACAGTTTTGACTTGTGTCTAAACTGGAAGTGCAGAGCTCTGATCTTTGAACACTTCAGAGTCTCAGAGCGAGTGGTTTTACTGTAGACAGGAAACAGCTGACGCCATCGCGCTCACAGCTTTGCAGCCTGTTTTACGCAGACAGATCCCGCTGCAGTCTTTGAGATCGGAAATGTTTAGTCTTATAAGTTTCTCCTCGTGTCTGTGGTGTTTGCACATTTTGTTGCGCATTTAAAAATCGTTTAAGACCGAAAAATCCTGTAGTGTGTAGCGGCCTTTAAATGCCTCTCTTTGATCTGAATGGTCAGAACCTAAACCCCAGCTCCTGCAGACAGTCATGAGTCTAGTGCTAGTGCAGCCTCTGCAGCTTAGGGAGGGAATTCTGGAGGTTCTGAGCTTCACATGAGGTCCGCCCATAAACTGAAAATGAGACAAACTTGTCTCTGTCTGCAGGTGACGGCTCTGGAGACACAGGTTCAGTTGTGATTGTAGTATGTTTTTTAAAACAGTTGAGTGCAGGCAATTCC
This sequence comes from Odontamblyopus lacepedii, assembly GCA_034769755.1. Taxonomy (NCBI): domain Eukaryota; kingdom Metazoa; phylum Chordata; class Actinopteri; order Gobiiformes; family Gobiidae; genus Odontamblyopus; species Odontamblyopus lacepedii. The sequence goes on from CM068353.1 coordinate 5,548,263, forward strand.
TTTAATCCAGGTATGCCCAAACTATGGCCCGGGGGCCAAATGTGGCCTCAGACCAGTTGTTGTGGCCCTCAGGCTTCCAGGTGACTTGGTCCATACTACCACAAGTAGTACTTTTTACTTCATGTTTTTGAAATCTATCTTGATCAAGCAGATGTAGTGTGTCCTTTTGAGGGTCTGAGCCTGAACAAAGGTCTGTTATAAATGCACAGATTTGAATTACTCACTGTTTTGACCCTCAGTCTATGACCCTCGATCGGCCGTCACGCTGCTCTGTGTTTTAATCTGTGGCCCTAGATGAAAAAAGTTTGAACACCCCTGATTTAACCCATTTACGCCTGCAAAAAACAGGCCTTATCGCCTGAGAGTTTCTGAAGAATTTTGATTTAGTTTATGAAAACCTTAATATCTCTGAAGCACATAAAGAAGAAATAAAGAAGTAAATTGCATTTAAAAGGTAAGACGTTCAGCTTTCATTAAATTATGTCATGAAATTTGACGAAATGGAAAATGTCGTTGTGAAAATGAGGACAAATCACCAACAAGCCTGCACTATACAGCATCTGGCATAAATGGGTTAAAGGGACAGTTCAGAATTTTGGACATTGGAATTTTACTGTAACTCCAAGAACAATTTGGAGACACTTGGCTCTTTTCTGATATGAGCTTTTGCTTTTGGAGACAGAGGAAAGTGGAGTCCCCAGAGGCATCCATCTACAGGGAGAACGTGCAAACTCAGGACTTTTTTGTTCCACATGAAATAGCAGCAACATTGTCATTTTGAAACAGCGGCAGTGCTGTTATAATGCTAAAATTTTAAACTGGATTTCAGTAACGAATAGACTCAATACTCAATACTGATTCCAATTCCTCACCTTCTGATAAAAACACAATTTATTTAGACAATAGAATGAGATTTTCAGCATTAAATCATAGTACTTTCTTTTCTATTCCCGTGTGGTCTTATATCTGTGTCATCCCTCAGTGGTCCAGGTAGGTTCCTCAGTGGTCCATGGGCGAATACTCGTCTATCTGCTCTTTTAGACTAATCCCGTGAGAAATCTACGGGCGCCGTCATCTCGCCGGCCCCCATTACTGCGTTGACACGGACTGTGAGCTGCTCATGGATCCCCTAGAAACCGAACGCTGTTCTAGTTGTTCACACACTCCACAAGATGGAAAAAAGCAGTAAAATAGCAGTAATAGCAGTAAGTTGTAGCAGTAAAATAAAATGTTCTTACAGGTATTTAGGACTATTTTTAGGGCTGTCAGCATTAACACGTTAATTGCGACTAGATTAATGCAATCCATAACGCAATATTTTTAAAAAAATCGCGATTAGAGTTCGCCAGCCTTTTGTCCCTTCTAAAAACGCAGTGATTTTTCTTTTTTTACTCGCGGTTAGAGTTTGCCAACCTTTCGTCCCTTCTACACATCCGTAGGCAGCTCCTCTGGCTGTTTCGCTTTTAAACTTCAGAGCGCCATGTTTCAGTAAACTTGCCGCCGTGATGGAGAAACAGAGCTCTTCTGGACTTTTGAACTGTTTAACTTTAAAAAAAACTTCCGGATGCTACAATTTACAAGTCAAGAGTTAAATGCAGCCTGTGTCAAGCAGAGTTTCAGCACCAGTGTACGTCTAGTCTAAGTTTGCACCTCCGAGCTAAACCCCCGGGTGCAGCAACCGGAGCATCACAGCCAAGAGCCTCAGATCTGACAAACCTGTGGATGGTCATAGAGCAAAGAAAATAACTACAGCGACTGCTAAATGGGTACGAAATGCTTTACATTATGGCTTTAAAACTGTCTTGAAATGCAAAATAACACAATTTTAAACATGCAATTCACAATGCGATTAATCGCGATTAACTATGGAATTTCTGATCTTAATCGAGATGAAAAAAATGTATTGCTTGACAGCCCTAATTATTTTATTAATCAGCTGCATGTGATGAGAGTCCAAACCTAAACTCCAGGCCTTAATAGAAGCTGTAGAATTTGTGGTCCGGGTGGATTGGTCAGATCAGGGGACTGAACACAGACACAGACGCACATTTAAGTTCATTTCCTACGAGGATTCAAATAGACACTGAGTAATAATGTGTTTAATGCAGCAGTTTGATGCAGTTTGTTTAAGTTTTACAGAACCGAAACTTAAATAAAGCTACCTACCTTAAAACCACATGACAAATTTGCATAACTTCTGTCAGACTAAAGGACACGACTCAGAAGCACAGAACACTCACCACGATCGCGTTGGAAATTGGAGAGTTCATGTTAAACTTTTAGAGCTTATGTGCTATTATAGCTACTACTGTACTGCTACTATATGCTCCTGCAGACTAGCACAGACCATATTCTCTGTAGCATTTCATTGATTTCATAAATACAACACACTATAGACTCTTATATAAAGCAGACAGGTAAAAACATGATATGCACTTCTCATTTTAGAGCCAAAGGGTTTTGTGGCTCCGCAGGTGTTTTCTTTTCTGTGGAAGACGCTCCAAACGGCTCCAAACAGTCGTGGGGAGTATTATAAGGGTGAGTTTTTGCACAGTTCTAGGGAATATTATTGGTTAATTAAAGGTGAGTTGATGTACAGTTGTAGGGAGTATTATCTGTTACATAAGGTGAGGTGTACAGTTGTAGGGAGTATTATATCACATAAGGGTGAGTCGTTGTGCAGTACTATTATTTGCTGTGCCTTTCAGTGTGAGCGGTCGTGGGGTTGAGTCCTGGGTTGAACCTGCTCTGTGTGAGGGGTTTAGCGGAGCAGAAAATAGCCGAGGTAAACACACAAACACATTTACGGACTATTAGCCTGCGCACAATCATCACAGAGTCACAGTGTCGCGCCTGCTTAGCCCCGCTGTCGCTTAATGCCGCATTGTGTAGCTTTTCTGGTGGAGGGTCCGTCAAACGCTTTTCTCCATGGAGATGTTATGTTATGCTTTGTTGATGTTTCACAGTATGGTATTTAAACCTTTCTATCTTTATGGAGACCAAATCAGACCAAGTTACAGGTTTTTCTAGGTATTTTTGAGCTATAAAACCACCTGTAATTGAATACATGTAAGGTAAAGCTGTTTAATGTCACACTGTGGAACATTCCGGGCAGAGCAATGACGTATCCATAGAAACAAGCAAGTGACAAACATGGGGAGTTAAAGTTACAGGAGGTGTTATGCAAAATGTACTTTTTGAAGCTCTCTGCCATGTTATAACGTTTCCTCGTTTTACGTGGAAGTTCAGAACTTCCCCCCATCACTACACTAGTTTGTTGCCTTGACAGATTCACTGCCACAGCGAGATCTCCACAGAGGAAACACTGATCTGTGCCGTTTTTTTGGCTTCTGACAGAATTCCACCTCCTCTAGCAACGGACTTTAGCTTCAAATGTGCCGGAGTTCAACTTTAAACAGTGGTTTAGTGTATTACTGAATTGTATTGTGCCCTCTGGGAAAATTAAAAGTTGAAGGAAAGTTGATTGTGTTGTGATAGAGCTCTGAAGGAGGAGCAAGGGAGTGGGAGATTCAGAGTGTCAAACATGAAAATTTAACTTTTAAAACATGCTAACATATAGTTTTTGACGAATATAGTAAATATACATCCTGTGCCCTAATTCACTCTCTGAGCTATTTCCAACAATGCTCCTTTTTCCTCTAAAAATGCCTTCACAAGACTTAATCCAAAGAATGAAGATTTCAAAGTGCTTAGAACAGTTATTTCTTCATGTAGTCTGCACTAAAATGGAGCAAAGGATCATGGTCTATGTAGTTCCATCTGTTTTTTGTTTTTGTTTTTTTTTAGCAATTTCTGCATCAGAACTGTTCATTTAGGCAAAGAGACTTGTGATTCAATATATTGTGATGGTCCAAGATATTATTGTGAGACCTTTTGTTATGGTTGCATCCCTAATGAACAATAATATTGAAACTTTAAGCCACAGAAAGAAAGAAATAGCGCAATGAAAACACCTCGTACAGGTCTATCCATGCGTGATTTTCTATTAAAGGGGTCAATTTCTCTAAGGCCCAACGACTCTGTGTCCAGCCCTGTTTTGAAGCTGGGAGTTTAGTGGGATTATTGTGGGGTCTGTGGGGTCCGTCTGACCTGCCTGAGGAAAACTTAAAGAAGAAAACTGGACTCACTCAGGGACTTGCTGCACTGAAGTCAAACACAAAACCTTCTCGCTGTGAGGCAAGAGTGCTAAACACTAAGACACCGAGCTGGAGCGATCTGAGGAAGGACAAGAGAAGGCAAAGAAGGAGAGAAAGAATCAGAGGAGGAGAAGAAGAGTGAGAGGAGGAATCAGGAAGGATCAGAGGAAGAGTGAGAGGAGGAATGAGAGGAAGAAATTGAGAGGAAGAATCAGAGAAAGAATCCAGAAGAGCCAGAGGAAGGATGAGAGGAAGAATCAGAGGAAGAATTAGAGGAAGAATGAGAGGAAGAATCAGAGGAAGAATTAGAGGAAGAATGAGAGGAAGAATCAGAGGAAGAATGAGAGAAAGATTGAGAGGAAGAATCAGAGGAAGAATCAGAGAAAGAATCCGGAAGAGTCAGAGGAAGGATGAGAGAAAGATTGAAAGGAAGAATCAGAGGAAGAATCAGAGGAAGAATGAGAAAGAATCAGATGAAGAAACAGAGGAAGAATCAGAGGAAGAATCAGAGAAAGAATCCGGAAGAGTCAGAGGAAGGATGAGAGGAAGAATGAGAGGAAGAATGAGAGGAAGATTGAGAGAAATATTGAGAGGAAGAATCAGAGGAAGAATCAGAGGAAGAAACAGGAAGAATCAGAGAAAGAATCCGGAAGAATGAGAGGAAAAATGAGAGGAAGAATCAGAGGAAGAATGAGAGGAAGATTGAGAAAGAATCAGAGGAAGGATGAGAGGAAGATTAAGAGGAAGAATGAGGAAGAATCTGAGGAAGAATCAGTGAAAGAATGAGAGTAAAATTGAGAAGAAGAACGAGAGGAAGAATCAGAGGAATCCTGGACACTAACATGCTTTTAGCGAGAGAACCTGCAACAACGTCTCCTCGGAAGGAAATTCACTTGGCTCAAAACGTCATTGAACACTGTGTGATATTGCAGACTTGGCATTTTCCACACGGCCGTTATGAGGTTCCGGTGGAGCCACATCATCATATATATCGTCCATATGAGGTGTAAAGCACATACGGAACCTTCATTCATCACGCCGCACCTCCTCTTCCTCCTCCTCCTCCTCCTCCTCGCAGCAGCAGCCCGCCCAGGCCCGTATCTCTGCGCGAGTTTGTGATGATGCCGTGAGCTCCGAGGAGGATGGAGAAAATGTCAGTTTATAAAATATGTGAGCGGAGGTCCTCGGAGAGTGTGCGTTGCCGTGGAAACAGAGTCAGCCGAGGTTGCAGCGTGGTGAACCCGCTCCGGCCTGTGTGTGTGCGTTTGTGTACGGCGAGAGCGACGGCACCGCCACAGGAACAAACGAGACGGATAATAACGCCGCCTCACACTCCCGATCACTCAGGAAAGGTGGGCGGAGTGTCTTGCCTAAGGACACAAGGGCAGGATTTGTTATTTACGGCTCCCACATGATACAGTTAAAGCACCGTGTTAGAGTTTACTGTTTTGAAGCTGGTGTAGGCGCTGAAAACGACCTGTTATGAGAGGAAGAATCGAAGGAAGAGTCAGAGGAAGAATCGGAAGAAGATAAAGAGGAAGCGTCAGAGGAAGATTAAGAGGAAGAATCAGAGGAAAAGTGAGAGGAGGAATCAGAAAAATTGAGAGGAAGAGTCAGAGGAAGATAAAGAGAAAGAATCAGAAAAAGAGTTAGAGAAAGAGAAAGAGGAAGATAAAGAAGAAGATAAAGAGGAAGATAAAGAGGAAAGGTCAGGAAGAATCATATTAAGAGTCAGAGGAAGAATCAAAGGAAAAGTCAGAAGAAGAATCAGAGGAAGAGGCATAGAAAGAGTCAGAGGAAGAATCAGAGGAAGATTGAGAGGAAGAGTCAGAGAAAGAGTCAGAGAAAGAGTCAGAGGAAGAATCAGAGGAAGAATCAGAGGAAGAGGCATAGGAAGAGTCAGAGGAAGAATCAGAGAAAGAATCAGAAGAAGATAAAGAGGAAGAATCAGAAAAAGTTAGAGGAAGAGACAGAGGAAGATAAAGAGGAAGATAAAGAGGAAAGGTCAGGAAGAATCATAGAAAGAGTCAGAGGAAGAATCAAAGGAAAAGTCAGAAGAAGAATCAGAGGAAGAGGCATAGAAAGAGTCAGAGGACGAATCAGAGGAAGATTGAGAGGAAGAGTCAGAGAAAGAGTCAGAGAAAGAGTCAGAGGAAGAATCAGAGGAAGAATCAGAGGAAGAATCAGAGGAAGAATCAGAGGAAGAGTCAGAGGAAGAACCTGCTCGGGCCTGTGTGTGTGTGTGTGTTTACAGTGAGAGCGACGGCACCACCACAGGAACAAATGAGACGGATAATAATTCCGCCTCTCACTCCCACAGCGCTACGCCCCACGCACTGCTCACTCAGGGGTCAGGATACAGTTAAAGCACCATGTTAGCGTTTACTGTTTTGAAGCTGGTGATGGCGCTGAAAATGACCTGTTACGAGAGAAAGAATCGAAGGAAGAGTCAGAGGAAGAGTCAGAGGAAGATTTAAGAGGAAGAATCAGAGGAAGAATCAGAGGAAGAATCAGAGGAAGAGTCAGAGGAAGAATCAGAGGACAAAACTGAGAAGAAGAATCAGAGGAAGATAAAGAGGAAAAATAAGAGGAAGAATGAGAGGAAGTGTCAGAGGAAGAATCAGAGGAAGATAAAGAATCAGAGAAAGAGTCAGAGGAAGAAACTGTGAGGAAGAATGAGAGGAAGAACCAGAGGAAGAGTCATAGAAAAAGTCAGAGGAAGAATCATGAGGAAGAATCAAAGAAAGAATCAGAGGAAGATTAACAGGAAGAATGAGAGAAAGAATCAGAGGAAGATTGAGAAGAAGATAAACAGGAAGAGTCAGAGAAAGAGTCAGAGGAAGAATCAGAGGAAGAATCAGAGGAAGAATCAGAGGAAGAATCAGAGGAAAAACAAAGGGACATGTTACACTTGGGTTGAATGAGGTGCGAAGGTGTCAGGCTTCATGCAGAGGACAGCCAATCAGCGGGAGAGCTCATGAGAGAGCAGGGCTGCTGCTGATTGGCTAAGAAGTTGGGTGGGCGGAGTCTATGCTCATGCTGTTTTGTTTCTGTCCCGCACACTCCCACTTTCCCGCACACTCCCACTTTCCCGCACACTCCCACTTTCCTGCACACTCCCACTTTCCCGCACACTCCCACTTTCCCGCACACTTCGAGTTAAATGAAACAAACTCGACGATAACGCGACAACGGCAACGACGAGCCAGAGACATTCAAAGAAGACGTTTTCAAACTGGAAATACCAACACTATTTCTCCCTCATTGAATTAAACGGCAAGAATGTGTATGTGAAGTGTACACTGTGCCCTGGGAAAAAAAATTCTGCCTGCATCTGCCTCAAGTAACTCAAATCTAATGAAGCAGTTCAAAATACAGACAATTGCACTATTTAATATTTGGATATCCCTTTGTTTATGTCTATACAAGTTTATATTTCTGTACCTTAGATATACACTCACATGCAAAGTTTGTGATTATTTATATTTTAAGTATTTACATTTTTTATTTATTTTTTTATTTCTAAGATACAGCCAGTCGTAGTTTGTTCTGTTTGAATAAATACATGCTGAAATATACACTTTTTATTCTTCATTCAGTTACTATAAACCTCTTTGATGCAATAGTACATAACATGAAAAATAACTGTGTAATAATTACTTTGCTGAGTAATTACAGTAATTACTTGTTTAAGTAAATTGCCCAACACTGGTAATAAGTCAGAAAATTATTATTACTCTATTCAAATACTAAGACGTGTCAGAACGCCACTATTGTTAATAATATTATATTTTATTTGTAAAGATGATTTTACCTTTATGAGTCGTGTGACCTTTTACTTTGCCTCTGAAGTAAACCAAGAGAGAAAAAGACGGTAGAGAGAAACGCAGAAAAAGTGTAAAGAAAAGACGTCAAGCTTAAAGAAATGCGACTTAAGTACCGCTGGTGATGTGTAGGCGAATACGGTAAATATATTGTTTTGTATTCTGTATTTATTCGAAGATGTTGTACGTAAAGCTGAGCCGTTTTTATTTTAGTTTTCACTGTGTTTACTGTGTTGATGGAGTCGAAGGAGAACGAGAATAAATATTGACATGGTGGATCATCAGTACGGAGCGTGAAGTTCTTTTATTTGTGAAGAAAACCAGGGCAGCTCCAACGGGTGATGTAGGAGGGCTTGAAAAGGGCTTGGGAGAGATCGCTAGATTACTCAAAGACATGTTTTTGACGTTTGGATGACGTTATAACATGGTAGAAAGCTCCAAAAAGTCAATTTAACACAACAGCTCCTCCATAACCGTGTTTGAATCATCGCGCTGAGTCGGTCGCTCGGTGAGTGCGGTCAGCAAACTGTAAATTCTCCGTCTCTGTGTTTAGTTTCCCACACAAACAAAGCAGAGGCCGCCAATAACTCCATTTACATCTGTCACTGACTCACCGTTTATGCACTCAGCAATTGTCAAGCGCCAAACAGGATGTGCTCCACAGTCTGATATAGAACATTTTTGGAAGAAATCTGCAAACTTCTGATCCACAAATGTTGAACCTTCTCATTATTGGTTAGAGATTGGTTAAGGAATATACTCAATACTCAATATCGATTCTGATACTACACAGATAATAAAAAAATGCTCTTTCTTTAGGCAATAGATTGTGATTTTCAACATTAAATAATAGGGCTGTAACAATAACCGAAATATGATGGTGATATCGTATCGTCAAAGGTCATGGAGCATCACAAGTCTCTTTGCTAAAGTGACTAGTTATGATGTAGAAATAGCTTAAAAAAAACAGAGGGAACTACATAGACCATGATCCTTTGCTCCGTTTCAGTGCAGACGACAAGAAGAAATAACTGTTCTAAGCACTTTTAAATCTTCGTTCTTTGGATTATGTCTTGTGAAGGTATTTTTAGAGGAAAAAGTAGCAGATTCACAGTTTTGTTGTTTTGTTTTCGGTGCGTTGTCCTGAGAGGAGTGAGGAGGTTGGTGTGGGCTGATCTGAGGCGGCGGGTGGAGGAGGTCAGTGAGATCATGAGGGGCCACGTTATGGAGAGACTTGAAGGTGATGAGGAGGACCTTGTACTGAATGTGGTGTTGTACGGGGAGTGAGTGGAGTTGCTTAAGGACAGGAGTGATGTGGACCTGCGTGAGGTTGGCCCCATCAAACGCAAACCTACACAAAAACTATGTCAGTCGTTTGTGCTTCGTTTGTGCTGCAAAAAGTTTTGTTTGTGCAATTCTGGTTCTTAACATATTTGCAGTTTTATTTTTGGCCAGTGATGTCATCCAGCCCCTCAAAATGTGAAACAGACTCAAAACAGGCAGAAAATTATAGAAAAGGTTTGTATTATTATTTCTGCGGCAATTATAGGACGTCATTTCCGCTCAGCTGACGGCAGCGACTTTAGCATAACTCGGCAAAACTAGTGAAGATAAACGATCTCAGGCTGCGGAAAAGTCTGTATCAGTCTTTAGTAATTTGCTTTTGATTCATATTTTATATAATGATATCGACTTTTCCACAGTCCGAGATCCTTTATCGCCACTATAATTGCTGCAGAAATAATAATGAATAATTTTAGAAATAAACTCGCACAAATGAAAATTGTCACAGCACAAAACAGCACAAACAAAATACAAACCTTTTCTATAATTTTCTGCCTGTTTTTAGGCTGTTTCACATTTTGAGGGGCTGGACGACGTCATCGGCAGAAAATGAAACTCCAAATATCTTAAGAACCAGAATCGGACAAATGAAATTTTTTGCAGCACAAAACAGCACAAATGACTGATAACATTTTGGCCATGTTAGCTTCCTGGGGGCTGACCCCAATTTTTATAAAAGAATCATTAATTTCTGAAATACACCACAAACAAAAAATTTTGTAGCACAAACGAAACACAAACGATTGACAGTTTTTGTGTAGGTTTGAGTTTGATGGGGGCCAACTTCATGGAGGTGTGACGTGGTCTCTGGAGCGGGTGTGGGTGAGGAGGCGGGTGGCGGAGTTTTGGATGTTTTGCAGTTTTTGGTTTTTGGAGGTGGGTGGAGGGGAGACCGTACAGATAGATAGAGAAGGCTTTTGCAATAGTCGAGTCTGGAGGAGATAAAGGCGTGAATGAGGATTTCTGTGGTGGACTGAGAGAGGGAGGGGTGGAGATGGGCGATGTTGCAGAGATGGACAAAAGATGTGTTGGTGATGTAGCTGATATGGATTTACACAAAGACAGATTGAGAGAAACCTTCCCAAAATATAAATTTCCATCACACATGACTCCGAGTGTCTCGTACTAAGTCACCTAAAGTCAAAGTGACTCCAGAACAAGAGACACATTAACAAAGGGGACGAGTGTCTCGAAATATCAAGGTCATAGTCGCAGAAATAAAAATACACAGTGACAAATGACAAGGCACTGGGTGAGTGTAGAAAGTGCCCCACCAATCAGGGACCAGGGCTCTCACAGCAGCAATGACAAGGAACATCCAAAAATTCAGTTACAGGTGGTTTTTGAGCTCAAAAATACCTAGAAAAACACATATTGTGACTGTGAGCGGGGTCCCCTCTGCACAGATCTGACCTGTAACTTGCTCCAGTTTGGTCTCCATGAAGATAGAAAGGTTTAAAGCCATACTGCGAAACATTCCAGCCAAAGCAATAACATCTCCATGGATAAAAGCGTTTGATGGAGTGTGTGCTGTATCCATGATGATTTACGGTCTGGTCGTTGAGTCAATACTGCCATGCGACCTTTGACTCCACATATAAAAAAAGAATATGATGTAATAAAAACGTGCTGTCCATAGTATAAGCTACACCACTATTACTTTTATATAAGGCTGTGAATCTATCCGCGGGGATGTATAGTTTGGGATTCTCATTTTCTGATCTCATATTCAATTTCAGAACATAACTGAAATGATTTTTTGTGGCTTGGTTAAAAAAACAAAAAAACAAATATTCAATGGAAACGAAACATGTACGTTTTTAAAGGTACATGTACAAGGTGCGGTTTAAAAGGTTTTTGATGGAAGGTTTCTTGCTTTAACCCTTTTAGCCCTATTATTTCCATGCATCAAAATCCCGCCTGGATTTTTTTTTTGTTCCTTTGACTTAAAAAATGTCAGAAAATGTTCCAGGAGTAAGCACTTTTGCCCCGTTTTACCAGGATGAGTTCAGCTTTCAGTATCTGGCAGTTGTTCAACATTACTGTGTGTGTGTATTAATGTGTAATAACAGTTGAAAGAGAAGAAAAACACAAAATCACAAAAAAAAAGAACCAAAAAACCACTTGTAAACTTGTAAACGCTCTCTCCAAATCTCCGCCACTCTGCACTCAATACGACAGACTCCGTGGCGGGTGCTGCAGAAATTTACTGTAATAACCCTGTACGGGTAGAAAGTGCAACTTCTCTGCTTTCAGGAACTGTTGGGATTTTTTCGATAGTGCCTGTAATTCCAGAGATACAGTAATGAAAAGTCATGCATGGAAACTGGGAGCGTGGGCAATCCAGTTGGTCTATGAGGGATAAAGGTTTTATATTACACTAAATGGACTCTTGTGAGCCGTGTTCTAATGTTGTTACCTCCTCAAAAACACACCTGGAGTTGTGTTTTGTTTCATTCACACGTTCGAGTAATCCTGTATTATTAGTCTGTCTGCATCGCCAAAGCTCAAAATGCTCTGTTCCACCTTGTAGTAGCAGTTTATTCGGTCATTTTGCATCCATCTTCCTCCGCTGTATCCGGCTGAGTCATGGGGGCAGCAGTTCACCGCTCAGTCCTCTATTCACCCAACCCCTATGAACCTCTCAGTGGGTGGTGAGCCCACAGGGAGGTACGGTCATTTTGCAGCACTATGAAAACAAAACAAAACAAAACATAGACTGCAACCCCATGGATCATTACCGAAAGGCTTTAGGCTGAAGTAAAAGAACTTATAACACCAACTCCTATTAAACAATGGCAGAATTCCAAGAAAGAAAAGCAGCGTATGAACAGCAAGTTTGAATTTACAATTTCACTTGTGACTTACTGTCATATAATAGACAAAATATAAATTAAACTAACAAATTTGAATGCATCCAACTCTCCGGGTGGGTGGGGAGTCCCTGCCTCAGGTGGAAGAGTTCAAGTATCTCGGGGTCTTGTTCACAGTGAGGGGAGGATGGAGCGTGAGGTTGACAGGTGGATCGGTGCAGCGTCGGCAGTGATGCGGTCGCTGTATGGGACCGTTGGGGTGAAGAGGGAGCTGAGCCGAAAGGTGAAGCTCTCGATTTACCTCAGTCTACGTTCCTCCCCTCACCTGTGGTCATGAGCTCTGGGGAAGGACCGAAAGGACGAGATCGCCGATACAAGCCGATCGCCGAAATGAGTTTCCTCTGCAGAGTGGCCGGGCGCTCCCTTAGAGAGAGGGGGAGGAGCTTGGTCGGAGTAGAGTTGCTGCACCTCTGAGAAGTCGCCCCCATCAAACATTGACATAGTTTTTGTGTAGGTTTGCGTTTGATGGGGGCCAACTTCATGGAGGTAGTCACTGCTCCTCCACATCGAGAGGAGCCGGCTGAGGTGGCTCGTGCATCTGGTCCAGATGCCTCCTGGACGCCTCCCTCGGGAGGTTTTCCGGGCATGTCCCATCGGAAAGAGGCCCCAGGGAAGACTCAGAACATGCTGGAGGGACTATGTCTCTGTCTGGCCTGGAAATGCCCCCTGGAGGAGCTGGAGGAAGTGTCCGGGGAGAAGGAAGTCTGGGAGTCCCTACTTAGGCTGCTCCCCCTGCGATCCGGCTCCAGATAAGATGAAGAAAATGGATGGATGGAGGAGGCGTCACTGTTATACGATGGCCTATGATTACTTTGCCTACTTTGTCGGCACAATTCCTGTCGCCTCGTGCCCTGCCTTTCCTCACCCTTTTGCCACAACTTTCCTCTTACACCACAGTAGCTACGATGACATTGCAGGTTCCTCCGAATTGCCAAACTAAAGTAATATTACCAAAAATCCTAAAAACTGCCTCCATTTCCTGCCTCCATTTCCTGCCTGCTTCGAAACAGGCATTTCATTATAACAGATCAGAAACCAGTGTGATGTGGTCACTTTAATGTATTTTATTTAGTTTATTAATTAAGTGTTGAAAACATCTGGCGGAGACACGCTTTTGTCTCCACAGAAGTTTAATGCCGTACTGTGGGACATTCCAGGCAAAGCGGTAATCTCCATCAGCAGGCGTAGACCTTCTACCAGAAAAGTTCCACAGTGTCTCTTTAAAGAAAACATTTCTTTCCAGAGTCCAAGCGCCGATTTGTGTCTCAACCTTCAAATTTCGGGATTAAAAATAATGGCCAGGCTAATATAAAAAAGGAGGAATGAGTTAGAGATGAAGGATAAAACTGCGTTGTTTAAACCGAGACTGTGATGGGGCTGCTGGGTTTCCGATTGCCTTAGCGCCGAGTCCCATTTAGAGTCATAAATATGCAGATGGTCTGAGCTCTCCAGCTGGCACCGCTAACGCACACGCTCTCCAAATACTCAATAGCATTAGCGTGTGCGTTAGCGTTAGCATTAGCATTCAGCGCGCGGGCAGAAGACAGAGAGACGAGTGTCCACCTCCCTGGTCAGGTCTCCGTGAGCTTATTAATAACTCATTTTTTTCTAATGTTCTTTAAATTTTTGTAATCGCTTTTTAAAATTGTATTTGTTTATTTTTACTTATTTACGCTATATTACTATTATTATTACTACTGTTATTACGGTAGGCTATTACTATTATTAGTAGTAGTAGTAATAGGCTAGTAATAGCAACAGCAACAGTACTAGTAGTAGTAGCAGTTATAGTAGTAGTAGTAGTAGTAGTACTAGTAGTAGTAGTTGTAGTAGTAGTAGTAGTAGTAGTAGTACTAGTAGTAGTAGTTGTAGTAGTAGTAGTACTAGTAGTAGTAGTTGTAGTAGTAGTACTACTACTAGTAGTAGTCGTAGTAGTAGTAGTAATAGTACTAGTAGTAGTAGCAGTAGTAGTAGTAGTAGTCGTAACAGTAGTAGTAGTAGTACTAGTAGTAGTAGTAGTAGTAGTAGTAGTAGCAGCAGTAGTAGTAGTAGTACTAGTAGTAGTAGTACTAGTAGTAGTAATAGTAGTAGTAGTAGTAGTAGTAATAGTAGTAATAGTAGTAGTAGTAGTAGTAATAGTAGTAGTAGCAGTAGTAGTAGGAACAGTAGTAGTAGTAGTAGTACTAGTAGTAGTAGCAGTAGTAGTAGTAACAGTAGTAGTAGTAGTACTAGTAGTAGTAATAGTAGTAGTAGTAGTAGTAGTAGCAGTAGTAGTAGTAGTAATAGTAGTCGTAGTAGTAGTAGTAGTAGCAGCAGTAGTAGTAAATCTGCACAAACGTTCTGAAGTGTGTTTCTTGTATGGTCTTGTATGAGTTTGTCGGTTCAGGTTTCAGTCTTTTGTCATTTCTCTTGCAGGGCCTGTACCCGGGCTCGGAGGAGGGCTGGCAGGTGTACAGCACGGCCTCGGACCCTGACGGCAGGTGCGTGTGTACGGTGGTAGCACCTGCCCAGAACCTGTGCAAGAGGGACCCCCGCAGCCGCCAGCTCCGACTGCTCACAGAACAGGTGAGCGCCTTCAGTGTGCAGACGGATAGAGCTGAATCACAAAAAACTGGACATGGTGGATCATTTATTTGTTATCATTTGGTGTTTTGGTTCTTAAGATGATAATCCGATCAGAAAGCAGAAGGAGCCTCACGTGACTCTCTGGGTTGCCAGTTTCAGTGCCGAAATCCAGGCCTCTCACGCTACAGGCACTCTCCATACAACATCATTGTTCTTAATTCTCATTTACGTCTTCCACCGCAACAAACCAGGTGCTGGTTCTGGGTTGGTGCTTCCTGCCGATTATCTAAGAACTGGTTAGTTTTTCCACCAGCTGAGAACTGGAGAAGTGCTACGTCGCTACGTCCCTGCACGTGCTACCACTGTCCTAGCAGCCGTCAGCTCCGATAACAACACTGGAGGACGATCACTACAGATCTGTTCTGCTGCTATTAATTTTACAAACGTTCTTGTCAATCCAAAGACGAAACATACAGATCTTCGTCACTGCCATCAGCAAAGGATGTGTTCCCGAAAAGTAATTGTTGCTCTGTGGCCCAGAGCACCGTGGGCCGGAGCCCCGCGGGCAGTTGCTCTGCTGATGTGTTTTATGTAATAAATACACTAAAGTCACTTTCTCGACCGGGAAAACACAGTGTCTAAGACGCGTGTCTAAGACGGGGCGTCTGAATTCAAATGCAAAGGCGTTACCATTACACATGAGTTTTTATGGACGTGCGTCACTATAACCCCGCCCCAGCACCTACGTCACTGGTTCATGTTTCTGGACCAGCCTTTAGTTGGTGCTGAGTTGGAACCAGTTCTCCAGGTCCAGAGCCGGTTTATTTGTGTGGAAAAACAAAGAACTGGTTCAAGATTTGGCACTGGCTCCGAACCAGCACTGGAACTGCCCTGGTGGAAAAGGGGTAAGAGTGAGTTCAAAATTTGAATTGTTTTGCAGACTTCAAAAGAACAAGAATTATTTTATTATTCACCAATAAATTCTCTATAAAACAGTCTTAGACTTCTGATAAAGCATCAGAATTTGGACTAGACTAGGATCAAACTCTACATCAGGACTAAACTGATCTTAAACCAGGTCTAAACCAGCACTAAACTAGGTCTAAATTTGGTCTAAACTAGGTCTAAGACTCTTTCCCTTGTCTCATCCCTGTCCGGTCTGATTTGGATTCAGCTCCTCTTCCTCCCTGTGGACCCCTGTCTCCTCTGCTTCGTGTTTGTTTTGACGTGATCAGGAGCAGAACCAGAGCTCTGACAGGATCGCCCCTGCCGCTGACCTGTCAGTCTGGCCCCTGGCCTCCGTCAGGTCTCACGGTCCAGAGAGCAGGGGTCAGGTGTAGTGTGGAGGGAAGTCCACAGGGGGCGCTGTCACACTGTCTCATGACGGGAGCACTGAAGAACTAGTATCCCTCAAGTTTAAGCTGAGCTGGAGGACGAGGCGGAGCCCTGTGGGGAATTTGGAGTTTAAACTTGAAATAAAGTTGAACTCCGGCACATTTGAAGCTAAAGTCCATTTCTAGAGGTGGTGAATTCTGTCAGAAGCCAAAAAACGGCACAGATCAGTGTTTCCTCTGCGGAGATCTCACTGTGGCAGTGAGTCTGTCAAGGCAACAAACTAGTGTAGTGATGGGGGCAAGTTCTTCACTTACACATAAAACACCAATTTACTTCTTTTTTTTTCTCCTTTGTTTTGACCTGGTTCAGTCCTGATTTAGACCTAGTTTAGACTGGGTTTAGTCTTGGTTTAGACCTGGGTTAGTCCTAGTTTAGACCTGATTCAGCCCCAGTTTAGACTGGGTTTAGTCTTGGTTTAGACCTGTTTTAGACCTGATGTAGTCGGGTTTGGTGCTAGTTTGGACATGATTTAGACCTGGTTTAGTCCTTCTTTGTTTAGGTCTGGTTTAGTCCTGGTTTAGACCTGGTTCAGTCATGGTTTAGACTGGGTTTAGTCTTGGTTTAGACCTGGTTTAGTCCTGGTTTAGACTGGGTTTAGTCTTGGTTTAGACCTGGTTCAGTTCTGATTTAGACCTGATGTAGTCTGGGTTTGGTACTAGTTTGGACATGATTTAGACCTGGTTTAGTGCTCATTTAGACCTCGTTCAAACCTATTTCCTGACTGTAACAAAACAACAGGTCCTCCCCAGTCCAAAGTACATTTATTTTTAGCGCTTCCTGCCCGTGCGTTTGCTCCCTCAGGATCCGACTCTCCGTTAGCCTCCGTGCGTCTCCCTTTGGCTCGGATCGGCTCGGTTTGGCTCGGTTTGTCCCTGTGTGGTCCAGGTAATCCCTCAGGTCCCGCTGTGTCCCACTGAGAGACACCTGCTCCGGAAACAGGACAGATCAGCGGAGCAGGAAAATCACCAAGAGATGAATTAGTCTGAGAAATTATGCACTACACCTGAGCGCCTGCAGGGACGGTCTGAGCACCTGAAAGGACTGTGGTTATTTTGTGTGTTTACTGGGAACATTTGCAGATTTCTGGTCCAAAAACGCCTAAATCTAAACGTGCGCTGCGTTCACTGGCCTCTGCAACTTCAAGTAGTTGGTGACGTCACAGAAGACTGCCCTGATTAGAGCCAAATAAAAAAATAAAATAAAAATAAAATGAATTATATATGAAAACATTATTAAAATAGATTTTCTGAGCAACTGCAAGGATCAGAAAATCCAGGGACTCTCTGGACACCTGTAAGGGCTCTCTGAACAGCTGTAAGGCTTCTCTGCACAGCTGTAGGGGCTCTGAAAACTTGTAGGAACTCAATGAACTCCTGTAGAGACTCTTTGAACAGCTGTAGGGACTCTCTGAATACCTGTAGGGACTCTCTGAAGAGCTGCAGAGACTCTCTGAACACCTATAAAGACTCAGTGAGCACATGTAGGGACTTTGAACAGCTGTAGGGACTCTCTGAACAGTTGTAAGTCTTCTCTGAATACCTGTAAAGACTCAATGAACACCTATAAGGACTCTTTGGACACCCGTAGGGACTCAGTGCACACCTGAAGGGACTCTCTGAATAGCTGTACGAACTCTCTGAACAGCTGTAGGGACTCTCTGAACACCTGTAGGGACTCTCTGAACACCTGAAGGGACTCTCTGAACACCTATAAAGACTCAGTGAGCACATGTAGGGACTTTGAACAGCTGTAGGGACTCTCTGAACACCTGTAGGGACTCTCTGACCACCTATAAAGACTCAGTGAGCACATGTAGGGACTTTGAACAGCTGTAGGGACTCTCTGAACGCCTGTAGGGACTCTCTGAACAGCTGTAGGGATTCTCAGATCACATGTTGGACTTACAATAAAAAGAACACATGTTGGACTTACAATAAAAAGAACTCTCTGAACACCTGTAGGGACTATGCTAACACCTGCAGGGACTTTGAAACAGTGGCAAGGACTTAGCGGACACCTGCAGGGTTTTTCCGATCAGCTAAATGGATCCATCAAATTAAACCTGATGCCAGTGCAGAAATCTGTCTAAAAGCTGTGCAGTGTCGCCCTCCAGACGAAGGTACAGGTCAGATCTGTGGAGAGGCAACCCCAACAGAAATTTCCATTAGAAAAGTTACATTTAGACTTTGACAAACTTTACTGATCCAAAAGGGAAATGATTTGGACACAGCAGCTCCAAAATCCCGTATAGAACAAATTAAAAATGTATTAAAAATGCAAATGAATGCGTATGGAATCTAGTCGTGCAAATTTAATATACGGCCACACGGGAATAAAACTCCAAAAATAAGTAAAAATAACCAGTACTTAAGAAGGCATATCATGCAGAATCTATTTTATAACTTTGTTCCTTCATCACAAACACATCTGAAGAGGATTTAGGTGTCATCCATGCATCCATGTGTCATCCAAAAACAAAAGTGAAATCTATAAATGCATTGTTTTGGTGAATATAGCATTTTGAAAACAATAAAAGGTAACATGGTGATGTAAATATGTGACGTGTTAGAAGTTAACACCCCATAAAAGTAAAATACATCCTCTTAAAAAAATAAAATAAAATTATGTGTAGACTCTGTACACCTGACTGGGCGACAGGTGCGCTGCAGAAGAGGCTCTGAGCTGTTTTTCAAGACTGTGTCACTCCTGGTTTTCTTGATACGATGCAGGCGAAGTCTGAGGGACCCAAATGTCACCACACATCACACCATCCAAACACTTACGAGCGATAATGTGAGCGTAAACACTGAGGTCTGCTGGTTCAGAGGACGCACAGACACACACATATGAATAGTACACAGTTACATTTATTTGAGTAACTTTTTATACATTTGTACTTGTTATTAGAGTAGTTTTCAGACACTACATCAGTAATAAAGCCAGTTTCAGAGGACAGTTATGTTTAAATAAAGGACTCCAGGAAGAGTAGCTGGCCCTCGGATAATGAGGATCCAAACAATAAGCAAAATATCATGATATCGTATCGTCAAAGGTCTCACAATAATATCGTGGACCATCACAATATATCGAATCCCAAGACTCTTTGCTTAAATGAACAGTTCTGATGCAGAAATAGCTAAAAGAAAAAACTACAGGGGAGAAAGGGAACTACATAGACCATGATCCTTTGCTCCGTTTCAGTGCAAACTACATGAAGAAATAACTGTTCTAAGCACTTTGAAATCTTCATTCTTTTTAGAGGAAAAAGTAGCAGATTCGCAGTTTTTTATTGCAATAAATATTATACGGTGAGATGTATATGGTGAAAATATGGTCCAGAGAGATTTGGATATCGTTTCATCCCTAATGACAATAAATGTACCTGGTGACTGGTCGAAGCA
This sequence comes from Odontamblyopus lacepedii, assembly GCA_034769755.1. Lineage (NCBI taxonomy): Eukaryota > Metazoa > Chordata > Actinopteri > Gobiiformes > Gobiidae > Odontamblyopus > Odontamblyopus lacepedii. Next base: position 5,567,822 of record CM068353.1, read on the forward strand.
TTTTAGAATGTCAGTCTTCTTATTAATGTGTTTAGGTTAGGTTTAGGCCTTTCTTTGTGGAGTTTGCATGTTCTCCCTGTGTCTGGATGGGTTTCTCCGGGCTCCGGTTTCCCCCATCAACTCAAAACATGCACTGTAGGCGTGAAAGTGGAGTGTGTGAGTGAGTGATGAAGCCACACTTCTGTCACCACCACCAGGTCTGGAGTGAATGAAGAACTCTCTGTCAATAATGCTGTGTAAAGCGTCTTTGGGCTATATAAATAAAGTTACCTTACCTTTCCTTTGCTGATACATTCATATTCATTCATTCATAGCACAACACTGATCAAATTCACACATCACACCATCCAAACACATACGGCGCTAATGTGATCTGTAAACACTAAAGTCTGCTGATTCTTCAGAGGATGCACACATACACACACACACACACACACATACACACACACACACACACACACACACATACACATACACACATACACACACACACACATGCACACATACACACACACATACACACATGCACACATACACATACGCACACATACACATATATACATGTACACACATGCACACATACACACATACACATGCACACATACACACATGCACACCCACACATACACACACATACACATACACATACACATACACACATACGGACAGTTCTCATTTGTTTGACTGACGTTTTATACATTTATGGTAGAGTAGTTTTCAGACACTGGACATCAGGAATAAAGCCAGTTTCAGAGCAGAGGTGTATATAATAATAAACTTTTGATTGGCCCTATGAGGATTCTAATAAACGCTAAATAATCGGAGGCAGAACAGAGGAGCTCAGCTGCAGCGTGAGGGCTGCACAGTCATAATCATGCATTAGTCTTCTACTGCTTTTAGGTGACCAGATGGAGATCAGTGAAAAGTGGGACAGCAGCTCTCTGGGGACAAAGTGAAGCTGAGGGGGAAACATGTTTGTATTTTTTCATCTTCGAGTTTGTGAAATGCAGTACACAGCCTCAGTGTGTGACGAAGATGTGCTGGATAGTGGGACATGTGTTCACCCCGTCACTGTTGCCCCTCTGAGACGCACCGACACTCACATCAGCTGAGTGTCTTGCCAAAGGACACAACCGCAGTTTTGGAGTCTCACTGCTGCCCCCCTGTGGTACCTGATATTTCCAATAATTAACCAGGTCCAGTCCTGCTCAGCCCCTGAGGTCCAACAGGAGCTTTGACATATTTGATATGAAACAGCATCAGGCTGATGTGGCTGAAAAATAACAACAAATATTTGAATCATGGTTTAGTCTCACTTTAGTCCCAGTTTAGTCTCCTTTTAGTCCTGGTTTAGTCTCACATTAGTCCTGTCTCAGTCTCTTTTTAGTCCTGGTTTATTCTTATTTTAGTCCAGTTTTACACCTGGTTTATTCTCACTTTAGTTCTGGTCTTTTCGTGTTGGTTTAGTTTCACTTTAATCCTGGTTTAGTCCTGGTTTAGTCCTGGTTTTAGTCCTGGTTTTAGTCCTGGTTTTAGTCCCGGTTTTAGTCCCAGTTTTAGTCCCGGTTATAGTCCTGGTTTTAGTCCTGGTTTTAGTCCTGGTTTTAGTCCTGGTTTTAGTCCCGGTTTTAGTCCCGGTTTTAGTTCTGGTTTTAGTCCTGGTTTAGTCCTGGTTTTAATCCCGGTTTTAGTCCCGGTTTTAGTCCCGGTTTTAGTCCTGGTTTAGTCCTGGTTTTAATCCTGGTTTTTGTCCTGGTTTTAGTCCCAGTTTTAGTTCTGGTTTTAGTTTTGGTTTTAGTTCTGGTTTTAGTCCTGGTTTTAGTCCTGGTTTTAGTCCTGGTTCAGACCTGGTTCAGACCTGGTTCAGTCCTGGTTTAGACCTGGTTCAGACCTGGTTCAGACCTGCTTTAGTCCTGGTTCAGACCTGATTCAGACTTGGTTCAGTCCTGGTTCAGACCTGGTTCGGACCTGGTTCAGACCTGGTTCAGACCTGGTTCAGACCTGGTTCAGACCTGGTTCAGTCCTGGTTCAGACCTGGTTCAGTCCTGGTTCAGTCCTGGTTCAGAACTGGTTCAGTCCTGGTTCAAACCTGGTTTAGACCTGGTTCAGACCTGGTTCAGACCTGGTTCAGTCCTGGTTTAGACCTGGTTCAGACCTGGTTCAGACCTGCTTTAGTCCTGGTTCAGACCTGATTCAGACTTGGTTCAGTCCTGGTTCAGACCTGGTTCGGACCTGGTTCGGACCTGGTTCAGACCTGGTTCAGACCTGGTTCAGACCTGGTTCAGACCTGGTTCAGTCCTGGTTCAGACCTGGTTCAGTCCTGGTTCAGTCCTGGTTCAGAACTGGTTCAGTCCTGGTTCAAACCTGGTTTACACCTGGTTCAGACCTGGTTCAGACCTGGTTCAGTCCTGGTTTAGACCTGGTTCAGACCTGGTTCAGACCTGCTTTAGTCCTGGTTCAGACCTGATTCAGACTTGGTTCAGTCCTGGTTCAGACCTGGTTCGGACCTGGTTCAGACCTGGTTCAGACCTGGTTCAGACCTGGTTCAGACCTGGTTCAGACCCTCCTCGTTCTTGTGTCTCCAGGTGCAGAATGTGAGTCAGTCCCTGGAGGTGGTGGACCTCCGGACTTCCAGGGACCTGCAGTATGTCCGGGACTCGGAGCCTCTGCTCCGGGGGGTGGATGGACGTCTGCACTCGTACGTGGACAACCCCCGATCGGTCACACCCAAGAGCCTGCAGGTACCACGGGCTACGGGGGGTTCAGGGCACCAGCCACTGGCTGGAGGTGAGAGTGGGAGCAGATGTTAAAGCAGGGGTCCTACAGAGTCCTAAAAAGTCTTAAAAGCATTGAATTTATGAATTTGGAAACAATACCTTAAAAAGACTTGAAACACTCCTGAATTTTATATCTGGGTCTTAACTTCTCTGTTTCGCATTTCTCCTCAAATGTTTCATTTGTCAGCCGCCATTATTTGGTTAAATAATGTCGCCTAAATAAAGAGCGGCGGAACCAGTTTTGATCAGTACAGAATTGCTCAAACGTGTCTGAATACAGATCTGAGAAAGTTCAGGAAAGTTGATGTCTGTTGTGTTTTTAGAATGATTTGTCCCACCGGATCCGTACTCGCCGCCACTTTAGATGTGACTCACCTTTTTAGTCCTGGTTTAGTCTCACATTTGTCTTGATTTAGTCTCTTTTTAGTCCTGCTTTGGTCTCACATTAGTCCTGGTTTAGTCTCATAGTTTTAGTCAAGAGACTAAATCAAGGATTTAGTCTCTTTTTAGTCCTGGTTTAGTCTCACCTTTTTAGTCCTGGTTTTGTCTCACCTCTTTAGTCCTGGTTTAGTCTCTTTTTAGTCCTGATTTAGTCTCTGTTTAGTCCTGGTTTAGTCTCATTTTGATCCTGGTTTAGTCTCACATTAGTCCTGGTTTAGTCTCACATTAGTCCTGGTTTAGTCTCACATTAGTCCTGGTTTAGTCTCACATTAGTCCTGGTTTAGTCTCTTTTTAGTCCCACAGTAGGACACTTTTGAGGTTTCCTTCGATTCATTCAAAAGGCTGTTCTTTCAGTCCGTCGGTTGTTCAAATGCTCCGCAGTGGGGCTTTAATTAACAGGTATAAACGTGTCACCGCGGCGATTAGAGCTCCTCGAGTACATTATCACACACACACAAATGAATAATGCAGGAGGTGACGTGAGCGGAGGGACGGACTGTCTGTTTACATCAACTCTGTAATTAATAACCACAGAGCAGGAAGCACTGATAAACGGAGGGAGAGAGGGAGGGAGGGAGGAGGGAGAGAGGGAGGAGAGAGGGAGGAGGGGTAAAAGGAGGGAGGGATGAGGGAGGGAGGGAGAGAGAGTGGGAGAGAGGGGTAGAGAGAGGGAGGTAGGGAGAGAGAGAGAGGGGTTAAAAAAGGGAGGGATGAGGGAGGGAGGGAGGGAGGGAGAGAGGGGGTAAAAGGAGGGAGGGAGGGAGGGAGGGAGGGAGAGAGGGAGGGAGAGAGAGAGGGGTAAAAGGAGGGAGGGAGGGAGGGAGGGAGGGAGAAAGGGAGGGAGGGAGAGAGAGGGGTAAAAGGAGGTAGGGAGAGAGGGAGGGATGAGGGAGAGAGGGGTAAAAGGAGAGAGGAATAAAAGGAGAGAGGGAGACAGGGCTAAAAGGAGAGAGGGATGAAAGGAGAGAGGGATGACAGAAAGAGGCAAAAGACTGCTGAGAGAAAGGCATGGAGAGAGAGAATCAAGAGAGAATCGAGAGAGGGAAAGAAAAAAGAGACAGAGAGCAGACAGAGAGAGTGGCAAGACAGAGAGATAGAGGGATAAGATGAAGAGGTGGAAGAGAGAGGGGGAGAAAGAGTGTGAGAGAGAGAGCGAGGAAGAGAGAGAGGAGGTTAAGAGACAGGATGGAAGGAAGAGGAAGAGTAGGAGCAGAAAAGAGAGAGAGGGAGAGACAGAGGGAGGAAGAGAGAGACAGAGGTGGAGGAGGAGGTAGAGAGAGCACCTGGAGGCTGCAGCTTGTATCCTCCTTTCCTCTGGAGGTGTGGAGGTGGTGAGAGAAAAAGAGAGAAAGAGAGAGAACGAAAGGAGGATTATGAGATCCTCTCTCTCTGGAGGCATGTGGTATAAGAGAGAGAGAGAGATGGAGGAAGAAAGGAACAGAGAGAGAGATGGAGGAAGAGAGAGATGGTACCTGGAGGCAGTAGCTTTGTCTCTCTGGAGGAGGGATGAAAGAGAGGAGAGAAGGAGAGAAAGAGGAGGTAGAGAGAGAATAGCTGCAGGCTGGAGTATCTATGGAAGGGTTTAAACGTAAAAAATAAAATAAATACTTTTCCCACATCCGTAAAGTTCTGAATGTTAAAGTCGCACAGTGGAACTTTTCTTAGGGCATTACACTTCCAGAAGGTGAGAGAGGAAGGACTCAACACAGACAGAGTTTCTTTGAACAGAATTTCCTTCTGGATCAATAAAGTATCTGTCTCTCTTTTTGTCTGTCTCTCTCTATCTCTCTGTTTATCTCTCTGTGTTTGTCTCTCTATTTATCTCTCTGTCTCTTTGTTTATCTCTCTGTTTATCTCTCTGTTTATCTCTCTGTGTTTGTCTCTCTCTCTGTTTATCTCTCTGTCTCTTTGTTTATCTCTCTGTTTATCTCTCTGTGTTTGTCTCTCTCTGTTTATCTCTCTGTCTCCTTGTTTATCTGTCTGTTTATCTATTTGTTTATCTCTCTGTCTCTTTGTTTATCTCTCTGTTTATCTCTTTGTCTCTTTGTTTATCTCTTTGTTTATTTTGCTGTTTATCTCTCTGTTTGTCTCTCTGCTTATCTCTCTGTTTCTCTGTTTATCTCTCTGTCTATTTCTCCGTTTATCTCTCTCTGTCTCTCTGTTTATCTCTCTGTTTGTTTCTCTTTTTATCTCTCTGTTTATTTCTCTCTCTGTCTCTCTATTTATCTCTCTGTTTCTCTGTTTATCTTTCTGTTTATCTCTCTCTCTGTTTATCTCTCTGTTTGTCTCTCTGTTTGTCTCTCTGTTTATCTCTCTGTTTATCTCTCTGTTTATTTCTCTGTTTATCTCTCTCTCTGTCTCTCTGTTTATCTTTCTGTCTCTCTGTTTATCTCTCTGTTTGTCTCTCTGTTTATCTCACTGTTTATCTCTCCCTCTCTGTCTCTCTGTTTATCTCTCTGTCGCTGTCTATCTCTCTTTCTGTTTATCTATCTCCCTGTTTATCTCTCTGTTTGTCTCTGTTTATCTCTCTGTTTGTCTCTCTGTTTATCTCTCTGTTTGTCTCTCTGTCTGTCTCTCTGTTTGTCTCTCTGTTTATCTCTCTGTTTGTTGTCTCTCTGTGTGTTTATCTGTCTCTGTTTATCTCCGTCTCTCTGTCTGTCTCTATGTTTATTTCACTGTTTGTCTCTTTGTTTATCTCTCCTTTTATCTCTCTGTTTTTCTCTCTTTTTATCTGTCTGTTTATCTCTCCGTCTCTGTCTAAAAACATCTGTCACATAATAAAGACGACATAAATCAGTTTAATGTGATTCCAGTGAACAGAGGGAGGAAAAGATGGAGAGATGGAGGGCCGAAGGAGGAAATGAGAGGGGGAGAGAGGAGGGGCAGAGGGAGGAAGAGTGAGAGAAAGAGACAGAGGACAGAGTGGGAATGGGAGAGGCCAAGAGAGAGAGAGGAAGAGGGGGCAGAGAGACAGGAAGGGAAGGAAGAAAGGAAGAGGAAGTATGAGAGGGTGAGAAAAGAGCGAGAAAGAGTGAAAGAGAAGGGTAGAGACAGAGGGAGGAAGAGTGAGAGTGAAAGAGAAGGGTAGAGACAGAAGGAGGAAGAGTGAGAGTGAAAGAGAAGGGTAGAGACAGAGGGAGGAAGAGTGAGAGAGAAAGAGAAGGGTAGAGACAGAAGGAGGAAGAGTGAGAGTGAAAGAGAAGGGTAGAGACAGAAGGAGGAAGAGTGAGAGTGAAAGAGAAGGGTAGAGACAGAGGGAGGAAGAGTGAGAGAGAAAGAGAAGGGTAGAGACAGAAGGAGGAAGAGTGAGAGTGAAAGAGAAGGGTAGAGACAGAGGGAGGAAGAGTGAGAGTGAAAGAGAGGGTTAGAGACAGAGGGAGGAAGAGTGAGAGAGAAAGAGAAGGGTAGAGACAGAAGGAGGAAGAGTGAGAGTGAAAGAGAGGGTTAGAGACAGAGGGAGGAAGAGTGAGAGTGAAAGAGAAGGGTAGAGACAGAAGGAGGAAGAGTGAGAGTGAAAGAGAAGGGTAGAGACAGAGGGAGGAAGAGTGAGAGTGAAAGAGAAGGGTAGAGACAGAAGGAGGAAGAGTGAAGAGTGAAAGAGAGGGTTAGAGACAGAGGGAGGAAGAGTGAGAGTGAAAGAGAAGGGTAGAGACAGAGGGAGGAAGAGTGAGAGTGAAAGAGAAGGGTAGAGACAGAGGGAGGAAGAGTGAGAGTGAAAGAGAGGGGTAGAGACAGAGGGAGGAAGAGTGAGAGTGAAAGAGAAGGGTAGAGACAGAGGGAGGAAGAGTGAGAGTGAAAGAGAAGGGTAGAGACAGAGGGAGGAAGAGTGAGAGTGAAAGAGAGGGTTAGAGACAGAGGGAGGAAGAGTGAGAGTGAAAGAGAAGGGTAGAGACAGAGGGAGGAAGAGTGAGAGTGAAAGAGAGGGTTAGAGACAGAGGGAGGAAGAGTGAGAGTGAAAGAGAAGGGTAGAGACAGAGGGAGGAAGAGTGAGAGTGAAAGAGAAGGGTAGAGACAGAGGGAGGAAGAGTGAGAGTGAAAGAGAGGGGTAGAGACAGAGGGAGGAAGAGTGAGAGTGAAAGAGAAGGGTAGAGACAGAGGGAGGAAGAGTGAGAGTGAAAGAGAGGGTTAGAGACAGAGGGAGGAAGAGTGAGAGTGAAAGAGAAGGGTAGAGACAGAGGGAGGAAGAGTGAGAGTGAAAGAGAAGGGTAGAGACAGAGGGAGGAAGAGTGAGAGTGAAAGAGAAGGGTAGAGACAGAGGGAGGAAGAGTGAGAGTGAAAGAGAAGGGTAGAGACAGAGGGAGGAAGAGTGAGAGTGAAAGAGAAGGGTAGAGACAGAGGGAGGAAGAGTGAGAGTGAAAGAGAAGGGTAGAGACAGAGGGAGGAAGAGTGAGAGTGAAACAGAAGGGTAGAGACAGAGGGAGGAAGAGTGAGAGTGAAAGAGAAGGGTAGAGACAGAGGGAGGAAGAGTGAGAGTGAAAGAGAAGAGTAGAGACAGAGGGAGGAAGAGTGAGAGTGAAAGAGAAGGGTAGAGACAGAAGGAGGAAGAGTGAGAGTGAAAGAGAAGGGTAGAGACAGAGGGAGGAAGAGTGAGAGTGAAAGAGAAGGGTAGAGACAGAAGGAGGAAGAGTGAGAGTGAAAGAGAAGGGTAGAGACAGAGGGAGGAAGAGTGAGAGTGAAAGAGAGGGTTAGAGACAGAGAGAGGAAGAGTGAGAGTGAAAGAGAAGGGTAGAGACAGAGGGAGGAAGAGTGAGAGTGAAAGAGAAGGGTAGAGACAGAGGGAGGAAGAGTGAGAGTGAAAGAGAAGGGTAGAGACAGAGGGAGGAAGAGTGAGAGTGAAAGAGAAGGGTAGAGACAGAGGGAGGAAGAGTGAGAGTGAAAGAGAAGGGTAGAGACAGAGGGAGGAAGAGTGAGAGTGAAAGAGAAGGGTTAGAGACAGAGGGAGGAAGAGTGAGAGTGAAAGAGAAGGGTAGAGACAGAGGGAGGAAGAGTGAGAGTGAAAGAGAAGGGTTAGAGACAGAGGGAGGAAGAGTGAGAGTGAAAGAGAAGGGTAGAGACAGAGGGAGGAAGAGTGAGAGTGAAAGAGAAGGGTTAGAGACAGAGGGAGGAAGAGTGAGAGTGAAAGAGAAGGGTAGAGACAGAGGGAGGAAGAGTGAGAGTGAAAGAGAAGGGTAGAGACAGAGGGAGGAAGAGTGAGAGTGAAAGAGAAGGGTAGAGACAGAGGGAGGAAGAGTGAGAGTGAAAGAGAAGGGTAGAGACAGAGGGAGGAAGAGTGAGAGTGAAACAGAAGGGTAGAGACAGAGGGAGGAAGAGTGAGAGTGAAAGAGAAGGGTAGAGACAGAGGGAGGAAGAGTGAGAGTGAAAGAGAAGGGTAGAGACAGAGGGAGGAAGAGTGAGAGTGAAAGAGAAGGGTAGAGACAGAGGGAGGAAGAGTGAGAGTGAAAGAGAAGGGTAGAGACAGAGGGAGGAAGAGTGAGAGTGAAAGAGAAGGGTAGAGACAGAGGGAGGAAGAGTGAGAGTGAAAGAGAAGGGTAGAGACAGAGGGAGGAAGAGTGAGAGTGAAAGAGAAGGGTAGAGACAGAGGGAGGAAGAGTGAGAGTGAAAGAGAAGGGTAGAGACAGAGGGAGGAAGAGTGAGAGTGAAAGAGAAGGGTTAGAGACAGAGGGAGGAAGAGTGAGAGTGAAAGAGAAGGGTAGAGACAGAGGGAGGAAGAGTGAGAGTGAAAGAGAAGGGTAGAGACAGAGGGAGGAAGAGTGAGAGTGAAAGAGAGGGGTAGAGACAGAGGGAGGAAGAGTGAGAGTGAAAGAGAAGGGTAGAGACAGAGGGAGGAAGAGTGAGAGTGAAAGAGAGGGTTAGAGACAGAGGGAGGAAGAGTGAGAGTGAAAGAGAAGGGTAGAGACAGAGGGAGGAAGAGTGAGAGTGAAAGAGAAGGGTAGAGACAGAGGGAGGAAGAGTGAGAGTGAAAGAGAAGGGTAGAGACAGAGGGAGGAAGAGTGAGAGTGAAAGAGAAGGGTAGAGACAGAGGGAGGAAGAGTGAGAGTGAAAGAGAAGGGTAGAGACAGAGGGAGGAAGAGTGAGAGTGAAAGAGAAGGGTAGAGACAGAGGGAGGAAGAGTGAGAGTGAAAGAGAAGGGTAGAGACAGAGGGAGGAAGAGTGAGAGTGAAAGAGAAGAGTAGAGACAGAGGGAGGAAGAGTGAGAGTGAAAGAGAAGGGTAGAGACAGAAGGAGGAAGAGTGAGAGTGAAAGAGAAGGGTAGAGACAGAGGGAGGAAGAGTGAGAGTGAAAGAGAAGGGTAGAGACAGAAGGAGGAAGAGTGAGAGTGAAAGAGAAGGGTAGAGACAGAGGGAGGAAGAGTGAGAGTGAAAGAGAGGGTTAGAGACAGAGAGAGGAAGAGTGAGAGTGAAAGAGAAGGGTAGAGACAGAGGGAGGAAGAGTGAGAGTGAAAGAGAAGGGTAGAGACAGAGGGAGGAAGAGTGAGAGTGAAAGAGAAGGGTAGAGACAGAGGGAGGAAGAGTGAGAGTGAAAGAGAAGGGTAGAGACAGAGGGAGGAAGAGTGAGAGTGAAAGAGAAGGGTAGAGACAGAGGGAGGAAGAGTGAGAGTGAAAGAGAAGGGTTAGAGACAGAGGGAGGAAGAGTGAGAGTGAAAGAGAAGGGTAGAGACAGAGGGAGGAAGAGTGAGAGTGAAAGAGAAGGGTTAGAGACAGAGGGAGGAAGAGTGAGAGTGAAAGAGAAGGGTAGAGACAGAGGGAGGAAGAGTGAGAGTGAAAGAGAAGGGTTAGAGACAGAGGGAGGAAGAGTGAGAGTGAAAGAGAAGGGTAGAGACAGAGGGAGGAAGAGTGAGAGTGAAAGAGAAGGGTAGAGACAGAGGGAGGAAGAGTGAGAGTGAAAGAGAAGGGTAGAGACAGAGGGAGGAAGAGTGAGAGTGAAAGAGAAGGGTAGAGACAGAGGGAGGAAGAGTGAGAGTGAAACAGAAGGGTAGAGACAGAGGGAGGAAGAGTGAGAGTGAAAGAGAAGGGTAGAGACAGAGGGAGGAAGAGTGAGAGTGAAAGAGAAGGGTAGAGACAGAGGGAGGAAGAGTGAGAGTGAAAGAGAAGGGTAGAGACAGAGGGAGGAAGAGTGAGAGTGAAAGAGAGGGGTAGAGACAGAGGGAGGAAGAGTGAGAGTGAAAGAGAGGGGTAGAGACAGAGGGAGGAAGAGTGAGAGTGACGATATGGAGCTTTGTGTTGTATTTTTTGTATGAAAAACGCTCAATAAATAAAGTTTGATTGAAAATATATATCTTGATATATTTATCTATATCTCTATATACGAAATACATCTCTATATCTGTACAAGAAAAATAACCCCAAAAACTACCGCGAAAACAAATCTGCCAAAATCCACAAGGTCTTTTTTTATTGAAGTGCAAAGAGGCCGTTCATGTAGGAACAATTTCATATTTTCAGTTTCTTTTGATTCAAAAATAAAACAACTTAACTCCAGCTCATGTTTGCATAAACTCTGTTAAACCCACAAGAACCAGAACCCTGAGCTCCTTTAGCGGAAGTTCAGGAGTTTTTTTTATTATAACAGACCCACGTTCCTCCCCAGAGGTCAGGAGCTCTGAGGTATCCCACAATCCACTGCACACATCAAACTGAACGTTTCCCAACACGATTGTACAAGTTCAACACTGCAGCAGATTATTCTTTCAAATCTTCTGCAAAAATAAACTTTCAGATGGGGCAGGAAGTGTTTTGCTGCGCTTCAAAACGGCACAACGGCGACAGCGAGAACGCAAAGAGGTGGAAAGGGTCGGCACAGACCTGCGATAGCAAAAAAATGAGTCATTACCAGTGGGTTATAACCCGTACCATATGAAGAAAGAAGACTTTTCTTATCATTTAGAGCAGGGGTGTCAAACTCATTTTGGTCCGGGGGCCGTATGCAACCTACTCTGATCCCAAAAGGGCCGGATCAGAAAACTCAGTTCTCTCTTCAAGTTATTGTATTTTTCTCCGTGTCTCGTAGTGGTGTTTAAGATTATATTCCTCGAGCAACGCCACTTGTTCCAAACACACTGAGCACAGATTTCCCATTCACCTCTGTAAACAAATAAGAATTAGACTATTTTTCTTGGGAAATCCTGAACTCAGCATCTGCTTTTCTCATTTTTTGACATTTTGCTGATGAGGGTCACGGTCGACAGTCAAAACGATGGTCCTTTAAGAGTGTTTGGAAAGAGGAAAGTCTTCATTTGTGCTGCTCTGGTGGGAGTCGCAACGTACAGAAACGCCGGAGACGCTGCTCTGCTAAACGGTGCAGAAAATTAACAGAAAAATCTGAAAATTTTAAGTATTTTAATAGAAAAATCAGCCAAGGGCCAGATTAAAGGTCTTGGAGGGCCGGATCTGGCCCCCGGGCCGCATGTTTGACACATGTGATTTAGAGGATTTGCCCAACTTTGAGGTGATGGACATAATAAACTACCTGGTGCTGCAGACGTCGTATTTCACTGAGCCATTTTGTGTCTGGTTATCTAAAATTAAACCTTTTTTATCTTTTAAATCATGTGAACAGGTCATACATGTTTTTATTTCCTCTCGTTTCGCCGACTGTAACACACTTTTCTCGGCATAAGCCTCCTGCACTTTCTCGCTTACAGTTGGTCCAAAATTCTGCTGCGCGACGTTTAATTGGAAGCAAAGAAACGCGACCACATTACCCCGATTTTAGTGTCGTTGCACCGGCTTCCAGTTCGTTTTAGAGTTGGTTTTATTGTTTGTTTTTAAAGCTTTAAATGTTCTGGCCCCACATTACGTCTCGGACCTCATCCAAATTTACACCGCCGAGCGCAAGCTGAGGTCCGAGGGCCAGGTCCAGCTCGTGGTGCCAAAGTCGAGTCTTAAAACCGGGGGGGGATCGGGTTTTTTCTGTAGCCGACCCTAAACTGTGGAACGCTCTGCCCCCCCACGTCTAAACAGCCCCAGAATCGAGGGTTTTAAGTCTCATCTTAAAACTCACTTTACTCTCTGGCTTTTAACACTGCGTGAGTTTGTGTGGTCCTCTGTGTCTTTTATTTATTTTATTTTATTTATTTTAATTCTACTCTGTGATTTTTATGGTGTTGCTTTAATTTGATTTGACTGGTTTTATTGTTTTAGGACGGGTACGACCAAATTTTTAGCATTTCTTTGTGTTTTATCTCACTTTGGAAACTGCTCTGTTTGTAAAATGTGCTATAGAAATAAAGTGGATTTGGATTTGGTTGGGACAAACATCTCAGGAGGCTTTAAATGGCTGTTGCGGGTAAGTAGTGAAATGTATTATTTTATTATTATTTAGATCAGTTGTGTCTGCATATTAATAACACTATTGCTAACGCTATTGTTACCCCAGGTTAACAGTCAGGGCTCAGTCTACAGAATTAAAATCAGCCCCTGCACCAGGAGAACCTAAAATCATGATTAAAAAAGGTATAAAGTGCCAAATTACAGCAGTATGATAATAGTAGCACCACGTAAAGCTTTTTGGACCTCTAATGCAGTAGGTTACCGCCGCTTACGATGCTCTTCTTTCTAAATAACTGTCCAATAAACGTACACTTATAAAACTTATGACACAATCCTGACCTGTTACAAAGTGGTCTCTGCAAACTCGTCTGTTTCCTCATCTTGTGTTTTTAGCCGGAGATTTTCAGTCTACTTTTGTCGTCTTTCCTCTGTAAGTTTTTCAAAGCCAACTCCTTTGTGAGACACCACTTTCGCTACATGAAAAAAAAACCTTTGTTTTTCTCCCAATTCGAGCGGCTGCAGCGACCATAAACTGCACAGAATTTAGGTATCTTGGTGCAGTCGGTGGAGGTAAACGGGGTTCTGTGCGTCTGTCTTTACTTCCTGACCCCCGTCTGCTTTTGGTGACGTCGACGTGATGTCATCTATAACCAGCGATATACGATATGTCCAGATCCATATCGAGTTTAAACAATATCTCGATATATTTTATATATCGAGATATCGCCCAGCCCTAGTAGAGAGACGGAAAGGAAGAGGAAGAGTGGGGAGTGGGAGAGGAAAAGAGCGAGAGAAAGAGTGAAAGACAGGGGCAGAAACAAAGGGAGGGAGAGAGAATGTGGGGAGAGAGAGAAGAGAGAGCAGGAGGGAGAGAGAAAAGATGGAGAAAGAGGGTGAGAGAAGGAAAGAGTAGGGAGAAAAAAAGAGTGTAAACAGAGTGAGGGAGCGAGGGATGGAGTGATTTCCTCCAGAGTGAGGGAGCGAGGGATGGAGTGATTTCCTCCAGAGTGAGGGAGCGAGGGATGGAGTGATTTCCTCAGGTCGGAGCTGCCGTTGTCATGGAGACTTACGACTCTCTGTGGTCGTTAATCTGGAGCCGGGATATTCGGACGGGCCCCTGGGGGACGCGGGGCCCCGGCTCTGGAGCCTAACGTCCCTCAGGGGGGCCGAGGTCACTCCCGGCCCCACAGAGCCTCTCCTCCGCTGGGCCACGGCGACGCCAAATGCCCCCGTCTGTTCTCGGGGCTAACGGCACTTTTATGGAACAAATCATCTGAGGATTTGGACTTTTCCATTTTGAAACGTAAAGAGTTTGTTTTTGGTTTTTGTACGTGAACTTACTGGGTTTGTTTTTAGTTCTGGAGACGGCGCAGCAGAAACGGAAACACGCCGTTCTGAATTGTCCTCAAAAAGAACCCAATAAGTCCTGTGTGTTTGAGTAATAAAGTGATCTCTCCCGGGCCCTGTTCTAAAACCTCCATATGGTTAGAAGTACAAGAGAGAGGGATGAAGTGAGAGAGAGAAGAGAGGGATGGAGAGGGTGAGAGAAGAGGGGGAGGGAGAAGAGACAGAGGGAGGGAGGGAGGAGGGGAGGGAGAAGAGACGGAGGGAGAGAGGGTGAGGGGGAGAAGGAGAGAAGAGGGGGAGAGGGAGAGAGTGAGAGAAAAGAAGGAGGGAAAGAGAAAGAAGGGGACGGAGAGAGTGAGAGAGAGAGAAGATGGGAGGGATCGAGATGGTAAGAGAAGGGGAGAGTGGGGGAGAGAGAAGGGGGGGAAGAGGAGGAGAAAGAAGAGAAGTAGGGAGAAAGAAGGGGCAAAGGAAGGGGGAAGGTGAGAGAAGAGAAATAGGGAGAGAGAAGAGAAGGAGAAGAGAGGGAGGGAGGGGGAGAGAGGGTGAAAGAAGAGGGGAGGAGGGAGAGAAGAGAAGGGAGAGAGTAGGAGAAGGAGAGAAAAGAATAAGGGAGAGAAAAAAGCAGTGAGTGCGAGAGAAGGGGAGAGGAGGAGAGGAGAGAGAAACAGAGAGAAGAGAGAAAGAGGGAGAGAGAGGAGAAGAAAGAAAGAAAGGTGAGAGAAGGAGAGAGTGAGAGAAGAGAAGGAGGAAGAGAGAAGAAGGGGTGAGGGTGAGAAAAGGAGAGAGAGAGGGTGAGGAAAGAGGGAGAGAGGGAGAGAGAGAGGGCGGTAGAAGAGAGGGAGGGAGAGAGAAGAGAGAGAGAAGGGAGGGAGGGAGAAGAGAAGAAGGGTGAGAGAAGAGGGAGAGAAAAGAAGGAGGGAGAGAAAAGAGGGGTGGGGGCGAGAGAAGGAAAGGAGAGAGGGAGAGAGAAGAAGAGAGAGGGGAGGAAGGAAGAAGGTGAGAGAAAGTGAGAGAAGAGAAGGATGGAGGGAGAGAGACAAGGGAGAGGGAGGGAGACGAGAGAGGGAAAACAAAACTATAATTGAATGTGCAGCAGTTTCATTATTACTCGATTGTGTTTTGGTCGCGCTCTGAAGGGGGAGTGACTTAGCGTAGCACATGTTACGTATCAGCAATGAAAATCCACAGACGTTTTCATGCCGTTTCGTTAAAATCCGACTTATTTTTCCGACGTTTTTCAAAGCCACTCCACGGCGCATCATTTCCCCTTTGAGCAAATCAGAGGGATAAAAATACACACTCTGAGGCGCGTAAACATTATAGAATCATAAATGTATAATTAAACATGACGCTATGGAAGAGGCGCTGTCCTCACCTCCGCGTCACCCGAACTTACACAGCGCTGAGGCTTTCAACTGCGCCGAGTACTTTTCTTCTTCTTTTTTCCCTTTTCCTCTTTCCCCCGATGCTGCTGTTGTGCCCGTGAGCTGTTCCGACCGCTGAATATTCATGGAGGATGCACCGCGAGTTTATCGATAACTACGGGGAGAGAAGAAGAAGGGAGGTGAGGGGTTGTTAGGGTAAATAACGAGGCTTAACTGTTTTCTATAGCCACTTCTATAGTTCACGGCTGCGAGACTAAAGGCCGCCACAGGCTACAGGAGAATTTGACAAAGAGACGCAATAAACAAACTCAGGATAAAGCTAAAATAAAACCTCTGTGAAGTTCGCCCCATCAAACTCAAACCTATACAAAAACTGTCGATCATTTGTGCTTCATTTGTGCTGCAAAAAGTTTCGTTTGTGCGATTCTGGTTCTTAAGATATTTGCAGTTTTATTTTCGGCTGATGACGTCGTCCAGCCCCTCAAAATGTGAAACAGCCTCAAAACAGGCAGAAAATTATAGAAAACGTTTGTATTTTGTTTGTGCTGTTTTGTGCTGTGACAATTTTCATTTGTGTGAGTTTATTTCTAAAATTATTCATTATTATTTCTGCGGTAATTATAGGACGTCATTTCCGCTCAACTGACGGCAGCAAACCCCATAAAACTAGTGAAGATAAACGATCTCAGGCTGTGGAAAAGTAACGAAATGCAAACATTTTCTATAATCAAAACAAAAATGCAGAAGAGCTTCTCATGTTACTCGATCTAATAGGGCAAGCCTTAGATGTTATACACTTAGATGCCTTTAACACATTAAACCAGAATCCATTTATTAGTGCACATAGTTCAAAATAACACATTTACAATGGTAATTAATCAAATTTCAGTTAGTCAGTATAATATGTAATTCAGAAATCTTTTGGAGAGCTCCTTATAACGGGGTGGAAAGCTACTGGTAGCTCCTGAGCTACAGGCTGGAGACCCCTGTTCTACATAATAAGACTGACATTATAAAATGCTTTGACCTCTCAGGATTTGGAGATGTCGACAGACTAACAGGGACGTAACAATAACCGAAATATGGTGATATCGTATCGTCAAAGGTCTCACAATAATATCGTGGACCATCACAATATATCAAATCACAAGTCTCTTTGCTTAAATGAAGAGCTCAAAAACAGAGGGAACTACATAGACCATGATCCTTTGCTCTGTTTCAGTGCAGACTACAAAAGACTACAATAACTTTTCTAAGCACTTTGAAATCTTCATTCTTTGGATTAAGTCTTGTGAAGGCATTTTTAGAGGAAAATGGAGCAGATTTACTGCAAAATATTGCAATAAATATCGTACTGTGAGATGTATATGGTGAAAATATCGAGAGATTTGGATTTCGTTCCATCCCTAATGACAATAAATGTTGTACCAAATGACTGGTCAAAGCATTTTAGAATGTCCGTCTTGTTATTATGTAGAATATCGAAATATCGGAAATATTGTTCCGTGGGACTTGGATATCGTTACACCCCTACTAAAGATAAAACTGATAAAACTCAAGGTGAGTGTTTAAGAAACGTCATATTTGATCCATGGTGTGATGTTCTGTCAGTATCAATACCTGCTCAAAGATGTATCTAGTTTCAATACTAGTTTTAGTATCGATTAGTATCAGATTTTTTGTAAGGATAAGAGGAAGGAGATGGATGGATGGATTTTTAAAATACTTTTGACAACCCTAAACTGCTGTAATTGCATTTTCAAAGTATTACATTTTTCATATCTGTCCAGACCAGACACCAATCATTATGTTACACGTTTTTACGCAGCCTTTGATTCCCGTGCACATGAGGACTGAGTCAGGCCTAACACTTTGAAATGAGCGAGATCAGTTTCACCATTTGACAAACCGCCATCCCCGTTTCTGTCTAAAGCTGCGGAGGTGTGAAGAGCGCTTGTGCCGACATGAGCGACTTTACCGGGTTAAAACAACGTGCGGAGGACAGACCTGCTGAGTGGCGTTCAGGGACAGTACGGCCGTCTTCAGTGAGAGCTCTTCACAGTCCATCAGACGGGTGATTGTCGGATATTATTCGAGCAGGAGTTAATGTGGTGTCTGAAAAATACAGTGGAAAGTCTTCTCTGGGGATGACGGCGAGATCGTGATTACAGTTTCATACAGAAGACTTGTTCTGAGCTGATTTGTTGAGCAGGTTAACCCCCCATTCCGACACCCCCCATTCCGACACCCCCCCATTCCGACACCCCCCCCCCCCCCCATTCCGACACTTCCCCATTCCGACACTTCCCCATTCCGACACCCCCCCATTCCGACACTTCCCCATTCCGACACCCCGTGATTCCGAAACTTTTTGACACTGCCATTCCAACAATTTACTCATGAGGTAGCGGCGTGTTGAGTACGGCGAGAGGAGGTGCACTGAGCGTGGCATGGTTTTAGTCCTGATTTAGACCTGGTTTAGACCTGGTTTTAGTCCTGATTTAGTTCTTCTTTAGACCTGGTTTGGTTCTGATTCAGACCTGGTTTAGTGCTGTTTTAGACCTGGTTTAGTTCTGCTTTAGACCTGGTTTAGTCCTGCTTAAGACCTGGTTTAGTCCTGGTTTTAGTCCTGATTTAGTTCTTCTTTAGACCTGGTTTAGTTCTGATTCAGACCTGGTTTAGTCCTGTTTTAGACCTGGTTTAGTTCTGCTTTAGACCTGGTTTAGTCCTGCTTAAGACCTGGTTTAGTCCTGGTTTTAGTCCTGATTTAGTTCTTCTTTAGACCTGGTTTAGTTCTGGTTCAAACCTGGTTTAGTGCTGGTTTAGATCTGGTTTAGTTCTGCTTTAGACCTGGTTTAGTCCTGCTTAAGACCGGGTTTAGACCTGGTTTTAGTCCTCATTTAGACCTTCTTTTAGTCCTGGTTGAGACCTGGTTAGGCCTTGTGTAGTTCTGCTTTAGACCTGGTTTAGACTGGTTCAGTCCTGCTTTAGACCTGCTTTTATTCCTGATTTAGACCTGGTTTAGACCTGGTTTAGTCCTGATTTAGTTCTGCTTTAGACCTGGTTTAGTTCTGCTTTAGACCTGGTTTAGTTCTGCTTTAGACCTGGTTTACACCTGTTTTTAGTCCTGAATTAGATTTAGTCTAGACCTTGTTTAGTTCTGCTTTAGAGCTGGTTTTAGTCCCGATTTAGTCCTTATTTAGACCTGGTTTAGACCTGGTTTCAGTTCTCATTTAGTTCTGCTTTAGACCTGGTTTAGTTCTGCTTTAGACCTGGTTTGGACCTGCTTTTAGTCCTGATTTAGACCTGCTTTTAGTCCTCCTCTGGCAGTATGTAACGCCCCTGCGCCACCAGTCTGTGAAAATATGGTCCTGAAAAGAGCGCAGTCGAAACTTAATAATGTCGGAAAGGCGGATGTTGGGAAATGAATAAAAAGATTAGACTATTTATTTTACTAAAACACAATAGGGAGGATTATATATAAAAATTTAAAGGACCACTTTGAAAACACATCAGATCTCAATGTGAAAAAAGAATATGTTGGATATCTATACACATATGGGCAGGGCAATGGCTTGTCTGTCCTTGTACTCTGGGTTCTGGATGGTCGGTGGGTCGGACAGGATCACTTCATCTAAACTGAGACCTTGTGGAGGACCTTGACCGTCGACTGGCTCCAACCTGTATCTCTTTCAATTTCATCTGGAGTCTTAAATCTCCACTGTCTGTCCTTCTGCAGGGAGTAGTAAAGGCCGCTACAGATTAGAGACATGAGGAGAAACTTATGAGACTTAAAATCTCTGCGGACCACAGGATATAAAGCTGTGAGCGCCATCACGTCAGCTGTTTCCTGTCTACAGTAAAACTACTTGCATTGAGACTCTGAAGTGTTCAAAGATCAGAGCTCAAGTCAAAACTGTGTTATTATTATCTGTGAAATGTGGTGCAATACTTCAGATACAGGATTTTTAAAGCAGCAAGTAGAGTCACTGTCGCTAATCTGCAGCTTTACGCTCTGTGGATGTAAACAAACACATGTCAGGAACAACTTTCGCCTTTTTACTTTCAAAGAACGCTTCAAAATTGATTAATAGCGCGGTTTTGTGGACTGGAGTCATTATTTGCAGAGGACAGTTTCTATGGATAATGTGGATCAGATGCTGCACTTTAAATGTACCACTTTAGGTGAGTATTAAAGTCTTTATTTTCGTTATATCCTGAGTTTATATCTTGCGTCTCTGTGTCTCTCCTCTGCCCCTGACGCTCTGTTTTATCGGCTTTTACCGTCGCGTTGTTGATGTTTGGTGGTTCTGATCTGACACTGACTCCACATGAGGAGCAGCGGCTTCAAAATCGCCGGGTCACACCTTCTTGAACTCGGGGAGAAGAAATCGCAGCCCAAATTGGGGAAATTCTCCTGTGGTGTGTGGCGGCCTTAAGTGTATATTCCCTGGCTCAAAAGTTCATTAGGAGGAAAACCCGATGCTTCAATAATGGTCTTTTGGTTTTTGTAAGGTCTGCCAGAGAAGGGGTAGTTCCCCAGGTACAGACGGACTAGGAGACCGTCCAGAGACCACACGTCAGAGGCTTCAGTCAGAGCTAGACCTGGGCTAACTGTAAAGCCTTTGGCTGCACCTGCATCCCCAGTTTCAGCTCTGACTTTGGGTAGGCTAGACTGAAGTCAATCCGTTTCAGCTTCAAAGGATGAACTTTCTGATCAACAAGCATCATGTTGTCAAGTTTGAGGTCCGTGTGAACCACACCCAACTGTTTGAGACCCTTAACCCTTTTACTACCACAGGGATCACCGGTGACCCCACTATTTCAAATGACCATAACTCCTCACTACATGCAATTTTAATCATTCAAACTGACACTGAAAGTTGTGAAACGGGGCTTGAAACGGGGCTTGAAATGGGGCTTGATAGTTGAAGAAAATTCATTCTTTTCATCTTATAACACACAGTTTTAGGTATTTGATTACATAAGAACGGTAAATACTTGACAGTTCTACTTCTCCTGGAAAAGGGTGTAAATTATTTACACATAGGGCATTCTTTGACAATTATTGACAAAAGTAGACGATTCTATTCAATCTTTATTAATAACACATAAGATCTGGTTCATATTAAGCAAGTATGAAAAAATAAGAATAATCGAGAAAAAAAAAAGAAAAACAGGCAAAAAATATGTGTTTCGATGTGTTTCAATAAATATAGCTGTTATTATAGGGTTAAAAGGGCTAAAGGCCACCAGAGGTAAAGTTTGTACAACACGTCCTGAAGACTGATATCCAACGTCTCAAAAACCAGACATTTCTGGTTTACCCCAAACAAAAGAGCCAATGAATTTGACAACGTTGTTTTTGTCAGGATCCAGCTGTCCGACATGGCGGAGTCTGCGCTTTAAAAAGATTTAACACATCTCATGTGGTGTTATAAATGAGCGTTTTATCTGCAGATTACTTATAAAATGAGAAGGCTGTGGGAGTTGAAGAAGTCATAATGAGTTTAGTGACAGACGAGTTTCCTGCACAGAGAGAAGTAAATAGAAGCCGTTGTTTGGCCGAGCTGAACAATGGGGCTCGCTCTGCCTCTGCTGCAGCTCTGCCTCTGCTCACACTTTACAGAAAAGTGTGTGTGGAGACATGTCTGTACTCAGAGCACAAAGGCAAAATGTGTTTTCACACATCTCGATTCAACAAACCCCAGTGGAGACGCAGTGTGTACAGACCAGACATATGTACACACTGTATTCTCACTGTATGTTGGTCTTAAAGGGGAACTCGGGCACGTTTGAAGCTAAAGTCTGTCACTAGAGGTGGTCGAATTCTGTCAGAAGCCAAAAAACAGCACAGATCTGTGTTGCCTCAGCGGAGATCTCGCTGTGGCAGAAAACAACTTTATAAGCAGCCTTACACTTCCCTCTGTTGATTTCCCACTGCACAGGCCAAAGCCCAAAAGACTCGAGAGTCGACTCCAGCGGCGGCGAGAGGCTCGAGCCTCCAGAAGCAACAAGTGAGAATCGACTACTGACAGTGAAGAAGAAGAGAAACTGAGAGTTGTTGAAAGAAAATGGTTCGGGAATGTATTTATTAAGCCTTTTAAATAAATAAATGGGATTAGAAACAACATCAGCGATCAAGTCTTTTGGGCTTTCTCATGTCTAGTCACAATCTAGTCAGATTGTGTTCAAACAAAGCTCAGATTAGTCAAGTCTAACTTGAGTAAGAGCCTCAGACAGAGCAGTGTCTGCAGGGATATGTCCTTATAGCAGTGACTTAATATGAGCTCTTCTATCTCATTCATTTACATAAGACTGTTAATCGTCCATAGTTCCCCCAGACTTTCTTCCTGCTGTCCCCATCCTCATGTCCACATCCTCTCCACCTCGTCTCCTCATGTCCACATCCTCTCCACCTCGTCTCCTCATGTCCACATCCTCTCCACCTCGTCTCCTCATGTCCACATCCTCTCCACCTCATCTCCTCCTGTCCACACCCTCTCCACCTCGTCTCCTCATGTCCACATCCTCTCCACCTCGTCTCCTCATGTCCACATCCCCTCCACCTCGTCTCCTCCTGTCCACATCCTCTCCACCTTGTCTCCTCCTGTCCACATCCTCTCCACCTTGTCTCCTCCCGTCCACATCCTCTCCACCTCGTCTCCTCATGTCCACATCCTCTCCACCTCGTCTCCTCATGTCCACATCCTCTCCACCTCGTCTCCTCATGTCCACATCCTCTCCACCTCGTCTCCTCATGTCCACATCCTCTCCACCTCGTCTCCTCATGTCCACATCCTCTCCACCTCGTCTCCTCATGTCCACATCCTCTCCACCTCGTCTCCTCATGTCCACATCCTCTCCACCTCGTCTCCTCCTGTCCACATCCTCTCCACCTCGTCTCCTCCTGTCCACATCCTCTCCACCTCGTCTCCTCATGTCCACATCCTCTCCACCTCGTCTCCTCATGTCCACATCCTCTCCACCTCGTCTCCTCATGTCCACATCCTCTCCACCTCGTCTCCTCATGTCCACATCCTCTCCACCTCGTCTCCTCATGTCCACATCCTCTCCACCTCGTCTCCTCCTGTCCACATCCTCTCCACCTCGTCTCCTCCTGTCCACATCCTCTCCACCTCGTCTCCTCCTGTCCACATCCTCTCCACCTCGTCTCCTCATGTCCACATCCTCTCCACCTCGTCTCCTCATGTCCACATCCTCTCCACCTCGTCTCCTCATGTCCACATCCTCTCCACCTCGTCTCCTCATGTCCACATCCTCTCCACCTCGTCTCCTCATGTCCACATCCTCTCCACCTCGTCTCCTCATGTCCACATCCTCTCCACCTCGTCTCCTCATGTCCACATCCTCTCCACCTCGTCACCTCCATGTCCACATCCTCTCCACCTCGTCTCCTCCTGTCCACATCCTCTCCACCTCGTCTCCTCCTGTCCACATCCTCTCCACCTCGTCTCCTCATGTCCACATCCTCTCCACCTCGTCTCCTCATGTCCACATCCTCTCCACCTCGTCTCCTCCTGTCCACATCCTCTCCACCTCGTCTCCTCATGTCCACATCCTCTCCACCTCGTCTCCTCATGTCCACATCCTCTCCACCTCGTCTCCTCATGTCCACATCCTCTCCTCCTCATCCTCCTCATGTCCACCTTGTCTCCACCTCGTCTCCACCTCATATCCTCCCATTCTCCTCTCCACATCGTCTGAACCTCGTCTTCCTTACATCCACCTCGTCCTCCTCCTCTCCGCCTCGTCTCCGTCTCTGTAGTAGGGCAGATGGACGTGAGGGCCCCCAGCGCTCCCAGGGGCCCTCCTCCGGTTGGACACGTGTCTCTGCCCCACATTGAGGGCACTGAAAAATGCATGGGATTCCCTCGTGAAAGGCCTTTGAGCGTCTGTAACGTCCATTCAGAGCTCGACCTCGGATTCTCCTGCTCTTCCAGTAAAAACACGGAATAAACTTCACTTCTTTCTTATTGATTTGTCCAAAACTACTTTAAACTGTATGAAATGTAGAGCCCCAAATATTTCTCTCGCTTTTTAAAGATTAAAACTCACAGAGGCGTAAAAGTGCAGCGTGTGCCTTTGGACTCAGACCTCAGCCCGGAGCAGAAGCAAAACTAAAACGAAAACTATAAAAGCAAATCAAATAAAGCCATGAAATACCAATAAATAAGTAAAATAAAAACAAAAATAGTGGGTTAAAATGGCAAACTATGATATAAAGTAAATGAAGACATGGACATAAAAACAAATTTGTACTGAATAAAATAATACGGTGGTGCCAAACCAGGACCTGGACTAAACCAGCTACTAGACCTGGACTAAACCAGGTACTAGACCTGGACTAAACCAGCTACTAGACCAGGTACTAGACCAGGACTTAACCAGGACTACACCAGCTACTAGACCAGGTACTAGACCAGGACTTAACCAGGACTAAACCAGCTACTAGACCAGGTACTAGACCAGGACTTAACCAGGACTAAACCAGGTACTAGACCAGGTACTACACCAGGACTAAACCAGGTACTAGATCAGGACCAAACCAGGACTAAATTAGGCACTAGACCAGAACTAAACTGGGACTAGACCAGGTATTAGACCAGGACTAAACCAGGACTAGACCAAGTACTAGACAGGAACCAAACCGGGACTAGGCCAGGTACTACACCAGGACCAAACCAGGTATTAGCCCAGGACTAAACCAGGACTAAACTAGGACTAGACCGGGGCTAAACCAGGACTAGACCAGGTACCAGAGCAGGACTAAACCAGAACTAAACCAAGTACTAGACTGGGACTAATCCAGGACTGGACCAGGACTAAACCAGGTACTAGACCAGGACTAAACCAGGATTAAACCAGGATGAAACCAGGACTGTACCAGGACTAAACCAGGACTAAACCAGGTACTAGACCAGGACGAGACCGGGACTATACCAGGACTAAACCAGGTCTAAACCAGGTACTAGACAGGACTAAAACATGCTTGAGTCCTATATTTTATTTCAAAGTGGTATCATCCATAACAGAAAATCCCGCTTCTGTAGATGACAGATTCCCACTCGTTCCAGGAGAAAAATAGCGCGTTAAAAGCGTCGCTCCATCTGTACGGGAAGGGTCAGCTGGGAGGGCACCAAGTGGGCGCATTAGCCAACTGTTCAGCACAAAGGAATGTATGCTGTATTTTTGGGTTTTTGTGGTACAGATTCTCCAAAATGATGATGTTCTTTTGCGCTGTTTTCATAATATACGAGCCGCTCTTCGCTTTTGTGCTTTATTCTTTATGCATTGACCCCCTGAGCACCAATCACGCGCTCACACTTCACGTTCAGACTAGACAAGGTATGAGAAATGTCTTGCCTGAGGACACAATGATCAATTCTATGACACTGCTGCCTCACCTGTAGCGCCCGGTATTCCCAGCAGTCTCCCATCCGAGGTGCTGTGGCATTACTTGCGTTGTAATGGTGGATATTGTTTTTTATTTAGTTATTTTTTACATTCCTACATATAAGAGTCTCAAAGTTTTACTGTAGACAGGAAACAGCTGACGTGATTGCACAACTTTATATCCTGTGGTCCGCAGTCATATCCCACTGCTCTGTAGACAAGTTTCAGCTGACGTCATTGCTATTAAATGCGCGTGTTGCATGATGGGAAATATTGAGGCCGGCGGCAAAAAAACAAAAACAGTGTGTGACTTTGCAGTCCCTCAGTTTATCAGCAATAATGGTGAATTCCTGCTGCATTTTCGGATGCAGAAATAGCAGGAAGGAAGGTAGAAAAGGTCTTTTTCATATTCCGAGTGAAAAGAACCGCCAACGTCGGATTAAATGGCTTTCAAACATCAGCAGAGCGAATATTTACAATCCGAGCAAACTGTGGAACCCAACAAGATTGCGTATATGTTGGGCCCATTTCACAGGTTTGTGTATTTCTTTAAAATTCATGATTTTATTATTTATGATTTTGCTGTGAATGGCCCAGGAGTTTGTACCAAGTAATTGTGGATATCGCCAAAGTGGATGTTCAGTCACATAGTTGGCGATTCAGACCAGAAATTTACTTCCGTCCACACTTTGTAGGGGTTGAAAAGGGTGATTTGGCGTCCTTCGATGTTCATGACCAATTTCTGGTCAATCGTCTTCAGTTCTCTGCAGTTCAAGTGGATAAATATTCGGGATCAACACCCTTCACGTGCTTTCTCGCTACGTTCACCATGTTTCTTGCCAAAATATTTCCCAGCATACAACGCGGGCTTTCGTCAACAATGAAACTCACCTATACCCACCTACGTGCGATCTGCTGCATTCAGGACCATGGACAGCGAGAGATGTAAAATATGACCTGTCGGAAAAGCAAAACCAAAAAGTGGTGATAAACTGGTATGTCTAAATAGAGGTGTCATAATACAGGGTTGTCTAAAGGTTGGGATGTCGGAATAGGCGGCGAAAACCGTGTGGATAAATGTGGGCTACAAACAAAGTAGCAGATTAAACATGTAAAAAAAGACAGTGCATTCAGTGTCCTGGGAGGATATTTTTTTCCCCGGGGCAGACCATTAAAATCCAGGACAATCAGGTAAAACCGGGACAGGTGGCAACACTACTATTCAGTCCTTGTATTTGGAGTCTTACCCACTCCACAGAGTAAAACTATTGTAACTCCAGACTCTCCATGTGAATGTCTGTGTTGATAGAATAATGTTAGAAGTAAAACCAACTGTGCATTTGAAGGATTTATGTCTGTTTTTCAAGAAAACTCTCACTTCTGTTTTTTCTTTTATTAATACGTTTTGGTCCCTCCAGACCTTCCTCAGGTACGAGCACAACCCCTTCTGCTCCCCTTATATAAGTTAAGGGATTTCCCCCCTCAAGAGTCATTATCCAATCATAGCAGTGAAAAATCATGCATTTACAATTAGACCCCAATAAATTATACACCAGTGTCTTGTGAATTAAAACACCTGGATAACAATGATAAAAATACAAAGATAAATATCAGCATCAAAAGACGTTTACACTGCAAACTTTAAAACTAAGTTAAGCTTTGTCTGTATAATTTAGTGCTCCTGAGCAAAACGTTATGGCCATGAAGAAAACATAAATAACTTGTTCACTCAGACTGATTCTACAGTTAAAATTAAAAATCAATTTTGTGATGTCGATATTAGCATCGACTGAGAGATTTGTGCAGTTTAAATGCTACAGATGTTCACAGATTAAATGTCGACCATTTAAACTGCTCTCTGTCTGTGCTAATATCGACATCACAAAATAGATTTTTTATTTTAACTCTAGAATCAGTCTGAGTGAACAAGTTATTTATGTTTTATTCATGACCATAACGTTAGTTTTGCTTAGTAGTTTCACTGATGCTCGTCGTTGTTTCCTTTAAGTTTTCGTCTTTCTTCCCTTGATAGTTGTGGGTAAATTCTTCATGGACAGAATCTGTTCTTTGTCGACCTTGTTGGATGAAGATTTGGTTTTGGGGCAGATTTATGAAGCTGCTCAAAAATATGCGACACTTTTCCACAGGGATTTTGCCGTAGAAAAGCACTGACCAGAAGCTGTGCAACACTTCCTGCCGTTGTGATAATCGTCTACTGTCCACAGCTCAGAAAGTTGATGGTTCAAATCCAGCTCTTCCTCCTCTGTATGTGTGTGTGCAGGAGCTGAAGGGGCAGATGTCTCAGTTGCGCCCCCTGCTGTCCGTGGTGGATCAGTACCGTGTGGACGTGCAGAGCCTGGGCGCGCTGAGGTCAGAGCTGCAGAACCTGTCCCTGGTCCTGAGCTCCATCCAGGAGCAGGTGGGAGCCTACGACTACGAGGAGCTCCAGCAGAGGGTGCTGCTGCTCGAGAGCCGGCTGCACGGCTGCATGAACAAACTGGGTACGTACAGAACGGGCATCTGGGTTAGAGTTGCGAAGAGACAAGGCTAAGATCCTATATTACACAAAAATGGCATATTAGAATGTTGATCCCTCCTCAAAAACACACCTGGAGTTGTGTTTTGTTTCATTCACACATGTTTGAGTAACACGTTATTATGTGTCTGTTACATCTCCAAAGCTCAGAATGCTCTGCTCCACCTTCTGATGTCATGTACTTCAGCTCCTTTTACCGTTAGTTCAGGAAAGACCGGCTGAAATCATCCAAATGATTCTTGTGAAGGTGTATGGAGTTTAAAAACACAGCGGAGAACTTCCTGTATCACCACATGACACAACAAAGAAAGTTTTCTGTTTGAGAGAAGAACTCAGCCTAAATCTGCAGGGTTTGTGTGTTAAACATGTGTGAATGAAACAAAACACATCTGCAGGTCTGTTTGTGATGAGAAAATCGCTTTAAAGGGCCAGTAAACGCCCAAATCACTCTTTTCCCTACTGATTAGCTGTGTAAATGAGTCTAAAATAGAAATATACACCTCCCCCTGGCCTTATTTTGACATTTTAGTGCACATTTGTGATTTATGGACTGGTGCAAGAGTCTGGTCTGTAACAGCCTCTTTAGAATCAACTACGGATTTGGATTTCCGAGTTGGACAAACGGCCCAGTTAGTCAGATGCTCTGTTTTTACGTGACGGGCGCAGACACTGGCGTCTACGGGCGGGATGTGAGGAGCCCCACTCAGCTCCGCCCCTACCGAGAAAAGGGAACGGCGTGATCTGAGCACAAATGTCCGCGCCACATCGGATCGTCGTGGCTGTCGGTCGGCCGTCAATCACCGCTCCAGAATGACGTAATCTTCCAGTTAAACATCAGACGCACGTCCCAGCTGTCAAGTCAGATCACAACCAGCAGATCACAGTAAAGACTTCCAATGATAAAAAGCAGGAGTGCTCAAATCAGGTAAAATGTGGATCCAGTGAAGTTCCTGCAGTAACCCGGACATGAACAGTTAATAAAGCAACGTTATTTGCACATATTATGCTTTGCAAATAAAAAATGTCTAAAAACTGTATTGCTTATAACAGAAAGGTTTAAAGCCATACTGTGAAACATTCCAGACAAAGCAATAATATTTCCCTGGAAACAAAGCATTTGACAGACCCTCCACCAGAAAAGCTACACAATTCATTTTTAACAGCTGACATTTACAAACCTAATATTGTCTTTTGAACGGGCAAAAGTCTAAATGTCGCCACTAAAGAAGGGAGCTGAAACCCTCGAACAGTCAGTTTTATTGGTGTAATTGTTGTAGTGCTGGTTGCAAATACGTTTCCAAATACTTTTAGTCATAGTATCAGTATTGGTTTGCAGTAGACCTGTCACGATAACAAAATTTGAAGCACGGTGTACTACTACAGAGATAATAAACCAGGATGATCCCAGTTCACTATTAGTATTGTTAAAAAACCTGAGCTCCAACTACTGTATTTTTCAGAGAATAAGGCGCACTTAAAATCCTTCATTTTTCTCAAAAATCATCAGTGCGCTTTATAAGACAGTGCACTTTATTTCTGTATTAATTCAGGCTGTGCTTATAGACCTCAAAATGATTTTATGTGGTACACGACACTCAAAAAATCAGTCAAAATGTTTTAGTACGACTGTGGTAAACTACGAAGCCGCACCACTTGATGGATTGTCACGTGAAAGCTCTCAGAAACTCGCACACAGGACAGGAATCCATGCGCATTTGGGAAATCCGTGCATTTTTGGTTGCAGCTGAACACAAAATGAACATCCGCAAACTCTCGAATGAGTCCACTCGTACGTAAAATGTATTGTGTGTATTTCATCCATCAGAATACAAACTGAAAAGTCACGATATCAAGAATTACAATCACGAAATGAACACTTATGATCACCAGGACTACAACGGCATTAAACCGGGTCTTAACCAAGAATAAACCTGGACTAAACAAGGACTAAACCGGGACTAAACCAGGACTAAACCTGGACTAAACAACTCCAAAAATATTCATTTTGTCTTCTTAATGCATTAACTTCTTAGGTTCCTTTCTAAGACAATGTAGCCAAGTGTATTTGTACCTTGTTGACATGTTTCGGCTGCTGCGAGCCATCTTCAGAACTGTCACCGGTGTTGGTGGTGACGTGTCATATATCAGCTGTTGTTACTTCCTGTAGGCGTGGTCGGCCTGATGGGACCTGCAGAAACAGCAGGGAGACTCACCAGAACACAAAGAGACAAAGCAGAACAGGAAAACCTAAAATCTGCCATATCAGACCACTGTAAAAGAAATAACCACATTATGGATTGGGACGGGGCTTGGGTCATTGGATCGGAGAACAACAAGTTCAAATGCTGGATCAGGGAAGCCATTGAGATCAGGAAACGAGGCACTGACAGCATCAACCGTGATGACGGCGCGTTCCTCCTTTCACATACCTGGGACACCCTCCTCCAGAGACCACCGGGCGACAGGAGGTGTGGTCAGACTGGGCGACCTGCAGGTCCCATCAGGCTGACCACGCCTACAGGAAGTAACAACAGCTGATATATGACACGTCACCACCAACACCGGTGACAGTTCTGAAGATGGCTCGCAGCTAACAGCCGAAACATGTCAACAAGGTACAAATACACTTGGCTACATTGTCTTAGAAAGGAACCTAAGAAGTTAAGTTACTGGACTAAACAAGGACGGAACAATCAAACATGCACAGATCTCCACTCATAGAACTGTCCATGCCTCTTATTCAACCCTGTACAGCTAGAATCTTTTCATATTATAACAGAAATAACAAAAACACGTAATCATTTTTGCCAAAAAATATGTATGAACAATAAATACTGTGCACTTGGAAGCACTTTTGAGGGACCGTCTACATCATTATCTCTCAGTAGTCTTTGCAATGATTCAGTGGTCATTTTAGCAGAACAAATTATTACAGCGATAAAGTTTCGTTTTTACATCTACACAAAAACACACTAATGTGCATTAAACTGGCACTGGGTGTTTGGCTCAAATTTCACTGAAGGTTATTTATTGTTATTCCACTGAAATATGACAAAATGAAGATGTAGAAGTGAGCCAAGGACCGAACCCAAGAATTTGTGGAGTATAAAATAGTCACACAGATATTTATGATCAAATTGTCTGCAGTTCTTGTTCTTTTTAGGGAGACAGATGAGCAAATCCTGAGAACCTCTTTTCTTTTATAAATTCCATCATCGTAATGAAATGTATTGTGTCATCTTATTCATTGAAGTTGTTTTATGTTGACAGGAGCTGCAAGTAACTATTATTTCAGTAATCAATTATAAGACGACTTATTTCCATTGTATTGACTTTTTAAAATACTTCTTTCTATCATTTACTCCAGTCGTATAATATATTTTTCCCACTTGTGATTCTACTTAACGGGAGACCAAATGACAAATGTATAATGTCGTAGCATCTGTTAAAGTCAAAATTAGGGATGTCCCAATCTATTATCCAGTCTCGGCTCCTGATCCGGCTCTTTTATGAGTATCGGACAGTATCAGATTCAGTCACGGGATCAGACCGATCCAGTTTCACATGTTTTTGCAGCATTGACACGCTTTACAGCAGCTGTAAATTAAAACACCTCCATGTCGCTGTGTGGGACTTTTCACTACAACAAAACGAGAGTCAAACAGGGACGCAATCGCTGTAAACAAACAGTTTCTCTTGGAGGAACCAGCAGAGCCACTTTAACACGAACAATTTGAGTCGTCTCTTACAAAAGAATCATCCGGACGAGTTTGAGATTTACAAGCAAAGGCGGCAAAGCCACAGCAGCAAACACTGGCGGAGGCATTTCAAAGAAGAGAAAAACTATTCTATTCATTTCAATTTCGATTCAATTTCCTTCACGACACATTACAGAGACGGTGCTACCGGAGCTATAAATAAAGGTATCAGATCAGTATCGGAAAGAGCATTCCTTAAAAAAGTCAGATTGGAAGCCAAAAAAATGGGACATCTCCAGTCAAAATGAAACCAGAACACGTGAACGGAGTGACCAGACTTTGTGTCTCCGTGTGCGATTTTGAAGCCGCTGCTCCTCATGTGTGGAGTCAGTGTGAGATCAGAACCACCAAACATCAACAACGCGACGGAAACAGACGATAAAACAGAGCGTCAGGGGCAGAGAAGCGACGGACACAGAGACGCAAGATACAAACTTGTGAAATAGCGAAAATAAAGACTATTACTCACCTCCCTTAAAGTGGAATATTTAAAGTGCAGCGTCTCATCCACATTATCCATAGAAATTGTCCTCCGCCACTAATGACATCCAGTCCACAAAACTGCACTATTAATCCAGTTTGTGGTGTTCTTTAAAAGTAAAAAGACAGTGTTTCCTCACGTGTGTCTGTTTACACCCACACGGAGCACGAATCGGGGTGAAGCTGCAGATTAGCGATAGTGACTCTACTTCCTGTGGACTTTATCTCCTCTTTTATACTTTAAAAATCCTGTATCTGAAGTACATTTCAGCCTGTGGTCTGCAGACAGATCCCGGTGCAGTCTTTGCAATCGGAGATTTTTGGGCCCCATTTACACATACACGGAGATTTTTAAAAACAAATATTTCCCTCGCTCCGTTTTCCCAAATAACATCGGGCACACAGCATCGTTTTCAGAAAAGTTTCCGTTTACATGAACCTGTATAAATACACCGTCGAGCGATGACGGGCGTCTCACCCTCGATGTGAGGACACAGCGAGTCGGAGAGTAACAGCAGTGATGACGCCACATCCTAAAATGTTCACGCTGCTCCTCCGGGACAAACACTTCATTTTCAGAATGATCCCACCAGACAGCGTCCGCCCAGGTCGGACCCAAAAACAATGACGTTGGCAGTGACGGCGACTGGGTCTTTGAGTCGTAAGGAGAAGAGGGAAAATTACTGAGCTCCGAGCCTCATTCGTCTCTTCATCGATATGAAACATCAGCTGTGCAAATGCAAACACAGGACAAGTGTTTGCAGCAGAAGTAACGCGACTGCTGCTCTGACGCTTCTGATCATCACCACAGAAAAATGTTAACACTGGTCAAACTTTGGTGTGTCAACTGCCTAAAACGTTTATGTCACTTTACACGCAAATGAGAAACCGTAGTTTTTTTCCAAAATCTCCAGTTTAGTCAGAGTTTTTAGAAAGATTCGTTTTCAGAGGCGAATTCTCCGTTTGCGTGTAAAGGATGGGTACACACGAAGGGAAATTTCTCAGTTTTTAAAAATATCTGTGTAAATGGGGCCTTAGTCTCAGAAGTTTCTCCTCATGTCTGTGGTGTGCGCTTTTTGTCGCGTGTTTAAAAATCTTTGAAGACCGAAAAATCCTGTAGTGTGTAGCGGCCTTTATGATCCCTTGAGTTTTGCATGTTGCAGATGACCCACAGTAATGTAGCTGTGCTGGAGGACCTGACAGGGAGTCTCTGCTCTCCAGTCAGACTCAGCAGCCCCATCAGGAGGTCAATGAAGCCCTTCCTGTCCTCTGCCTTTGCGTGGAGTTTTCAGGAGGGCTCTGTACATTTGTTGCAGCATATTCTTCTGATGTCTATAAATTGACAAGTGTGTGAGTGAAATTATAAGACTAGTTTTGGCGGAACTTGCAAAATCAACACAGACACAAGGAGAACATGCAAACTCCACGTAGACACAGGGAGAACATGCAAACTCCACACAGACACGGGGAAAATGTGCACTCCACGTAGACACAGGGAGAACATGCAAACTGTACAGAAACAGATAGAATTTGCACACCACTCAGATAGAGGGAGAACATGCAGGCATAGGAATGTTTAAAGATTTCTAAAGCATCAGCACTCTCTCTCTCTCTTTTTGCCTGCCTGTCTCCCTCCTTTCTCCCCCAACCCTCCCTCCCTCTCTTCTTCTTCCTCCCTTGTTCTCCCCCCTCCATCCCTTTCCCTCTCTCTCTTCTTCACTCTTTCCAGCCCTCGCTCTCTCTCCTCCCTCCTTGCCTTTCTTCTTCCCTCCCTATCTCCCACTCTCTCTCATCCTCCTCCCTCCCTCTCTCTCATCTTTCTCTCTTCATACCTCTCTCCCTCCCTCTTTGCTTTGTTCCTCCCTCCCTCTCTCATCCTTCACCCTTCCTCTCTCCCCCTCCCTCTCTCTCTAAATTCCTCCTCCTCCTCTCTCTCTACTCTACCCTTCCTTCCCTCCCTCCCTCCCTCCCCCTTCACTCCCTCCTTCCTTCCCTCCCTTTTTCTCCCTCCCTTCCTTCCCTCCCTCTCTTCCTTCCCTCCTCCCTCTCCTCCTTCCTTCCCTCCCTCCCCCTCTCTTCTCTTTCCTCCCTCTCTGTCCTCTTCCCCATCCTTCCCTCTGTCTCCTCCTCTCCTTCCTCTCGTTCCTTCCCTTCATCCCTCCCTCCCTCCCTCTCCTTCCTCCCTCTCCTCCCTCTCTCCATTTCTCATGCCCGGAGGTGTAGCTCCCATTATCTCTCCTCCGTCTCTTAATGTATGCAATCTTCGATATGATCAAAAACCAATTAAGCCAAACAGAGGACACATAAATCACCTCGCCCTCGTCCTCCTCAGTCACGCCATTCTAAAAAAAACACACTCACTATTTTCACTCAATGTTTACTCCAAAATCCTCATCATTTTGTCCCATTTGAGCCACCGTAGCCACATCTACACAACTCTTCCATTTCTTAAGTAGGCCTAGGTCATAACGTGTTTGAAAAACCCGAGCAAAGTCAAGAGCGTTGGTGAAATCGTCTCCAAACTGCGAGCGGAGATATGAATATTAATTGTCGTAACGAGCGTACGCCTGCATGAGTGTCGACCTCAGAGGATGCTAGCTATTTTTAAGTCCGTTCTCGCACGCCGCGTTGCCATAGCGCTGTGAACTCACAAACCGGTGAAATATTCATAAGTCACTGGACAAATCGTATGCGCGTTCTCGGAGTGGGAGACGGTGTTGGGCTGTTGATTGGAACGCCGCATGTTTAGCTGGGGAATCGTTTTCTGCGCGGTTTTGAGCATAGACATACGGGGAGAACAGGGAGAACATGTAAACCCCAAATAAACACAGGGAGAACATGTAAACTCCACACAGATGCAGGGAAAATGTACAAATGCCATACAGACACAGGGAGAACACGTAAACTCCTCACAGACACAGGGAGAATGTGCAAACTCCACACAAACACATAGAGAACATGAACATTCCACACTGACAGACCCAGAGAGAACATGCAAATTCCACACTGACATTGAGGGAACATGCAAATTCCATACTGACACAGAGAGAACATGCAAACTCCACACAGACACAGGGAGAACATGTAAACTCCACACAGACAGAGAGAGAACATGCAAACTGTGCACAAACACAGGGAGAATATGTACATTCCACACTGACATAAGGAAAACGTGCAAATTCAACACAGACAGAACATGTAAACTCTACACAAAACAGGGATAATGTGCAAACTCCACACAAATACAGAGAGAGAACATGCAAACTGTACACAAACACAGGGAGTATATGTACATTCCACACTGACACATACACAAAGAGAACATGCAAATTCCACAGTGACACAGACACAACATGCAAACTCCACACAGATGCAGCAAGAACAAGTAAAGTCCACACAGAGAGAGTTCATAAGTCACTGAACAAATCGTATGCGCGTTCTCGGAGTGGGAGATGGTGCTGGGCTGTTGATTGGAACGCCGCATGTTTAGCTGCAGACTCGTTGAGCGTAGACGCACGGGGAAGGTCACACTCCACCGGATGAATCGACCGGAGAAAGTCGTCCGTGCTTTCATTACAGTCTGGACTCGTGTGATTTGTTTGTTTTAAAGGAACTAACCTCAGATCTTAAAGTTTAAACAAGACTTATTACAATCACAACTGAATCTGAGTTGGTAAATATTGACAAACAAGATATTTCCCTTCCTTCTGAGGTAGGGATGGTGAAAACTAAAAAAATCATGCTCGACCACCGAGCCGTTCAGTTTAAAATCTATTCTAAATCTAATCGCTGTTTGAAATCTCAGCCATTTGGACTCGACATGTGACAGCGCTGACGATAAAGGCGTTAGTCAAATGTTAGAAGCGCATTTGAAACACGCCGTGGCTCATTTCAGAAAATGACCGAAGAGACGCCGCTTATAGACTGTGGATCACAAGTCTGTCAACGCCACATGAAGCATTTATACACAGACACACACGTAAGGCTCAGTTTAACCCAGCAGTCATGACTTTAGTCACAATATGCACAAAACTGTGAGGATAAAACGCCAAAACATCCAACAGACACAACAAAAGCACTTCTGTGGAAACGCAGACCTCTGCTCATACCAGCACCAAAGCCTGTAGAGATAAAGAGAAACACAGAGAAAACACTCGGCAGGGCAGTGTTAGCACAGTTAGCATAGTTAGCACAGTTAGCATAGTTAGCATGGTAGGTTGGCTTTTCTCACCTGTAGAAGAGGCTTGAGGGTGTCGCATTTCGAGGTGAAACATCATCGATGGCGTGAACGTGCTGTATTTTAACACTGTGTTACAAAAGGTACATTTGACATCGATGTCATTAGTTTTGTTGAAATGCTGCCACACAGAACTTTTCTTGTCAGGGGCGTGCCAGTGCGTGACGCTCGGCAACGTCCTCGGACCTCCAGGTCGAACAGATAAACGAACACAGCGAGACCTCCCGCCTCATAAAATGTGCATTTAAGCTCCTGTCTGTGATCAATTAGGGCGACTCACACTTGGACTGTAGAACCGAGCCGTTCTTAAGCACAATTATGTAGGGCTCCATTTAACCGACGGTCAAAAAAGTTTGACCGGTTGACATTGAGTCAGTAAACCACTGGTCAAAAGGTTACTGGTTAACATCCCTATTCTGAGGTAAAAGTAGGGTGACCAGACGTCCCTATTTACGTGGGACAGTCACAGTTTTGAGTCCTGTGTCCCCTGTTCCAGCAGATTTATCCAAAACCAGTGATTTGTCTCAGTTTTATACAAGAAATGTCTCAGGTGTCCCTATTTTAGACCAATTTGATCCCTGCCATCAGTAAAGAGAGGCATACATTGTCATTTGTTTAGGTAAAATACAGAAAAGCTGCTTAAAAATAACAAAAACACAAAGAAAAGGTGACTATACTGACTTATGTGGGCCAAGTGCAGAACAGTTTTCCTTCATTATGCACTCGTTTCACAATTTTATTATTACCAACCACTCCCAACCGGGAGTGTCCCAGTTTTTAATTTTGAAAGTCTGGTCACCCTGGGTAAAAGTGGTTACAGAAATTACATACTTCAGATTCAGATCAGACCTAATGTAACACTGACCACAAAAACAGCGACCTTTCTGCCCTGAAGAAAATTGAAGATGGCACCTGCCCAGATTCAGACCATCAAAATGAATATATTACCCAGAATAAATTTTGTAAGTTCCATGATCCCTCTTCCTCCTACCACAGGTTATTGGCAAAAACTTGATTCTTTGCTTCCAAAATTTCATTTGGAACGGGAGGCGCCCTGCTATTTAAAGGTCAGTGCTGCAGAGGAAAAGTGATGGTGGATGTGCGTGTTCCAGTTTTAAACTTTATCACTGAGCTTTCATGGTGAGCGCTCTGTCTTACTGGTTGAAAGATGACAACACTTCAGAAAGTAAGTCCATTGAAAGTAATCTTATTGAGCCTTTGACGCTGCGGGACTTCCTTTTCCTGGGACTTCCAACTAAAAAATGTAAGCTGCAATATGGTTCAGTTCTGTCAAAAATGCTGGTAGTATTTAGAGCAGGAGAAAAGTACCTAAAGTGCCAGCAAAACTGGCATAAATCATCACCATTGTGGCACAACAGTAATTTTCTCTGAGGTGGAAAACCATTCATAAACAAAGAGTGGGATAATAAAGGTATTACAGTGTTGCAAGACGTTAACGTGGAAGAATCCATCCTCAACTTTTTAGAATAAGGTCGGTGTGTAAAACCTTTGTAGGTTTTACACACCGTTCCACTCCCGTCCTGGGGAGTGGAACTAGAAGATCACCCCATCTCAAAATTACCACGGGAAGCCCCTAAAAGAAGAGTGTCATATATACAGTATATTGATCGCAGGGTTCAGTCAAACCGATGACAACAATCAAACCAAAACAAACTGCAGACACTGATTTACTTCAGTCTATTTACTCGGAAACACAGACTGTTTAGTTAGTGAAAAACGTGCAGAAGGTAAGAGCTTTGTGCATTCAGTGGACAGGGAAGATGTCTGTGCTTTTCTCTCAGATGGAAGTAACTAAAGTTTGATTTTTTGTCTTGTTCTGCTGTTGTGACACTTCGACCAATCAGATTCAAACCGTCGTCATGACTCTGTGTGTTTTCCTGATCTCTTCAGTGAGAGCCGTTCAGACGGATCATGTGTAGAGTCACACAGAGACAGGCTGGGGTGAGACAGGGTGTTGGAGCATTATAAAAGTACATTACAGTGGCCTAATTTTTTTATATTTTTCAGTAACGTGGTAATATAACACATTACTAAGATGAAAATGAGCAATAAAAGTCTTTACAATCTCAGTAACTCAGCTTATTTGGCATTTTATTATGCTCCACACTGGTCACACAAACATTTTACTGGAGCAGAACTGAGTCCTCTCCAAGAGGCTCATGTGCTGCATGAGTGGGGCCTGTGCCATCGGAGAGCCACACTCTCCTCATTTACACTGGCTTCAGCTGCTCCTCATGAGGCCCATATGTGTTACAGCTCCTCCTCACAAGGCCTGTACACTTCAGCTCCTCCTCATGAGGCCCATATGTGTTTCAGCTCCTCCTCACGAGGCCTGTACATGCTTCAGCTCCTCAGGAGGCCCCTAGGTGCTTCAGCTCCTCCTCAAAAAGGCCCATATGTGCCCCAGCTCCTCCACACGAGGCCCGTACACATCAGCTCCTTCACACGAGGCCCATATGTGTTTCAGCTCCTCCTCACGAGGTCCATATGTGCTTCACCTCCTTCACACGAGGCCCGTACACTTCAGCTCCTTCACACGAGGCCCATATGTGCTTCAGCTCCTCCTCACAAGGCCCGTACATGCTTCAGCTCCTCCTCACAAGGCCCATACATGCTTCAGGTCCTGACAAGGTCCGTACATGCTTTAGGTCCTCACAAGGCCCGTACATGCTTCAGGTCCTCCTCACAAGGCCCGTACATGCTTCAGGTCCTCCTCACAAGGCCCATACATGCTTCAGGTCCTCCTCACAAGGCCCGTACATGCTTCAGGTCCTCCTCACAAGGCCCATACATGCTTCAGGTCCTCCTCACAAGGCCCGTACATGCTTCAGGTCCTCCTCACAAGGCCCGTACATGCTTCAGCTCCTCCTCACAAGGCCCGTATATGCTTCAGGTCCTCCTCACAAGGCCCATACATGCTTCAGGTCCTCCTCACAAGGCCCGTACATGCTTCAGCTCCTCCTCACAAGGCCCGTATATGCTTCAGCTCCTCCTTATAAGGCCCATATGTACTTCAGCTCCTCCTCACAAGGCCCATACTCTTCAGCTCCTTCACATAAGGCCTGTACATGCTTCAGCTCCTCCTCACGAGGCCCGTATATGCTTCAGCTCCTCCTCACGAGGCCCATACATGCTTCAGCTCCTCCTCACGAGGCCCGTACATGCTTCAGCTCCTCCTCACGAGGCCCGTATATGCTTCAGGTCCTCCTCACAAGGCCCGTACATGCTTCAGCTCCTCCTCACAAGGCCCGTATATGCTTCAGCTCCTCCTTATAAGGCCCATATGTACTTCAGCTCCTCCTCACAAGGCCCATACTCTTCAGCTCCTTCACATAAGGCCTGTACATGCTTCAGCTCCTCCTCACGAGACCTGTACATGCTTCAGCTCCTCCTCACGAGGCCCGTATATGCTTCAGCTCCTCCTCACGAGGCCCGTACATGCTTCAGCTCCTCCTCACGAGGCCCGTATGTGCTTCAGCTCCTGCTCACGAGGCCCGTATGCGCTTCAGCTCCTCCTCACGAGGCCCGTACATGCTTCAGCTCCTCCTCACGAGGCCCGTACATGCTTCAGCTCTCTCTCCCACATGCCACCAGAAGTCCTGCTCAGATTATGAAGAACAGTAGTCCCTGTGCTCCCCACAGCTCTGTGTCGCTCCACAACTTCCTCCAACTAGTAATATATAAATTACTGTAAAATATCAAATATGAGACGGAGCGTTTATTTGTTTCAATCACTTAACAGACCCGCCATTTACCAGGCAACAATTTGGGCCTGGCAATTAATTCCTTCCACACAAAAATCTTAATCAAAAATAAATTCTTTAACCAGTATGACGTACCAGTATGTTCCCTCTCAGCCACGCGCCTTGGACCTGCCGCCCCTCCCTCAGCGGACGTGCATCAAGGAGCGCTGTTTCTTTCAGCGCTCGTAGTTTATGCAAATGAGCCACGCGGTTTTAAGTTTCATTTCTGTAGAGACAACGCGAGCATCAGTCCTGCAGTCCAACCCCTGTCTTCCAGAACATACATTTAACTCGCCATTTATTTGGAACCTGTGATTATTTATCAAAACATAGATTAGATTAGGTTAGGTCGCTTTATTTGTACTCGTAGGTAAATTTGTTTTGCAGATTTGAGAGGCTGGTCCCACATTTCATTCATCCACACTCTGCACAATAAACACAAATAAACCGTTGCAGTTCTCCAGTGCAGAATGGTAAAATAAATGAATTCATCTCACTGAGCTAAACACAAAAATTTCTGAGAGCATTTCAATAATAAATAAAGTCAAACATATCCTTGATAACAAATCACTTCACACTCTATATTGTGCTCGAGTGCAGCCACATTTACTTTATGGTATTGAGATCTGGGGTAATAATTACAGCAGTGCAATAAATCCACTTGTCACTCTTCAAAAACGAGCAATACGAATAATCCATAATGTCAGGTATAGAGATCATACAAATCCACTCTTCATCAACTCCAATGTACTTACATTAAAGGATCTAATAGATTATCATACTGCAATAATAATGTTCAAGGCTAAAAATAATCTTTTACCCACCTGTGTCCAAAGATTTTTCTATCAGCAGGAGGAGGGTTATAAATTGAGAGGTCTAATGAATTTCAAAATCCAGGTTGCAAGAACCACCAGGAGAAGTTTTTGTTTGTCTATCTGTGGAGTAAAACTATGGAAAAATGTAAAAGATGACCTTAAAAGTTGTACCACAGTTTACCAATTCAAAAGGGCTTATAAGCGCACTGTTTTTACAGTGTATAAGGCTGAGGAGGGGATTTGATTTTTGTTTTCTTTCATTTTGGAAATAGTGTTGTGTTTTCCTTAAATTTGTGATTTTGATTTTCCTTAAATTTGTGAAGGACTGATATGACCATGTTGTAAATTGTAATATGTATATTATGCAAAGTGAAATGGGGTGTGTGTACATAAGGTTGCACTTCTACCCACTCCTTTTCGAACAATTGTTCTGATATCTATTGTACACATGTACACGTACATGTATGTTTTTATTTTTTATTTTTTTGATGTTCGAAATAAACTTGACCAAATGAAATGAAATGAAACATCACAATACATACGAACTATATCAAAAACATGATAAATAAATTACTCTTTATTCATAAATACAATAGCAGCTGGAACGAAACTCCTTTTAAAGTAATTTGTACAACTTGATGTACAACTTCACCCGGCGTTTAAAGGGGACCCGGCTCTTATTTCATATTTTATGGTATGACAGTTTTGCAGCACAGCCAACACAGAAGACAGGTTACTAAAAAAAACATGCACAAAAGGTCAAATCCTCCAGCTAAAGTCCTGACCAAGACTAGCTCAAGATCTGGAGGTGGGTCCCACTGCTCCTCACAGATCCTCCAAAGGCAAATTTAAACATGGGGAGAATAACGTGAACCTTTACCAGTTTTAGCGTAGAAAATGCAACTCGAGCCTTATTTGTGTCTTTATATCTAATAATGAATCTAATCCTGTGTTTGTGTGTCGCAGGATGTGGCCGCCTGACCACAGTGAGCACCCCGATCACCGTGAGGGCCTCGGGGTCCCGCTTCGGCTCCTGGATGATGGACGCCATGATTCCCAGCTCCGACAGCCGGGTACGCGCACACACACACACACACACCGATACACACACACCCATCATAGCATCATCAACGCGAGCCGTAACTCCATATCTCATAGCACGGAGCGGTGCGAGGCGGCCGTGTGCTGCAGCTCCGGTCGTCAGGGCGACCGTCTCCGTTGCCAAGTGTGATTTGTATCGCCATGGTGACCCCGGGCTGTTCCTGGATCGGCGCCGTGACGGAGCGAGGGTTTTATTCACAGCTCCGGTGGATGTGGATACAGAAATAGACCCCTGCTGCGTTAGGCGGAGGAAGAATCACATTTATCAGGCTGCGATAATAAATAAGCACGACTGATGCCAGCGCTACTACGACAGACGTGACCTTGTTTTCGGACTGGGTGATACGGAAGAAAATAAAATATATATCTTGATATTGGTACAAGAAAAATAACCTCCAAAACTACAGCAAAAACAAATATTCCAGCTTCCACAAGGTCTTTTTTTACTGAAGTGCAGAGAGGCAGTTCATATTTTCAGTTTCTTTTCATTCAAAAATAAAACATCTCAACTCAGGCTCTATTAACCAAACGATAACCAGAACCTCCTTTAGCAGAGGAAGGTTCCTTATTTTAACAGACCCACGTTCCTCCCCAGAGGTCAGGAGCTCTGAGGTATCCCACAATCCACTGCACACATCAAACTGAACGTTTCCAAACACGATTGTACATGTTCAACACTGCAGCAGATTATTCTTTCAAATCTTAAACTCAACTTTACAACATATAAACCACAACTAAAACTAAGCTCAAATTAATACTTTACATCTAATTTACATAATGCACATAGATATACTACTGCACCTTATGTACATCATGCAAATTAGATGTAAAGTATTGATTTTAGCTTAGTTTTAGTATTTATTTCACTCAGTCACTGGCACTAACCAGGTCTGTCTCAGGGATGGATGAATGAATGTGTTGGGGCAGCTGGAGGCAGAGGGTCGTGAGTGTGTTTTTAATTATGTGAATTTTTATTGATTGATACGAGAAATGTAATTTCATCTTGCCTCCTTTCCAGTTGTATGCATAGCGTTATGACAATAAAGATTGATCTGATTTGATTTGATTGGAACTATGACAGATCGTCCCATTTGAAATATTGATGTTTAATGCAGCTTTGGCGCATTTGTTTACGTTTTAACAGAAATAAAACTTAAATCAGCATGGCTCATTTGCATAAACTATAAACTCTGAAATAAACAGCTCTCTCGCCCTGATGTGGTCAGCTTCTGTTGGACTAAAGGACACGTGCTGGGTGTTTGCCTGGTGCACTATAGCGTAAAGCAGGAGTGTCAAAGTCATTTTGGTCCCGGGGCCGTGTAGAACCTACTTTGATCCCAAAGGGGCCGGATCAGAAAACTCATGGCGTTTCAGTTCAGTTTCAGTTTATTTGCAATTTGCAGTATAAAAAAACACATTGGAATAAAAGGTGCAAGCAACTCACAGTGCACAGCAAACATTCATCCATTCACACAACACATGAACATGACAGAAAACACAGGCCACATAAAAAAGATCACAAATGCAAGACAGTTATAATACATAAATTACAGGCATTTATAAGTGCCACATAAAGTCCCTGTGCCCTAAAAATAGCAATAAGTCCAAATATTTGTGCAGAGAAACACAAATCTATTACAGAAATCTTCTTTATGTGATGAACTCTCTTTTACAAAATATTATATTGTGCTAGCGATCAGACGGCTGTTTCTTCAGTCCCAGCAATAATTCATTTATCTTCTGTCTTCTCAATTCTCCATTCAAGTTATTGTATTTTTCACTGTGTCTTGTAGTGACATTTAAGATTATATTCCTTGAGCACTGCCACTTGTTGCAAACACACCGAGCACACAGGTTTCCCATTCACCTCTGTGTACAAACAGGAATTAGTCCATTTTTCTTGGAAAAAACTGCACTCAGCTCCACTTTTCTCATTTTTAACATTTTGCTGATGAGGGTCACGGTCACAGTCAAAACGATCGTCCTTTAAGAGCGTTTGGAAAAAGGCAAGTCTTCATTTGTGCTGCTCTGGTGGGAGGCGCCACACACAGAAGCACTGGAGACGCTGCTATGTAAGCGGCACAGAAAATTACAAAAAGAATCTGAAAAATTAAAATATTAGAATAATAGAAATAATAGATACTCAGCCGAGGGCCAGATTAAAGGTCTTGGGGGGCCGGATCTGGTGGCGTAAAGTGTCTTTGGGGACATGTGTCTGAGTAAAAAGCGCTATATAAATAAAGTTACCTTACCTATAACACTAATACTCCCTGTGCACACTCTGACAATGAGAGCGTCTCTGCCAACTACTGTAGTGGAGGTGCAATTAAACATTTTTCTAGTACGGAAAAAACATGTTCCCCGAGGTCACACACCCCCCGGCACCGCTCCATGCACCTCCTCACCTTTTGTTTCATTCACACGTGTGCGGAAAACTTTATTATCAGTAGACAGACCCTTTATCTGGGGTGACCAGATTTTCAAAATTCTAAACTGGGACACACCTGGGTTGGGATGTTTGGTATAAATAAAACTGTAAAAAGAGCGAGTAAGATTGTGCATTCTCGTGTCAGTGATAATCTGAGGGACTTTTTTTTCCTTTATGGTCGGTTTGCAAACACAGTTTTCTGTATTTTGGCTAAAGAAATGACAATTTATGCTCCTCTTTACTGTTGGCGCGGATCAGATTAGTCAAAAATTGTGATAGTCCTGGTTTAGACCTGATGTAGTCCTGGTTTAGTCTTAGTTTAATCCTGGTTTAGACCTGATGTAGTCCTGG
This sequence comes from Odontamblyopus lacepedii, assembly GCA_034769755.1. Lineage (NCBI taxonomy): Eukaryota > Metazoa > Chordata > Actinopteri > Gobiiformes > Gobiidae > Odontamblyopus > Odontamblyopus lacepedii. The sequence continues at coordinate 5,611,931 of CM068353.1, forward strand.
TTCAGACCTGATGTCCTGTTTTAGTCTTAGTTTAGTCCTGGTTTAGACCAGATGTAGCCCTGGTTTAGTCTTAGTTTAGTCCTGGTTTAGATTAAACTGGTCAAAAATAGGGACATTTCTTGTATAAAACTGGGACAAATCACTGGTTTTGTATAAATCTTCTGGGACAGGGGACACAGGGCCCAAAACTGGGACTGTCCCGGGTAAATAGGGACGTCTGGTCACTCTATCGTTATCATTAGCCTGTGTGTCTACTATAAAAATAATAATAATACATTTTAATCATTAGGCGCCTTTCCAGATGCTCAAGGTCGCTTTACAACAACATAAACAAATTAAATACGATTAAAACATACAGTAATAATAAACATACTACTAATAAACGCTGACGGCAGCTCAGTTGGTCGAGCATTTGTCCACTGATCTGAAGGCTGGAGGTGCAATTTCAGATGAAAGCTGTTGTGTTATACGCCAGTGTCCATGTACACTGGTGTATAAGTGTGTGTGAATGCTGAAGGTGGGAAAAACACATCTTCAAAGCTCAAATTGCCCTGTTCCACCTTCTGATGTCATAAAGTGGTAGTTTTCAAGTTAAGTGAGCAATAAAAACACCTTCAATAAACTCAAGATGGATGAGTATAATAAATTTAAAATTGCATATTTCATGGTAAATTACAATGTTATCCATTCATATTTTGCACTGACATCATGCTGGGGGTGTACTGCTTCATGCTGTGTGTCTATGGTGGAATATTTAGCAGTTACCATGGTGAAACAATGCACACATCAATCAACTTAATACAAAATGGATTTAAACAGCACATTTTCAGGAGCCTGTGATCAATATGAGTGTTTATGTTGCTTTTTAGGAGTTCGATTTTCAACAAAAAGGTGAGAGTGACTGATAAACTGTTAACGCTAATGCTAATGCTAACGCTAACGCTAACGCTAGCTAGCTTGTGGCTGTGAGGTTCTTTGAGAGAGACTTGTTTAACAGCACAAATCATCAATGTTGTAGTTTCAGCTAAATCTGTTCTTTTTGTTCCGATTGTGTTAACACTCGAAGACCTACGACATCTTATACGATACCGAAGAATATGTTTTATATAACCACACATAACTTTCGAACCGTAAAAGATTTTTCCCCTCTGAAAGTGCAGACATAGAGGTTTCCGTACATATTTGCGGCTTTATCCTACGTCACACTCACGCTGTGTGATGACGTGCGCAAAACGAGTGTCCAACAGGAACTTTGTTTTCCCCAAACTCATGCGCTCCGTCCATTTTGATCGACCCAAACTTTGCCAAAAAGTGAAGTGAGTCAAGATGGTCGACTCCTCTCGATCATGTATGTTTATATCGATTGAAAAAGACGCTCTAAGTGGAATTAATTCTCACATACATGGAAAATTACGCATCTTGGTGTGCATCCCTTTCTATTTTTATTTGAAAGGTTTATTTCACTCAAACTTAACAAATCCAAATGTAATAAACCCCATGGAAATGCAGAAGTGCTGTGGCTCTGGCCCTGGACCTGACAGGAGCTGTTTCCATGGCTGGCACCAGAAAAGTCATGGGGCAATTGCACTTTTTTTTGTTTTTAGGGCAATAAGGAGATTTTTAGTTTACTTACAGACTTGATATTTTGCATTTTTGTAGCTAAGGCCCTAAATTAAGCATTTTTTACGTCCAAAAGTTGTTTATACATGTTTGCTGTGTTTTGTATAAAAGAGTGGGAATTTTTATTTTCTTAGTTTTTCTTTTTTCATCTCTATTTCTGGTCCTGTAGCTTTTATCACAGCCACATGACACAACAACAGCAGCAGATTGTGAAATAACAGGTTGTACTGAACAAAAGGAGGTAGAACACTTCATTATAGGGGAAAAAGGGCAGTTTTAAAAGCAAATTTAAGAAAAAAAATCCAGGCGAGGAGAAATGTACTAAAATTGCCCCTTAGGTCTTCAGGGATTGAAATAAAACTCATCTTAAAGTCTAACGTGAGCAACAGCTTCAGACAGAGCAGTGCTTCCAGTTTGCATTACGCCACTAAGCAAACAGACGTTACCCCAAACAGCCCGGGTGAGCAATCAGCGCATGAGTTGGAATTTTATCAGTTGTTTTGACATTACAAGGCTGACGAGACACATCTCCGGCTTCTAAATTCGGCCGGCGTGAAACGTTATCAGACGCGTTATCGGAATATGCAAACAAATCACTCGGGCTGCTTCAAAATGAGACAGAAATATCACACCTATATATCTACATTTACATATTAAGACTTTTTTTAAAAAATATTATGACACGTTTGAAAGCTGCAGAGACGCCGGTTCACGCTTACAGTACATATCTGCTCCGTGTTGTAACACACAGATAAGATTTAGTTTGTACAGTGAGGCTAAAAATAGACCGACATACTAATGAAGCACAATAGGACACAAACACAAGCATCAGTGGTTAAGGCCGCCGCTCCGACACTGACGTCTAATTGTCGGAGTGTTGGTGTGTCCATTTGTTATCAAACGTCCTACAGTCTGACATTTTTTCCTCCGTGGTCGGAGCGGCGGCACATTAGCTTTTTTTTTAACATCCCGTCATCCTGGTTAAATCCTGTTGTAGTCCTGGTTTAGACCTGGTTTTGTCTTGGCATAGATTTGGTGTAGTCCTGGTTTAGTCCTGATTTAGTCCTGGTTTAAAAGCAGGTCTATACTAGGACTAAAACCAGGTCTATACCAGGTCTAAACTAGGACTAAACCAGATTTATACCAGGACTAAAACCAGGTCTAAATCAGGACTAAAAGCAGGTCTAAACCAGGTTTAAAGCAGAACTAAACCAGGTCTAAATGAGGACTAAACCAGGTCTAAACCAGGTCTTACTCAGGACTAAAACCAGGTCTAAATCATGTGCAAACAAAAAACAGGGCTGTATTTTAATGAAATGCAAAAATGCCTTTGTTTTTACAAGATGATTAAATGTAAAATCCGTATGTTTTTGCTGCACACACTCGTTCCCACAAATCTCTGCCACTTTCAATTTCAAACCTTGCGACGTCCTGCAGTTCAAAATGACTCTTGAGGAGGTGAAAAGAAAATTAGCGAGTGGAGAGTATAAAATTGTGACTCTTTTTTGGCTCTCGGACTGATTTTCATTCGAGTGCGGTTCGGGTGTCAGTTTGTATTTACAGCGGGTCGGATCAGGTGTGGAATTTTATTTAAATTCTGTTGGAAAAGGGGTTGGTGTGGATTGAGGTATGACGGTACAGACGGGTGCTGTTTGTCTAAAGCAGACCCGTGGAGGACTCTGGGCCAAAGTGCAGGACAGTTGAACACAATATACAATATAAACACAATACAACTACTAAAAAACATAGAAAACAATAATATACTCAACAACAAGGAATGTACATCTCACATCTTAGCAACAGAAAACACACGGTCCCCACGACGCTCAAGTTTAGTCTTTGGGACGGCGCTGGAGCTGGTGCTGACCTGAGAGTGTGAGAGAGGGGTGTAAGGATCAGGTCAGAGGTCGCAGGGCGACAGGCCGTGCAAACACTTAAAAGTCAATAAAAGAATGTTAAAATTGACTCTAAAACACGGTGGGAGCCACTGATAGAGGCTAAAATAGGGGAGACGCTTTTTTTCCGCGTTCTAGTTAAAAGTCGAGTCACTGAGGTTTGGACCCGCTGCAATCGGCAAAGTGCATTTTGACTGACACCGACATAAAGTGCATTACAATAATCCAGTCTGGTGGTCACAAATGCATGAATAATAGTTTGGAAATGTTCTGCTGGCAAAATGGAAAAAGATGGAAAATAGTGTTTGATGGACCCTCCACCAGAAACACAATGCACCTTTAAAGTGCGTAGACCGGTTTGACTTAGTTTACTTAATGCAAATGTAAATGATAGTTTTACATTTTAAAGAAGTATTTTGCCAAGAAATTTTGAAAAGTATGTTGAAAATTAGAGAATGTAGAGTTCTGTTTTCCAGAGTATCACATTGACGACATCACACCGGGGGAATTCTGTACAAAGGTTCAGCACAATTTTCACACAAGATACTTTCTCCATATATTTTTGACATTGTTTCGACAAAATATATGGGTTTTCTTACTTTTTGGCCCTAGTTCTGGCTCTAGCTCTGGCTCTGGTCTGGTCTGGTCTGGTTCTGCCTCTGGCTCTGGTCCTGGCCCTGACTCTGGCTTTGGCTCTGGTCTTGTTCTGCCTCTGGCTCTGGCTCTGGTCCTGGCTCTGGTCTGGCTCTGGCTTTGGTTCTAGCCCTGACTCTGGCTCTGGTCCTGCCTCTGGCTCTGGTCTGGTTCTGGCTCTGGCTCTGGCTCTAGCTCTGGTCTTGTCCTGGCTCTGGCTCTGGCCCTGGCCCTGGCTCTGGCCCTGGCTCTGGCTCTGGCTCTGGCTCTGGCTCTGGTCTGGCTCTGGCTCTGGTCTTGTCCTGGCTCTGGCTCTGGCCCTGGCCCTGGCTCTGGCCCTGGCTCTGGCTCTGGCTCTGGTCTGGTCCTGGCTCTGGTCTGGCTCTGGCTCTGGCTCTGGCTCTGGCTCTGGCTCTGGCTCTGGTCCTGGCTCTGGTCTGGTCCTGGCTCTGGTCTGGCTCTGGCTCTGGTCTTGTCCTGGCTCTGGCTCTGGCTCTGGCTCTGGTCTGGTCCTGGCTCTGGCTCTGGCCCTGGCTTTGGCTCTGGCTCTGGTCTGGTCCTGGCTCTGGCTCTGGCTCTGGTCTGGTCCTGGCTCTGGCTCTGGCTCTGGTCCTGGCTCTGGCTCTGGCTCTGGTCTGGTCCTGGCTCTGGCTCTGGCCCTGGCTTTGGCTCTGGCTCTGGCTCTGGCTCTGGTCTGGTCCTGGCTCTGGTCTGGCTCTGGTCTGGTCCTAGCTTTGGCTCTGGTCTGGTCCTGGCTCTGGTCTGGCTCTGGCTCTGGCTCTGGTCTGGTCTGGTCCTGGCTCTGGCTCTGGCTCTGGTCTGGTCCTGGCTCAGACTGAGGTGTTTGCTTGATGACTTCACACCTCCACAGACAGTTCTGCTTCACAGTGTGGCCCGTCCTTCTGGACTCACAATAACACAACAACAACACAAGGACAGCATGTGTTCTCCCACTAACGCCCCCTTTGTGTCCAAAAACACACAAATACTCGTTATATGCAAACGCTTTAACTAGTCTGAGCGGGACTCCCAGGATTCCCTCTCCACACACTCTTCCCACGGCCACGAGACACCGAATCACCCAGAACTCACTGTGTTCAGTCTGAGAGTCTCACCGAGGCTCCTGTCGGTGTCGAGCACAGTGGGTCAGGCGGGATTATGGGCGGCACTGGGGAGTTTAGTGATCACTTATGTTTATGTTTATTTATTAAATATGGGACAGTGCACATTAGGGCTGGGTGATATGGCTGAAATCTCTATCACGATATAAGTGTTTCATATTGGTCGATATAAATAATTATCAAAACATTGTATGGCCTACTTAAAATAAAGACCAGGAGAGACATCCAGAACTCGTCCACGCTACGTCAGGTGCTCCTCGCTCCATGATCCAGGAAATTTAGCCCCAAACTCTGAAAGCTTCTATGTGCGGTGTCCTGTGAGTGCGAGGGCCATTTCAGACAGGTCCTAAACAGTGCACTTTAATGTAAATAGCAAAACGAAGGCTGATTTGTTACGCAAACAAAGCTGAGTGTTCACAAGGCGCAGCCCCACAGATACTACGGCCACTGCATGGAGCGCACCTGCGTGAAGTCGCCCCATCAAACTCAAACCTACACAAAAACTATGTCAATCGTGCTTGGTTTGTGCTGCAAAAAGTTTCGTTTGTTCTTCTTTAGTTTTGGAGAAATTAACGATTCTTTTATAGGTCAAATTGGGTTATGCAAGTATATTTCTAAAATGATCAATTATTATTTCTGCGGCAATTATAGGAAGTCATTTCCGCTCAGCTGACGGTGGTAAACTCCGCAAAACTAGTGTTGAAAACTATCTCAGGCTGTGGAAAAGTCTGTAACAGTCTTTTGATTCATATTTTGTATAATAATACAGACTTTTCCACAGCCTCAGATCGTTTATCGCCACTAGTTTTGTGGAGTTTGCCGCCGTCAGCTGAGCAGAAATGACGTCCTATAATTACCGCAAAAATAATAATGAATAATTTTAGAAATAAACTCACATAAATGAAAATTGTCACAGCACAAATGAAATACAAACATTTTCTATAATTTTCTTCCTTTTTTGAGCTCTATTTCACATTTTGAGGGGCTGGATGACGTCATCGGCCAAAAATAAAACTGCAAATATCTTAAGAACCAGAATCACTCAAACAAAACCTTTTGCAGCACAAACGAAGCACAAACGATTGACAACATTTTGGACTGTTTTAGAGCATTTTGAAGCTTCCTGTGGGGCTGACCCCAATTTGACCTATAAAAGAATTGTTAATTTCTCCAAAACTAAAGAAGCACAAACAAAACTTTTTGCAGCACAAAACAGCACAAACGATTGACATAATTTTTGTGTAGGTTTGAGTTTGATGGGGCCAACTTCACGGAGGTGTGGAGCGCAACATGGGAGTTTACTCTGGGTCCCAATCACAGACTGTTTATATTCTTTATACTGTCTGTCTGAGGACGAGTGTCTGCTCATGCAGCCAAGCTCACTTCGTAATAAAGATTTAAAGCGGAGCTAAGCTTACGCCAGTTTCTTAAAAAAACAAAAAAACATTCTATCGAAATGTTCTATCGAATGTGTTTTGTATTGATCGAGTACGTGTCTATTGAGGTATTTATCGTTATCGTTTTATCACCCAGCCCTAGTGCACATTAATCAACATGTGTTAGATCAGCATGTAAATGTGCCACAGTTTCTGTGCAGGATCATTTTCATCCATAGACCCATTGGCGGGTTGATGACAAGACAAAAAACAGGCACAAAAACATTCAGTCCATCACACATGACACAGACATTAAAGATCAGTGAATATTAATTGTAAACGTATTAGTAAAATGGGAACATGCAAAATCACACACAACACATGGATTAAAGACAATAAACACAAATCACAATCGCACAAGACAGAGACATTTGCTGTGATGTTCAAACACAGGTTAGTTATGTTCACGTGTCTTGTAACTGTGCTCCATGACGCTGGTGGGTGCTGGTTGTCATAGTGAATCAGAGGCAGTGATGTGGGACTCCTCCCTCATGGACGGCGGACATGTTTGATCTGTGATTTTATCATAGTGCCTTTACAAATGGAGTTCTCTCTCGCGCTCTGGTGTTTGAGTTGATGATGAAATGGTTCATTCCCTCAGAGTATTATCTCTGAAAGGTCCTTTGTCACATTTACTGCCACATCTGGTGTAAAAAATCTGTAATATCTCAAATGTTCTTACTTTAGTTAGCTCCTTATGCTGTATTCTATTGAATGTCGGTAGTGGATAAATCCAAATAAGTTCTCCTGTCATCCGTTGTAAATGTGTTCCATTGCAATAGTTGGGGCAAATATGGATGCTCGAGAAAGTTTAATGTAATGTCAGGTATAACAAGCTCCTGCACATGCACAACTTAACATATCAAAATGACAAAAAGACAGTTCTCCCCGTTTACTGTGAGCACCGACATTTTTGCTGTGACATAAATCCAGCCGACTCGGTCTGAGCCGAACCAGCCCAAGTTTGTGTTTCGGAACCTCGATTTTATTGGCCGTTTCATTCCATTTCTCGAGGTGGAGGTCGGTTTTTCCCGAGCACAACAGAATTCAGCATGAGCTGCACTTATGCCAAAGCCTCTTGCACAATCTCCAGGGGCACAGGAAAGACAAACAGCTCATTTCACAAATTTCAACAGTCCTTCACTTGTGTCCCGAGACGGGTCGGTCAGGAAAGAAATGACTCTTGGAGCTCTTTGAAGTGAACGACGGGAGACAGCTCCTTATTGTGAGACTTTTTTTTCTCTCTCACCCTCTCGCTCACTTTGTTTCTATTCACGCCGCATGTGATTTGTCGATATGTTTGTGCTGAGCTGAGGGGGGAGGAGCTGTAGTTAGTCCGACAGAAGCTGACCGCATCAGTGCATGAGCTGTTTTTTTCAGAAATTTTACTATATGTCATCCTGTTTTTTTTAAAGTTTTATTTATTTAAAGGGACAATGCATATTCATGAACAAATACTTGTAAATATGCCAGAATTAGCTGTGACAATTTCATTTGTGCTGTTTTGTGCTGTGACAATTTTCATTTGTGTGAGTTTATTTCTAAAATTATTCGTTATTATTTCTGCGGTAATTATAGGACGTCATTTCCGCTCAGCTGACGGCGGCAAACTCCACAAAACTAGTGGCGATAAACGATCTGAGGCTGAGGAAAAGTCTGTATTATTATATAAAATATGAATCAAAAGCAAATTACTAAAGACTGAGACAGACTTTTCCACAGCCTCAGATCGTTTATCTTCACTCGTTTTGCAGAGTTTGCCGCCGTCAGCTGAGCGGAAATGACGTCCTATAATTACCACAGAAATAATAATAAATCATTTTAGAAACAAAAATCACACAAATGAAAATTGTCACAGCACAAAACAGCACAAATGAAATACAAACGTTTTCTATAATTTTCTTCCTGTTTTGAGCTCGATTTCACATTCTGAGGTTCTGGACGACGTCATCGACCAAAAATAAAACTGCAAATATCTTAAGAACCAGAATCGCACAAACAAAACTTTTTGCAGCACAAACGAAGCACAAACGACTGACTCCATTTTGGACAGTTTCAGAGCATTTTGATTGGGGCTGACCTTAATTTGACCTGTAAAAGAATCGTTCATTTCTCCAAAACTAACGAAGCACCAACAAAACTTTCTGCAGCACAAACGATTGACATAGTTTTTGTGTAGGTTTGAGTTTGATGGGGGCGACTTCACGCAGGTCACTTCCTCCACATTGTGTACAGTAGTTTTTATTTTTTTGTCCTATCCTTAAAGCACCCGCGGCCCTTGTGATGACGACACATTTTGCGCATCATTCTTCAGGAGCTATCTCGATTTCAATTCCTGATTAAAAAAAAAAAAAAGATTAAATCAAAAGTAAAAATCAATATTCCATTTTCAGCGTGTGTGTGTTTTTCACTGAGGCAGAGAGAGACACCGATATGAGCAGTGTCAGTCAAAGTTGCATTATCGCGTAGAAACAGACCGTGCTCACACAAGCCGAAAGCGGAGATGGAGGGAGCGTGGCTGGAGGCGCTTCTGCTCTCTTGTTTATAATGAGCATCAGGAATTAGCATACGGCTCGTCCACACTCGTAAATGAAGGGGTGAAGTTATTGTACATGCGTTTTATCATTCTGAAAAGTTTTCTCACAAGATTTCAGAATAACAGACTTTTAATTTGGATTTCCTGACAGTTGCGTGACAGCAGAGACTCATTTGTAATTCACACAGATCGGGGTTTTTGTCACTTGTGTATGGATTTAAACAGACATTGCTGAACCTTCCTGCATGGCACAACATTATTTAGGTCACCATCACGCAGCCAAGTCATCAACACTGTTCCTCTGTGTTTTTAAAGTCTACCTTCACTTGAATCATTCTTAAAGGTCCTATTATAAGTGACTTTAAGCTTGCATGATGGCAAAAAAACAAACAGTGCGTGACTTTGTGTTCTCTCAATTTATCAGCAATAACAATAAATTCATGCTGCATTTTCGGATGCACAAATAGAAGGAAGAAGGAAAAGATCTTTCCTGTATTCCGTATTTATTATTTGTGAAATATGGAGCAATACTTCAGATACAGGATTTTTAAAGCATAAAAGGTTGGAGATAAAGTCCAGAGGAAGTAGAGTCACTATCGCTAATCTGCAGCTTCACTGCACGATGTGTGGGTGTAAACAAACACACATGAGAAAACACTGTCTTTTTACTTATAAACACCACAAATTGGATTAATATCACGGTTTTGTGGACTGGATGTCATTATTTGCGGAGGACAATTTCTGTCAATAATGTGGGTGAGATGGAGCACTTTAAATGTACCACTTTACATTAGATGAGTAATAAAGTCTATATTTTGCTATATACCAAGTTTGTTTGTTGCGTCTCTGTGTCCGTCACTCCTCTGCCCCTGACGCGCTGTTTTATTGACTGTTTCCGCGTTGTTGATGTTTGACCGAGCTCACAGTCAGAATACCTTGTTTTTCTAGGTATTTTTGAGCTAGAAAACCAGCTGTAATTGAATCAACGTAAAGTAAACATAAACAACATGACATATCCAAGCAGGTGATAGACCCCTCAACCAAAACGTTACATCATGCAGCTTTTAATCTGAGCTTTTTTAAACACAATCTGATCATTAAGGCTTGGAAGTACAAAAGGTGAGTTGATTTGAGCTGTTAAACAAGTCCCCTTCAAATAACCTAATCAGTGTGGCAGAGCCTGTAGTGAGACTAATCTGCCCACATACTCATACTCACGTTATGTCCCCATTTATGCAGAAAGACTCACGCTGATGCTTTCAATGCTTCACTTTGAATCATTCATTTTCAAGGTTTGAAATTTTAAAACCCTGTGTAGCCCTGGCCTCACCCCGCCTGTAATCCCTGCACTATGAAGTACTATGTCGTATGAATGTGCGTCGAGTGAAGTACAGCATCGCTTGGGGCCTTGGACGCTCAAATGGTCCAGATCTCGGTTAATGTAGCAGCAAAGGGACATGCAGAAGGACACGCAAGAGGCTTTAATGCCACAGTGTGAAGTGGACTCGGATTTATCTTAAAGTACATATGGCTGCTCAGACCACAGTTTATTAAAACATGTTCTGTATCATCCATCCATCTTCTCTCGCTTAATCCGGCTGGGTCACGGGGGCAGCTTGCTGCCCAATACTCATAGCACCTGACCCCCCCTATGAACCCCTCTGCAGGTGGTGAGCCCACAGGAGGGTGGACATTATGGTCCTTGATGTTAGTTCATAGGGGTGCTGCATGTTTTGGGTTGATGGGGGAAGCCGGAGTACCCGGAAGAAACCCATTCAGACATGAGGAGGAACATGCAAACTCCACACAGAAAGGCCCGGGCGACCCGGGGATCGAACCCGCAACCTTCTTGCTGTGAGGCCTGAGTGTTGCCACTCAGCCACCATGCCGCCTGTTCCTTATCATTCTTTTTCAAATGTAACCAAAAATCTCACCTAGTTTTCCCAACTTCAAATCTTTGTGAATTTGATGGCTCTGTATTTCTTCCTTGTACACAAACGGCAGATACGGCAGATGTAGAGCTAACCTAGAAACCACAGTTTTTTGTCTAAGAAAGAGTGAAAGTAAAAGGCTGGAGACCAACTGGGTGTCTCAGAGAGCATTTACACTGAAACGAATCACCGTATCAGTATATTGAAAATGATTTGCGTCCACACACGTTGTGTCTGGATCGCTAGAAACACTGGTCACATGACTAGGCTGGTGTCACAATGCCACAACACCACGTGGGCAGTAAAAATAAGGAGCGAAGCGCCATATCTGAAGTTGCCGTAGTTCTGTGGAAGTTGCAGCAGCGGATTTCGAGCTGAGGAAAATGGCAAGTGCGAAAACAGTCTTTTCGTGGACCAACGCTGTTTCGCATTTGTCTCGGGTTTGTTTAGCATCTCATGCTTGATGCCACAGACCCAGGAAGGCGTAAGTCACAATGACATGGTCCAATAAGAACGGCAGCTTGAGCCCCGACGTCAGCACATCGGTGTTTCCATTCTCAGGCAAATACGTGGGAGCTGGCGTATCCAGATTGTTCCGTTTTCCATCGGATTAGTGTGGACGAACGAAAACAACTCGAATACGTACTCGTGTGGACGGGGCCTTATGCAGGAAAAGGTTATTTACCATCAATAATACAGTCCAGGGGTACTTGAAAAGTGAACATAGTCTGATCTTTGAGTGTTCAAGCCCCTTGACGCTGCTTCCAAAGGAGGAGTTTTATAAAGCAAGTGTGGTGAAAGTATGAAGGCCAGTGGACTCCAATTAATCAGCAATATGCCACAATTCAGATAATGGTGCCAATGGTGCCAAGAGAAGATCATGGTGTAAATTTAGCTTTTGTGAGTCAATGTTAAACTGAGAAATGTAAGTGGAGGATAAATTACTTTAATTCTCTTACAGTGACCATAGACCGTATATATAAATGGGCATAGCTAACACGCTAACACTCCAAATAGAAGTTCGCATGCGGCTCCTCCGGCTCCTTCTGACTCTGGCTCCCATTGAATAACATTGGAATATTGTGGCTCCTCTCTCTATAACTGCTGCTGTGAGCGTTCGTATTAACCCACTCTACATGATCCTGTTTTTTTTAAAGCTATTTTGCCTGTGTTAAATAATCCTTTTCCAAATATAGAGCCTGCCTCTAAATTCGCTCTTGTGACCTTTAGATTCGCAAGCTTCATTTGAAGGAGCTGAACGCTGTGGGTGATGTTACACTCGCTTAGCACAATCCACTTTTTTATACAGTCTGTGGTAGAGAACGTTCAGATCAGAAAGACGCATTTTAGGTTTAAACTAGTGCTGTCAAAAATATTGCATTATTGATGAGTTAACGCAAAACAGTTTTAACGGTTTTAATTTTATTTATCACAAACTAGTTTTTTTATAAGCTGTGGACACTGCTGTAACGTTAGAAAATCTACAGGATCCGACTGTAAACAGGAAGCAAAACAAGTTGTACAAAACTGAGAAGCCCTGTGTGTGCGCTGATGTTATTCATATGAGGAAAACACAAAATAAAGTGGCTCCAAAACAAACTGACCTTCGATAAGGACAGTGACAGAGACAGAATTTCTCAGCATTTCTCTTCTGTCTGTCCTCACTATTCTGAGCTGTTGTTATATTCATAAACTCACAGAGGAGCGTATCGCAGCAGGACTCACATCTGTCTCACTGTTTAATAGATACTTCTGCCGCTGGACTTATTATCTCCACTAAAACTTTAGCTCTGCTGCGCCACATGTAAACAAACAGTGCCGTGTGAGGACGTCGCCGCCCTCAGTGCAGCAGCGTTGGGACAAACACGATCACAAACACAGTTGCAGTAAAAAAAAACAAAAAAACATTTTCACAAAGCCTATCCATCTGTTGATGAGAGTATTATTCAAGGGACAAAAATGTGTGATTAATTTGCAATTAATAATGAGCTAACTATGATATGGATTTTGTTGCGGCCGATATCATAAAATGGGAGTTGGAGCTGCCGATATAATTACCAATATATTTATGACATAAAAATTCACTGCAAATCTTTAATTGTTTATAAAACTTAGGTTTGGCTCTATTGGATTTTCAATTGGGTTTATTTAGGCGACATTTATTGTTCTTCTGCCTCTTTACATCATATTTAAAGACAGTCGGTCGGTCTAATGGCATTTTTGTGTGATATTCTAGCCAGTAAAGAAAGTACTGGAAGTGAACTACTGCTATTAGCTTTTAGCGGTAAATGCAAAAATGAAACCCTTGTGCTTTCTGATTGGATAATTGTCTTGAGAAGCCAAACATCAAATTATACTATAAATAAATGGGACATTATGTCTGCTGTTTTTATAACGAAGAATAATAATAATAGTCTAATTAAGATCTTACATATGGTTTCTTTAAATATTTCTGAATGTTGTGAAGTCATCTGAACCCCGACACTGCACTTTAACAGTGGACTAAACCATGAGCTTGGTCCTAACTCTTGGTTTAGTTGCCGCTGTAGCACCATCCATAACAGATCGATGAACTCTGCGGCTACTCCACGCCTGAACTTCTCATTATGGATGCACGGTGTTTGACTTGTGGAAATGTAACCTGAAATCCATTGTTTTTATTCTTGAAGCAAAGCGCCGCATCAATCTGCACGAAACAACTGGAGCTAATGGGCTAAAGTCTGTTAAAGTCTGTATTTAAGTTATTGTGACCAGACGTCTCTATTTACCCGGGACAGCCGCACTTTTGAGCCCTGTGTCCCCTGTCCCAGTTTTATGGACTTTTTTAAAATTATTGTTGCCATTTGCGCCTTATGGTTAGCGCAAGAGGAGCTGACGCATTAGTTTATAACAGAGTCCTTCTCAATTATTTTCTGTCACGCCAGGACTAAACCAGAACTGAACCAGGACTGAATTAAAACTAAACCAGGACTAAACCAGCACTGAACCAGGACTAGACCAGGGACTAAACCAGGACTGAACCAGGGACTAAACCAAGGACTAAACCAGGACTGGACCAGGACTGAACCAGAACTGAATTAAAACTAAACCAGGATTAAACCAGGGACAAAACCAGGACTAAACTAGGGACTAAACCAGGAATAAACCAGGACTAAACTAGGGACTAAACCAGGAATGAACCAGGACTGAGTTAAAACTGAATCAGGGCTAAACCAGGGTCAAAACCAGGACTAAACCAGGGACTATACCAGGGACTAAACCAGGAATGAACCAGGGACTAAACCATGGACTAAACCAGGACTGAACCAGGACTGAATTGGGACAAAGTCAGGACTGAAATAGGGCTGACCAGGACTAAACTAGGGACTAAACCAGGGACTAAACCAGGAATGAACCAGGACTGAATGAAAACTAAACCAGGACTGAACCAGGGTCTAAACCAGGGTCTAAACCAAGGACTAAACCAGGACTGGACCAGGACTGAACCAGAACTGAATTAAAACTAAACCAGGACTAAACCAGGGACAAAACCAGGACTAAACTAGGGACTAAACCAGGAATAAACCAGGGACAAAACCAGGACTAAACTAGGAACTAAACCAGGAATGAACCAGGACTGAGTTAAAACTGAATCAGGGCTAAACCAGGGTCAAAACCAGGACTAAACCAGGGACTATACCAGGGACTAAACCAGGACTAAACCAGGGACTATACCAGGGACTAAACCAGGAATGAACCAGGGACTAAACCATGGACTAAACCAGGACTGAACCAGGACTGAATGAAAACTAAACCAGGACTGAACCAGGGTCTAAACCAAGGACTAAACCAGGACTGAACCACTGTATCTCTCTCCACGGTGACAAACAGTTATTGAATAAATGAGAGATAGATGTATATTTAATGCCATCCCGTGGAATATTCTAGGCACGTCGATATAATCTCCATTTAGACGAGCAGATGGCGGACCTTATTCCAAAAAAGCTCTTCTCCGGTCTCTGAAAGTCGTGGAAAGTGCTTAAAAACTCATCGCGGTGAATAATTAGGATGCAGAAGTTAAGTGAGAAAGAACTCTGGACGGCTGCAAACTGTTTCAAACGAACTGGCTCTTGTTTTTTTCACACTTTAAGACCGTAACAATCAGGAAGAGCGCCTTTATAGAATGCATAGGAGAACTTAAACGTGCATGAATAAAACAAAGCACGACTCCAGGTGTGTTTTGATGAGTGAATAAAATTACACAAAGGCTGAGAGGTGAAAGCCACTTGCATAATCCGGACGCTTTAAGTCATCGAATGTGAAATACTGATTGTTGAAGCTCGCGTATAATGTCCACTTTGATATAAGTGCAATCACGGCCTCGTTCAGACATGTACATACATTATACGAGCCTGATTACCGAGAGACCAACATATGAAGTGCTTGGACTCTTGTGTTGTATCGCTGTTATTAAAGAGCTTTGAATGGACGCCGCACATGTCAGAGCACGAGTTCTGTCTCAAATCCATCTGTATGTGACAATGAGTTCTGATGAAAACGTGCGCTTTTGTTCGTGACATCATTTTTCATTTGTCTTGGAACCCAGTCGGAAATGGATGTAGTTAACCAGCCAAACATAGAACTATAATAAAAACTGGAAGATGAATCCAAGATGCCATCGTATTGACCTCCGTGAAGTCGCCCCATCAAACTCAAACCTACACAAAAACTATGTCAATCGTTTGTGCTTCATTTGTGCTGCAAAAAGTTTTGTTTGTGCTGCTTTAGTCTTTGCGAAATTAACGATTCTTTTGTAGGTCAAATATTGGTTCTGCAACTGCTGCTGTCAGATTCCAAATTTTTGGTATAAAAATGAATATTAACTATTTTTTCACAGTTTATGATATGAACTTCAATAACAGATGCATTAGATGACAGACTAATAATAAAAGATGTTGTGAATGAAACTAAACCCAACTCCAGGTCTGTTTATGAGGAGTTAAAAACATTAGCACATGACTTAAAGCTCACAAGAGTCAACTTTGCCTTTAATCGAATAATCATGATTTGGCAGCTATTAAAATTAGGGATGTCCCTATCCAGCTCTTTTATGAGTATCGGACAGTATCAGATTCAGTCATGTGATTGGACAGATCCAGATTCACATGTTTTTGCAGCATCGACGCTCTTTATGGCAGCTGTAAATCAAAACGCCTCCATGTCGCTGTGTGGGACTTTTCAATACAACAAAACGAGAGTCAAACAGCGACGCTGCAAACAAACAGTTTCTCCTGGAGAAACCAGCAGAGCCACTTTAACACGAACAATTTGATTCATCACTTGCAAAAGAATCATCTGGACGAGTTTGAGATTTACAAGTGCAAGACGGCAAAGCCACAGCAGCAAACACTGGAGGAGGCGTTTCAGAGAAGGTAATGTCGGTAAGGCTTTCATCTTCTAATGAACTTTTTGGAGCTAAGGTACGAACTTCCTTCATGACACTACAGTACAGAGACGGCGCTTGTTGTGGGCAACTCCAAAAATGAAATGAAAATGCCCGAGCAATAAAAGTTTCAAAGGCTTTACTGCAAAAAAAGTGCTGCCAGTGTCAAATAATTTCTGTTACAGCTCACGTTGTCTAGGTAAGTTCTAACGTCTAATACATTAAAAAGTTTTCTTTTGAATTAGTTTTCAAAGATAACGTCCCGTTTGAGAATGCACAGCACCAGCGCCATCTATGGGTGAAAATATCTGGTGCTACAACTGAAAGAAAATTATTCTTTTTCTGGTTTGAAATAACAAATACAGGTATTAAATAGCATTTTAAACATTAACTTATTGTAGAATTCAATCTGACTGTTTATCAGTCTATCAGTTTAACTATGTAATACCAAACAAATTAACATTTTTAAACCTTTTTTAAATATATATTCAACAGCACTACCAGAGCTTTGGAGGACTAAACGGAAATGTTAAGGAGGAGGATGGGCGGATTATGAAGGACAACGCTGCAAATTTCTCTGATCTAAAGATTTTACATCTTATATCGGGTTATTCATCTTGTTTTCAGATTTATTATCTCCTTACTAGACCAGAGGCGGCTTAATTCTAGTCTAGAGGTCGTTTATTTTAAGATAACTTGTCAAGTAAAAGGATCTTGCTGCCCGGACAGATAATTTCACTACTTTTAAGTCATTTTCTGATAGATTTAGCTGTTTATATCTTAAATGTGGGCCTTTTTTGCAGCGTAAAGGGGAGAGTTTTGGATAATCATGTTCAGGATTTACATGTAACCTCTGCCCAATACTCAGATCTAAGCACGGGTTATCTGATTACGCCGTTATCTGATTTCCATGTCACGGACTTGTTTGTCCATGGACTTGTTTTGGGTTGAAAAATAACCACTGACACTCAAAGGCACCCAGACACATTCAAATAACACGCCAAGCCAAGAAGTGTAATAAAAATATAATAAATTGCCAGTGATTCATATGAAAATGTTGCTTATTTCCCCGTCACCTTTTGTCTTTGAGGTGTTGATGACAAACGAGCCCACTTGAACCGCAGAGACGTCCTCGTGGTGAGATGAGCACCCTACAATCATGTGTGCCCCCACCTATAATCAGAGCGCTTTGTGTGTCGTTCCTCACATATCGCTTCTGTTAAAGGGACTGTGTTTGGAAAATCACGCTTTTCCTGTACAAAAAAAGAAACATAGCTGGAGTCGTGTTTTGTTTCAGATCTTGATGCTAAGGAATAGTCTCGATTAGGGCTGATATATCGGTTGGTCGATATTATCGGCCGATATGGGCTCTTGGAAACACATTGGCCAAAATCTTGCCGATATTCCACGTGGACATGTTTTACCTTGTTATAAAGCTCAGACTCTCTATATTCTGTCAATTTAATCCAATTTACAGACAGATAAATGTCCTAATATCTGGCGTCACATCAGGATTTATCTGAGGAGTCATTTGTCTATGTCCGTCCCGCCCCTGAACGCATCGCCACATGCACTTTTTTACACTCGCAGATAGATCCACGTGCACAACACTGAGATTATTTTCTTTTTCCAGACACTCAGTTTGAGTCTGGATTAAAGGACAGTTCTTAGTGCAGACTTGTGATCTGAGAGGAGCCTGTGTGAGGCTGTGTTGAAATGTGTCGGTTTTGAGGCTTGTTTTGGTTCTTTCTCATTGGTTAGCGATTAGCTGCTGTAACTCGCACACATAAACAGGCTGTTTTCTCTTCTATTAACGACTGTAAAGTGACTATAGTGGTATATAGTATATGTTACTGGACGTGCACTGATATGTAAATGAGCTGTGAATAGAGGTGTGAATTATCAGCATTTAGCAGATCATTAATTACCGCTAAAAGCTAATAGCGGTAGTTTACTTACAGTACTTTCTTTACTGTCTAGAATATCATACAAAAATGCCATTAGACCGAACTACTGTCTTTAAATATGACGTAAAGAAGCAGAAGAACAATAAATGTCACCTAAATAAATCCAACTTAAAATCCAATAGAGCCAAACCTAAGTTTTATAAACAATTTAAGAGTTTACTGTGATTTTTTACATGATAAATATATTGGCGATTATATCGGCAGCTCCAACTCCCATTTTATCAAACCGGCCGCAACAAAATCCAAATTGGTCGGGCTCTAGTCTCTATACTCTATAGGCGACACAGTGCGTGACTTCGCGGTCTCTCAGTTTATTAGCAATAATGGTGAATTCCTGCTGCATTTTCGGCTGCATAAATACTGTAGATGGAAAGAAGAAGGAAAAGATCTTTTTCTTATTCCGAGTGAAAAGAACCGCCAGCGATGGATTAAACGGTTTCAAGCATCCACAGAGTGAATACTGACGATCTGAGCAAACCGTGGAACCCAACAAGAACACGTATGTGTTGGGTCCATTTCTTGACAGGTTTGTGCATTTCTTTTTTTATGACTTTTGATTTTGCTGTGAACGGCCCAGGAGTTTGTACCAAGTAATTGTGGATGTCGCCAAAGTGGATGTTCAGTCACGTAGTCGGCGATTCAGACAGAAATTTGCTTTCGTTCACACTTTGTCGGGGTTGAAAAGGGAGATTTGGTGTCCTTCGATGCTCAGGGCCAATTTCTGGTCAAATTGTCTTCGGTCCTCTGCAGTTCTCTCTCATTGTCTCTCTCTTTCCTCTCTCTCTCCTCTCTCTCTGTCCCTCTCTCTGCCTCTCTCTTTCTCTCTGTCCCTTTCTCTTTCCTCTCTCTCTGTCCCTCTGTTTCTCTCTCTGTTCCTTTCTCTTTCCTCTCTCTTTCTCTTTCCTCTCTCTGTCCCTCTCTCTGCCCCTTTCTCTCTGCCCTTCTTTCCTCTCTCTCTCTATTTCCTCTCTCTCCACCCCTCTCTCTCTCCACCCCTCTCACTCTCCTTTCTCTTGCTCTTTCTTTCTGTCTTCTCTCCCCTTCCTGCCCTTCTGTCTCTCTTCCCTCCTCCTCTTCTCTCTCTCTCTCTCTCTTTTCCCTCCTCCTCCCTCTCCCCTCTCCTCTCTCCCTCCGTCCTTATCTCTCCTCCTCCTCCTCCCTTCCCTCTCTTTTCTCATCAGCATGCTCCTGACGAGTCCTCAGCTCCGGTCAGACTCAGAGCGCTAGATTATTTTTACCTCAGACAAACACAGGTTGATGCCTCAGGTCGAGCAGAGGCCTGGAGCTCCTGGTGACTTTTAAAAAAATTTCCTCCATAAAAATACATGATACAAAACAATTCACTACAACTTCACAAACCTGATGGGATGTGCAGTAGTTTGATTGTGTTGTGAAAAGGTTCTGAAGGGGGAGTTACACATGCACAAATCTCTCCAAATACAACTTCGAGTGTACTAAAGTTTAATAATGTACTGTCTGTCTTGATTTTACAATTTATGAAGCATCACGTTTTATTTTTAGGCTGGCGTCATTGTGGTATTTTTTTTTTTCACCCGACTTGAGTCTTACCTGTACGAAGGTGTTCTGCTCGCGGCGTCCCTGGTGTGCCTGTCCTGTGTGTCTGTCCTACAACCTTTTGGAGTCGTGTCACTAACTGCAACCAACTGCTCAGCTCTCGGCCCCACGGATTGTCCTTCCAGGATCTCCCAGTCCCAGTGTGCTCAATCCCTAAGGGTCTGATTGAGCCCCCGCTAGCTAGCCTGCTAGCTGCAGTGATCTCCGCTCCCTCGAACTGACAGCACGTCTACTGGACCCGCCGGTCGTCTCCCGGACTTCTGCGGCTATGCCCACAGCGCTGTGGATTCTCTGGGGCCTCTTAATCGTCATCTCTGGGACTTCTCCACCCCCAGCTGACGCTAGTCTACTGTCAGTGTTGAGCTGGTCTGACGCTAGCACTAGCCTCCCGCTACCACCGCTTCTCCAAATCATGGCTCTCCGGTACTCTGCCTCCGCTCCTCGCCAACTCAACAGCCACCGCCGCCCGTCCTGCACTGACACTCTCCAACATCTTGGATTACTCCGCAGCTGCCGTCCTCCACACAGAGGCTCTGGTCATATCTACACCTACAACTTTTCATCTCCTAATGCCATCCCGTCACTCTGGTCTCATCGCTCACCTGTCTCCTCCTCACGTCATCACAACAAACCCCACGTGAATCCAGCCAATCTCCGCCCTCTCTCTCCGTCCTCACAGCCAATCACCACACAGCAACATCTCAAACTCTCTCTCCTCAACACTCGCTACTTTAACTGCAAAAGTCTCATCTTACATGAATACATTTCTGACAATAACCTGGATTTTCTCTGTTTAGTTGAAACATGGCACAAACCCCTGGACTATTTCTTACTTAATCAGACCACACCCCCTGGTTACACTTACATTGAAACCCCTCGCCCCGAGGGGCGGGGCGGAGGAACTGCAGTAATTTACAGGAAAAACAATAAAATCACTCCCATCTCCACTCATTTGAATTCACTGTTTTCAAACTGCCTGGCCCCACTCCTTTAGTCACTGCAATAATTTATCGCCCTCCCAAACCAAACCCCTCCTTCTTGATTGACTTCACAGATTTTCTGATCCAGCTCTTTGCCATCTCTCAATCCATCCTCCTCCTTGGTGACTTCAACCTCCACATAGACAACCCTAACTCCAAACCTGCTGCTGATTTTATGGACCTACTACACTGCTACAATATCACTCAACATGTCAATTTCCCAACCCATACCCATGGACACATACTTGATCTTGTTTGCACTTCTGGTCTCACAACTCCCAAACTCTCCAGCCATAATCTCCATATATCTGACCACCTGGCAATCACACTGGACATTGACATTCCTCTCTCCTTTCCAAAAACTAAACGCACAATATCATTCCGTAACCTTAAATCCATCTCCCCTTCTGCTCTTTCATCCTCACTTGCCACTAAATTGATCACCTCCCCTCCCCCACATTCCGACAATCCCTCTGAACTTGTTAACCATTACAACAACACTCTTTCCTACTGTCTTGATTCACTAGCTCCCCTTAAAACTAAAACTGTCACATTTACTCACACAGCACCCTGGTACACCCCTGAACTCCATCAAATGAAGTCCCGTAAGCGCCATCTTGAGAGACTGCACAAAAAATCTGGCTTAACTGTCCATCTTCAAGCCTATACAGACCACCTCCAGCAATACAAAGATGCCCTCAACGCAGCCCAGTCCAACTACTACTCCAACCTCATTCATTCTGGCTCCAATAACCCCAAAACCCTGTTTTCCACTATAAACAAACTCCTCAAACCTTCTGACAACACCTCTTCATCTTTTACAGTCAACAAATGTAACACATTCCTGTCGTACTTTCAATCCAAAATCGATACCATTTACAGTTCCCTCTCTCCCGCCTCAGCCCCCACAGATCCCCCGCCTGAGCTCTTTTCCACCAGCCCCACTCAGCAACTTTCAAATTTCTCCCCCATTTCTCCAACTGATCTTCCTAAACTCCTGTCAACAATGAAAACCCCCACCTGCTCCCTGGATCCCATCCCCTCCGCTCTCATAAAAGGCTGTCTCCCAATCATCTCCCCCCTGATCACACCAATCATCAATTCCTCACTCATCTCTGGTTCTGTCCCGCAGTCTCTCAAGCTGGCTGCCATCACCCCCATCCTGAAAAAACCTGGCCTTGACCCCGACAACCTCGCAAATTTCTGTCCCATCTCCAACCTCCCCTTACTGTCAAAAATCCTGGAACGTGTCGTAGCTGCCCAACTCAAATCCCATCTCAACTCCAACAGTCTGTTTGAACCATTTCAGTCCGGTTTCCGCACACACCACAGCACAGAAACAGCCCTACTCAAAATCACCAACGATCTCCTCCTCTCCTCAGACTCTGGCCACTCCAACATCCTCATCCTCCTGGACCTTACAGCAGCTTTTGACACAATCAACCACTCCATCCTCCTGTCCCGTCTCCAGAACTCACTCCACATCACTGGCTCCGCTCTGTCCTGGCTCAAGTCCTGCCTCACCAACAGACAGCAATTCATTCACATCAATAACTGCTCCTCCTCCACCGCCCCCCTGTCACAAGGTGTCCCCCAAGGTTCGGTGCTTGGTCCTCTCCTGTTCATCCTTTACATCCTCCCCCTTGGAAACATCATCCGCCGCCATGGCCTCCACTTCCACTGTTACGCCGACGACATTCAACTGTATATTTCCACCAAATCCATCAACCCTGCAACCCACTCCACCCTTACCAACTGCTTCATGGAAATAAAAACCTGGATGCAGCAAAACTTTCTTAAACTAAATTACGACAAATCAGATCTCATCATCATCGGTCCCAAAAACATCATAAAATCCACTCAAGACTTCTCCCTATCCATAGACACTATTACCCTCTCTTCATCACCACTCATCCGTAATCTTGGCATCCACTTCGACCCCACCCTCTCCTTTGAACACCACATCAAACAAATAACCCGGACTGCATTCTTCCACCTAAAAAACATTGCCAGACTCCGTCCATCCCTCTCCTTTTCTGCTGCTGAAACCCTCATACACGCCTTTGTCACTTCCTGACTCGATTATTGCAATAGCCTCCTCTACGGTCTACCTTCCAAAACCCTCAACAAACTCCAATACATCCAAAACTCTGCTGCCCGCCTTCTCACCCACACCCGCTCCCGAGACCACATCACCCCTGTCCTTCAAAACCTCCACTGGCTCCCCATCCCGCAACGCATCCACTTCAAAGTCCTCCTCATCACCTTCAAAGCCCTCCATAACCTGGCCCCCTCCTACCTTTCTGATCTTCTTCACCGACACACCCCATCCCGTTCCCTCCGTTCCTCTGATGCCAACCTCCTGTCCCTCCCCTGCAGGACCAAGCTCCGCACCTGGGGTGACCGAGCATATTCCATCGCTGCCCCTACCCTCTGGAACTCACTCCCACAACCCATCCGTGACTGCTCCGACCTCCCCTCCTTCAAAAAACTGCTCAAGACCCACCTTTTTAAAACTGCTTTTCATGTTTAATATTTAATGTTTGTTTGTTGTTGCTTTTTATCTTGTTACTGTACAGCGTCTTTGAGTGTCATGAAAAGCGCTTTTATAAATAAAATTTATTATTATTATTATTATAAATATAAAAGTTTGTATAGTAAGCAGTGAGGAAAGGTAATGAAGTACTTAAAGGGGAACTCCGGCATGTTTGAAGCTAAAGTCCATTGCTAGAGGTGGTGGAATTCTGTCAAAAGCCAAAAAACGGCACAGATCAGTGTTTCCTCGGCGGAGATCTCACTGTGGCAGCGAGTCTGTCAAGGCAACAAACTCATGTAGTGATGGGGGAAAGTTCTTAACTTCCACCTAAAACGCCAATTTGCTTCACACTGAAGAAGCTTAACACCACTTTAACCCATCTGACAACAGCCACGAGTCTAACAAACAAAACGCTCTGCCTGGTTCACTCATTAGTGTCTGGAAACATTAGAAAACAACAACTTTATAAGCACCTTACACTTCCCTCTGTTGATTTCCCACTGCACAGGCCAAAGCCCAAAAGATGCGATTGTCGACTCCAGAAGCAACAAGTGAGAATCGACTACTGATGGTGAAGAAGAGAAACTGAAAGTTGTTGAAAGAAAATGGTTCGGGAATGTATTTTTTTAGCGTTTTTCAAAAAATATAATTCACTCGTAAATAAATGGGATTTGACCAAAAGGCTCGATCGCTGATGTTGTTTACAGCCTTTTGGTCTGTACAAAACTGAGTACTTCACTGCAAATTTCATAAAATGAACCAAGATTTATTCTCTTAAATTTAGACAAAAAAATCTTATTTGTCTTGTTTCAGGCGATATAAACTAAAGGATATCATGATTTGAGTGTGGTTGAGGACCCCAAAGCAGAGACATAGGCGCAGGTAGATGTTTAAACAGGTTTATTGCCAGGATTGAAGGATGTGGTGATGGAAACCGGCTGGAGACATAGACGGAGGTAAGACACAGGGGTAGACTCACGGGTAGACAGACTGGACAACAAGGTCAGGCAGGACGACGTGGACAAGCAGGACGAGGACGTAGACGAGGGATAGAGGAGGAATGAACTGACAAAGAACAAAGGATGAGGACAGAACTAAATAGTGGGGCTGATTAGACAATTAGCTGCAGGTGAACCACCAAGCAGGTGATCCACAGTGCAGCATTAGCCCAGCCACACCCCCGAGAGGAGCAGACAGACACAGAAGGGAGGGGGAACACACAACAAACACCAAACCCTGACAAAGGACTGCAAAATATGTAAATTATTAAGCTTATTTCAAGAAAATATTTCTTTGTTTTTTTAATCTAGTTTTTATATCTGTAAACTAGTTTGAATGCATGAAATAAACACATGTAAAGATGGAGTTTAAGAGATTTTTTATGGATGTAAATGAGTCGATCTTGGACTGAAATTGTCCAGTTTTTCTGAACCTTCTGTTTGTAACAGGGAAAGATGAAAAGATTTAAAAGTTTTAGGAGAGAGCAGCAATTTGTCAGTATGTTACCGAGTGGTACTTAGGCTTAAAATAAGGAAATAAAGAATTTCATTAAGATTCATGAATTAAAATCAAGAATAAAACAGTCAATAACAGCTTTATATTCTAGTTTTAAGATTTTTCAGCCTAATTTATTTGTCAGAATTAGTGTTTTATGTTTTATTTTCACTTAAAACTTAGATTATTGCTTAGAATAAGTGATTTTTATCTTATTTGGAGATTTTGAAGGCCTAGATTTTCTTATTTTATGATTTGAAGTAAATTTCACTTCCTGCACAGGCAGATCATTTCACTTGTTTCTAGAGCATTTTAACTTAAAACAGTTTTCATCCACGACTGCCGTTAAGTGAA
Organism: Odontamblyopus lacepedii; assembly: GCA_034769755.1. NCBI lineage: Eukaryota > Metazoa > Chordata > Actinopteri > Gobiiformes > Gobiidae > Odontamblyopus > Odontamblyopus lacepedii. The sequence goes on from CM068353.1 coordinate 5,637,431, forward strand.
CAGTTTTTAGTGTAAAGTGAAAGTGAAAGTTGTTAGCCTCTCTTGACCTCACCACGATACCAGTCATGTACTTACTGGTTCAGTGCGAATATTTATTTGTGCTATTCTGTGGTATGACAGTTGTTGTTTTAGGACTAGTATAATTTGGTCTGAGCGTACGGTTCTTGCTCTCGTTTTATTTTGCTGGTTTTACGGTGTGTGATCAAATCTGAGTGCATATTTTTTATTTTATTATTGTTGTCCTTGCTTTGTATTTGTGCAGCACATTGGAAACTGTTTGTTTATGAAATGTGCCATATAAATAAAGTGGATTGGATATTTTCAGTACTGCAGTGTAACTCAAAGTATCTGTCTGTGTGTTTATGTGCAGGTGTGGTCCATGGACGGGTACTACAAAGGGCGGCGGGTGCTGGAGTTCCGGACGATGGCGGACTTCACCAAGGGTCAGAACTTTGTGCAGCACCTGCTCCCTCAGCCCTGGGCCGGCACCGGGCACGTGGTCTACAACGGCTCGCTCTACTACAACAAGCACCAGAGCAACATCCTGGTACTGCACACTCGTGTAGACAGAACTAATGCACGTGTGAGGGTTTAGGAGAATGGACTCATGTGGGCGAGTGTACAGCCTGGTCATTTTAAAGCCCCGTACTCCTGTTTTACCGTTTATAAGCATCTGTTGAGGTCAAAATATGTCCACTGTGTGCTGTCTGAATCTAATTAGAAAGTGTTTTTGTCCCGTAATCAAGGCGTATGATGGCTAAACTGTGATTTAGCTTCTGAAAGTTGTGAAAAACACTCTTCCCTTTAGTCCTCCAGACCTTGTATTTGTGTGTGTACAGGTGCAGTATAGGGTTGGGCGGTAATCCGGTATCCCGCGGTATCAAAAAGTAGCAGCGGTATCAGTTTCATTACCGTCATTAAAAAAATCTGCATCAGGACCTAAAACACAGCAGGACTTTCTCCCCTCTGCTCTCTCTCCTCTTCAAACGGGGTTCCACTCGGAGATTTCCATCCACACGCAGCGAGGAAGAAGAAAAAACCTGACTGACGCTTCGTGTGTGATGTTGAGCCCAAAAGTTTGTGATGGAGGCGTTTTATTGAACGCCGAGAGTCGAGAGGGGACGAGGTGCTGAAGAGGAGAAAGTTCCCGAGGGCGAAGTCAGACTTTCACGGAGGAGATGGAAAAGCCCAATTTATGGTTCTGCATCAAAACGTGTTTGTGTGGACATGTGCCCCCAACGCACAGTGTTCGACCTGCACCTCCCGAACTTTCTAACGACGCCTCAAAACGACGCAGACAATAAGAGCTGTGATTGGTCCTCTCCACCACTCTACATTTTCGCTCCTCCGCTCATTATAGACTTTAAGTAATAATGTGTTTAATGCAGCTTTGGCACATTTGTTTACGTTTTACAGAAATGAAACCTAAAACTGCATGGCTCATTTGCATACAATATAAGCGCTGATAAAAACGGTTCGTGCACTGATGCTGATGCGATCAAACGCGCTGCAAAGTTTGGTTTGATCAGAACTTGTGCCTCATCTTCAAATATAAAGCTGTGACTCTGTGATTGGTTTAGGTGCAGCTACAGAATAATTCTGAATTAGTCACAGTAATACCATAAACCCCGGGAAAATGCTGAGAAGGTTTAATGGTATCAAAATTTGGATACCGCTTAACCCGAGTGCAGTACCATTTGTATTTGTGTGTGTACAGGTGCAGTACATGTGTATTTGTGTGTGTACAGGTGCAGTACACGTGTATTTGTGTGTGTACAGGTGCAGTACACGTGTATTTGTGTGTGTACAGGTGCAGTACACTTGTATTTGTGTGTGTACAGGTGCAGTACACGTGTATTTGTGTGTGTACAGGTGCAGTACACGTGTATTTGTGTGTGTACAAGTGCAGTGCATGTGTATTTGTGTGTGTACAGGTGCAGTACATGTGTATTTGTGTATGTACAGGTGCAGTACACTTGTATTTGTGTGTGTACAGGTGCAGTACACTTGTATTTGTGTGTACAGGTGCAGTACACTTGTATTTGTGTGTGTACAGGTGCAGTACACTTGTATTTGTGTGTACAGGTGCAGTACTCTTGTATTTGTGTGTACAGGTGCAGTACACTTGTATTTGTGTGTACAGGTGCAGTACTCTTGTATTTGTGTGTACAGGTGCAGTACACTTGTATTTGTGTGTACAGGTGCAGTACTCTTGTATTTGTGTGTACAGGTGCAGTACACTTGTATTTGTGTGTACAGGTGCAGTACACATGTATTTGTGTGTGTACAGGTGCAGTACACTTGTATTTGTGTGTACAGGTGCAGTACACGTGTATTTGTGTGTGTACAGGTGCAGTACACTTGTATTTGTGTGTGTACAGGTGCAGTACACTTGTATTTGTGTGTACAGGTGCAGTACACGTGTATTTGTGTGTACAGGTGCAGTACTCTTGTATTTGTGTGTACAGGTGCAGTACTCTTGTATTTGTGTGTACAGGTGCAGTACACTTGTATTTGTGTGTACAGGTGCAGTACTCTTGTATTTGTGTGTACAGGTGCAGTACACTTGTATTTGTGTGTACAGGTGCAGTACTCTTGTATTTGTGTGTACAGGTGCAGTACACTTGTATTTGTGTGTACAGGTGCAGTACACATGTATTTGTGTGTGTACAGGTGCAGTACACTTGTATTTGTGTGTACAGGTGCAGTACACGTGTATTTGTGTGTGTACAGGTGCAGTACACTTGTATTTGTGTGTGTACAGGTGCAGTACACTTGTATTTGTGTGTACAGGTGCAGTACACGTGTATTTGTGTGTACAGGTGCAGTACTCTTGTATTTGTGTGTACAGGTGCAGTACTCTTGTATTTGTGTGTACAGGTGCAGTACTCTTGTATTTGTGTGTACAGGTGCAGTACACGTGTATTTGTGTGTACAGGTGCAGTACTCTTGTATTTGTGTGTACAGGTGCAGTACACTTGTATTTGTGTGTACAGGTGCAGTACTCTTGTATTTGTGTGTACAGGTGCAGTACTCTTGTATTTGTGTGTACAGGTGCAGTACTCTTGTATTTGTGTGTACAGGTGCAGTACTCTTGTATATGTGTGTGCAGGTGCAGTACTCTTGTATTTGTGTGTACAGGTGCAGTACTCTTGTATTTGTGTGTGCAGGTGCAGTACTCTTGTATTTGTGTGTACAGGTGCAGTACTCTTGTATTTGTGTGTACAGGTGCAGTACTCTTGTATTTGTGTGTACAGGTGCAGTACTCTTGTATTTGTGTGTACAGGTGCAGTACTCTTGTATTTGTGTGTACAGGTGCAGTACTCTTGTATTTGTGTGTACAGGTGCAGTACCACCTGCGCTCTCGGAGTGTCTTGCTCCAGCGCAGTCTGAGCGGGGCGGGCTATAACAACACGTTCCCGTACAGCTGGGGCGGCTCCTCCGACATCGACCTCATGGCCGACGAGATGGGCCTGTGGGCCGTGTACACCTCCATCCCCAACGCCGGAAACATCATGGTACTAACGCACAAAACACATCACACTGTAGTACTCACACATATAGTAAGGATGGAAATAAAGTTTATTTATAGAGCGCTTTTCACAGACAAAGGTCACAAAGTGCTTCACATACAAAAGATAAAAAACAGCATAAGATACATTCATATTAAAATCAGTCATAACAGCTCTAAAACCTAAGAGGGCGGGAACGCTTGTTCAAAGAGAAATGTTTTTAATTGCACTTACACATATAAGACATTATAGTACTTACACGACAAAAGAGTATGAGTGGAGAACTGAACGTGTGTGCTCAAGAAGTATAGTACTACTGAGAATCTGGACACTGTTACAAGCTCAAGCCCTTAAGTAAAAGTACAAAGTACATACACAATACTACTCAGTTACTTTTTCGCAATTTAGTCTCCTATACCAGTGGTCCCCAACCTTTTTATCACCGCAGACTGGCCAGCGCTTGACAATTTTACCGTGGACCGGTTAATAAATTTAATAATAAACGTGAATCCACTGTGTACTCGTGTGCAACTTTATTAGCAGCTTCCTCGTAACATTGCGCCAACAACATAACCATTGTGCGAAATACCCAAAATGTGTACTTAAAGCCTGATTGCCTTATTTTCAAATCATGCAAATGTAAGTTTACATTTACGTTTTTTCATGTTTTTATTATTATTATTATTATTATTATTATTATTATTTGGTCCAGTTTGATTATTTGATTCAAACATGTGTCTGAACTGAGGCACGGGTGCTCACATCACGGATGTTCACACTGTTCTCTGGCCTTTTGTCAGAACACATCACATGGCTCTTTTAAAATGTTTTTGGGGAAAGCAAAAATTGTGTTGAGACGTTATGTGAGCGTTTTTGCAATGTCAAATTGCTCCTGACTCAAGTTTGCAATAAATACAATGTTTTATAAGAGAGCGTGTGTACACAGTGCTGCTTTTACGATACGCTCTCTGGGATGACACACAGAATGTACTCATTTATGAGAAAAAAGCATCTTCAAGAAAGAAACAAGGAAACAAGAAACAGGTGGTGGACCCTATTCCAAAAAAGTGACCTGGTGCAGTTTTAAGTAAAGGTTAGGGACCCGACCAACTTGGAAACATATCGGTTATTGGCCTAAATCTTGCCGATATGGGCTGATATTCCACGTGGACATGTTTTACCTTGGTATAAAGCTTAGACTCTCAATATCACGCCCATTTAATCCAATTTACAAAGCGATAAATGTCGTAATATGTGGCGCCGCATCAATTTTCGCAAATCAGTTTAACTGCGAAGTAATTTGTCTGTGACATCCCACGTGCGTTTGTTTACAGCCGCAGCCATAGATCCACATGCACAACGCTGAGATTATTTTCTTTTTACGGACACTCAGTTTCATTCTGGATTAAAAGGACAGTTCTTAGTGCAGACTTGTGATCTGAGAGGAGCCTGTGTGAGGCTGAGCGTTGGAAATGTGTCGGTTTTGAAGCTTGTTTTGGTTCTTTCTCATTGGTTAGCGATTAGCTGCTGTAGCTCGCACACATAAACAGGCTCTTTTCTCTTCTATTAGCGACTATAAAGTGACTATAGTGGCCGTATATATGTTACTGGACACACACTGATATGTAAATGAGCTGTGAATAGAAGTGTGAATTATCGGCATTTAGCAGATCATTAATTACTGCGGCGCACACGCATTTATCGCTAAAGGCTAATAGCGGTAGTTTACTTACTTAAAATGCCATTAGGCCGACCGACTGCCTTTAAATATGACGTAAAGCGGCAGAATGACAATAAATGTCACCTAAATAAACCCAACTGAAAATCCAATAGAGCCAAACCTAAGTTTTATAAAAAAATTAAGATTTACAGTGAATTTTTACATCATAAATATATCAGCAGCTCCAACTCCCATTTTATCGGCATCATATCGGCCGCAACAAAATCCATATCGGTCAGGCTGTAGTAAAGGTATAAAGTATGCATGAAAAATATGACTAAGATGGTACTATAAGAACAGACCAGGCTGTGAAAATTGGACAATCTGCTGAACCACAGAAACTAACGACAGAGAACAGATGGTTCTTCTTCAGGGTCCTCACAAAGTAGCATAAAGTGTGTGAAGGAGTTTTGCCTGTAGTGCTGCTCCTTACTCCCGTAGTCAGATACAAACATGATGACACTTTTGCTATTTACTATTAGTCACTAAAACAACCCATAATTACAGGTACAGCCCATTCTGTTGTATTCCGAAGGGAGCAGGATAATTGGAGACAGATGTGCATTTGTCTCTGTGTAAATGACGGCGTATTATTTATTTCAGTGTTGTTGTCCATTTTTCTCTTGTATTACATGTCCATTCTTTAGTGAGAAGACAAAAACACATCTGGCTCGCTCGACCGTAGACTGTAAATGGACGTATTTATCCTGCTTCCAACTCTATCGACTTTGGCTCCAATTTACTTGAATTACTGTCACCCCTCGCTCTCTACCTGCTGCTGTGAGCCTCTTCATTTTGGTCTTAAAATGTTTGTATTAACCCGCTCTACATAATCCTGGGGTTTAATTTCACTATTTTGTTTGTAAATCAAGATAACAACATGAATAACAGACAAATGTGCTGTCTTCTTTTGCCGAGCGATAGCAACAGGTTTGATTGACAGCACAAAGGGAAGGGGCGTTACCTGCAACAGCCTCACTTTTGACAGGCTCTGTGGTTGCTTTGGTTATACATCGTAATATGCAACAGGCTACAAATATTCTCTTATAACTGCTAGCCTCGATGAGCTTCATTTGACTGGAGCTGAACGCTGTGGTGACGTCACACTCATACACAGTCTTTGAGCACAATGAACATGCTGGTTTCTAATTTCCAGATAGGATTTGCAGGGTTCCACCATGTTATAATTAGGGTCGTCCTGGAAATCAAGGCCGATCATGTGACTGAGGACTCGATCCGGACTCAGATGTTATGTTCCGATCATGGGTCAGATAAATACTATATGTATTATTATTATTATTGGCGGCACGGTGGCTGAGTGGCAACACTCAGGCCTCACAGCAAGAAGGTTGCAGGTTCGATCCCTGGGTCGACCGGGCCTTTCTGTGTGGAATTTGCATGTTCTCCCCGTGTCTGGATGGGTTTCCTCCGGGTACTCCGGTTTCCCGGAGTCCCGGTTTTTCAAGGACCATGTTGTCCACCCTCCTGTGGGCTCACCACCTGCAGAGGGGTTCATAGGGGGGGTCAGGTGCTATGAGTATTGGGCAGCAAGCTGCCCCCGCGACCCAGCCGGATTAAGCGGGAGAAGATGGATGGATGGATGGATACTCCGGTTTCCCCCATCAACCCAAAACATGCCCGCACCCCTATGAACCTCTAAACCAGGATCGAATCAGAACTAAGCCAGAACTAAAATCAGGTCTAAACCAAGTCTAAAACCAAGACTAAACAAGAACTAAACCAGAACTAAAACCAGTACTAAACAGGATTAACCTGCTCACTCCTTGTTCCTTTAATTTGAAGTGAAAAGTCGCACTTTTAATAAGGCTTTGTCTGTATTTTTTTAATATAATAAACACTGTTACACTTTTTTCAAAATTTCGGTTTGTTACATGTGAATATTATTGGTGAATAAAATTAAAATAAGGGACATCCTGGTTCTTATTCTTTGCTCTTAGTTCTTTTCATAATGTTTTACTGAAGTATCGGATCGGGACTCGGTATCAGCAGATACTTAAAATCAAATGACTCGGACTCGGGGGCAAAAAAACGTGATCGGGACATCCCTAGTTATAATGTTCCCTCACCACAAACAAGCCTGAAGCGGTTTTAGGTGTTGTCCATGCATGCTGGAGTAATCTAGCGATCTCTATTCAAACCCTCCTTATGGTTAGCTATAAGATTATGTTCAAGGCTCCGCCCACAAGTCTACATCACCCATCCTCCCACACAGCAATTCTCCATAAATATACAAAAACATGATACAAAAATGTACACAACTTCACAAACCTGCATGGATGCTGATTGTGTTGTGATGAGTGCTCTGAAGGGGGAGTGACTTAACACAGGGAGCAAAGGGAGGGGAGATTCAGAGCGTCAAAAATAAAAGTTAATATCCTATAGAAATAAAAAAAGATGAACTCCTAAAGTCCGCAGTGATGTGACAATGACTCCATGTTCTTCTGAGTCCACACATTATTCTGCACTTTCACAAAAAAGCTTGGCCAAAATGTAAGATATAAACACTTAAATCTATCAGAAAATGACGGCGGCCGACGGGGGCCAAACGCACTGCAACAGCCCAATGCGTCTCAGTTACAGGAAACACCTTCAAGTACAAAAAACTATGCAAATTCACAAACCCAAACACAAGTTTAAACGAAGTACAAACAATGAACGTGCTGCAAATGAACAAAAAGCGCTGCAAGAAACAAAGACAAATGTGTCATCATCAAATAGACGCAAATAGAGAAACGATGCAAAGCACAAAATGATAAAATCCAAGAAAACACCTGCAAACAAAAAATGCCACATAAAGAGTCGACACAACGGAAGTGCTCCAAACCTGCAGGGGGCGCATTGGGCTGAGCCGTTGCAGTGCGTTTGGCCCCAGTCGGCCACCGTAGAAAATGACTTAAAAGTAGTGAAATTATCTATGCAGCAAGATGATTTTACTTGACAAGTTCTCTTAAAATAAACAACCTCTAGAATAGAATGAAGCAGTCTCAGAACTAGTAAGTTGATAATAAATCTGAAAACAAGAAGAATACCCTGATATAAGTCTGAAAATCCTGGCCAGATCAGTGAAATTTGCAGTGTGAGTGTATTTGATTAGACTAATCCTTCAGTGCGTCTAGGGCACATGTGTCAAACATGCGGCCCGGGGGCCAGATCCGGCCCTCCAAGACCTTTAATCTGGCCCTCGGCTGATTTTTCTATTAAAATACTTAAAATTTTCTGATTTTTCTGTAAATTTTCTGCACCGTTTAGCCGGCGTTTCTGTACGTTGCAACTCCCACCAGAGCAGCACAAATGAAGACTTTCCTCTTTCCAAACGCTCTTAAAGGACGATCGTTTTGACTGTCGACCGTGACCCTCATCAGCAAAATGTCAAAAAATGAGAAAAGCAGATGCTGAGTTCAGGATTTCCCAAGAAAAATAGTGTAATTCTTATTTGTTGACAGAGGTGAATGGGAAATCTGTGCTCAGTGTGTTTGGAACAAGTGGCGTTGCTCGAGGAATATAATCTTAAACACCACTACGAGACACGGAGAAAAATACAATAACTTGAAGAGAGAACTGAGTTTTCTGATCCGGCCCTTTTGGGATCAAAGTAGGCTGCATACGGCCCCCGGACCAAAATGAGTTTGACACCCCTGGTCTAGGGCAACTCCTCCAGAGAAACGAGCAGCGCAGTGCAGTGCTCTGGTACCAGATGGTGAACTAGTCTTAGTCAGGACCAGCTTAGGTGGAGGAGTTGACCTATGGATGATTTTCAAAATAAAAAAACTGGTATGTGTTGGTTGGTAATAAGAAAGTTGTGAAATGAGTGCGTAATTAAGGAAAATTGTTTCACATTCAGCACTGATGTGAGTCAGTATAATCACATTTTCTTTGTGTTTTGGTCATTTTTAAGCAGCTTTTCTGTATTTTACCTCAACAAATGACAATATAAGCCTCTCTTTACTTTTGGCACGGATCAAATTGGTCAAAAATAGGGACACCTGGGACATTTCTTGTATAAAACTGGGACAAATCAGTGGTTTTGGATAAATCTGCTGGGACAGGGGACACAGGGCTCAAAATTGGGACTGTCCCCGGGTAAATAAGGACGTCTGGTCACCTTAGCTCTCGTGCATGTTTTGGGCTGATGGGGGAAACCAGAGCCCCCAGAGGAAACCCACCCAAGCACAGACCAGCAGTATCATCGTCACATGTCTGAATCTGTCAGAAATGCAAGATTAGCCGTCAGAATAGTGCACGGTGCTGTCGGTTTGGCAGGTGTCAGCACTGTCGCTTTAAGAAGAAGCCGTCTCCAGCGTGGCAGGGTTCAGGAGGACTGGCGCTGTGGTGGGCCTAACAGGAGGAGGCAGGTGTAGGTGTCAGGTGCAAATGATTTAGGTGACCTTGAACCAGTGCCAGCAGTTTGGGCAAACAGATACGCTCCACTTCTACTGACACTTCACTTTTACAGATGCACTGCACTTTGACAGATACACATTTTGGAACATACATATTTATTTTCAAGACTCAAATCATTTTTTTAACCATTTTTAAACATCATCTCTCCTTTAGAGGTCCTATTAATACTTTGCAGCTGTTTTCATCAACATTCTCTAACTAAAGGCCACTCCTCTGTCAGAAGTTCTGTTACTCAAGACAAACTTTAATCTGAGCTTTGTTTTAACACAATCTGACCAGAAAGAACTGAGCCAACAGTTGCCCTGTTTACATGAGGCCTTTAAATCTGATTAAAAATAAATTAATTCAGAATAAAAGTTAATTCCAATTTAAAAAGACAATGTAAACACTTAATTCCTAATGTTTATTTGGATTTAAGTTTATTCAGATTTAAACTTAATTCTGAATTAAGTAGGTGGTTTATTCCATTCTTAAATTCAGATTAAATTATTCCTCAATCATGTAAACATTTATTCCACTTAAAATAATCCCGGTCGTTCAGCGCATGTGAAAGATACCGGTGCCTGTTAACACTGCGGGCCGTCCTCATCCCGAGTCCTCATCATGAACTCATAAAACAGCAGCGTGTGGCCTTAAGTTTGTCCACAACTCCCCGCACACCAGCCCGGAGCAGAATCTCTGAGTTCTGGTCACAGCAGCAGCTGCAGTAAAGACTCGGGACTCACCGGAGCGTGGAGTCCGGGCGTGATGCTCCGGTCCTCGGTGTTCGAGGGCTGCGCTTGGTTTCGAGGTGGTACAAAACATCCAGTTTGGTTCGTTATAACTTGTTCTGAGCATCCGTCCTCCATGTACTTGGAAAGAGCTTCTCAGGCCGAGGCGAGTAACCTCTCCCCGCTCCGACTCATCTGAGCCTGAACCAGAGCTGCTCCCGCTGGTTCAGGAGTCTGGGTTTGGCTCTAGTCTGACTGAAGCATTTCTCACACTAGGCACTTAATTTTATGAGTTGAATCAGTTGAATTGGCTATTGCCTATTGCCTATTGCCGTAAAATTATTTGTTGCTACGTGAACACGAGGAACACCTGGACCTCTCTGAACGCTGTTCCCCGCTCGAACAAACTGGAGACATAGGTACGCACCCCCACGGCCTGACGACAAACAGAGATAACAGAAAAGCCAGGAGCAGCTCAAGTGTGAGTTTTCTTCCGATCAACGTAAATATGTTTGTGTCGCTGTGTAATCAGAACCCCCAGGATTTAATGAATCAATCATGTTTTCCATGTAAACCTCAGTTTGGAATTATTATTTACATGTAAACTCAAAGGAGAATAATTTAAATATGTAAATAGGTTTGTGTCGCTGTCCAATCAGAACCCTTCCCCACCCCCAGACGCTGAACGGGATTAAATAAATCATGTTTTCCATGTAAACTCAGTTCAGAATTATTATTTACATGTAAACTCAAAGGAGAATAATTGAATTCAGATTTAAAATTCTCATGTAAATGGGGCCAGTGTTTTAGTCAATCACTGTCACTTTTTTGTTGAAAATCAAACTCCAAAACAGGACCAATGAACACTCAGACTGATCAAAGGTTCCTGAATATTTTCATACTTTTTTGTCCGTGTTTGCTAATGTGTGTACATCACCATTCTGCTGTATACACACGCATGCAGACCACCCCCAGAATGATGTTACTTAAGCGTTAATACCAGCTGAGTTATACTTTGAGCCCTGACGTGTCTCTGTCCTCGGGCAGGTGAGCCGTCTGGACTCCAACAGTCTGGAGGTGGTGCGGAGCTGGGACACGGGCTTCCCCAAGCGCAGCGCCGGCGAGGCCTTCATGATCTGCGGCACCCTCTACGTCACCAACTCCCACCTGGCCGGAGCCAAGGTGCACTTCGCCTACCACACCAACACGAGCACCTATGAGTACACGGACATCCCCTTCCACAACCAGTACTCCCACATCAGCATGATGGACTACAACCCCCGGGAGAGGGCGCTTTTCACCTGGAACAACGGACACCAGGTGCTCTACAACGTCACGCTCTTCCACGTCATACGCAGTGACGGCTAGAGGCCAGAGGGGGCGCTGCACCTGGAGAGACGTGTGGGGAGGGGCTGTGGAGCTGTGATAAACATCATGTCAGATTTAAAGCAGACCTATTATGCAAAATGGACTTTTCTGAGATTTAAATCATGTTATACTTGTTTCCGATCACCATTTACTCACCCAGAGTTGTATTTGGAGTGATTCGTGCATGTTTGACTAATCTTTAATCAGTTTTTTTATGCAGATCAACCTGTTTTTATCGTCACTGATACACGCCCACTGCCTGGTATTTTTTCTTAATAGACTACGACAGGAAGTTGAATCACACAACTTCCGATCAATGCTTTTCTGTGGCAAGATACCTGTGGAAAAGTGTCACATACTTTTGACCACACTTTGACCAAATCTTCATCCAACAAGGTCGACAAAGAACAGATTCTGTCCATGAAGAATTTATCCACAACTATAAAGGGAAGAAAGACGAAAACTTAAAGGAAACAACGACGAGCAGTGAAATATTGAGCAACACTAACGTTATGGTCATGAAGAAAACATAAATAACTTGCTCACTCAGACTGATTCTACAGTTAAAATTAAAAATTGATTTTGTGATGTCAATATTAGCACAGACTAAACACAGATTAAATGTCGACCATTTAGGCCCCATTTACACGTACACAGATATTTTTAAAAACAAATATTTCCCTTGTTCTGTTTTCCCAAATAACATCGTGCACACAGCATCATTTTCAGAAAAGTTTCCGTTTACATGAACCTGCATAAATACACCAGCGATGACGGTCGTCTCACCCTCGATGTGAGGACACAGCGAGTCGGAGAGTAACAGCAGTGATGACGCCACATCCTAAAATTTTCACGCTGCTCCTCCGGGACAAACACTTCATTTTCATAATGATCCCACCAGACAGCGTCCGCCCAGGTCGGACCCAAAAACGGCGACGTTGGCGGTGACGGCGACTGGGTCTTTGAGTCGTAAGGAGAAGAGGGAAAATTGCTGAGCTCCGAGCCTCATTCGTCTCTTCATCGATATGAAACATCAGGTGTTTGCAGCAGAAGTAACGCGACTGCTGCTCTGACGCTTCTGATCATCACCAGAGAAAAACGTTAACACTGGTCAAACTTTGGCGTCAACTGCCTAAAACGCCGTTTGTCACTTTACACGCAAGCGAGAAACTGTAGTTTTCCAAAATCTCCACTTCACACACTTCATCACAAAATCGATTTTTTATTTTAATTCTAGCGTCAGTCTGAGTGAACAAGTTATTTATGTTTTCTTCATGACCATAACGTTAGTTTTGCTCAGTAGTTTCACTAATGCTCGTTTCCTTTAAGTTTTCATCTTTCTTCCCTTGATAGTTGTTCTTCATGGACAGAATCTGTTCTTTGTCGACCTTGTTGGTTGAAGATTTGGTGTTGGGGCAAATTTATGAAGCTGCTCAAAAATATGCAACATTTTTTCCACAGGTATTTTGCCAGAGAAAAGCACTGACTGGAAGTTGAGTCATTTATTTCCTTAATTGAGCAAAATGAAAAACCTGCAGATCGTCCTTTTAGATGAATATTACGATTTAAAATGTCCAAATTCTAACATAACGATGCACGGGTGTCACAGATTTGAGCTTTATCACAGACACGAGCACAGTAGGTCTGCTTTAAGTTGGGTGTATGGGCGACTTCGGTTTTGTTCTGTTTGGGGAGGAGGACTTTTGATGAACAGTTTTACTTCACACATCCTCAAATTATGCACTGAATACTGTTACGGACTGAGGCTGTAACACCGGGACTAAACACCTGAACTGAGATGTACCTGGAGGACTAAAGGGGCGAGTGACGGGTGTCTGGAGGATTAAAGGGGAACGTGAGGAGGGTCTGGAGAACTAAAGAGGAGCATGTGGGTTTGCAGGACTAAATGGAAGAGTGAAGAGGGTCTGGAAGTCTAAAGGGGAGTGTGAGGAGGGGTCTAGGGCACTAAAGGGGAGAGTTAGGAAGGTCTGGAGGACTAGATGGCAAAATGAGGAGGGTTTGCAGGACTAAAAGGAAGAGTAAGGAGGGGTCTGGAGGAATAAAGGGGGGAGTGAGGAGGGTCTTGAGGACTAAAGGGTAGAGTCAGGGGGTTCTGGAGGACTAAAGGGGAGCATGAGGGCCTGGAAGACTAAAGGGGAGAGTGAGAGTCTGGAGGACTAAAGAGGAGAGTGAGGGTCCGGAGGACTAAAAGGAAGAGTTTAGAGGGGTCTAGGGGACTAAAGGGGAGAGTGAGGAGGGTGTTGAGGACTAAAGAGGAAAGTGAGGGTTTGCAGGACTAAAAGGAAAAGTGAGGGCGGGTCTAAGGGGCTAAAGGGAAGAGTCAGGGAGGTCAGGATGATTAAATGGCAAAGTAAGGAGGGTTTTGAGGACTAAAGGGGAGAGTGAGAGTCTGGAGGACGAAAAGGAATAGCTCAGAGGGTTCTGGAGGACTAAAGGGGAGAGTGAGAGTCTGGAGGACTAAAAGGAAGAGCTCGGAGGGTTCTGGAGGACTAAAGGGGAGAGTGAGAGTCTGGAGGACTAAAAGGAAGAGCTCGGAGGGTTCTCGAGGACTAAAGGGGAGAGTGAGAGTCTGGAGGACGAAAAGGAAGAGCTCAGAGGGTTCTGGAGGACTAAAGGGGAGAGTGCTGGAGACTGACCGGAAACTGCTTGTCTGACAGATCTAAACAGGCAGGTACAAAGGGATAGTCATGTTAACATTAAGGAGTCTGTTTCTTTGTACTTCATTTGGTGCTAGTTTCACGGCGCTCTAAGTGCTAATAAACAGCTCGCCCGATGCCATCTGGATGCACTGCCACGTCAGCCCCCGCACCGCTCGATCGGGGAGTTTGTTTAACCAGAGCACTGATCCCAGCAGAGAAGTGTGATCTCACCAACCTCTGACAACACAAGCAGCATCCAAACCTTTACTGGCAGCAGGGAAAGTGGCAAATTAACCCAGTTACTGCAAAATGATTAGGATAAGTACATAAGGCTATTAAAACACCACATACACAGTTTATTAGCAAAAATTTGAACACCATATTCTTAATGGTCTCATGAGTTTATGTGATCTTTTTAATGTACTTTTAATAGGGGTGTAACAATATCCAAGTCTCACAATCAGATTACGTGATGGTATGATATTTATTGCAATATCGTAAGAAAACTGCCTACCACCGGGTCTGGAGTGAATGAATAATGCTCTGGAAAGCGTCTTTGAGTGTCCAGAAAAGCGCTATATAAAACTGATGCATTATTATTATTATTATTATTATTATTAAAACTACACCTTTAAAGCGATTGGGAAGACGATGATGTTTTCGAAGGGTAGACCAAAAATTTGAAAACTATGCTAGGACTAAAATGGGGGCTAAAGTAAACCTAACCCAGAACCAAACCGAGGTCTTGGCTTGGATTATATACAAACTAAACCAGGTCCAAACTAGAGCTAAGCTGGGTTTTAATTCAGATAAAGCCTCATTGGTTTAATATTACAGCAGTAGTTACAAAAAGTCAAAATTATCGAAAGTCAAGACTATAATTAGTGGGGGTGTAACGAACTCCAAGTCTCACGATACGATGTCATCACGGTATGAATCTCACGGTACGATATTTATTGCGATATCGTGGGAAAGCTCACGATATTACGATATTCTACATAATAACAATGACATTATAAAATGCTTTGACCAGTCATTTGGTACATTTATTGTCATTAGGGATGGAACGATATCCAAATCTCTCTGTACCATATTTTCGCCATAAACATCTCACTGTACGAAATTTATTGTCTTTAGGGATGATCTTTAGGGGTGTGAGAAAAAATGTATCCAGTGATATATCGTGATATGTCATTGCACAATTCTCAAATCGATTCAAAATGCATCTGAATCAAATTATATTTCATACAGTTTGGTTCTTGTGAAGGTGAAGTTGACAATATTATTCAAAGCGATTATTGATAAATTGTGATATATCGTCCATTGTTTTAGTATCAGGATATATCATGATATATCTAATCGTGACATTCATATCAGGATCTGTATCGTATCGGCAGACTCAAGGCAATCCAAATCTCCATCCAAATCTCTCTGTACGATATTTTCACCATATACATTTCACGGTACCATATTTATTGCCATATTTTGTGGTGAATCTGCTCCTTTTTCCTCTAAAAACACCTTCACAAGACTTAATCCAAAGAATGAAGATGTAAAAGTGCTTAGAACAGTTATTTCTTCATGTCGTCTGCACTGAAACAGAGCAAAGGATCATGGTCTATGTAGTTCCCTCTGTTTTTTTTTTTTTTTTTTTACTATTTCTGCATCAGAACTATTCAGACTTGTGATTCGATATATTGTGATGGTCCACGATATTATTGTGAGACCTTTGACGATACGATATCACCATATTTCGGTTATTGTTACATTCCTACTTTTTAAGCATCAAACATTGACATGATGCAATTTTCTGTCACATTTTGGTTAAATTTACACGAGATATGAAGAGTTAAAGTTCGTCCGAGTTGTCAGGAGAAAGAGTTTGAGTTTCACTATCCCTAAATTGTGGACACAGATTTTTTGTTGCCAACACAAACCTGATCTGAGGGAAACAGAAGAACGTCGGAGAATCCACGTAAAGTCACAAACTCGCCTCAAACACATGTCTCCCGACGGTGTAACCCGGCACACTCCGTTTCCCGTCTCCACTCCAAACTCTCACCTGTCAGATATTCAGCTATTTTTACCCCGAGTGTGTCAATGCCTCCGAGCGTGAAGATTTGTTCTACTTTTAACAAGCAACGTGTGACTGACAGGTGCATGTGACAGGTGCACAGGCGTTTCAAATGATTTCGGTTCTTTGGGATAAAACTAAATATTGATAATAGTTTCAGTCTGGTGGAAGTTCGAGGAGGAAAGTTTCTGAAATTACTCGAACCGGAGCTGAATTCGAAAACGGAATTGATATTTTGCGGCTGACGTCACCGAGATTCCCCGGGTGTGTGACGCTAACTGTAAGCACTGCTCCCTCTGAGGCTTGTTTAGTTGGAACTACAACAAACTGGGAAAAAAACAATATCTAGGTAAGTTAAAATGACTTAAATTAAGAACTTTTTACTTTATTTGAGCAGATTCAACTTGACAAGTGAAATTATCTGCCAGTGGAATAAGTGTAAGCAACATTTGATTTTATTTCTTATTTTCAGTGCGAAAAGTTGTTGTTTTTCCTTATTTTAAGTGTTGCCAGATGTATTTTCCTATTTTAAGTACAAAAATCTTGTTCCATTGGCAGATCATTTTACTTGTCAAGTGAAATTTTCTCAAATTGTGGTAAAGCTTTCTTAATCTAAGTCATTTTAGCTTGACTAGATTTTGTTTTTTGCAATGCAGGTGAGCACTCAAATAACCATTGGCCAACAATTTAGTTTCAGTTTCAGTTCGTCACTCTTACATTTTTGCTGAAAATCAAACTCCGAATAAGACTTTCTGTACTTAAAATATGAAAAACAACAACTTTTTGCACTCGAAATAAGAATGTTGCTTAAAAAAAACAAAAAAAAACTTATTCCACTGGCAGATAATTTTACTTGTCAAGCTGAATCTACTCCCATAAAGTCAAATGTTTTTAATTTAAGTCATTTTAACTCACCTAGATATTGTTTTTTCCAGTGTTTGCTAAATGCAGCTGAACATCCTACCATAAATAAACACGTATAACACCCCCAGCGTGATGCCATTGCAAAGTATCAATAACTCACATCTTTGTAATCAACACAAAATCCAATCCACCTCAACAGATTTGTACTTTTTGCCCAAATACATGGAAACTAAAGCAGTCTCTCCTGTCATTTGCACGTTAAGAATCTGTATTATAACACGACTTTTTACACTTTTTCTTTGTTCGTTTATGACCAAATGAAGTGCCCATACAGCCGCGCACGTACAAGGGGACATGGCTCATACATGCCGTGCGCTGGGGACAATGGAGGACACGTGACTTTAAACAGAGGCGCTCAGGACCACGGACAGCGCCGCCGAGGATTCCCCGCTGCGTCCGAGGGGTTGTGTTCTAACTGTATCAGCATGGGTGTACATTCATTAAACGTATTGGTCCACTATTGGTGATTGTGTGGAATTTTTTTCTTGGCTAGAATTTTCCGAAGTCAAGAAGTGTCTTTCCTCACTTACTTTTCCATGATTCCTCTCCCCGATCTTCCGTTTTTCAGCTGTCAGTCGAATGTGTCATGAAGAAAATCATGGAAGGAAGGAGGAAACATAAGGGAAGAATTTGTGTGTCATTCGTTCATTCGTTTTTCAAAATAAAACCAAAAATAAGAAAATGAAAAAACAATTATTTTCTTCATTATTTCTCTCCAAAACCAAAATGAAAAAATGGATAACGTTTTTTTCAGTTTTCGGTTTTGTGTAAATGATGAATGGAAAAAATGGAAAACGTTTCACGTTTCCCGTTTCCCGAACCAAACTCCTGGTCCTGATATCCAGTGTTGAGCGAGTATCATTAGTGGACCGCTGAGCCAATCACCAGGACTGGACCAGGACTAAACCAGGACTGAACCAAGTCTAACCCAGGTCTAAACCAGAACTGAACAAGGACTGAACCAGGTCTAAACCAGGACTGAACCAAGTCTAAACCAGGTCTAAACCAGGATTTGACCAGGACGCAGAAAATTGGTTAGTCAAGACGGTGACCAGGGTGGGGAGATTTAGTCCCGGTTCCGTCCTAGTTCAGTCCTGTTTCAGTCCTGTTTTTTTTCCTGGTTCAGTCCTGGTCCAGTCCTGTTTCAGTCCTGGTTTAGACCTGGTTCACTCCTGGTTTAGTTCTGGTTTAGACCTGGTCTAGTCCTAGTTTAGACCTGATTTAGTCCTGGTTTCGACCTGGTTTGGACCTTGTTCAGTCCTGGTTCAGTCCTGGTTTAGACCTGTTTCCGTCCTTGTTCAGTCCTGGATTAGACCTGGATTAGACCTAGTTTGGACCTGGTTCAGTCCTGGTTTAGACCTGCTTTAGTCCTGGTTTAGTCCTGGTTTAGAACTGGTTCAGTCCTGGTTTAGACCTGGTTTAGTCCTGGTTTAGAACTGGTTCAGTCTTGGTTTAGACCTGGTTTATTCCTAGTTTAAACCTGGTTTAGACCTGGTTTAGTTCTGGTTTAGTCCTGGTTTAGACCTGGATTAGTCCTGGTTTAGACCTGGTTTACTCCTGGTTTAGACCTGGTTCAGTCCTGGTTTAGACCTGGTTCAGTCCTGGTTTATTCCTGGTTCAGTCCTGGTTTAGACCTGGTTTAGTCCTGGTTCAGTCCTGGTTCAGTCCTGTTTTAGACCTGGTTTATTCCTGGTTCAGTCCTGGTTTAGTCCTGGTTTAGTCCTGGTTTAGACCTGGTTTAGACCTGGTTTAGTCCTGGTTTAGACCTGGTTTAGACCTGCTTCAGTCCTGGTTCAGTCCTGATTTAGACCTGGTTTAGTCCTGGTTTAGACCTGGTTTAGACCTGGTTTAGTCCTGGTTTAGACCTGGTTTAGACCTAGTTTAGACCTGGTTTAGACCTCGTTCACTCCTGGTTTAGTCCTGGTTTAGTCCTGGTTTAGACCTGGTTTAGACCTAGTTTAGACCTGGTTTAGACCTCGTTCACTCCTGGTTTAGTCCTGGTTTAGACCTGGTTTAGACCTGGTTTAGACCTGGTTTAGACCTAGTTTAGACCTGGTTTAGACCTCGTTCACTCCTGGTTTAGACCTGGTTTAGTCCTGGTTTAGTCCTGGTTCAGTCCTGGTTTAGACCTGGTTTAGTCCTGGTTTAGACCTGGTTTAGACCTCGTTCACTCCTGGTTTAGACCTGGTTTAGACCTGGTTTAGACCTGGTTTAGACCTGGTTTAGTCCTGGTTTAGACCTGGTTTAGACACAGGCTCCACACTGGACATCAGGACCAGGAGTTTGGTTCGGGGAAACAGGAAACATTTTCCATTTTTTCCATTATTCATTTAAAAACAAAAAAACCTGAAAAAAACCAAATCATTATCTTCTTATTCTGACGAGTCTTCAGGAGCAGACGTCACACAAAATACTCAAACGTGATCGTCTCAGTGAGGAGGTCAGATCCTCTCCGCTCTTCGTCTGCAGAAGTGAGGAGAGGAATCAAGGAGAAGGAGGAAAGAGGAATATTCACATGTGGTTTCGATACTGCGGAATAGATACTCAATACTGATTCCGATACCACCATGATAATAATACAAAACACTAATTCTTTAGACAATAGAATATTTTCAACTTTAACTTTAACTTTCTTTTCTGTTCACATGTGTTCTCATATCTGTGTAATCCCTGAGTGGTCCAGGTCTAAACCAGGTCTAAACCAGGTCTAAACCAGGTCTAAACCAGGTCTAAACCAGGTCTAATCCAGGTCTAATCCAGGTCTAAACCAGGTCTAATCCAGGTCTAAACCAGGTCTAAACCAGGTCTAAACCAGGTCTAAACCAGGTCTAATCCAGGTCTAAACCAGGACTAATCCAGGTCTAATCCAGGTCTAAACCAGGTCTAATCTAGGTCTAAACCAGGTCTAATCCAGGTCTAATCCAGGTCTAAACCAGGTCTAAACCAGGTCTAAACCAGGTCTAAACCAGGTCTAATCTAGGTCTAAACCAGGTCTAATCCAGGTCTAATCCAGGTCTAAAGAAGGTCTAAACCAGGTCTAATCCAGGTCTAAACCAGGTCTAAACCAGGTCTAATCCAGGTCTAATCCAGGTCTAAACCAGGTCTAAACACCAGGTCTAACCCAGGTCTAAAACAGGTCTAAACCAGGTCTAAAGCAGGTCTAAACCAGGTCCAACCCAGGTCTACACCAGGTCTAAACACCAGGTCTAATCCAGGTCTAAACCAGGTATAAACCAGGTCTAAAGCAGGTCTAAAGCAGGTCTAAACCAGGTCTAACCCAAATCTAATCCAGGTCTAAACCAGGTCTAAACACCAGGTCTAACCCAGGTCTCAAACAGGTCTAAACCAGGTCTAAACTAGGTCTTAACCAGGTCTAAACACCAGGTCTAACCCAGGTCTAATCCAGGACTAACCCAGGTCTAAACCAGGTCTAATCCAGGTCTAAACCAGGTCTAAACCAGGACTAAACCAGGTCTAAACCAGGTCTAAAGCAGGTCTAATCCAGGTCTAAACCAGGTCTAATCCAAGTCTAAACCAGGTCTAAACACCAGGTCCAACCCAGGTCTAAGACAGGTCTAAATCAGGTCTAAACTAGGTTTTAACCAGGTCTAAACACCAGGACTAACCCAGGTCTAAACCAGGTCTAATCCAGGACTAACCCAGGTCTAACCCAAATCTAATCCAGGTCTAAACCAGGTCTAAACAAGGTATAAACCAGGGCTAAACCAGGTCTAAACCAGGACTAAACCAGGACTAAACCAGATCTAAACCAGGACTAAACCAGATCTAAACCAGGTCTAACCTAGGTCTAAACAAGGTCTAAACAAGGTATAAACCAGGGCTAAACCAGGTCTAAACCAGGACTAAACCAGGACTAAACCAGATCTAAACCAGGACTAAACCAGATCTAAACCAGGTCTAACCTAGGTCTAAACAAGGTCTAAACAAGGTATAAAACCAGGACTAAAACAGGTAGGTTCCATAGTGGCCCATTTCTAAACCAGGTCTAAATAACCAGGGCTAAAGGTCTAAACCAGATCTAAACCAGGTCTAAACCAGATCTAAACCAGGTCTAAACCAGGTCTAAACCAGGTCCATGGGCATATACTCGTCTCTGTGCTCTTATATTTGTTCTGAAGCAGCTCCAAATCGTTCTAAAGCTTCAGAAAAGGTTCATTTCTGTCCTATGAATGGGACTTTTTTTTTTGTATCAACAAGACTAGTTTTAGCTTTGATTAATATCTGATTTTTGAAAGCCTGAGTGTCGCGTCGAACTCATCTCCACAGAGACAGACAAACACAAAGGAAAAGGAGGTGTTGACAGGACAGAGCATTTTGAGGTCTGGATGACTCAAACGTGTGAAAGAAACAAAACAAACACTCACCACTGGGGGTGGTTTTGAGGAAGTCACATAAGGCAAGGCACAATCCGTACACAAAATAATTCAAAGTGCTTTACAGAATAAGAAACACATTAAAATCACAATACAAACAAATCGAAACGTAAATAATCATCAGAAAATTAAAACAAGAACCTGCAGGAGGTCCTCACGGTGCAGATGGTTCATGTGGCACTAACATGTTTAGTTTAGTTTATTTGACAGGGACGATGTTCAGGAGCATTAATCACAAAAATGAAAAGATGCTTTGTACCATCTGCATCCCTGAGACAAACAACATTACAGACGATGTTTGTAACAAGTGAGAGTCACAAAGAAGAAGAAGCCTGGAATGAACATAAGGCATAAAACAACTTATAATATTTACAGTGTCGGTGATACATTTCATCAGTGAGTTAAAAATAATTCAAACTTGTTTCCTGATCCTTCCCCTGTCCCGTTCTCATGTTCAGTCTGACTTTAACACTGACACGTCTGCACTCTTACAAACTGTTTAATTTCCAGGCTAAATTTTTTAAAGTCTTTCCATAATTTTAGCTTTAGTTGGAAGATTTGGACTTTGGTGCTCGGCCGTGGAGAGACTTGTGCAGGAGCAGAGCTGCTTTAAAGTCTCTGAGCCACAGGGGGCAGTGCAGAGACCTGAGACCAGGACTTATGTGCTCGGACTTCCTGTTGGAGTCAGGACCCGAGCTGCAGCGTTCTGGATGTTCTGGATGTTCTGGATGTTCTGGATGTTTTGGATGTTCTGGATGTTCTGGATGTTCTGGATGTTCTGGATGTTTTGGATGTTTTGGATGTTCTGGATGTTCTGGATGTTTTGGATGTTTTGGATGTTTTGGATGTTTTGGATGTTCTGGATGTTCTGGATGTTCTGGATGTTTTGGATGTTCTGGATGTTTTGGATGTTTTGGATGTTCTGGATGTTTTGGATGTTTTGGATGTTCTGGATGTTCTGGATGTTCTGGATGTTTTGGATGTTTTGGATGTTCTGGATGTTCTGGATGTTCTGGATGTTTTGGATGTTTTGGATGTTCTGGATGTTTTGGATGTTCTGGATGTTCTGGATGTTTTGGATGTTTTGGATGTTCTGGATGTTCTGGATGTTCTGGATGTTCTGCAGAGCTGGTTTGGAGAGGCCAGTGAGAGGTCGTTACAGGATCTAACTGGAGACAAACACATGGATAACAGCAGTAGAACAGGGCTTAAAGCTCACAAGAGGCAGTTTTGTGGATATCAGACCAGACTAGTCAAGCTAAAATGACTTGGATTAAGAAAGTTTTATCATGATTTGAGTCAGTTTCACTTGACAAGTAAAATGATCTGGCAGTGCAGTAAGATTTTTGTACTTACAATATGAAAATACATCTCGCTGCACTTAAAATCAGAAAAACAACAACTTTTGGCACTTAAGAAGAAAAGAACTTAAGAAAAAAACTCTTATTCCACTGGCAGATCATTTTACTTGTCAAGTTGAATCGACTCAAAGTAAAATGTTCTGAATTTTTCATTTTAACTTACCTAGATATTGTTTTTTTTTCCTTAAGCCAAATAATTCTTCAGGAAGTGGTGCCATTATTCAACCCCAAAGATGTGATGATAAATAATGAGAAGGTTCAGCATTTGTTTGGAGGTTTGGAGATCGGACTGGATTTCCCAGAGGGTTAAAGAGGCCCCGGCCCTCCATCTGAAACTACCACATCATCAGATTCTATAACATGAACAGAATGAAACAGATGGTCCTGAAAGTGCCCTGACCCATAAAAACCCTGTTAGATTTTGTGTAAACCCGGTGTGTCTCTGAGGCCAAAGGCAGGGCAGATGTTAGTGTGTCCAGGCATATTATGACCTGAATTAGCACCCGCCGTATCCTTCAGTGGAGGAGCCTATAAACACACATAAAAACTGAAATGTCAAATACGTTTAGCGTTCGAGGCGCCATATCTCATTTTTACTGTCCTAAAAGTTATGGCCCCAGACCTTGAGTTCTTTCATTTGTTTTGTGTGTGTTTTAATTCTACTTTTTTGTTCCATGGATTCCTGCGCTGGAGAGCTGTGGTCCTGGTCCACTCCCGCCTCACCTCCAGCCTCCTCCCCCCGTTTAAAGTTGAACTCCGGCACATTTGAAGCTAAAGTCCGTTGCTAGAGGTGGTTGACTTCTGTCAGAAGCCAAAAAACGGCACAGATCAGAATAATACATTCCATTTTCTTTCAACAACTCTCAGTTTCTCTTCTTCTTCACCGTCAGTAGTCGATTCTCACTTGCTGCTTCTGGCGGCTCGAGCCTCTCGCCGCCGCTGGAGTCGATGATCAGGCTTCAAACGTGCCGGAGTTTCTCTTTAAGGAGATTCCCCCAAACATGTTCGAGCCTTTGTGGCCGGTCTGTCATTTTGTGTTTTTGTGTCTCTGTCAAGTTTGCACTTGACTCTGGAAAAGAGCGATTAGTTTTGTATTTAAAGTGTTAGTTTCGTGAATGTGTCTCTCGTTCTGTCGCTGTGGAGACTCTGTGTGTTCTGAGGCATTCGTTAAGTCAGTCCTGACCTCGAGTTTGTTTGTTTAGTTCTTTGTTGTGTGTTTAGCTGCTTAGTTTACTTTGCCCTTTGTTCCACTTTTGTTTGAAACCTTGTAAATATTTTCTGTAAATATTTTAGATCCCCTTTTTGTTTAATTTACCTCGTTCATCCCTTTTAATTAAATGACTTTATTTATTTACACTGCAGCGGCCCAAAGTTACTCCTCACTTTCCTTAGGCATTCTGAGCATCCTAATTATTCACTGTGATTTGTTTAGAAGCACTTTTCACCATTTCCAGAGACTAGAGCAGTTTTGCTAATTGTTGTTAAAGCTGATAACTAGCATGCTAACAGCAGACCAGTGTTACGTCCTGGTTCACAGAGTGATAAAAGCTCTGGATCAGAACTTCCAGAGCGGCGAGAGTCCACACGGCTCTGTGGCTGAAGACGGTTGTTTGGTCAGATGGACACTTGTCATGAAATAAACAGACCTAAACCTCCTCAGCGCTCACACGTATCTGTCTCCCTCCCCACGCCTCAAAACTCTCGGACCCACTGTGTGATGTGTAATCCGGGAAGCTCTCCGCCGCCGCTGACTCTGATGAGAATTTGAGCGCTTCAGTCGGGTTCACCACAGAGCTTAGACGCAAGCAGCTCCATGTTTTATTTTATTTCTTTCAAATATAATACAAGAGACCAAATCTAACATGTCCAACGGGAGACGAGGTGAACACGCAGAAAAGTCACGAATTAGAACGTGTGTGTTTTGTAAATGAAGACAATCCAAAGGCGTAGCTCAAAACCAGCATAAACATTGGACCTATTGAGCACAGAGCAATATCCAGGTAAAGGCCGCCACACACTACAGGAGAATTTGCCCCATTTTGGCTGCGATTTCTTCTCCCCGAGTTCAGGGTGACCCGACTTTGTGTCTCCGTGTGCGATTTTGAAGCCGCTGCTCCTCATGTGTGGAGTCAGTGTCAGATCAGAACCACCAAACATCAACAACGCGACGGAAACAGACGATAAAACAGAGCGTCAGGGGCAGAGGAGCGACGGACACAGAGACGCAACAAACAAACTCGGGATAGAGCGAAAATAAAGACTTTATTACTCACCTAATGTAAAGTGGTACATTTAAAGTGCAGCATCTGATCCACATTATCCATAGAAATTGTCCTCTGCAAATAATGACTCCAGTCCACAAAACTGCGCTGTGAATCCAGTTTGAAGCGTTAGAGAAAGTAAAAAGTTGAAAGTTGTTCCTCACATGTGTTTGTTTACGTCCACAGAGCGTAAAACTGCAGATTAGCGACAGTGACTCTACTTCCTGTGGACTTTATCTCCTCTTTTCTGCTTTAAAAATCCTGGATCTGAAGTATTGCTCCACATTTCACAAATAATAATAACACAGTTTGGACTTGTGTCTAAACCAGAAGTGCAGAGTCTGATCTTTGAACACTTCAGAGTCTCAGAGCGAGTGGTTTTACTGTAGACAGGAAACCGCTGACGCCATCACAGCCTCACAGCTTTATATCCTGTGCAGTCTGGGAGATCAGAGATTTTAAGTTTCATAAGTTTCTCCTCGTGTCTGTGGTGTTTGCGCATTTTGTCGCATGTTTAAAAATCATTTAAGTCCGAAAAATCCTCTAGTGTGTAGCGGCCTTACATTAATATTACTTAATCAAAAACATTTTACGTTATTTGAGTAGATTGAGCTTGACACGTGTAATCATCTACCAGTGGAATGTGCTTTTTTTCTTAATTCAAGCAACATTCTATTTAGTTTTTTTTTATTTTTAGTGCAAAAAGTACAAAACGTCTTATCTCACTGGCAGATATTTTTACTTGTCAAGTGAAATTTGCTCAAATCATGGTCAAACTTTCTTAAATCAAGTCATCTTTACTTGGCTGGATTTAGTTCCGTGCAGTGCAGTGTTCTGGAGCACAGCGACATGAGGCAGACTTATTGATTTAAACCTGACTTATGAGATCAGGGCCCTCGTGCTGAGAGGAGCTCACACACACATCACTCATTTAAGCAGGGTCACGCTCACAGCGCTCACACACACACACACACACACACCACACACACACACCTCTGTGGAAGGACTCCGCACGCTTCGGTTTCTGCCCGCTGGTTCCTTCAGTGTGAAACTGCAGACAGGCACGTGGGGCGAACATATTTATTCATTTATCATTTATTTGACAGGGACAGATACAATAAACATAGATCATTGTGTCAAAATAACCTGGTGTTTCACAGTGTTTATAGCCACGGATAATTCACAGCACCCATCCCCAGTTAACAGTTAAAAGCCCGATTCGCACAGGATAAGTACAACCTGGGGACGTCTGGTAATTTGTAAATTACCGCTCCACCTCTGTGTTACTTGCAGCACATTTGCACAGGAAAAGCGAAGTCCGTAAATTACTCTTATTTTACTGAAATTACGACCGGATATGTCTGGTTCTATCTCTTTCGCGCTGCTAAGTAAGTAAATTAATAAAGTATGCTAAAAAATAATAATAAATGTTCCTTACCGCCTGCTGCTACACGTCATCCAGGTCAACATCCTGTGAGAATTGTCTCTCCTCTTGGATCTCTTGCCCTTTTTGTGGGTCAGTTTCCATGTAGAGGCTATGAGGCTGTATTATAATTTGCCCCTAAAAAGCTCAAAACCGCTAATCACAATTTCTACCAGAGCTTCCATTACTCAAGCCGGAAAGAGATATAAAAGGCGCACAGAGCGATATAAAATGCACGCAATATACAGAGAAAAGACCGCAGAAAAGACGTGCAATTACAACAGCAAACAGTGACATGCAGATTCGGACGGGACGAGTTTTATCACCGGACGTCTGTGTTTGGTGAAATATAGTAGGTCATTTGCGGCGGAATTTTTACTTTACAAATTACAAACATGGCGCATTCACACGGGATTAAGATCTCAGACGTCCTCCGCAATTATTACAAATCACCAAAGGTCCACAGGTAAAACTAATCCCGTGTGAATAGGGCTAAAGGGATAGTTTGGGTTTTTTGACATGAATCTGTACGTCCCCGTCAGCAGAGTCGCATCAACACTGACTTACCTCCCGACAGCGTCCAGTGAGCCGAGTTCTTCCCCGGTTTCGGTGCTGATGAAAGTGTCTGGCGAGTTGGCTGGGGTCACGAAAGTAAAGCGTTTTTCTTCTCAAAACAATATGTGTTCAAAAGAGTGATATATTTACGTCACAAAACGTGAACGGGGCAAAAATCAGAAGTGGGAAGTGGGATTAAGACGAGTTTTAGAAGCAGCTCGTGCACTCGGCTCCAGGACCTTGTCTCGTGGACCAGACTGGACCAGGACATATTGGAGACAGAACCTACAGGACAGTGGGTAGAGGACACACTCTGCATCTGTCCCCCGGAGAACTTAAGAGGCTTGTTTTTGTTAGTTCTGGGCAAATCTGAGGACGGAGCCTCACAGTAAACAGTGTTGGGTGTCAGCGGTGTCAGGTTGTGCTGCTGTGTAAACTTTGTGCTTGGATGTTTGTTGTGCTCTAGATAAACTTCAGCCAAAAGAGACTAAAATGACTGTTTCTGGCATTTGTCATAATATTATATAGCCTACAAAAAAGCCCTATCAAAACATCAGAAAAAATACCAATTTTGAGGTAAAAATGTCCTATTTTAAGTGAAATTATCTGCCAGTGCAGTAAGAAATTTTCACTTACCAAGTTTTCTTAAAACAAGACAAAATATGAATCTTGTTCTAAGCAGAAAACATGAGTTTCAAGTATTTATGGCAAGATTTTTCACATTATTGGTTTGAGAAGGAAGTTAAAGAGGCTTAACCTGGCTTGATTTAATATAAAAAGTGCTTAGAATAAGTTGTAATATCTAGATAAGATAAATCAGGATGGAATATCTTGAAACAAGTAAAAAAAATCTCATCTTATTAAGTAAAAAAATAAATTTAAAAAAATCCTTTTTTGCAGTGTATACATAATACTTATATTTATACACTGGGAAAAAACAATATGTAGGTAAGTTAAAATGACTTAAATTAAGAACATTTTACTTTATTTGAGTAGATTCATCTTGACAAATTATCTGCCAGTGGAATCTGCAGGTGTTTTTTTCTTAATTCAAGCAACATTTGATTTTATTTCTGTAACAAGATGTATTTTCATATTTTAAGTACAAAAGTCTTACTGCACTGGTAGATAATTTTACTTGTCAAGTGAAATTTACTCAAATCATGGTAAAACTTTCTTTAATCCAAGTTTTAGGTTGACCTATGTGCATGAAAACAGAAAGCACACGCACACCATACATACAGACTACATACATGATCTATACCTCCATGAACCTCACTTATACTGTGCCATTATATATACCTACATGAAGCTCACTTATACTGTGCCATTATTCTGTTTATTTGAACAGGGAGCAGCACAGGGACTAAACCTCAGGCAGGTGCAGGCTGTGATGCTGTTACTTACACAAGGATGGATTATTATTTAAAGCTCCACCATTTTGTTTTGTTGGGTTACAGGTGACAGTGCACCTACTTTCTCAGTGGCTGTTGACCTCCTTCATGGACTCACAGACTCCAGGTATATTTCAGGACTAAGCCAGGTCTAAACCAGGACTATTTCAGGTCTAAACAGGCCCACTACAGCTAAAGTATCTTCTCACGTACAGGTGGAGGTGCTCAGATGCTTCAGGGGGACAGGGTTCAATCCCACTCAGAAAAGACGTGCGAAATGATAACGATGTGCAGAATATTTCATACGCTCTGTCTCCAAACCTGGCCCAGCTCCTCCACAATGTCACTACCCAGAACCCCCTGCACCACGCGCAGAGCACCGAGTGGACTTGTGATGAGACGTCTGTGAAAAACTGTGAAACTGGCCCCGCATCAAACTTAAACCTCAATCGTTTGTGCTTCATTTGTGCTGCAAAAAGTTTCGTTTCTGCGATTCTGGTTCTTAAGATATTTGCAGTTTTATTTTCGCCCGATGACGTCGTCCAGAACCTCAGAATGTGAAACAGCCTCAAAACAGGCAGAAAATTATAGAAAACGTTTGTATTTCGTTTGTGCTGTTTTGTGCTGTGACAATTTTTATTTGTGCGAGTTTATTTATGAAATTATTCATTATTATTTCTGAGGTAATTATAGGACGTCATTTCCACTCAGCTGACGGCGGCGACTTCAGCAAAACTAGTGGTGATAAACGATCTGAGGCTGTGGAAAAGTCTGTCTCAGTCTTTAGTAATTTGCTTTTGATTCATATTTTATATAATAATACAGACTTTTCCACAGCCTCAGATCGTTTATCGCCACTAGTTTTGCTAAAGTCGCCGCCGTCAGCTGAGCAGAAATGACGTCCTATAATTACCTCAGAAATAATAATGAATAATTTTAGAAATAAACTCGCACAAATGAAAATTGTCACAGCACAAAACAGCACAAACCAAATACAAACTTCTATCATTTTCTGCTGTTTTGAGGCTGTTTCACATTTTGAGGGGCCGAAATAAAACTGCAAATATCTTAAGAACCAGAATCGCACAAACAAAACTTTTTGCAGCACAAATGAAGCACAAACGACTGACTCCATTTTGGACTGTTTTAGTGCATTTTGAAGCTTCCTGTGGGGCTGATCCCAATTTGACCTATAAAAGAATCGTTAATTTCTCCAAAACTAAAGAAGCACAAGCGAAACTTTTTGCAGCACAAATGAAGCACAAACGACTGACTCCATTTTGGACTGTTTTAGTGCATTTTGAAGCTTCCTGTGGGGCTGATCCCAATTTGACCTATAAAAGAATCGTTAATTTCTCCAAAACTAAAGAAGCACAAGCGAAACTTTTTGCAGCACAAATGAAGCACAAACGATTGACATAGTTTTTCTGTAGGTTTGAGTTTGATGGTGGAGTTTGAGGTGGCAAGGTTTACTTTTTTACAATATTCTTTAGAACTAGAACTGATCTAATATTTCACAATTCTTCAGATTAAGCAAAGAGACCTGTGATTCGATATATTGTGATGATCCATGATATTATTGTGAGACCTTTGACGATACGATATCACCATATTTGGGTTATTGTTACATCCTTATAGCTCTAGTACATACTTTTGTTGCGTTTTGTGTCTTTGTGCAAGACACTTCAGCCACATTGCCCAGTGTAAATGTTTGTGTGTGAGTTTGGTGGTGATTTGTGGGGCAGTGCACTTGTGTCTCAGTGTGGAGAGACTGAATCTCTGTGAAGTCTGGGGCCTCATTTATACTTGAAGAAGAGCATGTGGCAAAAACAATCTTCACGTACGCACAGCTGAACACAATCTGCCAGCCATAAACACCAGCCCACCTTAGCTCCATGCTAATGACCTCCTCAATATGTTCTGCATGTTTATGAGTGGGATGTGCCAGATGCCAGAGGTGAAACCAGGAGAGGAAGCTTCACAGCAGAGGTGGACTCTAGGTGGATTTAAAGAGGCGTCTGTCATCTCACAACGTCTCAGTGACACAGAGGAGGCCTGAGCAGTGTGGAGAGTCTGAATGTAAAGTTTCCTCAGTGATCTGTTACCTCTTTTGCACTGCAACAAACCAGGTGTTGGTTCTGGGCTGGTGCTTGTGCCAGTTTGGTGTTGGTGCTTCCTGCTGATTATTCAAGAACCGGGTCGTTTTTCCACCAGTTGAGAGTCGGAGAAGTGCTACGTCGCTATGTCGCTATGTCCCTGCACGTGCTACCACTGTCCTAGAGCCCAACAGCTGTCAGCTCCAATAACAACACTGGAGGACGATCACTACAAATCTATTCTGTTGCTATTAATTTTACAAACGTTTTTGTCAATCCAAAGACGAAACATACAGCTCTTCATCACTGCTATGGGTAAAGGATGCATTCCCGAAGGAAAGTAATTGTTGCTGTGCAGGCCGAAGCTAAGTGGTCCACTGCTCCGTGGGTCATTGCTCTGCTGATGCATTTTATGTAATAAATACACTAAAGTCACTCTCTCGACCAGGAAAAGACGGCGTCCAAGACGCATTACGCATGACTTCTTATGGAAGTGTGTCACTGTAACCCCACCCCAAGCACCTACGTCCCTGGACCAGGCTTTAGTTGGTGCTGAGTTAGAACCTGTTCTCCAGGGCCAGAGCCACATTTATTTGTGTGGAAAAACAAAGAACTGGTTCAAGATTTGGCACTGGCTCCGAACCAGCAGTGGAACTGCCCTGGTGGAAAAGGGATAAGTGAGGCTGGTGTTTGTGCCAGAAACACCAGGACACACAGATCAATTCATTTCAACTCAGATTTATTTGGTGCAAAGTGTGAGTTAAATAATGAAACAAATGT
Organism: Odontamblyopus lacepedii; assembly: GCA_034769755.1. NCBI lineage: Eukaryota > Metazoa > Chordata > Actinopteri > Gobiiformes > Gobiidae > Odontamblyopus > Odontamblyopus lacepedii. The sequence continues at coordinate 5,669,085 of CM068353.1, forward strand.
CTTTTCATTTCAGTGTGGACTGACGTTCAAATTGTTCTTGACGATGATCCAGGTGAGGGATCTTCTCACCAGCTCCAAAACTGCATCTGAACCCACTGAGCACTGAGGGCACAGAGCAGTGGGGGCACGGTGGAGCTGCAGAATCAAACATTAAATGAATCGATCTGATGCAGAAATAGTTTTTAAAAAAAACAAAAAACATAGGGAACTACATAGACCATGAGCCTTTGCTCCGTTTCATTGCAGACGACATGAAGAAATAACTGTTCTAAGCACGTTTACATCTTCAATTAAGACTTGTGAAGGCATTTTTAGAGGAAAAAGGAGCAGATTCACAGGAAATATCGTACCGTGAGATGTATATGGTTAAAATATCATACACAGAGATTAATGTTGCTTTAAGACGTCATATTGTGCTTTTTCTGCTATAGAGTTATAATTCATAAGAACCCGGGATCATTATGTTGGATTGTGGACATTTTAAATATTGATCTAAATATTGTTCTGCTGACTTCTGTGGTGGAAAATTGTGGATCCAAACAAGGTATTAGGAGCCAATTCCTACCTGCACTTTTATGGACTGAGCGGATCTTTTTGTGTGTACATCACAGTGGTGCTGAAATAAGGTAGATCAGAGCAATGACGTCTTGAATCCAGGAGAATAAAGATCACCCAAACTGCACGAATGGTCAAACTGGTCTTGTTTAAAGCTCCACCGTGTAAGTTTTCTGGAGAGTATACTGTACATACGCCATCTGCTTGAACTGAGACGTCCATGGCGATGTTCGAGGTAATTTTGAGCAGTTACATAAGCTGTAATTAAATAAACGCACGGTGATTAGCTGAAAGCCCCATGAGGACGCTCTGAACAGCTGAATGGTCTGTGTGAATGGGGGTCACCAGGATGTTTGGAGTACGGTCGCAAAAGGTTGAGAGCATCATTATTTTTAAGTGGCCATTAGGAGCCAAAATATAAAGCTTTTTTATTATTTCTTTTTAGGTTGGACACTGCAAACCGCACGCCCACACACCCACACACTCACCCACACACACACACACACACACACACACACACACACAGACAGATGGAGCAGATCAGGTTTGAATCCTGGTTTAATCTTTGGTTTAATTTCCAGTTTAGAACCCGTTTTGACCCAAAAAGGCTTCAAAAGGGGGTATTTTACTTCTATGGGGTATTAACTCCTAACACATAACATATTTAGATCACCATGTACCTTCTGAAATCTGAAAAATCGGGCAGGTTCAGGGGTAGCGAGTATGGGGTGGGCTCTAGACCGATGATTGACAGTCGACCGACACTCACAACAATCCAAAACGACGTGGACAGTGCGCTCCAGACGGAAACAGAGCGGACATTTGTGCTCGGATCACGCCCGGATGTCCCTTTTCTCCAGACACGGCAGGACATGGCGGTGCCCAGTGGTGCCAGTAGGGGGCGGGGCTGAGAGGGGCTCCTCACGTACCACCCGTAGACGCCAGTGGCTGAGCTCATCACGTAATAACCTGCATATGACTCACTGGGGCCTTTAATCCAACCCAGAAATTCAAATGTCCTGGTCATAGTTGATCCTAAAGAGGCCGATACAGACACAAAAGTCCAATTTTTAACAAAAACTCCTGTTAATCCAGGTTTAGCCCTGGTTTAGTCCTGGTTTAGTCTTGTTAGACCTGCTTTAGTCCTGTTAGTCCTGGTTTAGTCCTGGCTCTGTCCTGGTTTACTCCTAGTTTACCCCTGATTTTGTCATAATTTGTTCCTAGTTTAGTCCTATTAATCCTGGTTTATTCCAGGTTTAGTTATGGTTTAATCCTGGTTTAGTCCTGGTTTAGTTATGGTTTAATCCTGTTAATCCTGGTTTAGTCCTAATTTAGTCCTGTTAATCCTGGTTTAGTCCAGATTTAATACTGTTAATCCTGGTTTAGTCCTGGTTTGATCCTAGTTTAATCCTGTTAATCCTGGTTTAGTCCTGGTTTGATCCTAGTTTAATCCTGTTAATCCTGGTTTAGGCCTGGTTTAGTCCTGCTAATCCTAGTTTAGTCATAGTTTGGTCCTGGTTTGGTCCTAGTTTAGTTCTTTTAATCCTGGTTTAGTCCTGCTTTACTTCTGCTTTAGTCCCGTTAGTCCTGGTTTGGTTTTAGTTTAATCCTGTTAATCCTAGTTTAGTCATAGTTTGTTCCTAGTTTAATCCTTTTAATCCTGGTTTGGTCCTGGTTCTGGTTTAGTTCTGGTTAGTTCTGCTTTAGTCCTATTAGTCCTGGTTTAGTCCTTGTTTAGTCCAGGTTTACTCCTAGTTTAGTCCTGGTTTGGTCCTAGTTTAGTCCTGTTAATCCTGGTTTAGTCCTGGTTTAGTCCAAGTTCAGTTCTAGATTTGTCCTAGTTTAGATCTCATTTAGTTTTAGGGTTATTCTCAGTGGAGAAGTGATTTATTATTATTATAGTTCATGTCAAAACTTGTTTTAGTTCTGGTTTAGTCCAAATTTAGTCCAAGTTTAGTCCAGGTTTAGTTCTCTGATTGTTCTAGTTTAGATCTGGTTTGTTACTATTTTAGAACCTGTTTGTTACAGTTTAGGACCAATTTAGACCTTTCTGAGTCCTGGTTTAGACCTAGTTTAGACCTTGTGTAGTCCTGTTTTACTTCATGTCAAGCCCTGGTTTAGGCCTGCTTTAGTCAAAGTTTAGTTCTCGGGTTGTCCTTGTTTAGATCTGGTTTAGTTTTGTTACAGTTTAGGACCAGGTTAGACCCATTTTTAAGTCCTGGTTTAGATCTTGTTTATAGACCTTGTTTAGTCCTGTTTTCATTCACATCAAGGCCTGGTTTAGTCCTGGTTTAGTCCAAGATTAGTCCAAGCTTAGTTCTCGGATTGTTCTAGTTTAGATCTGGTTTAATTTTGTTTTGTTACAGTTTAGGACTCATTTTTGAGCCCTGGTTTAGACTTTGCCCAGTCCTGTTTTTGTTCACATCAAGTCTTGGTTTAGTCCTAGTCTAGTACTGGTTTAGCTCTGACTTAGACCCCTCATGGTCCACGTTTAGGGCACATCATGATCGGAACTAAACTGGGACTGATTTCGGCACTAATCCCGAACTAGACCGGTGCTAGAACCAGACCAGGTCCACTGCCCGGGACTGAACTGGACTAAATCGGCTCAAATCTCTCCTTTATCCCGGTTTAGACTCGCCATTCATCAGAGCTCATTGAACGAAACCCAGAATCAATACTTTATTCTGGAAAACACATCTCAAAGGGAAACCGGTGACCCCGCTGCTGTTGCCATGGTGACGTGTGTAAGTGTGTGTGTGTGTGTGTGTGGATGTTGTGTCTCCATGTTGAGGGGGGGTTTGGCGTAGAGAAAACAGGATATGAGTCATTACCTACCCCCCTTTCGCTCTCCTCGGTGCACTGTAATCACCCAGTTGCCCTGCCGTCGAGCGCCTACATCTCCCATAATGCACCTCCCCTCGAGAGAACAGGTCCGCGTCCGAGTGGCTCCTGCTAATGCGGCTATTAAAAGTAAATTAAGGGGTAATTACAAGGTTAAACAGACGCTCTTAACTGGACCCGCACTTATGTAATGACAGGGTTAAGGGGCGGGGCTAAAGAGGGCGGGGCTAACGTTTTCCGATCTTTGTTATGGATGTTTGGAGATGTAAACAGACGAGTAATAGAGTTTGTCAATTTGTTTACAAGTTTATTTAGGTCAACTAAACCAGGTCTAAACCAGAACTATAACAGGACTAAACCAGGACTAAACCAGGACTATAACAGGACTAAACCAGGACTATAACAGGACTAAACCAGTACTATAAAAGGACTAAACCAGGACTATAACAGGACTATAACAGGACTAAACCAGGACTATAACAGGACTAAACCAGGACTATAAAAGGACTAAACCAGGACTATAACAGGACTATAACAGGACTAAACCAGGACTATAACAGGACTAAACCAGTACTATAAAAGGACTAAACCAGGACTATAACAGGACTATAACAGGACTAAACCAGAACTATAACAGGACTAAACCAGGACTAAACCAGGACTATAACAGGACTAAACCAGGACTATAACAGGACTAAACCAGTACTATAAAAGGACTAAACCAGGACTATAACAGGACTATAACAGGACTAAACCAGGACTATAACAGGACTATAACAGGACTAAACCAGGACTATAAAAGGACTAAACCAGGACTATAACAGGACTAAACCAGGATTATAACAGGACTATAACAGGACTAAACCAGGACTATAACAGGACTATAACAGGACTAAACCAGGACTATAACAGGACTATAACAGGACTAAACCAGGATTATAACAGGACTATAACAGGACTAAACCAGGACTATAACAGGACTATAACAGGACTAAACCAGGACTATAACAGGACTATAACAGGACTAAACCAGGACTATAACAGGACTATAACGAGCGGCTCCTGCAATGGACCCACGCTTATGTAAGGGGCGGGGCTAAAGAGGGCGGGGCTGGCGTCTGATTGGCCCGTTTTCTGATCTTTGTTATGGATGTTTGGAGATGTAAACAGACGAATAATAAAGAGTTACTCAAACACGTGTGAATGAAACAAATCAACTCCAGGTCTGTTTTTGAGGAGGTAACAACATTTTAACATGGAAAAGGAGAAATTTAATTTGTTTACAGGTTTATTTAGCTCGAATATGTTTCGCAGGCTGCTTCTTCAGTTCAGGTCAGACGCTGGAGGACACCGCCTTAAATCTGCCTGAAAGAGAGGAGCTAACTACACTGAAACTACTCTGAAACTAACACACCTACTTGTTAACAGTTTGTTAGCTCGGGCTATTCATCTGTACTGAGTGTGGGGCCATATTAGCAGAATCATTCAGGGCCACGATGAGAGTTTTCACACCTCTGGCATCGACCTGGCTACATCTATTGTTTTAGGTTGGAGGATGGAGTTGTAAATGTCTGAGGCCTCCATTTCTGTTCAAGGATGATTGTTTTCCTAATAAAAAACCTCTTTAAAGCCTCTTTAACTCCCCTCTTAAACCAGTTCTTCTCTCTGGCTCAGATCTGTACCTCACTGTCCTCAAACGAGCAGCCTCGAATTTTAGACGCAGATGTACGGCAGACTGAGGTCCTTTTAGACACAGATGTACGACAGACTGAGGTCCTTTTAGACGCAGATGTACGGCAGACTGAGGTCCTTTTAGACGCAGATGTACGACAGACTGAGGTCCGCTCTGGCTCTCTTGTCTGTGTTGGTTCATCCTCTTGTGCTGTGGCTGTTTCGTTTCTCACTGCAGTCTTCACTACACCGCATAGAGTAAACCACATTGTTTTGTTTGTGGCTCGGTGGTTTGTCCTTCAGGTTGACCAGTTTTTCGTCTTAAAGTGTTTGTGGAGTGCGATTTCATGTTGACTGAAAATCCTCTGCAGTTTTTCAGAAACCCCAGCTAGGTACAGAATAGTTACCCCCTTTCTCCTGGCTTCTGACTCTCTGTTGTCTTGTTTTTTGGCTCTTTTTGTTTTATTGAAAGCCCATTTAGAATATGCACAAACAGAGAGGGCATTCTGCACATGTTGTTCTTCTTTCTCCTTTCCCTTAGTGTTTAAGTTTAAGTTTAGTGGTAAAATTATAATATACAAATATTTACAACAAAATTACAACAATATACAGTGATTGACAGCAATACACAGTGGTAAAAATGACAGAAAACAGTGTACAGTGTGTTAGTGCCTGTAGTCCTGTTCTCATAAGGTCTGAATAACTCGTGAATCAAAAACAGGTACTGGTTTGGTGGGGGCTTCCTGAAGACCTCCACCTGGAGTCACTGGTTTTCTCCTGTCGTTGCTGCACAATTTGGCAACTGCACAACCATTTTAAAATGGCTTAAACATTACAGAAGTGACAGTTTTGTATAATTCAGGACTTTTAAATGTAGACTAGCAGGTGCCAAGTCGCAGGTCAGATCTGTGGAGTGGCAAAGTAAAACTGGATGTTTTTTTACGGTTTATTGGCCCTCGCCAGTTAACGAAGTTAATGGCGAGGGGTATTGTTCTTCGTTGGTTTCTTTATTATTATTATTATTATTATTATTCCTCTTCCGCCAAAATGATCGCATTTTTGACCCCCTGAACGTCGACGAAAAGTCGCACATGGGGGTATAGAATCGACCGGCCCGGCGAAAAATTCGATAAAACGGAGATCGCAACAATGACCAAAGTGACCCCACTCAACGGCGCCCCCTAGAATTGGACCCCTATGGGAGAGGGGACAAGCAAAGTTTGTCACAGGGAAACGAAATTTGGGACAGTGACAGAGAACCATGAGACAAGCCAAAAGATGAATTGGAGCACATCTCTATGACCAACAGGAAGTCGGCCATATTGGATCAAAAATTCACCGCCGTTTTGACTGCGTGTACGCCAAAGTCTTCAAGTGTCTTGGTTTTGGTCCAAACGAGGTCAGATTTGACACGTCACATCTACAGATGTGGGTCCACAAACGCATCATTTTTCTCAGCGCACTTTTTCACGGTTTGTCCGTAGCACGCCGGCGAATAACACCTTCGTTTCCTGTTTCTTTGATGACCTCTCACGGCCACAGGCTTTGGCCTACAGAGCTCAAACTCGCATCACTATTGTGTGATCCCGGCCTGAATGTGATGAAATATGAAATATAATAAAAGTGAACTCTGTAGCGCCACCTAGTGTATACGTGAAACGTCAACATTATCGGATTTGGACCAAATTTGGGGATTAAATTCTATGCATGATTTCAAGCAAAATCTTATATTATGGACATGGTGCAATTTTCATTGTTCGCCAGCAGGGGCGCAAAGACTCAATAAAAAAATAGTAAAAAAATGCCTACACACACAGGCTTTGTCTGATCGTGCTGAAATTTGAATCACTAATACCTGATTAGGGCTTGATTATAATAAACTATAAAGCATATGAAAAGTTACTCTGTAGCGCCACCTAGCCTATACAAGAAACGTCAACATTATCGGATTTGTACCAAATTTGGGTATTCAATTCTCTGTATCAAAGCAAACAAAAATATATATTATGGATATGGGGTGTTTCCCATGGTTGGCCAGCAGGGGCTCAAAGACTCCCCCAATAAATAGTTCAAAAATTACTACACGCACAGACTTTGTCTGATTGTGCTGAAATCTGAATCACTAAAGCTTGAACATGGACTGAATATAATAAACTATAAAGTATATGAAAAGTGAACTCTATAGCGCCCCCTATCCAGACATGAAACATCAGCATTATGGGATTTGTACCAAATATGGGTATTAAATTCTATGCGTGTCTCCGACCAAAAAAATACATTATGGATATGGGGTATTTTCCATGGTTGGCCACAAAGGGCGCAAATACTCCCCCCCAAAATATGTTTAAAGGTGCACTATGTAACTTTTCTGGTGGAGGGTCTGTTTTTATGCAGTCTTAGTCTGACAGTGCTCTTGATTATAAAAGTCATGTGACCTGTGTCCTAGTTTCTATAATTTGGCTCTAGATCGTTCCCATTTTCAAATATTGAAGGTGCCCTATGTAGGTTTTCTGGGGGACGAGCTGTCGGGAGGAGAGAGTGTCGTGTCAGGGCGGTCACGAGTCCTCGGCAGTTGCCTGGCATGGGCGTGCGCACCGGGGCGAGGGCCATCATTGCCGCGAGCGGCTTTAATTTATAGTTGTTTTTTTTGTCATTGTGGAGATAAGCGTACAACACTGAAGTGAATAAACAGACATCCGGCTACAGGTGGTGTTGACAGCTCAGACACGTGAGCTCTGCTTTTCCATCACAGCTGCTCTGAAGAGGACCCCCCTCATCTCTCTCAGTGTAATGTGAGTGTTTGATGCTCTGCCCGACACAGATGTGCTCCACAGTGGACACTGTGGGTCCTACTTACTCAAAACAAGACCTGTGCACTTTAATGCCCTCTGTTTAAGGAGACAAATGATTCAGAATCAACGTTTAACCATGTAATAATGTTATTGCTTCCACAGTATAGGATTACCCCTAGAGATGCACCGATATATCGATTGGCAGATATATTAGACAGATATTTGTACATTTCAGCACTTCAGTGTGAAAAGAGAAATGCACAAAACATTCACAGCTCTCTTAAAGGTTTGTGGTAAACAAAAAGAGCCAAGAGGGAATATGTAGTAAATTTAAGTGACAGAATTTGGGGGAAATGATCAAAATCGAATTCTGAACAATCCATACGGCATCTGCCATAAGAATAAAATAAAAATGACCTTCTCCTCTCTTTCTCTTTTCCACTCCTCTTCCTCTCTCTCCTCCTCTTCCTCTGTCCGCTCCATTTAAAATCTGTAAATAATTCAGCATCTTGATCTGAGCCCAAAGACACAGGGAGCCACATCATGTCCAGGCTGTGGCTCTTCTGAAGTCTGTGTCTCCAGAACAGGAGGAAGAGCAGGGAGCTCATCCATCCACGTCTGAGTGTTTTAGAGACCTCCCCCAGGCCACACAGAGCCCAGCAGTGGCAGAATAAGATTTACTATTCATTTATCTCAAAGACATTTCAAAAAATCTAATATTAAGAGTTCAAAGACATTGACCTAGCTATAAGTGCAAACTAATGTCCATAACACAGATGTTTTAAGTTTAAAATACAAGATTCTGTGAAACCAGAAGCAGATTTTAAATAAATCAATAGTTCTTGTGCAAACTAACAAACTTTTAATAAGATTTTTTTAGCCTATGAGAAAAATGCCCACAAGCCGACGCCTCCCACACGACCATTCTCCATAAATACAAAAACATGACACAAAACTTTACACTACAACTTCACAAACCTGACGCTGTGCAGTAGTTTCAGTAGCTGATGCTGCTCACTGTGTTATTAAAGCGCTCTGAAGGGGGAGTGACTTAACACAGGGAGCAAAGGGAAGGAAAACTCTGAGTGTCAAAAACAAAAGTGAAATTTATAAAACACATTATGTTGTTTTCTGTGAATATGACATTTTCAAAACAAAAGATAACACAATGATGTGTTGGTACTTTATACCCTGTAGAAGTCATTAAAATGAAAATTGTTTTGAAAAGTCTTAATATTTTGTCACCTTCTTATTTCTCTGACCCTCTCCAGCCCCATGTCCCATCAGAGCCCTGCAGACCAGCGCCTCCTGCAGGCTCAGGAGCAGAAGAGCAGAGGAGACAGAGTCTCTTCTGTGCTTAGAGCACAAAAGAACCTTTTCATGCTGCTGTTTGCACAAATGAACCCATTAGGAAATGTGAGTGTGATGCTAATAGAGCCGTGTGTTTGTCATGAGCACAATGTGACCACAGAATGAGTCCAGCGCTGGAGAAGCTTTTTTACCTGTGACTCAACAATCCAGACAAAATGTGAGTATTTTTGTGGCTCCAAAAAGATGGATTTTGATAATGAACTGATGAAACAAGCCTGAAAGAAGCAAAATATAACTCCAGGGCTGAATCCCATTACACCCCTTTCCCCTACCCCTGTGTTTAGCACGTTCACGTGGGGGTCAGGGTGTCCCAGTTACCGTTATGGCAGAGGGGTGGGGGAAAGTGTTCAGGCTGTATACCCTCCAAACAAAGATATTTCAGAGGCACACTCCAAATGGAGGGGTATGAGCAATTTCTCCAAATGTGAATCACCGGCAACATCGCTGCTGCCACCACCAAAGAGCCCAAAGAAGTTCACAAATTCTCTCCATTATTGTCTTAAGTTTAACGTTGTTCCAATGCGTAATGCTCATTTTCTTCATAAAATGCACATGAAAAAATTGCTAGTGCTATGTTGAGCAGTCATGTTATTTGTGACTTGAGTGATCGGTTGATGCACGGAAATAAAGTTGTGAACGACGTATATGATTGTTGAAGGGGCGTCCCAATTCGTAGGGGTCGACTTTTCAACCCCCACCCCTTGTTGCTCAGTTTCAAGGGGCAAGGGGTAGAAATTAGAAATGGGAATGGCCCCAGGTCTGTTTCTGATGAGGGACAACAGTGTAACATGCTTAAAACTCTGTTGATAATTTTACTCAGTTGTCTGGGTAGACTAGAGCCTATTGCAAAGTTTTTTGGAGCAGTGCTGAAAGTTTCTCTCAAATAAAAACCTGTTGAATTCAGTCTCTGTTTAGACTCAGGTAAACTGTATAGATCCACAAGGGAAATGACTTGGAAACAATGTAATAACAAAGAGCAATGAAATTCAAAAAGTTAAATAAAATATGATAAATGACAGTAGCAAAAAAGCGCAAGATTTTTGGCATTTACTTGCTATGCTCTCTGGGGGTAAGCCACAGCCACACAACCACACACACCGTCGCCATATTTAATTCATGAGGTTCCATTAACCTGGGGGACGGCCGGGAGAGTTGCCCAGAGGAGAGCGCTCTGTTCTGGACCTCACACTCTGCCCTTGGCCCTGAGAGATCCTGGACACAGACAAGAGCGCTCGCTAACCCGGGCTGCTCTAAAAATAACCCGGCAGAGGGAGCAGGGGGGGGCAGAGTCACACCGCCGCAGTCTGGGTCTCTGAGGGTTAACGCCTCGCTCTGATCTGAACCGTCGCTCCCTAAACCCCAGCTCCTGCAGCCAGTCCTGAACCAGTGAACAGAACAGAAAAATGACTGATTAAAAACAACAGCAAACCTGCCCCAGTGTCTCTCCCACATACACGACATAAAACATAAAACATAAAGCTCCTCAAGGTTAGAGCAAAAATAATAAATAAATGGGGCTAAGACCATTAAGACCTTTACAAACCAATAAAAGAACTTGAAAATCTATCCTTATAGTGCACACCAGGTTTAAAAAGATCGTGTTCTGGCTCCAGTGACCATCACACAGAACTGCCCTGATTACAACAACAAAACAATCCATCTAACTTTTTTTGTTTTGTTCCTGGGGCAGTTTGAGCTTGCAGGGCAGCAAAATTCAATAACAATAGAAAAGCTTAAACAAAAGTCTCAGTGTAGAGCAACAGGTCGAGTCATAAGGTCCAGTGTCAGGACAGTTTGAGGAAGCTCGAACTCGGAAGAGACCGAGGAAGTTTTACGAGACAGAATCCAGGACGACTGCGCTCAGTGTCACTTATATGAACTGTTTTCTTTGTGTTTGGACACGTTGCTGATTTAAATGACAATTTCAGTCACTCGTATTACTGCAATACTTTACTGCGTCCGTATCACTGCCTGTGGGTTTGGTAGTATTACTGCAGTACTTTAGTTTACTGCGTCCGTATCACTGCCTGTGGGTTTGGTAGTATTACTGCAGTACTTTAGTTTACTGCGTCCGTATCACTGCCTGTGGGTTTGGTAGTATTACTGCAGTACTTTAGTTTACTGCGTCCGTATCACTGTCTGTGGGTTTGGTAGTATTACTGCAGTACTTTAGTTTACTGCGTCCGTATCACTGTCTGTGGGTTTGGTAGTATTACTGCAGTACTTTAGTTTACTGCGTCCGTATCACTGTCTGTGGGTTTGGTAGTATTACTGCAGTACTTTAGTTTACTGCGTCCGTATCACTGCCTGTGGGTTTGGTAGTCGTGTCGCATCTTTTTAGTCCATTTCCTGGTCGCTAACGTGCCAAAATGATCATCTGTCACGCGACACCAACACTTTCATTTCACTAATAAACTGAATTATACTATTTATACTGAATTCTTCGAGTGTCTGGTGCTCAGCAGGTGCTAAAGCAACAACAGCTTTCCAGTTAGTATCATGTTTTTCTCCAAGACGGACACACGAAACAGGTCGAAGAGTGGATGTGGCATCATATCCAACATCCGAGTGGGAGACAGATGGATAAACAAACGCAGCTTTACAGGCTCCATGCAGAGTCACCATGGACACAGGGAAAACTGCTCAGATCACACAATCCAATAGTTCTTCACTCTGATTTCTAGGTCAGAATCCCCAAATTTAAGATCAAATGTAAACTAAACGTTTTCAAAGTTTAGAGACTGCTCAGTGTGCGAGCGAGTCAGCCACAGGAGCAGCGACCCACGACCACAGCAACAACGAAGAACACCTCCACCCCCTGTCCCCCTCCCCCTCCCCTTTAGGCAAGGCAGGTTTGTTTGTACAGCACAATTTGTACACAAAGTAATTCAAAGTGCTTTACAGAATAAGAAATACATTAAAATCACAATACAAACAAATCGAAACATAAATAATCATCAGAAAATTTTAAAATAGAGATGGGACATTAAATTAGAGAGAAGAGAAGAGAAGAGTGCAGAATGGAAAATAAAAACCTTTCAGTCATATGCAGCTAAACAGAACTGTTTTTAGCCTGGATTTAAACAGAGTCAGAGCAGAGTCTCACATGTTCAGACTGTTCCAGGTTTTAGCTGCATGAGTCTGAAACTCTGACTCCCCGAGTTTAGTCCTGACTCTGGGACCAGCAGGAGGCCGGTCCCTGAGGTCCTCAGATGCAGATGGTTCATGAGGCACTAACATGTCACAGATGGACTTTGTGCTCAGCCATGGAGAGACTTGTGCACAAGCAGAGCTGCTTTGAAGTCTCTGAGCCACAGGGGGCAGTGCAGAGACCTGAGCACAGGACTTATGTGCTCGTACTTCCTGGTTAGAGTCAGGACCCGAGCTGCAGCGTTCTGGATGTTCTGCAGCTCTCACAGCTCGTTTGGAGAGGCCAGTGAGAGGCTCTTACAGGATCTAACCTACTGGAGACAAACACATGGATAAGTCTCTCCAGGTCTGCTTTAGACAGTAGACCTGTAATTTTTGCTGTTTTTAGATAATAAAAGGTGCAGATGTTATTGATTTGATGTGGCTCTTAAAGTTCAAGTCTGAGTCCATTATTACCACAAGATTTCTAGCCTGATTTGAAGGTTTTAGAGAGAGACTGGAGGTAACTGCTCCATCTCTGATCTGACCCATCTCTGACCATCTCTAACCTGCAGCCTGTTTCACCAGATTTCCACCGCAGCATTTCTGTTCTGTGTGTAGTCTTTATTTATTGCACTCCTCTTTTACTCCCTCCATCACTCTCCCTGACTCCCTCTCTATCCCCCTCCTCCTCTCTTTACAGTACAGTTGTGGTTTAGTTCTGTGTCTGGTCATAAAACCTGAGGTGAGTTCAGCCTCTTTATGGACAAGTGTAAATCTGACATAACAGGACTCTCCAACTTGTACTGGACCATGACTACTACTACTACTACTACTACTACTACTACTACTACTACTACTACTACTACTACTACTACTACTGCTACTACTACTACTACTGCTACTACTGCTACTACTACTACTACTACTACTACTACTACTACTACTACTACTACTGCTGCTGCTGCTACTACTACTGCTACTACTACTACTACTACTACTACTACTACTACTACTACTACTACTACTACTACTGCTACTACTACTGCTGATAAGTCTGGTAACAACCTTGCTGTTTTTATAATACACTTTCTTATGAATGCATTTTTAAGATTTTTATGTAAGAAACGGTATGGTGTCACAAAATATAACATAAAACAAAACCGTGGCAAGTGTGTGAAAGATGTGTCAGCCCATTACCTGCCCATCCTTGCCATCACTTGCTGTGTCACAGTGCAGCTACCTTTTTTGCTCACCTGCGCTACACCTCCAAGCAGCCTCACAAAGAAACGAGACAAAACTCCAAACGGCACTACACTTAAGCAGAGACAGTTCAAGTTTTTCCAAACAGTAAACCACGCACAAGTCATTTGGAATCCTAAAACTGCCAAAGGGCATGTTGGGAGGACATATTAACATAAGAAGCATATTTCCCAAAATAGATCAAGTACATCATTTGTTAATAGATTCAAACTTGGATTTTTTGTGCATCTCTGAAAGTTGGCTGAATCGACATACTCCAACAGACCTGATAGAAATACCAGGATACAAGTGTTATAGGACAGACAGGGATCAAGGAAGGGGTGGGGGTGTTCTAATATATATTAGAGATCATTTTAAATGTGAAGTGATCAATATAAATGTGAAACTGGAATGTCTTGGCTTGCAAGTTTCACTGTCCAACATGAAATTTAAAATGATTGTTTTTTACAACCCACCCTCATATGGTGTCAATTTTTATAATGAATTTAAAAGCTGTCTTTCAAGTATTGATGATGGTACAGAATGTATACTTTTAGGAGATTTTAACATCAACTGGCAGGAAAAAACATGCAAAATGAAACTAAAATCTGCAGTAGACAAACTTAAGTATAAACAATTAATAGAAAAACCTACTCGAATTACAAGACACAGCGAAACTCTGATTGATTTGATCTTTACAAATAGACCGGAAAGGGTAACAAAAACATATAATTTCATTACAGGGCTCTCTGATCATAACATGACTCTAGTTGTAAGGAAACTTACTAAAAAGCGTTTTCTCTATCTTAATAACATAGAATCTAAAACTAAAATGACAGGGATTCCAAATGCAAACATAAATGATTTTGATCAGGACAAATAAATTGGGACAGTGTCACTGAAGAGTTTGATCTAAACAAAAGTGCTACAAAATGTGTCAATACACTGAATGATCTAATAAGAAAATACACTAAAACTTGGACTAGTCGACCAAAAAACATTCTCTTCCATGGTTCAACGGTGAAATTTGGCAAGTCATGAAAAACCGTGATCTTGCACTTAAAAAGTCCTTAAAGACTAAAAATGTAACTGATCATCTGATCTACACTGGTCTCAGAAATCAAGTAATAACTGCACTGCGTAAAGCAAAAACAAATTTCTTCACCAAAAAAATAGAAGAGGCCAATAGAAGTAGTGCCAAATTGTGGCAACAATTAAACAGTTTAACTAATCCTGCCAAGAAAAAACACACCAAAATAGACTGTCTCAAAGTGCATGGAAATATTATAAACAACAATGAATTAATAGCAGATGTTTTTAATAACTTTTTTATTGACTCCGTACATGAATTGGCGGATAAATTCAAAAATGTTGTGTCATGTACTAAAGACACAAATCGAGATAATATTGATCTGTTTAGAATAAAAGAAGTGTCTTCTGACAAAGTAAAAAAGATCATCTCAAACATGAGTAATTCAATGTCAAATGACATTCATGATCTTAATGCAGCCCTGATTAAAAACACCAAGACACATTATTAGAACCCATTACACATCTAATAAATCTTTCTATTCGTTCAAACACATTCCCACAGTGCTGGAAAACCGCTGTTGTAACACCGATCCACAAGTCAGGCGAAAAAGACACACCTAACAACTACAGGCCAATTGCCATCTTGCCAGTTGTGTCTAAAGTTCTTGAAAAGGCCATTGCTGAACAACTCATGGAACATCTGGAGTCTAACCAACTGCTGCACCCTCAACAATTTGGGTTCAGGCAAAAGTACAGTACAGAAACAGCAAATTGTTTTCTGCTGGAAAAAATTAAGAGCTGCCTAGATAAAGGCCAAGTTGTTGGTGCAGTCTTTTGGACCTCAAAAAGGCCTTTGACACTGTGGATCATAGCGTTTTATTAAACAAACTCCAGCCTTTTAAAATGTCCCCTAATGCATTACTGTGGTTTAAAACATATCTTGAGGGCAGGCAGCAATGTGTTAAAGTGAATGGGGTTAAATCTGGCCTTCGCCCTAACAATATGGGGGTGCCACAAGGTTCGGTGTTAGGGCCGCTTTTGTTTTCGATGTATATTAATGACCTTCCCGACTGCTGCAAAGGTGTTAACTGCCAGCTCTATGCAGATGACACTGTTATCCATGTGTCTGCTAAAAACTCCACTCAGGCAGGGCAGCAGTTGACACAGGCTTTGCTCCACATCTCCACCTGTCTTGAGCAATCTCCTCTAACCTTAAACTTTAAGAAAACTATTGCCATGTGTTTCTCTATTAGAACACAAGTGTTAAATAGCCCTTTTAAAGTTTACATAAATGATGAAATAATTGAAGAAGTCAAAGAGACAAAATATCTAGGAATCATTATTGACAGCAATTTAAAGTTCCAAAGCCAGGTAAAGAATGTGTGTAAAAAGATCAAATCAAATTTGAGCTGCTTTCGTTTCATTAGAAGAGAACTGTCTCATCGCTGCTCTGTTATATTTACACGCTATGATATTTTCTCATCTCTCTTATTGTCTCACTTCATGGTCACAAACCTCGCCCTCAACACTTCAGCCAGTCATATCATTGTACAAGCAGGTGATTAAGGTTTTTGATAAAAAAAACCCATGAGGTGGCATCATTGTGACATCATCCATAAGCATAATCTTTTTACATTTGAACATTTTGTAAATTTTAGCACCTTGAAAATGTTTTTTAAATGTTTGACAAATCATGTGTCACCACTGTTGTCTGATTTTGCTGTCAGGTGTCAGGGCTCTCAGACCTAACACCAGAGCTTCTGTCAGTGGAGACTGTGTCGTTCCAAAGTCCAGAACCTCCTTTGGACAGTCCAGTTTCTCCTCTACTGGACCCAGACTGTGGAACTCTCTTCCCACTGACCTAAAGCAACAGACTGACCCCAACATTTTTAATAGACAATTGAAATTGTGGCTGAAATCAGGACAGAGCTGTACACATGAAAATGCATAATTTAACGTTTTATTGTATGTACTGCATTATTAACTGTTAATGTTTTATTACTTTGAACCTTTTCTAAAAGCCTCCTGTGGACAGGTGTTGAAAATTAGCACTTGTGCTATAACACTTGAAACAATGCATCTGGTTTGTCCAATGCAATTGTTATGTCCATATCAAATAAATAAATAAATAAAAATACTACTACTACTACTACTACTACTACTACTACTACTACTGCTACTACTACTACTACTACTGCTACTACTACTACACTACTGCTGCTACTACTACTACTACTACTACTACTACTACTACTACTACTATTACTTCTACTACTGCTACTACTACTACTACTACTACTACTACTACTACTACTATTACTTCTACTACTACTACTACTACTACTACTACTATGACTACTATTACTACTACTACTACTACTACTACTACTACTATTACTACTACTACTACTACTACTATTACTTCTACTACTGCTACTACTACTACTACTATTACTACTATAACTACTATTGCTACTACTACTACTACTACTATGACTACTCTTACTGCTACTACTACTACTATTACTACTACTACGACTACTACTACTACTCCTGCTGCTACTACTACTACGACTACGACTACTACTACTGCTACTACTACTACTGCTAAATACTACTACTACTTCTACTACTAAGTACTATGTAAGAGGTGCATTCAGGGCAGCACCCCGCCCCCCCTTTGGAGATTCAGACCACATTTCTCTGTTCATGTACCCGGCCTACAGACAAAGACTCAGTCAAATCCTGTTACCAGACAGGTGCAACTTTGGACACCAGAGGCTGAGAGCACTCTGCAGGACTGTTTTGGCACCACAGACTGGGACATGTTTAGGGCTGCAGCTACTAGGGTGGACTCTTCTGTCAATGTGGATGAGAATGCGGAATATGTGAGTGGGCACTTGTGTTGAGAACATCATACCCACGATACAAGTCAGGAGGTTCCCCAACCAGAAGCCCTGGGTAAACCGGGAGGTACTGCACCTGCTACGTGCTCGGTCTGCTGCATTCAGATCTGGCGATGAGGCTGAGTACAAAACTGCGCAGTACCGACTGCAGAAGGCCATAATAGCAGCCAAGAGGCAACACAGAGAGGAGACGGAGGGCTTCTACTCTTCTACCAACCTCAGGAGGATGTGGCAATGTCAGGACCACAACACGGACTTCAGGGCCAGCTCCAGCTCCACCACCATCAGAGCCTCAGACAACCTCCCAGATGACCTCAGCGCTTTCTACACCCGCTTTGAGGTCAACACCACCACCACCCCCACAGAGCACAGACGCACCTCGACCACTCAACCCCCCTCCCTCCTGCCTGTCGTCTCATCAGCCCAGGTACACAAAGTCCTGAGGAGGATCAACCCCCGCAAAGCCCCAGGTCCAGACAGTATTCCTGGGAGGACCCTCAGAGCGTGTGCTAATGAGCTGGCTGACATCTTCGCCTCCATTTTCAACCTCTCCCTCAGCCAATGCATCGTCCCCACCTGCTACAAAACCACCACCATCTTCCCCCTCCCCAAGAAGAACCCCCCATTCTGCCTGAATGACTACAGGCCAGTAGCACTCACTTCGATCATTATGAAGTGCTTTGAAAGAGTGGTACTGCCCCACATTCAGAGCAGCATACCGGATTCTATCGACCCCCTACAGTACGTCTACAGGCCCAAGAGGCCCACCTGTGACACCCTCCATGTCTCGCTCTCCCATTTGGAAAATAAAGACTCCTACGTCAGGATACTCTTGATTGACTACAGTTCGGCCTTCAACGCAGTCATCCCCCACAGACTCACCCACAAACTGTCACTACTGGGACTACACCCTGCCCTCTGTGACTGGCTCCTGGACTTCCTGACTGGTGGGCCCCAGTCTGTCAGGATTGGACACAGAACTTCTGCCAGCATCATCACTAACATTGGGGTCCTGTAGGGCTGCGTCCTCAGCCCCATCCTCTACACCCTGTTCACCCATGACTCTGGGTGTCGCATCCCACCCGACAACATCATCCTGAAGTTTGCTGACGACACCGCTGTGACAGGCCCTATCACAGGCGGAGACGAGGCACCCTACAGGAGGGAGGTGGACAGTCTGGTGACATGGTGTAGGGACAACAACCTCATTCTCAACACAGACAAGACCAAGGAGATGATAGTGGACATGAGGAAGGAGAGGAGACCTCATCAGCCACTGTTTATCCGGGACCTTGAGGTGGAGAGGATGAGCACCTTCAAATACCTGGGGGGTCCACATCAGTGACGACCTCACCTGGACACTCAAGGCAAGGCAAGTTTATTTGTACAGCACAATTCATACACAAAGTAATTCAAAGTGCTTTACAGAATAAGAAATACATTAAAATCACAATACAAACAAATTAAAACATAAATAATCATCATAAAATTTTAAAATAGAGATGGGACATTAAATTAGAGAGAATTAGAGAGAAGAGTAGAGTGCAGAATGGAAAATGAAAACCTTTCAGTCATATGCACAGCTAAACAGAACCGTTTTTAGCCTGGATTTAAACAGAGTCAGAGCAGAGTCTGTCTCACATGTTCAGACTGTTCCAGGTTTTAGCTGCATGAGTCTGA
The DNA here is from genome assembly GCA_034769755.1 of Odontamblyopus lacepedii. NCBI lineage: Eukaryota > Metazoa > Chordata > Actinopteri > Gobiiformes > Gobiidae > Odontamblyopus > Odontamblyopus lacepedii. The sequence continues at coordinate 5,688,307 of CM068353.1, forward strand.
AACTCTGACTCCCCGAGTTTAGTCCTGACTCTGGGACCAGCAGGAGGCCGGTCCCTGAGGTCCTCAGAGTGCAGATGGTTCATACGGCACTAACATGTTGTGGCGTTACGAGCGGTTCCCTACTCGCTGGCGTGACTATTGGCTGTACCAATTAACATTTACTTTAACATAATACATGGAAAATACCAACAACGCCACCTGGGAGTTGGCCCAGGACCAGCTAACATAAAAGGCACATAGGTTCGTTGTTGATGGACAGAGGCATAATTCACATGTAGCAAAAAGATATTATTTATTTATACATTTCCCAAAAATTAGTTCAGTGTGACAGCCTGTTTACATGAGTCAGGACAATTCGGTTCACAGTTCAATGCATGACTTTGTTCCAAAGTTTGTTCGTAAATCCAGTCCGAGTTCAGATCTCCGGAAAACACCGGTACACGGTAAAGGCGTGAAAACAAGGCATAAAGACAAGGCAGCGGCAGTGCACTCAACTCCATGGCTTGAGATCTAGGAAGTAAAATGCACATTACCCCCAATTGTACGACTAAGTGATTGTTTGGATGTACGATATTACCGCCCCACACACACCTGTATTAGTCACTGGACGAGTGGGGGGAATGACAGCCAGCCCACCCGCTAGCCGGCATGACAGGCGGTGCACAACGCCGCAGCTAATACGGTCCATGGCAGCAAGCACTAAACAACAAGTAATCAGCGCTACAAATCTGAATGAACCTGGGACTTAACAATGAATCTGGAATACTACCTGAGAGTGGCGAACAAGCAATGTCAAAAACGGGACCCGGAAGTAAGAGCGTGAGGTCAGAGGGCGAGGGGACGGAAAGGGAACGCTTTTATAGACGGACTGATATCACCGCTAACCAATAGTTAGACTGCACCCAAGTGGCAGAGCCCGCCCGCAGGCCATACTGCCACAATGTCACAGATGTACTTTGGAGCTCGGCCATGGAGAGACTTGTGCACAAGCAGAGCTGCTTTAAAGTCTATTCTCTCAGCCACAGGGGGCAGTGCAGAGACCTGAGCAGAGGACTTATGTGCTCGTACTTCCTGGTTCGAGTCAGGACCCGAGCTGGAGAGTTCTGGATGTTCTGTAGCTGTTTTACAGCTTGTTTGGGAGGCCAGTGAGAGGCCGTTACAGTAATCTAACCTACTGGAGACAAATGCATGGATAAGTCTCTCCAAGTCTGTTTTAGACAGTAGACCTTTGATTTTGCTATGTTTTTTAGATGGTAAAAGGCGGCAGATGTTATTGATTTGATGTGGCTGTTAAAGTTCAAGTCTGAGTCCATTATTACTGGATTTCTAGCCTGATTTGAAGGTTTTAGAGAGAGAGACTGGAGGTAGCTGCTGACACTGTCTCTTTGTTTCTGTGGGCCAAAGACTATGACTTCTGTCTTGTCTGAGTTTAGCTGGAGAAAGTTGTTTTGCATCCACACACTGATCTGTTGGATGCAGTGGCAGAGTGAGTCCACTGGTCCATAGTCTCCTGCTGCCAGTGAGACATAGATCTGAGTATCGTCTGCGTAGTTGTGGTAGGACACATTATTACCGTGTATTAACTGGCCTAAAGGCAGCATGTAGAGATTCAACAAAAGGGGGCCCAGGATCGACCCCTGGGGCACCCCACAGGTGTCAACACAACAGTGTCAAAAGCAGCACTCAGATCTAACAGGATCAGCACTGAGACTTTTCCTGCATCAGTGTTCAGGCGGATGTCATTTGTCACTTTGATCGGAGCAGTCTCAGTGCTGTGGTGGGCTCTAAAACCTGACTGGAAAACATCGAAGGAGTTGTTCATTTGGAGAAAGTTGGTTAACAGCTTTTTCAAGGACCTTGCCAAAAAACGGCAGATTTGAGATGGGCCGGAAATTGTTCAGTACTGTGGCATCAAGACTGCTCTTCTTTAGGAGAGGCTTAATGAGCGCACTCAATACAACACAGGTGGTGAAGAAGGCTCAACAGTGGCTGTACTTCCTGAGGAGGCTGAGGAAATTTGGCATGTCACGCAAAATCCTCAGCCTCTTCTACAGCTGCATCATTGAGTCCATCCTGACCAACTGCATCACTGCATGGTATGGCAGCACTACGGTGAAGGACCGCAAACGCCTGAAGAGAGTGGTAAAGACGGCCACAAAGATCACTAGGACTACCACCGCAGAGTCTACAGGAGAGCTGCCTCTATCATCAAAGACCCCACCCTCCCCCAACATGGACTATTCACACTCCTACCTTCAGGCCGGAGGTACAGAAGTGTGAAATGCAGGACTACAAGAACAAAGAACTCTTTCTTCCCATCAGCTATCAGACTTCTGAACTGTTGAGCAAAGTGGGCAGCAAAGTAAGAATTTCATTGTACAGGGAAATGTGTTTCTTTACTGTACATATGACAATAAAGCTTTGAATATAGAATCTACTACTACTGCTACTGCTGCTACTGCTACTACTGCTACGACTGCTACTGCTACTACTGCTACTACTACTACTGCTACTACTGCTACTACTGCTACTACTACTACTGCTACTGCTACAACTACTGCTACGACTGTTACTACTGCTACAACTACTACTACTACTACTACTACTACTACTACTACTGCTACTACTGCTACTACTACTACTACTACGACTGCTACTACTGCTACTACTGCTACTACTACTACTACTACTACTACTACTACTGCAACTACTGCTACTACTACTTCTACTGCTACTACTGCTACTGATAAATACTACTACTACTGATAAATACTGCTACTACTGCTACTACTACTACTACTGATAAATACTACTACTACTACTACTACTACTACTACTACTGTTACTACTACTACTGCTACTACTACTAGTACTACTACGACTACTACTGTTACTACTACTACTGCTACAACTACTACTACTACTACTACTACTACTACTACTACTACTGCTACTACTGCTACTACTGCTACAACTACTACTGCTACAACAACTACTACTACTACTACTACTACTACTACTACTGCTACTACTACTACTGCTACTGCTACAACTACTACTTCTGCTACTACTACTACTGATAAATACTACTACTACTGCAACTACTGCTACTACTACTACTTCTACTACTACTACTGCTACTACTGATAAATACTGCTACTACTGCTACTACTACTACTGATAAATACTACTACTACTACTACTACTGCTACTGCTAAATACTACTACTACTGCTACAACTACTACTACTACTACTACTGATAAATACTACTACTACTGCTACTACTACTACTGCTACTACTGATAAATACTGCTACTACTGCTACTACTACTACTGATAAATACTACTACTACTACTACTACTACTGCTACTGATAAATACTACTACTACTGCTACATATACTACTACTGCTACTACTGCTACTGATAAATACTACTGCTACTGCTACTACTACTACTGCTACTACTGATAAATACTGCTACTACTGCTACTACTACTACTGATAAATACTACTACTACTACTACTACTACTACTACTACTGCTACTGCTAAATACTACTACTGCTACAACTACTATTACTGATAAATACTACTACTACTACTGCTACTACTGCTACAACTACTACTACTGCTACTACTACTACGACTACTGATAAATACAACTACTACTGCTACTACTACTACTGCTACAACTATTACTATTACTATTACTGCTGCTACTGCTACAACTACTACTATTGATAAATACTACTACGACTACTACTACTGACTGATCTAAGTGTGGCCTTCGACACATTTTCTCATTCCATCCTTCTTGACCGACTCTTCTATGGGCATCACTGGCACAGCTCTCCCCTGGTTTTCCGATCGCACCCAGTTCAGTTCAGTTCAACTCAAATCTCTCACCTCTCATCCCGTCTCCATCAACTCTGGTGTTCCCCAAGGTTCTGTCCTCGGTCCCCTGCTGTTCATCCTCTACCTCCTCCCCCTCGGTCACATTTTCCGTAAACACCATATCCACTTCCACTGAAACGAAACACAACTCCAGGTCTGTTTGTGATGAGGAAACTACATTATAACATAGATCAGAAAACAGCCTAACACGTTCCCTTTAACCTAAACCCAAACTATACCTGAACTTTAATCACGGACACCTGATTTTTGTGCCCGTGATGTGATAAATCCTGGAGCCGCTCTCATCTGTAAACATGAGCGTGCCCACTGCAGCTGCCTGTCCTGGGACTGTGCCACGCGAACCCAGCGCCAAGAGGACGGAGTCTAGAGACGGCCCCCGAACGCCCCACCGCGACAAAAAGTACGACTCAGCAACGCAATTTACTTCAAACCCTGACCCAGATTTCCCCATGTATTTGAGTAAAATGCATCTTGTATATATTGTATACGCACCTACGTTAGACGATTAATGATGATAGTTTGGATTTAATATTTGATTTTATCGTTGTCATTTTCATTACATCATATTTTATTTTGTTTCCATGCATAGAAAACGTAACTTTGTTTAAAATGCGCTGTATAAATACAATATCACTATATTATAATAGAAAATTCACACGGTTGTCTATTATATATTTAACGCTATTTAATATAAAGATTTCAGTGTTTCCAGTCATTTCTTTCTTTTATACAGTGGGAACCTTAATTGATAGAAGATAAAGACCTGTCGAAATGAGCTCCCTCTGCACAAATTCATATATGGGTCAATGATGTATAAGGCAATTTTTTTAAATATAAAAAAAAATATTAGTTTTTATTCAACTTTTTCAAATATTTCCAGTGTCAGGTGCATAAATCTGTGTTTAACATTTATATGAAGCATTTTTAGTGTAAAATGTCATGTGGTGCGACCGAGAATAACCTTAAAATAATTTTATTTTCTAAAACATGGTTGGGATATTAATCTAAGTTGTGAGTAATATGAAGTGTATAGAAACAAACTGTTTCTTTTGCTCCAATATGACAGTCACCTGCTTGTGTTTAATGAACAAACTACTGCCCTGGAAAATGCTGAAAATGACGAAAAATGCCTAAAGAACCATTCACCCAAGTCGACTTTGTCTGTTATTAAAACTCCTGCTGTTATTAGTCGCACCACATGATGCACGGTCGCACCACATGACAATTTAACACTTTAAGTACAAAAAACATGCAGAATAACTCATCATTTCTGAAAAAAAATTATTTGGTTCCATGGAGGTCAGAGGTGCTACAGAAATGTGGTGAATTATTATGAAATTTGAACCTTTTTAAACTGAGGAAATAGCAATTAGACAGCGTCATGTCATTGACCCATAAATGAGTAAATAATGGTGATTCTACAGTGGGTCATTGGTCATTATTACTCAGTAGTCGGAGCCTGTTTTCTTCATATAAATGAGTGTAAATTTGACGTAACTAAGGTATAAAGTACAATCACCGTATGCAAACAGCATCGAACCGTCTCTAATCCAAAGAAATATGCCGGAAAACTGGGGAGGTTCACTTTATTGGATCGAGGCAACGAAATGAAAAAGAATAAGGTCGTTTATTTCGATCCATCACGATTTGATTTATCTACAGCTGTGAGACTCCGCCCACCTGAGGTCACATGATCAGCTCCTCCAACGCACTTCCTGTCCTGCAGAGTGACCACCTGTCATCCCTCTACCTCTCCTCCTCCGCTCTGTCGCTTTCTTCCCCTCCCTCCCTGCTCACTCTTTCTTTCTCCCTCTCCCTGTTCTCTAATTCTCTAACTTCCTCTTTCTCTCTTCCTGCTCTTGCTTTCTCTCTCCATCCCTTTTCTCTCGCTCTCCATTCCTGCTCTCTGTTTCCCTTTATCTCCCCTTTCTCGCTCTTTCCCTCCTTTCCTGATCTTTATTTCTCTCTACCTCCTCTTTCTCTCTCTTTCTCTCTCCCTCCTCTTTTTCTCACTCTCCCTCCCCCTGCTCTCTGTCTTTCTCTTCCTCTCTCTCTTTCTCTCTACCTCCTTCCCTGTTCACTCTTTCTCTTTTTCTCTCTCTCCCCCTGCTCTCTCTTTCTTTCTCTCTCTCTCTCCCTTCTCTCTTTCTCTCTCCCTGCTCTCTATTTCTCTCTACCTCCTCTTTCTCTCTCTCTTTCTCTTTCCCTGCTCTTTCTTTCTCTCCATCCCCTTTCTCTCGCTCTCCCCTCCTTGTCTCTCGTTCTGTCTACCTCCTCTTTCTCTCTTTCTTTCTTTCTCTCTCCTTCCTTCTCTGCTCACTCTTTCTCTTTTTCTCTCCTTCCCCTGCTCTCTTTCTTTCTCTTTCTTCCTGCTCTCTATTTCTCTGTACTTCTCCTTTCTCTCTCTCTTCCCCTCCCTCCCTGCTCTTTTTTCTCTCTTTCTCTCTGTCTTCCCCTCCCTCCCTGCTCTTTCTTTCTCTCTTTTTTCTCTCTTCCCCTCCCTTCCTGCTCTTTCTTTCTCTCGTTCTTTATACTTCTCCTTTCTCTCTCTCTTTTTCTCTCTTCCCCTCCCTTCCTGCTCTCTCTTTCTCTCTCTCTCCTTCCCCCTGCTCTCTCTCTTTCTCTCTCTCTTCCCCTCCCTCCCTTTTCTCTTATTTTTTCTTCCTCCCCTTTCTCTTTCTTTTCCTCCCTGCTATATATTTCTCTCTACCTCCTCTTTCTTTCTCTCTTTCTTCCTCTCCCTGCCCTTTCTTTTTCTCTCCATCCCTTTTCTCTCGCTCTCCCTTCCTGCTCTCTTTTTTCCTCTCTCCCCTGCTCTCATTTCTCTGTACGTCCCCTTTCTTTCTCTTTTTCCCTCTCTCCCCTTCCCTCTCTCTTTCTCTTTTCCTCTCACATCTTCTCTCTCTCCCTCCCTTATCACCTTTTTCTCTACTTCCCTCAGTTTTTCTTTGCCTCTAACCATCCCCCCATCTATGTTCTCTGCACCATCCCTCAGATCCATCTTTATCTCTCCTTCCTTCCCATCACTCACTTCCTCTCTTTTTCCTCTCCTCTCTTCTTCTTCTCTTTCTCTCCGCTCACCCACACCCATTAAACTCCAGGCTCTTTGATATGGGTGAGCGAGGACGTGTGATTGGACGCCGCCGGCTCGTTTGGGGGTAATTACAGAGCGAGAGAGAGAGGGAGAGATAAGAGGAGAGAAAGAGTGAGAGGAAAGAGAGAAGAGACAGAAGAGAGAGGGAGATATAGAGAGAAAGACAGAGAAAGAGAGACAGAGGAACAGCCAGAAGAGAGAGAGAGACAGAAGAGAGGGACATAGAGAGAGAGATAGAAGAGAGAGAAAGAAGAGAGGGACATAGAGAGAGAGATAGGAGGAGACAAAGAGTGAGAGAAGGAGGGAGACGGAAGAGAAAGAGCAAGAGAAGAAGTGAGGAAGAGAGACGAAAGAGAGAGAGGGACAACAGAGAGAGAGACTGAAGAGACAGAGAGAAAGAGAGAAGACAGAGAAACAAGGAGAGAGACAGACAGAAGAGAAAGAGGGGGACAGAGGGAGAGAGAGACAGAAGACAGAGTGAGAAGGAGACAGAGAGAGAAAGAGAGACAGAAGACAGAGAAAGAGAAACAGACAGAACAGAGATAGAGGGACAGAGAGAAAAAGACAGAAAGACAGAAGAGGAAGAGAGAGAAAGAAAGACAGAAGAGAGAGGGGGGAAAGAGACAGAGAATGAGAGGCAGAAGGGAAAGAGGGGCAGAGAGAGAGACAAGGAGAGAGACAGAGAGAAAGACAGAAGAGAAAGCGAAAGAGGCAAGTGAGACAGAAGACACAAAGCAACACAGAATAGAGAGTGAGGGACAGAGAGAGAGACAAGAGAGAGAGATAGAGAAAGACAGAAGAGAGGGACAGAGAGGGAGACAAGGAGAGAGATGGAGAGAGAGACAGAAGAGAAAGAGAGAAGAGAGAGTGGGAGATATAGAGAGAAAGACAGCGAAAGAGACAGAAGAGAAAGGGACAGAGAGGGAGGGCTTGAGACAGGACAGAGGAGCTACGAGATAGGACAGAGGAGGCAGGAGATAAGACAGAGGAGCTAGGAGACAGGACAGAGGAGGTAGAAGATAGGACAGAGAAGCTAGGAGATGGGACAAAGGAGCTAGGAGACAGGACAGAGGAGCTAGGAGACAGGACAGAGGAGCTAGGAGACAAGACAGAGGAGCTAGGAGATGGGACAGAGGAGCTAGGAGATAGGACAGAGGAGCTAGGAGATAGGACAGAGGAGCTAGGAGATAGGACAGAGGAGCTAGGAGATAGGACAGAGAAACTAGGAGATGGGACAGAGGAGCTAGGAGATAGGACAGAGGAGCTACGAGAGAGGACAGAGGAGCTAGGAGATAGGACAGAGGAGCTACAAGACAGGACAGAGGAGCTAGGAGATAGGACAGAGGAGCTAGGAGATGGGACAGAGTGAACTAGGAGATAGGACAGAGGAGCTAAGAGATGGGACAGAGGAGCTAGGAGACGTAGAGGTAAATGTGTTGGATTTGGATCAGGCTGAAGAATCTCCCACAGGCAGGAGGGGCAGGAGTAAAGGAGGAACAGCGCCCCCGACTGGTCAGACCAGAGATTACACAGTAACAGTACTTTATACGATTATATATGTACTATTACTCAAGTAAAAGTACTGTTACACTGCACTATATGTTATTCAAGTAAGAGTACTTCTACACTCTTCAGCTAATGCCATAACCGTTACCGTAGCAACCGCCATGTTAAAAATGCTCAGTGGACTCCAAATGTTCGTTTAATAAAGTAGAGGACGTGTGGATGTTTTAGAGGTGCGGTGTGAAGCAGGTTTGTTTTTCATTTTCCTTAAAAAAAAGATATGATATAATGATAATGATCAGTTTTTCCCGAACACAAGGTAAACACAGACAAATCAAATCTATCTTTTCCTGGTAACAGTTCTAATGTTGATTTGCTGATTTATTCTTAGCTACAAAAACACTGGACAACATTTTTCATGTCATAAGTTTTGGTTCAAGATGGTTTATCCAATCAGAAAGCAGAAAAACACACACATTTACAATACTTATTTTATTTATTTATTTACACTTCATAATTTTCTTTGCTAATTTTTGTCCTATATTTACCTGTAAAATGTGTATAAAAGGGTTTGATGATTCTCTAATTTTGATTTAATATGTTGGGATTATAGTAAATATAAACTGATCTCCTGGCCTCTTTGGGTTTGTCACTAAAATAAAATAAAAAAGAACGTAGAGTGAGCTTTGACAGGATGAAGAAGAAGAGCCAGCACCTCCTCACCACCAGGGGTCACCAGTGAGAGAGTGGGTGCGTTTAAATATCTAAACGATAGGCAGGAAGCGCCGCAATGTTGAGTCGTGCAACTTCCGGTCAATGCTTTTCTATGGCCCAACACCAAATCTTCATCCAACAAGGTCGACGAAGAACAGATTCTGTCCGCGAAGAATTTATCCACAACGATCAAGGGAAGAAAGACGAAAACTTAAAGGAAACAACGACGAGCATCAGTGAAACTACTGAGCAAAACTAACGTTAGTTTAAATGCTACAGATGTTCAGAGTTTAAATGTCGACCATTTAAACTGCACAAATCTCTCAGTCCATGCCAATATCGACTAAAAAACATTAGTGTTGCTCAGTCGTTCACTGATGCTCGTCGTTTTTCTCCTTTAAGTTTTCGTCTTTCTTCCCTTGATCGTTGTGGGTAAATTCTTCTTGGACAGAATCTGTTCTTTGTCGACTTTGTTGGATGAAGATTTGGTGTTGGGGCAGATTTATGAAGCTGCTCAAAAATATGCAACACTTTTCCACACGGATTTTGCTGCATTGACCGGAAGTTGCACGACTCAACATCGTGGCACTTCCTGCGGTTGTGATAATAACGTGTTCTTGAAAACTTAGCACCTTTATACTGCCCACCAGGGATGTACCATAACTGAAATATGGTGATATCGTATCGTCAAAGGTTTCACAATAATATCGTGGAGCATCACAATATATCGAATCCCAAATCTCTTTGCTTAAATGAATAGTTAATAAGAACTAATAATAAGAACTATTATGATTAGAATAAAGCAAAATAAAAAAAAAATCCATGCATTAGTTTAGTTTTTTAAGTGTCTCTACACCAGGGGTCTCCAACCTTTGTCCTTTGGTCTGACACAGAGCTCCTAGTTTTAGTGGACACAAGAAACTGAGCAGCCTGTAAAATACCAAATAAGAGCCGGGTGTTTATTTGTTTCAGTTAGTGATGAGTCGGTTCTTCCTCTCGCCCTCTTTCTCTCACTTCTTTTTTTTTACGACGCACATGATTGGTCAATATGTGTTTGTGTGTTGTGTTTGCGCTGAGCAGAGGGGGGAGGGGCGGCAGTTAGAAATCGACCACATCAGCGCACAAGTGTTTTTTTTTTTTCAGCACTTATACTATATGCAAATGAACCGTGCGGCTTTAAGTTTTGTTTCTGTAAAACGTGAACAAATGTGAGCAAAGCTGCATTAAACACAGTATTACTCAGTGTATATGTTGAGCCGAGTACCGGAAAAGTAGAGTATGTAGAGAGGACCATTTATTTATTACATTTTATGTGGAGTGAATCAATTCAATTTGTGCATAATTTTATATTGTTGATCAATTAATGAAAGCAACAAAATAACCTGAAGAGCCGCTTGGGAGCCGAATGAGCCGGCTCTTTTTAGTGAGTCGAGCCGAAAGATCTAAAAAGAGTTGGAATTTCCATCACTAGTGTCAATCACCTACCAGACCAGAGGGTTTTTCCGTCAGTGTGGGAAACATAGCGGCGCTTAAGTGATTCAGCCTCATTTGGACGAGCGTCAGCTTCAACTTAAGGCTGAAGTCGTTCCACTAACACAGTTTAGCCTCATCGGCGTTAACTTCAACCGCGCTTATCCAGTCTGCATCAGGCGTGTGCACGGGGGAAAAAACGAACAGTCACCTGTCCATTTTAATCTTTTACTTTCTTTTATCATGTATTGTATTATTTTTTGTACATTCACTTTACATTATTACGTCACATTATTTGTGCATCAGTAACAGGCCTCTGCAGTTTGATATGTGACTGGATGTGAATGAAACCATGTGAAAACAAACAATAAAACATGAATAAGTATTAAATAAAGGCCAAAGCACACATTTATTTATATTTAACATTGTTAATTTTTATTTAATAATGCGTGGAAAGGGTAATGCTGGTAATCTCCCGGAAGCTCAGCTCCTCGCGCACTGAGGACAGTTCATAAGACACCTCCTGCACCTTCGTGAACTGTGTCTGAACATCATAATGAGTGGCTGGAGCCGCCGTTATGAGTTCTCTAAGTTTTTCTTTCAACTCCTCATAGTCTTTACTGGTGTCGGCAAGTTCTTGTTTTAGTCCCACCTGTTCCTCTAGTTGAGAATTATACAGGGACTGGAGAGCCATATTTGCGTCCACTTGATTTTGCAGTTGTTTTTCCGTATTTTGCAGAGCAGCAGTGAGATTTTGCAGCTGCATGTTCTTTTCTTTCATCTTCTGCAGGGCCTTTTTTGAGATGACAAGCTCTTGTTTGAGTTGCACGTTTTCAAGTACTTTGGAGTTATACCGGCACTGGAACTCCTGATGTGCCTGAATTTCTTTGTGTTGTTGTTTGTTCTTCTCCTGAAGAGTGTGGATGAGTTTGTGCGACCCCAACTCTTTTTCGTTTGCCTTTTCCGTGTGTTTTTTGAAGTCGGCAAACTCCTGTCTTAGTTGCACATGTTCCTGTATTTTAGAATTGTACAGGTAGCAGATCTCCTTGTATGCGTTCTCTTGCTCTTTTAGTTTCTTGTCCTTCTTTTGAAGAGCAGCAGTGAGGTTTTGCACCTCCAGGTCTTTGTCATTCATGTTTTTGATTATTTTTTTGGAGATGACCAGCTCTTGTTTCAATTGTACATTTTCCAGTACTTTACAGTTATACTGGCACCGGAGCTCCTTATGTCCAGTAACTAGGCCTTGGATTTCTTTGTCCTTCTGCTCAAGTGTAGCAGTGAACTCTAAGGCCTTTTCTTTGCCCATCTGCTCCTCAGCCTTAACCTTGCACTCCAAAACAAAGTTTCTTTGGATCTGCTGTTGAAGCTGAGCCCTTGTCCGCTCCAACTCTTCGTACAATGCATTGACCAGGGCATTGTTCTCCAGGGGTGGAGGTTCTTGGATGAGACTTCGTTCCTCAGGGTTTGAGGAGTCCTGGATGTGGGGAGGGACCAGGTGGGTCTCCGCTGGCTTCTGTTCTGCTGTGGGGCAGAGCAGAGCCTCCAGGTCGAAGTCGTGGTCATACAAGTGGGCATCGTCCTCCTCTGTGTAGAGGTACCAGGGCTTTGTCGAGAACATCGAGCTCTCCATGTTCGTGTGCGTCTTCACCAGTGTCCTGAGAAGTTATGACCCAAAAGTGTCTCTTCAGAACCCTTATATACTGACGTGTCACATGACAGGCCGCAGCAGCCAATCAGAAGTGAGGAGTAGTGTCTCCGTGGCGATACATTCTATATGCAGATTCATGGAACCTATCGTCTCCATGGTGATCAAAGAATCTTGATAGTGACCTGTGGGTTTGAAAAATGATTTGTACTGTTAGAAATGAACTATGCAACTAACTAGTAGTAAAACATTTCTATTATAATATTGATTTAACAAAATAAATAAATAAAATAAAAAAGTATCACTCCCCATCTGCTAGGGTCAGGCCAGCATTTATGATCATCTACATTAGGGGTTTAACGATTCACAGAAATCACAGTTCGGTATGTACCTCGGTTCTGAGATCACGGTTCGGGCCATTTTTGGTACAGTATGGGAACAAAATGCAAAAATGCCACATGTTTAAATAATGCAGCACCTAAAAGGCCCTTCACCTTGTGTATTCTATACTGCACAATACTGAATGCTCAGGGAAATAGTAAACAAACTGTGAAAATCATTACTACTACTTCTGATGCAGAAATAGCTTTTTAACCCTATAACGCCAAACGTATCATATTTGATACATGCCCTCCACATGAGCAGTGTGACATTTTTTTCCCTGAAAAACCTGATGTATACAATCAGATACATGCAGTGCACAAATAATCTAACAGTGGGTGTGATTCACTGATTAGAGGGTGCTCCAGTGACAATACAAGATTGCCATAAATAATAATATATGGAAAATGATATTTGAATTTTTTTGTTTGTTTGTTTAGAGGGACCAATAAAGGCTCCAAGTTCAAAGAATTGGAATTTTCTGCCAATTATTTAATGGTGTGGGCTTTACAGGGTTAAAAAACAGAGGGAACTACATAGACCATGATCCTTTGCAGATTACATGAAGAAATAACTATTCTAAGCACTTTGAAATCTTCATTCTTTGGATTAAGTCTTGTGAAGCATTTTTAGAGGAAAAAGTAGCAGATTCACCACAAAATATTGTAATAAATCTGGTACAGTGAGATGTTTATGGTGAAAATATCGTACAGAGAGATTTGGATATTGTTCCATCCCTAATGACAATAAATGTTGTACCAAATGACTGGTCAAAGCATTTTAGAATGTCAGTCTTTTCATTATGTAGAATATCGTAATATCGTGAGCCTCCCCACCATATCGCAATAAATATCGTACCGTGACGATATCGTATTGTGAGACTTGGATATCGTTACACCCCTAATGATTGATTGATGAGTAAATATTCCACAGCACTTCCTGCATTACCACATGACATCACAAGGTGGAACAGAGCGTTTTGGCCTTTGGAGATGTGGACAGATGAATAAAAGTGCTACTCAAACTCACAAGAGTCAGTTTTGTCGAATATAAACCCTTTAAACACTGTCATTACCAGATAAACACAAGACATCATAGAAAAACCCCTCCCCCTCGTCCTGCCGCAGGCCTGAGGAGGGTGGGAGGAGGGTGGGGTGGGGGGAGGGTGGGGTGGGAGGGCATCTGAGCACTTCCATTTATTACCCCGGATTACATGTCAGGCACCACAGGAGTGAGAGCGGGGAGAGACCACAGCGAGGTGATGCTCTTAAAGGGGAGGTGCAGTTTATTGTCCCCTGAGGGAAATTCGTCCCATTCGTCAGCGGCAGAGTGGTTAGCCCGGGCCCAGGTCCAGATCCTCAGACCCAGACCCCACCAGGCAGTCCTGGACCAGCGCTAGTGCGGCCTCTGCAGCTCAGGGACATATGAGGCCTGTTTATATTCTGAGAACGAGGAAATCCAGGATTAAACCAGATCTAACCCAGGACTAAATCAGGTTCAACCCAGGACTAAACCATGTCTAACTCAGCACTCAACCAGGTCTAACCCAAGACTAAACCAGATATAATCCAGGACTAAACCAGATCTAACCCAGGACTAAACCAGGTTTAACCCAGGACTAAACCAGGTCTAAACCAGGTCTAACCCAGGACTCAACCAGGTTTAACCCAAGACTAAACCAGGTCTAACCCTGGTCTAACCCCAGTCTGCTGCTCATATTTTTGTTGCGGTTAATTAATTTAGTTTTGTTTTTTCTTTTGACAGTAAAAATAAAAGTGCTTTTATCTACGGTCTGTGGTCTGACCTGTTATGTAAATATAGTTTTATTCCTGTGACTCGAGCTGATGTAGTGACACCACACCACCAGAGGGCAGCATTGCACAGACCGCCTCTGGGACCAGCGGCACTGCGTCAAAAACACTTTAAACCGTGATTTACTTTGTGTGTTTTCATTTCGTATTTTTGATACGCTTTTTCAGTCTGGTTTGAACCTGCTTAAGATTTAGTCCTGGTTTAGTCCTGGTTTGCCATTTTGATGGTAGTTTTTATGTTTTTTTTGTTTTTTTTTTCTGTTTTGAAACGATAGCCTACATTATTTTACATTTGCGTTGTTATCAGTAGATCTAGACTTTGTCTTTTTGGTTGAAAATTAGAATTCATGTGGGTAAAACATGTTTTTATTTTGTATATTACACAAGTAGTTTGGTACGGCGATTATCACACAATTGAATGAGTTTGACAATTAGTACAGTAAGAATTTCCCCACAGTATAATACTTTAAGGTCTTATATTACACAAAATGGAGCTTTTGTGTGAGCTTTTAATGAGGTAAATAACAGAAAACACCTTAAAATGTACATGAGTGCTTTATTTTTTCAGATTTTACATAAAAAAAGTGAAGTGACAGACTCTCCACCAGTAAAGTTACATAGTGCCCCTTTAATACTTATGTTATAGGTTAATTTTAAAGGTCCAATATTACACAAAGTAGACTCTCGTGAGCATTAATTTATGTTACGTTACCTCGTTACAAACAGACCTGGAGTTGTGTTTTGTTTCATTCACACATGTTTGAGTAACTCTTTAATATTTGTCTTCATCTCCAAAGCTCGAAATGCTCAGTTCCACATTGTGATGTCATGTAGCTGTAGTTTTTAAAGGGACAGTTTGGAATTTTGGACATAAGGCCTCAATTCCTGGTGAGCCAGAGTGTTGGAGACGTGTGGAGACACTTTTTAAAATATTCCCTCCTGTCCTTGTATTTGGAGAGGTTGCTGGTGCTAGGCTAATGCAGAGTCCTGCACGGGTTCAGGAACCCACAGATACCCAATGAGTGAACCACATATTTTAATGAAACGGGTGAAAAATGTTGTGCTGTGTCGGATGCAGGAGAGCGCGGGTCTAATCTGCAGTTACAAAACATCATGTGCAAACAAAAAACAGGGCTGTATTTTAGTGAAATACAAAAATGCCACTGTTTTTACAAGATGATTAAATGTAAAATCCATATGTTTTTGCTGCTCGTGCGCATTCCCAGAAATCTCTGCCACTTTCATTTTCAAACCACACATGCGACATCCTGCAGTTCAAAATGACTCACGAGGAGTTGAAAAGAAAATTAGCGAGTGGAGAGAGTAAAATTGTGGCTCTTTTTTGGCTCTCGGATTGATTTTCATTTTCATTCGGGTGCAGTTCGGGTGTCGGTGTGTATTTATAGCGGGTCAGATCAGCTGTGGAATTTTATTTCAATTCTGTCGGAAAACGGGTCATGTGCAGATTGAGGTATGACAGGTACAGGCAGGTGTCAAAATCAAACCTGTGCATGTCAATGGCCATAGTCGTCCTGCCACAGTCCCGCAACAGTCTTCCCACTCCACAGACCCGAGGCAAAACTATTAGAACTCCAGACTGTCCATGTGAATGTCTGTGTCCAGAGAATCATTTTAGAAGTAAAACCAACCGTTGCATTTGAAGGATTTATGTCTGAGCAGCAGCAGTGAGTTGTACTTCCTGATAGAAAGCTCGGTAGCGGCGGACTGATATATGAGAAAATAGTCCCTCAACATGTGATGATTCATGCGATACAAGGTTAGTTTTATTTCAAACATTATTCTCTGGACACAGACGTTCACATGGACAGTCTGGAGTTCTAATAGTTTTTCCTCGGGTCTGTGGAGTGGGTCAGACTGTTTTTAGTGGCAGGACGACTATGGCCATTGACATGCACTAGCCTAGCACCAGCAACCTCTGCAAATACAAGGACTGGATGGAAGATTTTAAAAAGTGTCTCCACACGTCTCCAACACTCTGGCTCACGAGAAAATGAGGCCCTATGTCCAAAATTAAAACTGTCCCTTTAAATAAGTAACTACACAGTTCGCCTTTAGTTCAGTAGCTCTTGGGCTAAAATCATCATTGAAATGTTTCTAGTGACTTGTACGGAGTTTAAAAACACAGTGGAGCACTTCCTGTATCAACACATGACATCACAAGGAGTGTTTTCCGTTTGAGAGAAGAACTTAGAAGCCTAAATATGCAGGGTTTGTGTGTTAAACATGTGTGAATGAAACAAAACACAACTCTAGATGTGTTTGTGATGAAAAAACGAAACAACCTTCTAATGTGGATCAGAAAATAGCGCAACATGGACCCTTTAAATGTCATAATCTCCATGGAGACAAACCGGTGACGGGACCCTACACCAGAAAGTTACATCATCCACCTTTAACCCTCGCGTCATTGGCCAATTTTACAGCTAAAAGTCTCACTCGGGCTCATTTTTACACTTATCTCTTACGCACGCCGCTTTACGCACGTTCCGGACCCGCTTGGCCACATCCCCCGCGCCCGTCTGTCCCTTCTCCCTGACCCCACCTCCTCCTCCACCTCCTCCCGGTCTCCCCCCGCGCCTCCCGCCTGCGTCTGAGCGGCAGGAAAAGCGCCGCCTGGTTCTTGGGCGCATTCGGAGTGTGCAGTGTGCGCAGAGAGGATCGGAGGAGGAGGGAGTGGGACAGGCGTAAACTTCACTTCCTTCCAAAACATTTCCTCCGTCCGCGCTCCCAAGAAAAAAAAGTAAAAAAAGAAAAACACCGTCACTTTTTTGGTCGCTGTAGCCGTCTTTCTCTGCGCGAAAGTTTTTTTTTTGCAGAAGTTCGCCATGGATTGGGGCACGGACTTGTGGGTGAGTTGACAGCTGACGCACGGCGGGTTTTTGTGGTGTTACTGCTAAAACGAGCGTCCCACGGGAGTTTAGGAATTGTTCTGGGAAGTTAGGAGAAGTTGTCGGGCTGTTTTTGTTGGTAAAAGTGAGTGCCAAAGATGGTAGGACAGACCGACGGCGCGCAGAAGGAGGGGCTGGGTCAAAAACTTACAAGCCCGGGGCATTTCGTAACGAGTTCTACCGCATACCTACTCGTAAAGTGAGGGAACGGCGCTGAACACTACCTGATATGCTCTTATCTGAGAGCAGGCCTAGCGAGGGGCACTGTCAGTCCTGGTTTAGACCTGGTTTAGACCTGGTTTAGTCTTGGTTTAGTCCTGGCTTAGTCCTGGTTTTAGTTTTAGTTTTGTTTTTTTGCACCTGGTCTAGTTCTAACCCCGTTTTCTAGATCTAATTACAACTCGATTTACACTTTTGCAAACTGTCTAGTCAAGTCTTGGTGTAATGCTGGTGTAGTCCTGGTTTAGACCTGGTTTAGACTTGGTTTAGTCTTTTTCACCCGTATTGTAATATACTGCAGACTTATAACCTGGTTAGATCTCATTTCAACTCGTAGTACAACTTAGTTATCCAAGCAGGTCCCGGTTTAGTTCTGGTTCAGTCCTGATTTAGTCCTGGTTTAGTCCTGGTTTAGTCCTTTTCACACCTGGCATCATATACTATGGTTTATGCTCTTGTTTCAGATCTAATTCCAACTCGTCAGTCTGGTTTAGTCCTGTATTACACCTGGTCTAGTACCGGTATATTACTACTATACTATATACTATACTACGACTACTACTACTACTTTATAACCTTGTTTTAGATCTAAGTCCAATTTGTAGTGCACTTTATACCTGATTTAGTCCTGGTTTGATCCTCCATTTAGCCCTGGTTTAGTCCTGGTTTAGTCCTCATTTTATACCTGGTTTAGTCCTGGTCAAGGCCTCATTTTAGCCCTGCTTTAGTCATCATTTCAGCCCTGGTTTAGTCCTGGTTTAGTCCTGGTTTAGTCATCATTTCAGCCCTGGTTTAGTCCTGGTTTAGTCCTGGTTTAGTCATCATTTCAGCCCTGGTTTAGTCCTGGTTTAGTCCTCATTTCAGCCCTGGTTTAGTCCTGGTTTAGTCCTGGTTTGGTCCTCCTTTAGCCCCAGTTTAGCCCTGATTTAGTCCTGGTTTATCCCTGGTTTAGTCCTCATTTTAGCCCTGGTTTAGTCCTGGTTTAGTCCCCCTTTTTGACCTGGTTTAGTCCTGGTTTAGTCTTCATTTTAGCCCTGGTTTAGTCCTGGTTTAGTCCTCATTTTATCCCTGGTTTAGTCCTGGTTGAGTCCTCATTTTAACCCTGGTTTAGCCCTGGTTTAGTCCTCCTTTTTCACCTGGTTTAGTCCTGGTTTGACCCAGTTTATTCCAGGTGTTGTTTTAGTCCGATTCTACTCCCGGTTTATTGTTTAGTTCCTGGTCTGGTTTGGTCTGGGTGTAGTCCTTGTTTTGTGCGGTTTAGTCCAGGTATAGTCTTAGTTTACTTATGGTTTAGCACTAGTTTATTCCTAGTTTTTTTTTTTTTTTTTCAGTTTGTGCTTTAGTTCTGATTTAGTCCTGCTTTAGTCCTAGTTTAGTCCTGCTTTAGTCCTAGTTTAGTCCTGCTTTAGGCCTAGTGTAGTCCTGGTTTAGGTTTGCTTTAGTCCTAGTTTAGTCCTGCTTTAGGCCTAGTTTAGTCCTGGTTTAGGCCTAGTTTAGTCCTGGTTTAGTCTTGCTTTAGTTCTAGTTTAGTCCTGCTTTAGTCCTAGTTTAGTCCTGCTTTAGGCCTAGTTTAGTCCTGGTTTAGTTTTGCTTTAGTCCTAGTTTAGTCCTGCTTTAGTCCTAGTTTAGTCCTGCTTTAGGCCTAGTTTAGTCCTGCTTTAGGCCTAGTTTAGTCCTGCTTTAGGCCTAGTTTAATCCTGGTTTAGTCTTGCTTTAGTTCTAGTTTAGTCCTGCTTTAGTCCTAGTTTAGTCCTGCTTTAGGCCTAGTTTAGTCCTGGTTTAGTTTTGCTTTAGTCCTAGTTTAGTCTTGTTTTAGTCCTACTTTAATCTTGTTTTAGTCCTGCTTTAGTCCTGGTTTAGTCCTGGTTTAGTCCTGGTTTAGTTCTAGTTTAGTCCTGGTTTAGTCTTGGTTTAGCCCTGCTTTAGTCCTGGGTTAGTCCTGGTTTAGTCCATCTTTAATCCTGTTTTAGTCCTGCTTTAGTCCTAGTTTAGTCCTGGTTTAGTCCTGGTTTAGTCCTGGTTTAGTCCTGGTTTAGTCTTGGTTTAGCCCTGCTTTAGTCCTGGGTTAGTCCTGGTTTAGTCCTGCTTTAGTCCAGCTTTAATCCTGTTTTAGTCCTGCTTTAGTCCTAGTTTAGTCCTGGTTTAGTCCCATTGGGAAAGTCTAAAACAAAAACCTGTCAGAGAAATACAAAAGTATGACATAATATAATATTATACGAATTAAATACATTTCATTTCTACTAAAAAGGTGAAACGCTGTGAAGAATGCAGCTCATGTGTTTCCCTTTGCTTGAATCAGCAGGTTGTGCAGGATGCTTGGACTTCCCTCTCCCCAGACACTTCTCAGAGCACATAGCAGGCCCGTGACATAGCTCATCTGTCCCCGTTTGGCCCCTGAGCCGCCTTCTGACTCAACCGTGCCCTTATCTGTGAGCTCATAAAAAAATTAGGAATGTAAATATTTTTTTCCCAAATTTCCCAGCACAAAATGTTAACGATACGCATCTCGCTTTACGATATTAATTGTGATATTTTGTGGAGGCTAATAAAACTGTGAATACGGTACTTTTACCTCTTAACACGACTTTGGTCCTGTCATAATCCAAAGAATGAAGATGTAAAAGTCCTTAGAACAGTTATTTCTTCATGTAGTCTGCACTGAAATGGAGCAAAGGATCATGGTCTATGTAGTTCCCACTCACACAGCTCCCTCCCTCATCATTAGGGCCTAACATAGGGGTGCCCACACTTTTTCAGCATGTGAGCTACTTTAAAATGACGAAGTCAAAATGATCTACCTGCTACAAAAATGCTAATTATTTATTTATTTATTTATAAATATATTTAGAATCAGTCATGGTGGAGCGGTACTTGGACTTAATGACTTCATGTGGTAAAAGTCTGACTCACATAAATACGTTTTTATAGATCTATCTCCATTTTATCTGATAAATGTTTCTTTAAGCCAAACTGTACTGCAGGAAACACTCCTTTCTGCAGTACAGTACAGTCTGCAGTGCTCCTTTTTGGACCCTCACCCACAGTTTGCGAGCTCATTCATTAAGAGAACTTCCACTGGCTCTTTACACAAAACTGAAGAAAGTGAATAAAGAGTGTAGGATTTTTAAACCTGTTTTTTTTTTCAAGTTCCACTGGAGTTACAAAATCTTACTGGTTTTGCGGTGGTATTTACAGCCTCTGCACATTTACCAAACGCGCGTCGTGACAAATACAGATGCATGTTGCGGTAGGTCTGCTCTGTGCTGTAATACCCCTTTGTGGCAACACTGTAACATAAATTTAGATTAGTTTTTGCGTCGCATTTCGTCTTTCCCTTCTAGGCTAATCAGCACGCACTGAGGACGGAGCCTGTATGCGCTGCAGGGAGGAACGAGAGCGCGAAAAGGCGGTGCACTAAAGTGAGGCAGATGGACAGGGAGAATGTTTGAAGTTTAACCTGCAGTGTGACACACACTGTTACGCGAGGGTGTTGTGGACAAGCTGCGAGCGCTCGGGGTGTGTGTTGTGACGCGCCGCGCAGCGTCCGGACTCCAGACGAGCGCATCGGCTGTAGAGACACACCGCGCTCCTCCACTTCGGTCGGTATGAGTTTATTGCCAATAGCAGCGGCCTTAATGAAATATGATCACACTGGACGAGAGTCAGACCAAGACCGAGTCCAAGGCAAGAACCGAGTCCAAGCGCCTTCAAGACCGTAAAGAAACGGTCTCGAGTACTACACTGCGATCTACCTTGGCGATCTACCGACACTGCATTGGCGATCAACTGGTTGATCGCGATCGACGTATTGGGCACCCCTGGTTTATGTAGTTCCCTCTGTTTTTAGCTATTTCTGCATCAGAACTATTCATTTAAGCAAAGAGACTTGGGATTCAATATATTGTGATGGTCCATGATATTATTGTGAGACCTTTGGCCATACGGTATCACCATATTTCGGTTATTGTTACCTTGCACTGAGAGGATATTTGGATTTATTGCTTGAATATCAGCAGCAATATTGAACATTTTGGTGGAATATCGCTTGCAGGATAACGGTTCTACTAGGGATGCCTTCTGTGCTTTTCTGACCTTCTTCTCTGTTCCGTTTGGCCATCTCTTCTTCTCTGACCCTCTCCTTCTGACTCTCTTCTCTGCATCCTCCAACCTTCTCTTTTACTCCCCTGACCCTCTCTTCTGCTCCTCTAACTTTCTCTGCTCCTCTAATCTTCTCCTCTGCTCCTCTGATCTCCTCCTCTGTATCCTCGACTTCTTCTCTGCCCTCTAACTTTCTTCTCTGCTCCTCTGACTCTCTCTTTGCTCCTCTGCTCCATCTCCTCTGCTCCTCTCTTCTGAACTTCTCCTCTGTATCTAACCTTCTTCTCTGCTCCTTTCACCCCCTTTCCTCTGCTCCTGTGCTCCATCTGACCTTCTCCTCTGTATCCTCAACTTCCTTCTCTGCTCCTCTAACTTTCTCTGCTCCTCTGACCATCTCCTCTGCTCCATCTAACTTTCTCCTCTGCTTTTCTAACCCTCTCTAACTTACTCACCACCTCTTACTTTGTCCTTACTTAGCTCTTGCAGTACTTGTACACGTTTTGTAGTAGAAGCTGCAATAAATCTTAGTACTTTTCTGAATGCAGTAGTGGCGATACTCAGCAGTGGATGATGTAACTTTCCTGGAGAGGGTGTGCCAGCCGCTTATGTCCATGTCTGTGATTTATACATGACATTAAACAATATTTGTTTTGCATTTATTGCTCAGAACATCTTGACGTCTGCAAAATGGCGTGATTAAAGATCGCTCAAAACTGCACCAACTTCATGTGAATAATACAAGCTAAAACATGGCGAAAAGCTCTGAAAAGTCCAATTTGCATTTTAATCAACTCAAGATTCAGTCGTGTTTAATGGTCAGTGGTCAGATCTGAATGAGTTTGTCAGTTTGAATGGACACAATGAGCAAATCGCAAAAGCTGGTGTTTTAGAAGAACCATCATTTTCTCCACAAACAACATCTGTGTCTGTCTTATTCTGCATAAAAACTGTAACCCTGTAGTTTTGATCTGTGCAAACATGTTCTGAAATATGATTCTTGTGTCAGTGTGTCAGTTCATAGGGCTGGAGCAGAGTTTTAGTCAATACTTCTGCATTATGAGGAGGGTCTGGACTAGGGCACGACCGATATAGATTTTGTTGCGGTCGATAAAATGGGAGTTGGAGCTGCCGATATATTTATGATGTAAAAATTCACTGTAAATCTTCAGCTGTTTATAAAACTTAGGTTTGGCTCTATTGGATTTTCAATTTGGTTTATTTAGGCAACATTTCTTGTTCTTCTGCCTCTTTACGTCATATTTAAAGAGAGTTGCTCGGCCTAATGGTGTTTTTGTATGATATTCTATCCTGTAAAGAAAGTACTGTAAGTAAACTACTGCTATTAGCCTTTAGCAGTAAATATGTGTGCTCTGCAGTAATTAATGATCTGCTAAATGCCGATAATTCACACTTCTATTCACAGCTCATTTACATATCAGTGCGTGTCCAGTAACATATATACGGCCACTATAGTCACTTTACAGTCGCTAACAGAAGAGAAAACAGCCTGTTTATGTGTGCGAGCTACAGCAGCTAATCGCTAACCAATGAGAAAGAACCAAAACGAGCTTCAAAACCGACACATTTCAACACTCAGCCTCACACAGGCTCCTCTCAGATCACAAGTCTGCACTAAGAACTGTCCTTTTAATCCAGACTCACATTGAGCGTCCGGAAAAAGAAGAGAATCTCAGTATTGTGCACGTGGATCTATGGCTGCGGCTGTAAACAAGTGCACATTGGGGTGTGTTCAGGGGCAGTACGACGTCACAGACAAATGAGTCTTCAGATAAATCCTGATGTGGAGCCACATATCAGGACATTTATCTGTCCATTTAAATTGCATTAAATGGGCAGAATATAGAGAGTCTGAGCTTTATAACAATGTAAAACATGTCCACGTGGAATATCGGCCCATATCGGCAAGATTCTGGCCGATATGTTTCCAAGAGCCCATATCGGCCGACCGATATATTGGTCAGGTCCTATTACGTATTATCATTATTAACGATAATAATAATAATAATAATAATAATAATAATAATAATAATAAAAGTAGTAGTATCTCCATGAAGCTAAGCAAGTAGCCAACCCTCCACCTTAGAAGTTACGCTGTGCAGGATCACAATCACAATGTTTGTGAGAAAAATCCCAGTGGCGTATTTTCCAGAAGGGTTCAGCCCTGTGACCTCATCCTGGGGTTTCTTCAGGAAAATAATGTGATTATTTATGTCTGAGGATGTCCTCCAGGGGAAGAGCACAGTTCTCCAGACGACATTTTTATTGTGTTCTTTTCAGATTTGACACTTACAGAGTCAGATTTGACAGTACATGGTCCTTATCTGTACACTTACTCTAGTGTTCAGAGTAAAAGTATTCAGTGTGAAAATAACGCTGCGCTACATAAAAAGTGTAAGTGTAGTTCAGAGTGCCCTGGAGGGCAAACATTTCAGAACATGTTTATAGGAGTTTGTCCAAAGAATTTCCCTTGTAGATTAGTAAAGTTTATCTAGTCTGAGTCTGATATTTACAAAAAATGTCGTTGATTATAATAAATCCCAGATAAGTGCTGAATAAGACACAATAGAATACTAAAAAATACAAAAATAATCTAGACTATATATTTGGTGAGGAGAGACAGTGCAGAGAGAAAACAGTGATTTGACATGACACAGGGTTATATATGACACCATGTGAGGTGTTGTACAGTTGTAGGGAGTATTATCTGTTACATTAGGGTGAGGTGTTGTACATGTATGCAGTAGGTATGAATGTATTCCTGTAGCTCTCACTGTGAGTAGAGCTGTAGGAGCCTGTTGGAGAATGAGCCCCTCTGTGAGCTGCTCTGTCCCTCTGTGAGCTGCTGTGAGCTGCTCTGTCCCTCTGTGAGCTGCTCTGTCCCTCTGTGAGCTGCTGTGAGCTGCTGTGTCCCTCTGTGCGCTGCTGTGAGCTGTTGTGAGTTGCTGTGAGCTGTTGTGAGTTGCTGTGAGTTGCTGTGAGCTGTTGTGAGCTGTTGTGAGCTGCTGTGAGCTGCTGTGAGCTGTTGTGAGCTGTTGTGAGCTGCTCTGAGCTGCTCTGAGCTGTTGTGAGCTGCTCTGAGCTGCTGTGAGCTGTTGTGAGCTGTTGTGAGCTGCTCTGAGCTGCTCTGAGCTGCTGTGAGCTGCTGTGAGTTGCTGTGAGCTGCTGTGAGCTGCTGTCACTCTCTCAGGCGCTCAACCACTTCATTCATTCTGACATACTAAATTACAGGTACCAAACTACAGGTACCACACGTTGTGTTTGGTCCCTCCTGACGTAGGAGCCAGAGGCACAGACACAGGGAGGATCATGCACTGCTCAAAGCAGCGCCTCTGGTGGTCAGGAGGGATTCAGAGAACTGTAGTTACACCTGTAACTTTCTCTAAAAATACAGCATATTTTGTTCTTTGCAGAGAACACTGCAAATCTAAATAATAACTGCAGTCTTTTGCATTAGATCATTGCAGAAACAGTTTGGGTTGTGATAAAGTGTGCAGCCCTGGCCTATGCAACACCAGGGAGCACCACACGTCTTTAATGAGAATGAGGCTGGAGCCCCACTGGACCCAAGAGAAACCAGAGTCCCACTGATGACATCAGCACTGAACAGCCCCCTTTAAAAACACAGAGGAGCACCGTCTTGTGTCAGAGATGGTTTTTGATCGTACAATGTGTGTGTGTGTGTTTGTGTGCATGTGTATATGTGTATATGTGTGTACATGTTAGCATAGCTCTGTTGGCCTATCGTGCAGTCTGGTGTTCCCAGGCTCCATCTGCAGCATGAGCCTGTGCAGATCACACAAACACTAAACTAAGATTCTGCTGCTGTTTCTGTCTCTCTCGTCTTTGTACCAGTCACACAGCCCCGTGGACAGTAGGACATCATCTTTTTGCTTGTGTTGGTCAGGACTGAGTTGGAGGATTTGACCTTTTGTGCATGTTTTGGGTTGATAAAGCTGATGTGATGTGCAGTCGTTTCATTAGGAGGATGCAGGCTTACTGTGTTGTGGAAGTGCTCTGAAGGGGGAGACACAGCACAAGGAGCAAGTTAAACTAATTAAACATGTTAACAAGGTAACACAATGATTTAAATATGCAGTTAATTCCCCATAGAAGTAAAATAACCCCTCCTTAAACAGAAAAGATGTTTTTCAGCAGTGTCTCTGAGCAGTTTCCCTCTGCAGTCTCTGTGTGATCCTGTACAGTTTCTCTGCTCTTTCACTTATAGAGTTCAGGGTCAAACATTTAGGGTTCAGAAATGTTGTGCAGCCACTTTTCAACAACGACAAATGAAGCAAATGCTGATTACTATGATAAAATACAGTGTGGAACAGAAACCGAATGGATCTGTTTCTGTTAGTCAGTAGTTTTAGATCAATATTGTGGTTTACGGTGAACCAAATGTAAAACGATGAGCTTTGCATGTCACAGTTTAAAGTCCTATCATCAAAAACAGACCTGGAGTTGTGTTTTGTTTCATTCACATGTTTGAGTAACTCTTTATTATTAGTCTGTTTACATCTCCAAAGCTCAAAATGCTCTGTTCCACCTTGTGATGTCATGAAGCGGTAGTTTTCATGTTTGCAACTTCTTTTTACCTTTCGTTCACTGGAGATCGGCAATTCCGGGTCTGAAATCATCCACGTGATTCTAGTGAAGGTGTGTGGAGTTTAAAAACACAGTGGAGCACTTCCTGTATGACCACATGGGGTGGGCATTCGATTAAATTTTCTTAATCGATTGCGCAGAGAATTAACAATCGATTTTTGATTAATCATGAACTTTTTTATATTAAAATTCTCATCATTATTATTACTGTACTTCTATACATATAAAAATGCAATGAAGAGAAAAATGCTGCATGTTTTTCCTCAAGGAGAACTTTATTAGCAAGACAACTGTTGGCAATTAAACTTTTCTTAAATTCATGCGCAAACTTGAGTTGTGAAAATCAATTTTACAACATATAAACCACATGTGTCAAACATGCGGCCCGGGGGCCAGATCCGGCCCTCCAAGACCTTTAATCTGGCCCTCGGCTGATTTTTCTATTAAAATACTTAAAATTTTCAGATTTTTCTGTTAATTTTCTGCACCGTTTAGCATAGCAGCGTCTCCGGGGTTTCTGTACGTTGTGACTCCCACCAGAGCAGCACAAATGAAGACCTCTTTCCAAACGCTCTTAAAGGACGATCGTTTTGACTGTCGACCGTGACCCTCATCAGCAAAATGTTAAAAAATGAGAAAAGCAGATGCTGAGTTCAGGATTTCCCAAGAAAAATAGTCTAATTCTTATTTGTTGACAGAGGTGAATGGGAAATCTGTGCTCAGTGTGTTTGGAACAAGTGGCGTTGCTCGAGGAATATAATCTTAAACACCACTACGAGACACGGAGAAAAATACAATAACTTGAAGAGAGAACTGAGTTTTCTGATCCGGCCCTTTTGGGATCAAAGTAGGCTGCATACGGCCCCCGGACCAAAATGAGTTTGACACCCCTGATATAAACCATCACCACTACAGAGCCACATCAGCCCGTGTGAGATCAGAATGTGTTTAATGCAGCTTTGGCACATTTGTTTACATTTTACAGAAACTAAACATAAAACCACATGGCTCATTTGCATAAACTATAAGCGCTGAAAACAAAACAGCCCTGTGCGTTGATGCGGTCAGCTTCTGTTGGAGTAAAAGACTCGTCTCAGTGGATTATGAGTGTTCTTTCTGTGACAGAGGACGGTGAGTCTGTTTTGTGCAGATATCGCGCTGTTGGAAACAGAACTATAATAAAATCATGTTTGTCTCATGGTCATTGATCATTGTGGGTCGTTTTAATGGAGTCTACAGTCCTCTGTCAGTAA
The DNA here is from genome assembly GCA_034769755.1 of Odontamblyopus lacepedii. Taxonomy (NCBI): domain Eukaryota; kingdom Metazoa; phylum Chordata; class Actinopteri; order Gobiiformes; family Gobiidae; genus Odontamblyopus; species Odontamblyopus lacepedii. Next base: position 5,715,946 of record CM068353.1, read on the forward strand.
AAACATGTGCAGCGTGTCTTGTTTATGTTTATTCTGTTTTTAATGAGACAAATTCAAATCACATTGAAAATCAAAATGAATCAATATGCGGAAAAATAATTGCCCAACCCTGACTTAATAGGACTACAAATATTGCTTAACTGTTACGACCAGGGCTGGGTTTCGATTCAATTTCCAAGAAAAATTTCGATTCCAATTCTCAAGATTCAGAATCGATTATCACGATTGGATTCGATCTGATTCGATCTGATCCGATCTCGATTCGGGTTAGTGTTATTAGAACCATTTTTGAGCTGTTACCTGAGCTGTTCCAGTGGTTCCAGAGGTTGGTTGTATTTCTGCTGTTCTTCACCTCCATTTGTCTTGCAAATCACTTTGTTTCTGTCAAGCGCATCTTTGTCTTTATCGTTTCTGAACCTGAAATGGTGCCAGACGGAGCTTTAAGAGTCGTCTGGCGTCTTCAAAGCTACAATTTGGCTCACGTTGCCGCTAGTGTCCGACGCTGTGTTCATTGTTTTAATATAGTCGGACGCGACCAGTGGGGTTAAAGTTCACCGGGGGAAATGTATTAAAAAATAAACTGATCTTTGGACGAACTAATCGATCATAAGGAATTAATATACAAATCTATTCAGAATCGGAAAATCTTTTTTTTTTTCAACACAGCCCTAGTTACGACTACTTTTGGACACCTTACAGCATTTATACTTCACGTTATAACTTAAAGATACACTGTGTAACTTTTTCTGGTGGGAGTTCGTCACCTGTTTTTGTCTCCTGGAGATGTGATTGCGTTGTATGGGATTTCCAGACTATGGCATTACATTTATTGAGTACCGTTCTGTGCGTGTATCAGGTTGTTGGAGACAGAACTATAATGAAATCTTGTTTGTCTTTTGGACGCATTAACTTTATGTTGCAGTAACTGAGATACTGTGAATACAAGCCACAGTATCCCGGTTACTATCGGAATACTGTGGCTTGGACTCACAGTATCTTCTCGCAGGCTTCTCTCTCTGTTCCACCTTGTGATGTCATGTAGTAATTAGGGATGGGCCTGACTAGTCGACTAATCGATAACTAGTGTTCATTTTTAATCGACAAACCGAATGGAGGTTGCTGTGTGTAGCGTGTTTTCAGCCTGAGAGACAAACTCAGACAAAATATGCAGCATTTGTGTGTTTTGACATGTGTAAACAAGTCTAACCTATATATTATATAGACTTATGCCACATAGAGTGAAGCTTTCAAGCCTTTATTTCTTGATATTTTGATGATTCTGGCTTACAGATAATGAAAACCCAAAATTCAGTGTCAGAAATTTTGAATAATACATAAGATCAATAAAAAAAGATGAAAAGTACTAATACAAGACTCGTACAGTGTCTACTTTACAAAAAAATACATGGAAAAACATGCTACCTGCTCGTCTCCATGGCGATAAACAACTTTAAAATCGATGTACGTGGTTTTGTCCTGTCTTAAAAACGTCAGAAACAGAACCAGCTCTTTTGAAACAGCTTGCAGCGACCCAAAGTTATTCCTCTTACCTTATGCATTCAGAGCGTCCTAATTAAACAACCAGACAGTAAAGCTAACACCAACTAGCATGCTAACGTGCACTTCCTGACGATCAAACACCAAAACACTTCAGAAAATAGATGGAGTCAGTTTACACAGCGCGCTTATTTCGACCTCAAGAGCTGCTTATACTGGGACAAGACACATTCAGCTCATGGGGGCGAAAAAACGGGCCTTTTAATGCCGTACTGTGGAACATTCCAGGCAAATCTATTACAGAAAACCCTCATAAAGCGTCCTAATTCTTCTGGGTCCAGTTTATTTAGCGTCGCCACACACAGCGACACATGACTCCTATTAAAGGCAGAGCGCACAAAACCAGTGGGGCAGGTTCCATTGGCTCCTCAGACATCCACCGGCGAAGGGAGGGGCCCCTGAGTTTGCTTCAAAATATTCAACCCTCCCCGGCCTGTGTGCAGCGCCAGGCTGCCAGGTCTGCTTCTTTATAGCGACTTGGAGCTCCTATTTTTGGAAAGTTGCTCACAGATTTTGAATAATTTTGTCTATCACGTATATTTTTAATCGACAAACCAAATGTAACTTGCTGTGCGCAGCGTAGTGTAAGGAGACAAGGCTGCGTCTCACAGCACAAACCCTGGAGTTGCATCTCGGCTCTGGCTCCTTGGAGATCACTATATCGCTCAGAGTGTGTTTACCTGCACATCAGTGTCCCGGGTATGATCAGGTTTTTTAAGTATCCCGGTTTGGTCGTGGTGCCTGTACACGCAGTATCCCGGTTATTGCAACAGTCGAGTGCTCATGGGTCCAAAAGACAAACACTTTTCAGTCTTTTCATCACAACAGAAGCCAAAATAAATAATGTGACTGACATGAATAAAGTGAGTGAAATGTTAAATGAACTGCGTTAAACCTGCACACGTACAATCTGCCCTCGTACGACCTGCACACGTACGATCTCTGAAAACATGAACATCTCCAACTCGACATACGCACAGAACAGACTCCCCATCAACAGAACATCCCTCTGTCACAGAGAGAACATTCATATTCCAGAGTCGTGTCCTTTAGTCCCACAGAAGCTGAAGCATCAGCACAAGGAAAGAGCAGCTTTTCCCCAATGTTTACAGTTTATGCAAATGAGCCATGTGGTTTTAAGTTTAGTTTCTGTAAGATGTAAATAAATGTGCCAAAGCTGCATTAAACACATTTTAATCTCACACTGATGTGGCTCTGTAGTGGTTATGGTTTATATGTTATAAAGTTGAGTTTATTTATGCAGATGAGTAACAGTAATAATAATGATGATGATAATTTTGATATGAAATGTTAATGATTAATCGATAATCAATTGCTAATTCTCCCGACGATCGAAAATTTAATCGAATGCCCATCCCTAGAAGTCACCTGTAACGAACCTCATTGAAGTGAGCAGTTACAGCCAGGGACCAGGGAGGAACGTAAAAGTAAAAGTAGTAAAGTAAACTTAAGTAAACTTTACTTAAAGGTAAAGCACAGTGTAACTTTTTGGCTGAGGTTCCATAGTGCGACATTAAACAGCTTTACCCTGGTCCCTCAAAACATTGCAACAGACACATCTCAGAAAAGTAGAACTCCAGATTAACCGCGTCGCAAAGTAGTTTTGCTTCAGTTTAAGGGCAGTTTGGAAGAGCACAGATGGCCTTTCTCTTATTTTCAGAGGAAAACTGTTCCAATAATGAGTCTGACTTTCAGCACAGTCTGTTACCGCCGTGGCCCTCATGTCCTCCCAGAACTCACATTTTCTGGTTTCATGAAGATGTAAATGAAGAATGTGCAAAACTGTGAATATAGAATATGAGTTTTTTAAAATAATGTTGATTTGTTGTTGTTTTTTTCTGGTTTGTTTGGCCAATAAGCTCGATTATGCCCGATAACGATTATTTTCCGCGATTTCTGTAATTTAAATGTTCTGCAAACTCAGAGATGTGCACTTATGTTTCGTGCTGTTATCTTTGTTCAAATGAAGCTTTGTGTGCACTCTTTAAGCGTCAGGTCAACCAGAACTAAATATCGGCCTGTGCTGGAGATTTAAGGCCGGTAACTCACACACTAAGACAAACATCGGGGTCTAGCACTCTGATGTTTGCATGTCTTGTGTTTATGGCCTTTATCGCCCAACAGATTTATCGTTTTCTCTCTCTAGTATATCTGGTTATCTACAATAATAACAAAAAAGTCCAAATAACCCCAAAAAGAGACACAATCATCTACTGTAGTGTGACCTCCCAATTTCAGCACTTTTGTCGGTAATATTATGCTCCATTCAGACCTCATCAAAACCTGCCTGAAGAGGTTTTAGGTGTCATCCAGCCATGAGTAATCTAGTGATCTCTCCTGGGCCCTGTTCAAACCCTGCTACAGTTTGTGGTATGATTCTGCCCACATCACCCATATTCCCACATGACAATTCTCCATAAATATACAAAAACATGATATAAAACTGTAGGGATGTAGCAATAACTGAAATACATGAAATCATATCGTCAAAGGTCTCACAATAATATCGTGGACCATCACAATATATCGAATCCCAAGTCTCTTTGCTTAAATGAATAGTTCTGATGCAGAAATAGCTAAAAAAAAAAACAGAGGGAACTACATAGACCATAATCCTTTGCTCCGTTTCAGTGCAGATACATGAAGAAATAACTGTTCTAAGCACTTTGCAGATCTTAAGCAGATCTTCATTCTTTGGATTAAGACTTGTGGAGGCATTTTTAGAGGAAAAAGTAGCATATTTACCACAAAATACTGCAATAAATCTGGTACGGTGAAATGTTTATGGTGAAAATATTGTACAGAGAGATTTGGATTTCGTTCCATCCCTAATGACAATAAATGTTGTACCAACTGACTGGTCAAAGCATTTTATAATGTCAGTCTTCTTATTATGTTTTTTAAATTAAATTACATTTTTTATTATTTATTTTATTTTTTCAGGGAAGTCCCATTGACCTTAGAACCCTCTTTTCATGGGAGCCCTAGCCAAGAGGCTGTAAAAACATATTTAAAACAATTAAAATGACATAAAAATTACTATAAATTAATTAAAACAATTACAAATTGAGGAGGCTGTTTCAAGTGCTCTCAGTCTGGATTTAAAATTGTTCAGTGAAATAAGTTCCGATAGTTTCCAGTCCTTTTGCAACAGTTCAGTGCAAAAGGAACAGAGAGCAACAAATGATCATTAGAACGGAAACCACAGGAATCAAACCTTCTCTGTGTGTCTATGTTAAAAATGTAAGAGGGCAATAGTCCAAGCATGGCCTTGCAAATAAAAGTACCGGTGAGTCAACCTCCTGGTGGACAAAGAAGCTCATCCCACTTGAGAATAGAGTTCATAGTGACGGGTCAAGGCCTGACAGCCTGTGATAAACCTCAGAGAGGCACGATGTACAGAATCAAGCTCACTCAGACATGGAGCTGAAGCATTCATGTACAACAGGTCTCCATGGGCTAAAATGGATAAAAAGTTGCAGAGACAAGGTGCTTTTTAACCTGAAAAGAAACACTAGCCCAGTTTCAGTTTGAGTTTCTTCACAAGATATCGCAATAGATGTTGTACCGTGTTGATATTGTATCGTGAGACTTGGGCTGAATCCCATTACACCCCTTTCCCTACTCCCCCGTTTAGTGTGTTCACGTGTTTAGGATTGTCCCAGTTACCGTTATGGCAGAGGAGTAGGGGAAAGTGGTCGAGCTATATACCCTCCAAAACGGAGGCGTGTGAGCAATTTCTCTGAATGCGAATCATCGGCAAGATCGCTGCTACCACAACCAAAAAGACCAAAGAAGTTCACAAATTTTCTCCATTATTTATGGTTTAAAATTTGTGATAACCGCTGTATCGTCTTAAGTTTAACGTTGTTCCAATGCATAATGCTCATTTACTTCATAAAATGCACATGAAAAAATTGCTAGCCCTATGTTGAGAAGTGTCACGTTATTTATGACTTTAGTGATCAGTTGATGCATGGAGATAAAGTTGTGAATGAACTGCGAGCGTCCGTGCTGCACAATTGTTATTTGGATATTGTAACCAAGTAATTGAAAGCGATATCATTGGTTTAACCCTTAGAGAAGCTCAGGTTGTGTTCTTTCCAATGGTCTGCGTGTCATTCCTCGGACAGTAAACTTACGTAAAAGCTGGTGGAGACTTCTGATGACATATGTGATTGTTGAAGGGGTGTCCCAATTTGTAGGGGTCGACTTGTTACTCAGTTTCAAGGGGTAGAAATTAGAAATGGGAATGGCCCTTGGATATCTTTACATCCCTAATAGGCCGGGAGCCAGGTCCACTCCTCCGGATGTTTTTTGTACTTATTATTTCCTGTTATTTTATATCTTGGGCCATTACAAGTTGATAGGAACCACCCCCAGCTTGGACCTGTTTGGTCTCAGGGCCCAAAAAAAACCCTGTTTAGAAAAAGCTATTGCCAGAATCATATTATTGTAAATATTAAGGTGCTGCAACTGCAACTAAATGGTCAGATAACACAAAATTTTTGCATGGTGTATCCTGACACATCGGGGAAAGTAGTAGAAAAATATTCTGGGGCTCGCTGCATTTTTACTGTCAAATTTCACCCTTAACATACCCCCAAAAGACAAAAAAATGTCTGTCCGCCTGACAAATTATCATCAAAAGTGATCATTTTCAAGCATTTTCTTACATGTATCAGTGCCTCAAATGTACATAAAAAACTTCCCAGATTTATAAGCTTCAATTTAAGCCCAAGATGAGCTTTGTATCTAGAGAACAGCTGCTATGACCAACGTTCTTCACTGTACCTCAAATCGGCAGAAAACTGACCTATAACAGCAACCTGACAAACCTCATGTGATGTGCAGGAGTTTGATTAGATTTGACGCGGATTGTGTTTCGCTCTGAAGGGGGAGTGACTTAACGCGGGGAGCGAAGCTTAGCGGGTTACCCAGAATGTTAGAAAGTGAAAAAAACATATTAATGCTTTCGAATATCGCATTTTGAAAACAATAAAAGGTACCACAGTGATCTAAATATGCGATTTGTTAACCTCCTCTTTAACACTTGAAGACCTACGACATCGTATACGATACAAAGGAATATGTTTTCTATAACCGCGTATAACTTTCTAACCGTTAAAGATAGAAACTTACCTTTTCCCCTCTGAAAGTGCAGACACAGAGGTTTCCGTACATTTCTGCGGCTTTATCCTACGTCACACTCACGCTGTGTGATGACGTGAGCAAAACGAGTGTCCAACAGGAACTTTGTTTTCTGCCAAACTCATGCGCTCCGTCCATTTTGATCGACCCAAACTTTGCCAAAGAGTGAAGTGAGTCAAGATGGTCGACTCCTCTCGAGCGTGTGTGTTTAAAACAATTGAAAAAGCTGCTCTAAGTGGAGTTTTTTCTCAAATAAATGACAAATTATGCATCTTGGTGTGTGTAATGGCCCGATTGCACTTTTTTTTTGTTTTTAGGGCAATAAGGATATTTTTAATTTACTTACAGACTTGATGTTTTGCATTTTCGTAGCTAAGGCCCTAAATTAAGCATTTTTTATGTCCAAAAAGTTTATGTCCATATATGTTTGCTGTGTATTTTGTATAAAGGAGTGTGAATTTTATTTATTTTTTTATTTTTTTGATCTCTATTTCTAGTTCTGTTGTTATTATTATTATTATTATTATTATTATTATTATTATTATTATTATTATTATTATTATTTATTTTTTATTTTTTGTTCTGCTTTTATTATAGCCACATGACACAACTACAGCAGCAGATTGTGAAATAACAGGTTATACTGAGCAAAAGGAGGTAGAACACTTCATTATAGGGTAAAAAGAGGCAGTTTTAAAAGCAAAATTAAGAAAAAAATCCAAGCGAGGAGAAAAGTACTAAAATTGCCCTTAGGTCTTCGGGGAATAAGAAGTTGCCTCTGTTTGGAGCTTCTTTTTGCAGGGCTCGGGTCTCTGGTCTCTGGGTGTAGAGCTGCGTTCGGCCCCCGGGGGTCTGGGCGGGGGGTGGTGGGTGGACGAGTGGGCGGGTGGGGGTGCGATTCCTCGGCTGTGACGCATGTTTACTGCAGGAAACACTCTGAGAGCTCGGCACAGGCCTGGACCGTGAGATAATGTGAACCTCCGCCCAATGACGGACAGTCCCAGGGGCCAGTGTGAAGCAAGCAGCAGGCCAACAAGTCCCGCCCTCCTCACACACACACACACACACGTTAAAAAACCCATATTACGCTGGTTTCCAATCTATGTTCTAATGTTTTCTCATCACAAACATGTCTGGAGTTGTGTTTTGTTTCATTCACACACGTTTAACACAAAAATGTTGCGTATTTAGGCTGAGTTGAAACTTCACGCACCTTCACTATAATCGAAAAATGGTGATATCGTCAAAGGTCTCACGATTTTATCGTGGACCATCACAATATATTGAATCCCAAGTCTCTTTGCTTAAATGAATAGCTCTGATGCAGAAATAGCTAAAAAACAGAGGGAGCTACATAGACCATGATCCTTTTCTCCGTTTCAGTGCAAACGACATGAAGAAATAACTGTTCTAAGCACTTTTATATCTTCATTCTTTGGATTAAGTCTTGTGAAGGCATTTTTAGAGGAAAAAGTAGCAGATTCACAGTCAAAATATTGTAATAAATATTGCACCGTGAGATGTATATGGTGAAAATATCGTACAGAGAGATTTGGATATCGTTCCATCCCTAATGACAATAAATGTTGTTCCAAATGACTGGTCAAAGCATTTTAGAATGTCAGATATCGTGAGCCTCCCCACGATATTGCAATAAATATCGATACCGTGAGCTTCATACAGTGGTGATATCGTATCGTGAGGCTTGTATAACCTCTACTAGAATCATTTGGATGATTTCAGCCCTGGAATGACCGCTTCATGACATCACAAGCTGAAACAGATCATTTTGAGCTTTGGAGACGTAGACAGACTGATAATAAAGGGCTGCTCAAACAAAACACAACTCCAGGTCTGTTCTTAAGGAGGTAACAGCATTATAACTTGGCTTCGTAGTACTTTCTTTTCTGTTCCCATGTGGTGTTATATCTGTGTAATCCCTCAGTGGTCCAGGTAGGTTCCGTAGTGGTCCAGGTCTAAACCAGGTCTAAACCAGGTCCATCTGGGTTAGTCTATGTGCTCTTATACTTGTTCTGATACAGCTCAAGATCATTGTAAAACTACTCAGGAAAGGTTCATTTCTGTCCTGTCAGTGGGACTTTTTTAGGCTTTGCTCTAGACTGGTTTAGTTCTGATATAGTCCACGGCAAGACCTAGTTTAGATCTCAGTTTAGTTCTAATATAATCCATGTCAAGACCTAGTTTAGATCTCGGTTTAGTTCTGGTTTAGTCCTAGCATAGTTTTCTCATATTTGGTCTTCAAAAACATCATTGTCTTCCCAAAGAGTCACTTTAAAGCCGCACTATGTAACTTTTTGGTCGGGGTCAGGGTTGTTTCTATGGATATGTCATTGCTCTGCCTGGAAAGTTCCGCAGTGTGACATTAAACAGCTCTACTTTACATTTATTCCATTCAAAAATGCCTATAAAAGCGAGGTCGCCTCTCCACTGATCTGTAACTTGGTCCTGTTTGGTCTCCATGGAGATAGAAAGCTTTAATGCCGCACTGTGAAACATTCCAGACAAAGCAATAATGTCTCCACGGAGAAAAGCGTTTGAGTGTTACACAGCGCACCTCGTACCGATGTCATTTCTTGGACCACGGCTGTGTAGGCAAATTAGATCATCATTGCCAGAAAATGCGGCTGATATCTTGATCCAGACGGTTTGTTGCATATTTGTGACACTCGGCGTTAAAAGGTTGTGAAAGATAGTAGAGATAGAAAGAGTTATGAAAGATATGTCACGGTAGTAATCTCATAGTTTCCTGTTTCAGTCAGTAGTAAATAAAGATAGTTATGTCACAGTTAGACTCACTTAACTAGTTTAGCTTTATGTGGGATTGTCACAGATTTTAATCTCTAATCATCTGTTTATCTTATCTTTGTCGAGGGTGGAGGGGAAATGTGGGATTGTTCTTTTTTTAATCACTGTAAAGCGCTTTGTGTTGCATTTTTTGTATGAAAAGCGCTCTATAAATACAGTTTGACTGATTGATTGAAGGGTTTAAGCCCAAATCCAGGACTAGTGGTAGTGTAACAAGAGCCTGTAGCAGAGGCGACTGTGTAATACCTTATGGACGCACAGCATTCAGTCCGCAGGTGTTTTCAGTCAAGGGAACAGAAATCTGGAACAACATCCCAGCTGCAGTAACAGACTCCACCACAGGGGTCTCCAACCTGTAGCTCGGGAGCTACCAGTAACTCTCCACCCCCTTCAGAGTCGCTCACCAAGGGATTTCTGCATCATACATATTGTGCTGAATAACGCAGATTTGATTAAATTAAATACCTATTATTGTAAATACATAATTTTGATGCATATCTTTGTGTACTAATAAATGGATAATAGTTGTGTAAAAGTTGGATTGGCATCAAACTGTAACGCATCTAAGGCTCTAATATTTACTCAATCAACTATTATCACGACGGCAGGAATTGCAGCGATGCTAAGTCATACAGCTTCCGGTCAGTGCTTTTCTACGGCAAAATCCCTGTGGAAAAGTGTCACATATTTTTGTCCATCTTCATAAATCTGCCCCAACATCAAATCTTCATCCAACAAGGTCGACAAAGAACAGATTCTGTCCATGAAGAATTTATCCACAACTATCAAGGGAAGAAAGACGAAAACTGAAAGGAGAATGAGGACGAGCATTAGTGAAATACTGAGCAAAACCAATGTTATGGTCATGAATAAAACATAAATAATGTTCACTCAGACTGATTCTATAATTAAAATTAAAAATGGATTTTGTGATGTCGATATTAGCACAGACAGAGAGATTTGTGCAGTTTAAATGGGCGACATTTAATCTGTGAACATCTATAACTTTTATAGACATTTTCCTCAGTAGTTTCACTGATGCTCGTCGTTGTTTCCTTTAAGTTTTCATCTTTCTTCCCTTGATAGTTGTGGATAAATTCTTCATGGACAGAATCTGTTCTTTGTCGACCTTGTTGGATGAAGATTTGGTGTTGGGGCAGATTTATGAAGCTGCTCAAAAATATACAACACTTTTCCACACGGATTTTGCCGTAGAAAAGCACTGACCGGAAGTTGCGCGACTCAACATCGTGAAACTAAATTGAGCAGCTCTCTGGCGTTTTTGTTCTGTAAAGGTAGCTCAGATGAAAAAGGTTGGAGAAACCACATCTGTGATCACTAATGTTCTGCTCCTACGTAAATGTCAGTGTCGTACATCATGATCGTGTCTTATTGTGCTGTTTCTACCATGTTTGTCCTGTGAATCGTCATTGACAGTTTGTGTGAAGTTGTCTTACGTCTTATATGTTCGTGAATATGCATTGTCTCTTTTAAAATAAATAAAGCTAAATGTGTTTCTCCTCCTCTGACCCTGGTATCTTCTGTGTCCTTCAGGACCAGCACGACGTCATCGACAAACACACTCAGTCGGGGCTGGACCTGGTGGAGAGATACGTCAAGTTTGTGAAGGAGAGGAGTGAGATCGAGCAGAACTATGCCAAACAGCTCAGGTACGTCCTCTACGTCAATGCTGCTACCTGAAAAATGTCCAAAATGTCACATAATGAGCCACAGGGGTTGTAGATTATAACTGTAGCGCTTTCTAGGGTAGGGTGACCAAATCAAAAACTGGAATTTTCTTGGTTAGGGGTGTTTGGTAATAATAAAAGTCACATTTTCTTTGTGTTTTGGTCATTTTTAAGCAGCTTTTCTGTATTTTACCAAAACAAAAGACAGTTTATGCCTCTTTTTACTGTATAAAATGGGTTAAAAATAGGGACATCTGGGACATTTCTTGTATAAAACTGGGACTAATCAGTGGTTTTGGATAAATCTGCAGGGACAGGGGACACAGGGCTCAAAACTGGGATAGTCCCGGGGAAATAGGGATGTCCAATATGTTTTTTGGAGCCGACAGAATACAGATAGCAAAGGCTTTGGAGCTGCCAACAGCCGATGTAACAGCCGAATTTTCAGTGATGTAAAAATTCTCTGTAACTCTTCAACTGATTCTAAAAATTTGACGCTATTGGATTTTAAATTGGGTTTGTTTAGGCGACATTTACTGTTGTTTTGTCTTGTTAAAGTCATATTTAGAGAAAGTAAGATAGGCCTAATGGTATTTTTACATCACATTGTAGTAGTTCCGCTTCGCCTTTAGTGGTTCGCCCAAATGCGTGCGTGTCCTGTAGTGTTGCCACCTGTCCCGGTTTTACCTGATTGTCCCAGATTTTAATGTTGTTCTGTACTGGAGGGAAAAAAAATCTCCCCGGGACACTGAACATCCTGTTTTTTTTTTTTTTTATGGTTTTCGCCGTCCATCCCTTCATTCCGACAGCCCAACCTTTAGTTTAGTACATTCACACTGCAGCGTCCATAAACACGCTGGATGCCTCTATTGCTGCTTATGACCAAAAAGGTTGATTGGGTTGCTGAAATGCCCAGGTTTTTTGTCAGACATAGGTGACAACCCTAGTGCCCTGCTAATTAATTATCTTTGTAAATGCGGACCATTCCCACCTCTATTCACAGCTCATCTACATATCAGTGCAGGTCCACGTGTGTGCAGCCACTGTAATCACTTTACAGTGTCCAATGTAAGAGAAAACAGCCTGTTTATTGTAAGATAAGATAAACTTTATTGTCTCAAAGGCAAGTTTGTTTTGGACTCACTGCCTCCAGCTTCAAAGCACAGTTATACTCACACAGACAGTACAGTCATTGTGTCCACTGTTAATGTCCGCACTGCACAACCATAAAGTCTCCAAGTTATTGCACCAGCCCCATTGCACAAATAATCATTACACCAGCCCTATTGTGTGGTACCTTACAGTAGCTTAGCACTCACCAATGAGAAGGAACCAAAAGAAGCTCCAAAATCAACACATTTGCAGCACTCACCGCTCACTGTGTATTTGTTCTTAATGCTGATCAATTTGGGCAACCTCCATGAAGTTGGCCCCCATGAAACGCAAACCTACACAAAAACTGTAATTTGTGCTTCGTTTGTGCTGCAAAAAGTTTAGTTTGTGCTGCTTTAGTTTTGGAGAAATTAACGATTCTTTTATCAGTCAAATTGGGGTGGACCCCCAGGAAGCTTCAAAATGCAACAAAACGGCCAAAATGGAGTCAGTCGTTTGTGCTTCGTTTGTGCTGCAAAAAGTTTCGTTTGTGCAATTCTGGCTTATAAGATATTCACAGTTTTATTTTGGGCCGATGACGTCGTCCAGCCCCTCAAAATGTTAAATAGAGCTCAAAACAGGCAGAAAACTATATAAAACGTTTTGTTTTGACAATTTTCATTTGTGCGAGTTTTTTTCAAAAATGATTAATTATTATTTCTGCGGTAATTATAGGATGTCATTTCTGGTCAGCTGACGGCAGCAGCTTTAGCAAAACTAGTGAAGAGAATCGATCTCAGGCTGTGGAAAAGTCTGTATCAGTCTTTAGTAATTTGCTTTTGATTCATATTTTATATAATAATACAGACTTTTCTGCAGCCTGAGATTGTTTATCGACCAGACATCCCAGTTTTGAGCCTTGTGTCCCCTGTCCCATGGCCCAGATGTCCCTATTTTTTACCATTTTGATCTAAAACTGGACAAAACTAAGACTAAACCAGGACTATGTGAGGTCTAAACCAGGATTAAAACAGGTCTATGCCAATTTTTGACCGTCTGTTTTCCCAAAACACAGAAAACCATGTTGAATGACCATAAAGTAAAAAAATGCAGCTTCAGACGTCCCTCAGATCATGACTGACAGAAGAACATTCAATGTTACGCACTATTTACAGTTTTATTTATACAAACCATCCCAACCCGGGTGTGTCCCAGTTTAGAATCTTAAAAATCTGGTCACCCTGTGCAGACGGGATTGTCAACAGAAAATCTCTGTTATCTGAAGTTATTTACATGTTTTTAAAATCCTGTTTAAATGGGACGTGAATGTGCTGTAATGAATCCTGGCGCAGTGGAGAAAGTCCAGCTGAACCACTCCAGATTTACAAATGTTATGTAAAACCAGAACCCAGTGACAAGCTGCTTTGCATAAATCCCACACAGACGCAGACGAAACTCATGGAACTGACATGGCTGCACAGAGAAGCTAGACTAGAAAAAACAATTAATAACACAAAGAAAATCCGTGTATCGTTGGTTCATTTGTTTTTCAAAATAAAACCAACAATAAGAAAATGAAAAAACAACTCTTTTCTTCATTATTTGTCTCCAAAACTAAAATGAAAACAGGGATAACGATTTGTTTTTGTTTTACGTTTGTTTTTTTCAGATTTTGTGCTTAAATGAATAATGGAAAAAACAGAAAACAGAACTCACACTCCTGGTCCTGAAATCCAGTGTGGACTAAACCAGGACTAAACCAGGACTGAATTAGGTCTAATCCAGGTCTAAACCAAGTCCAAACCAGGACTAAACCAGGACTGAATTAGGTCTAAACCAGGTCTGAACCAGGTCTAAACCAGGACTAAACCAGGGCTAAACCAGGACTGACCCAGGTCTAAACCAGGTCTAAACCAGGTCTAAACCAGGAGTGAACCAGGTCTAAACCAGGTCTAAACCAGGATTGAACCAGGTCTAAACCAGGTCTAAACCAGGACTGAACCAGGTCTAAACCAGGTCTAAACCAGGACTAAACCAGGGCTAAACCAGGACTGGACCAGGTCTAAACCAGGTCTAAACCAGGACTGAACCAGGTCTAAACCAGGTCTAAACCAGGACTAAACCAGGGCTAAACCAGGACTGGACCAGGTCTAATCCAGGTCTAAACCAGATGTAACCCGGGACTGAACCAGGACTAAACCAGGACTGGACCAGGTCTAATCCAGGTCTAAACCAGGTCTAAACCAGGACCAAAGTAGGACTGAACCATGTCTAAACCAGGACTGAACCAGGTCTAAACCAGGACTAAACCAGGACTAAACCAGGACTGAACCAGATCTAAACCAGCTCTAAACCAGGACTAAGCCTGAACCAAACCAGGACTAAACCAGGACTGGACCAGGTCTAATCCAGGTCTAAACCAGGTCTAAACCAGGACCAAACCAGGACTAAACCAGGACTGGACCAGGTCTAATCCAGGTCTAAACCAGGTCTAAACCAGGACTGAACCAGGTCTGAACCAGGACTGAACCAGGACTGGACCAGGACTGGACCAGGACTGGACCAGGTCTAAATCAGAACTGAACTAGGACTGAACTAGAAGTAAACCAGGACTGCACCAGGTCTCCGCCCTCCGGTCCTCATCACTTTCACGGGGACACCCCCCCCAACCCGGTCACCGCCTTGACTAACCGATTTTCTACGGGAAACTCTGAGTCATGGTCCAGTCCTGGTTTAGACCTGGTTTACCCCTGGTTTAGACCTGGTTCTGTCTGGTTCAGCATACGCAGACATTCCACACTGGATATCACAACCAGGAGTTTGGTTCAGGGAAATAGAAAACGTATCCGTATTTTCCATCATTTAAACACAAAATCTAAAAATTAAATGCAAATCATTATCTGTTTTTTTCATTTTGGTTTTGGACACAAATAATGAAGAAAAGGAGTTGTTTTTTGTTTTCATAGTCTGAAAAACAAATGAACGAATTGCACACGGATTAAAGAACCTGTCACTATTTTACTGTCTTAAAAACATTATTAACAGGCTGGTGCAATACAGTAGTTTAAAAGTCTCATATTACACAAAATGGACTCCTGTTACCTCCTCAGACACATCCCCAGAGTCGTGTTTTGTTTCATTCACACTCAGGTTGGGCAGTATCCAGATTTTGAAACCATTAAACCTTCTCACTATTTTCACGGGATATACAGTATTACCATGACTAAGAATAATTTTGTAGCTGCACCTAAACCATCACAGCTCACAGTCACAGCTTTATATTTGAAGATGAGGCACAAGTTCTGATCAAACCAAACTTTGCAGCCCGTTCGAGCACATCAGCATCAACGCACGAGCTGTTTTTATCAGCGCTTATACTGTATGCAAATGAGCCATGCATCTTTAAGTTTGGTTTCTGTAAAACGTAAACAAATGTGCGCAAAGCTGCATTAAACACATTATTATTCAAAGTCTATAATGAGCGGAGCAGCAGAAATGTAGAGCGGTGGAGAGGACCAATCACAGCTCTTATTGTCTGCGTGGTTTTGAGGCGTCGATAGAAAGTTTGGGAGGTGCACGGCGGTCACAGTCGGAGTTGGAAATTGGGCTTTACCGTCTCCTCCGTGAAAGTCTGACTTCGCCTCAAGCGGGAACTTTCTCCTCTTCAGCCTCGTCTCCTCTCGACTCTCGGCTTCAGTAAAACGTCTCCATCACAAACTTTTGGGCTCAACACCACACACGAAGCGTCAGTCAGGTTTAGTTAAGTTTAGTTTAGATTAAGTTCAACACATTTTTTTTTTTGCAGGAATATCTTTCGCAAAGACACCAAAAAGAACATGTTTTATATTAAATTGTAAGTTTGTATCAGGCTTTCTATTCACTCACTGCATTCCCAAAACGTTTAAAAACACAGTGGAGCACTTCCTGTATGACCACACGACATCACAAGTTAGAACAGAGCAGGTTTTTTTTGTTAGTTCGCTCAAATCTGCAGAGTTTGTGTGAAATATGTGAATGAAACCAAACAAAACTCCAGATGGTTGTGATGAGGAAATAACATTCGAACATAGATCAGAAAATAGCCTAATATGGGGCTTTAACTGTGTCCCCGGGGCACGCAGCTCATTTACGCAAAAATAAAAGCACAATTTCGCTTTAATATAGGCTATTTTCATGAACTTTTTATGCGTTCAGTTATTAACATTTTTGTGATACGTGTTTTTCTCAGGCGTCTCAGTTTTTTGTGATCTGCTTTTGTCACTGAACTGAAGTTTCTGTTTCAGAAACTTGACCAAGAAGTACAAAAAAGGGAATAAAGAGGAGCAGGAGTGCAAGTACGTGAGAGCTGTCCTCTGTCCTGTGTCCTCTGCCCTGTGTCCTCTGTCCTGTGTCCTCTGTCCTGTGTCCTCTGTCCTGTGTCCTCTGCCCTGTGTCCTCTGCCCTGTGTCCTCTGTCCTGTGTCCTCTGTCCTGTGTCCTCTGTCCTGGCCTATTTTGTCTGTCACGTGTCCTCCATCCTGTCCTTAGTCCTCTGTCCTGTTCTCTGTCATGTCCTCTGTCCTCTGTCCTGGTGCTCTGTCTTCTGTCCATTGTCCTCTGTCCTCTCATCTGCCGTCTGTCCCTTGTCCTGTCTGCTGTCCTCTGTCCAGTCCTCTATCTACTGTCTTGGTCCTCTGTCGTCTGTCCACTATCTTCTGTCTGTTGTCCGCAGTCCTCTGTCCTGTTCTCTGTCATGTCCTCTGTTCACTGTCATTCGCTGTCATCTGTCTTCTGTCTTGTCATCTGTCCTCTGTCCACTATCCTCTGACCCCTGTCCTGTCTGCTGTCCTCTGTCTTATGTCCTCTGTCTTCTGTCCACTGTCCTGGCCTATTTTGTCTGTCATCTGTCCTCCATCCTGTACTTAGTCCTCTGTCCGGTTCTGTCATGTCCTCTGTCCTCTGTCCTATCTTCTGTCCTATCTTCTGTCCTGTCTTCTGTCCAGTGTCCAGTCCTCTGTCATGTCCTCTGTCCTGTCATCTGTCCACTGCCTGCTGTCCAAAGTCCTCATGCTTTGTCCTGGTCCTCTGTCTACTTTTTGCTGTCTTCTGTCATCTGTCCACTGCCCTCTGTCCAGCTGACAGAATCAGCTGTCCTCTGTTTGCTTTCCTCCGTCCACTGTCCTCTGTCCTCATGCTCTGTCCTTTGTCCTCTGTTTTCTTTCCATTGTCCTCTGTCCTATCATCTGCCGTCTGTCCTCTGCCCTGTCTTCTGTCCACTATCCTGGACCTCAGTCTTCTGTCCACTGTTCTCTGTCTACTGTCCTCTGGTTTCTGTCCACTGTCTGCTGTCCTCTGTGCTCGTCCATTGTCCTCTGTTCAATCTTTGCTGTCATCTGTCTTCTGTCCACTGTCCTCCATCCTGTCCTCTGTCCACTGTCCTGATCCTCTGTCCTGGTCCACTGTCCTCTGTCCTCACGAGTCCTCTGTGTCCCCTGTGTGCAGATTCAGCAACCACGCGTCGTTCCAGGACATCCTGAGTGAGCTGAATGACTACGCGGGGCAGAGGGAGCTGGTGGCCGAGAACATGATGACCTCCATCTGTGTGGAGCTCACCAAGTTCATCCAGGAGATCAAGCTGGAGCGCAAGACGGTGAGGGCTACACCGACATTTAAGAGACAGCAACCGATCGAGAGTTTGGAGTCACATCACGCTGGGGGTTTTCTACATGGACATAGGACAGTGGATAGAGGACAAATACCAGGACAGAGGACAGTTTGAGCTGCTTTGTGCTACAAAAAGTTTCATTTGTGCGATTCTGGGTCTTAAGATTTTTGCAGTTTTATTTTTGGCCGATGACGTCATCCAGCCCCTCAAAATGTGAAACAGCCTCAAAACAGGCAGAAAATTATAGAAATGTTTATATTTCGTTTGTGCTGTTTTGTGCTGTGACAATTTTTATTTGTCCGAGTTTATTTCTAAAATTATTCATTATTATTTCTGCGGTAATTATAGGACGTCATTTCCACTCAGCTGACGTCAGCAGCTTTAGCAAAACTCCTCAAAACTAGTAGAAGATAAACGATCTCAGGCTGCAGAAAAGTCTGTAACGGTCTTTAGTAATTTACTTTTGATTCATATTTTATATAATAATACAGACTTTTCCTCAGCCTGAGATCACTTATCGCCAAAAATCGGCACAGATCAGTGTTGCCTCGACGGAGATCTCGCTGTGGCAGTGAGTCTGTCAAGGCAACAAACTAGTGTAGTGATGGAGGCAAGTTCTGAACTTCCACATAAAACACCACTTTGCTTCAAACTGAAGAAGCTTAACACCACTTTAACCCATCTTACAACAGCCACGAGTCTAACAAAAAAAAACGCTCTGCCTGGTTCACTCATTAGTGTCTGGAAATGTTAGAAAACAACTTTAGAAGCAGCCTTACATTTTCAATTTTTGTTCTTCACCGTCAGTAGTCGATTCTCACTTGTTGCTTCTGGCGGCTCGAGCCTCTCGCTGCCGCTGGAGTCAACATTCGAGTCTTTTGGGCTTTCACATGTGCAGTGGGAAATCAACAAAGGTAGAAGCGTTAGAAAGTGGTGTTAAGCTTCTTCTGTGCAAATTGGTGTTTTACGTGGAAGTTAAGAACTTGCCCCCACTGCCACAGTGAGCTCTCCACCGAGGAAACACTGATCTGTGCCGTTTTTTGGCTTCTGATGGAATTCAACCACCTCTAGCAACGGACTTTAGCATCCAAAGTAATGGAGTTCCCCTTTAATTAATTGCAGTTAATTTCATTCATTTTTTTGTCAAGGAACTTTCCAGCATTAAAACCTCCTGTGTGTAATGGCATAATACTGTTGAATAAACAGTTGTCTGGGTGGATATTCATCACATTGTGTTTGTATGCACAGTAATTTCATGCCGTTTAATTTTGTCTTAAAATGCAAAACAGCAGAAGTAGATTGTTCATTTTAAATGGTTTGCAATGGTCCAACATTTTTCTTCATTTTACGAGCGTACTTATTATTCAGTCTGAGTTTACAAGAGCCTTTCACAACTCTGAGACAGCAATGCTAAAAACAACTAGCACACTAATGCACAGATTTTGGCGAAAACACTGGGTACAGGGCCCTAATGTAAAGCAATGAAAGTTATGTAATGTCTCCACAAAGCACGGAAACCTAACGTGTGCATTTGTGTGTGTGCAGCACCTGTCGGACGTGAAGAAGGCCCAGCAAACTCTGGAGATCAGCTTCAAACATCTGGAGAGCGTAAGTCCTTCAACTCTGCCACATCTCCGCTGAACCACACTGTGCAATGTCCAGTGACCATAGACTGTATGTAGAAGTGGACAGTAGGATCGGGCGGTATCCAGATACCGTTAAACCTTCTCAGCATTTTACCGGGGTATAGGGTATTACCTTGACTAATTAAGACTTATTTTGTAGCTGCGCCTAAACCATTCAGAAGCTCCAGCAGGACGTATGTGCGGCTCTGACTCTGTGTGTCTCAGCGGAAAAGCCGATCAAACTCGACTGGGCGCGTTTAGCCACTTGTATCAGGTCTACAGTGAAACTAACAGCAGAATAGGCTTGGATTTACTGTATTTACAGGCTGACCACGGGAAACGGCATCTCGTACCAATGGAGCCATAAGATGCTGTGGGTAAAGCTCCGCCCCCTCCACCGCCTGCTCTGTCTGGGTTCAGCCCGTTGGTCTGACAGCCCAATAGTCCGAACATGGAGCAGTGAGTAGAGATCGTAGTCAGTGAGTAGTCCGACCGTACACAGCAGAGATGAGACTTGTAACGTGCTGAGGATAAACCGTTCGTACATTCGGAGTGTGGCTGGAATTCTCGTTGCTTTAGAACAGGGGTGTCCAAACGTTTGTCATCAAGGGCTGCAATCGAAAACAAAGATGAAGTGGAGGACCGATGGAGGGCCATAGACTGGTGATCAGCACAGACAGTAATTCATATTTGTGAATGTATAATCGGTTGTAATGAGCCACAAGACCTTTATTCATGCTTAAAGTTTCACACAGTTTGGTGTTTTTGCTTTACCTTGATAGATTTAAAAAAAACAGGTGGTTAAAAAGCACTGCTAAATATAATATGGGCTAATTCATCTGGAAGAGTCACACCCGAGCCACAAACACCAGAACAAGAAAATCTACATCGTGTTATTAGCGGCCTATAAATATAAATATAAATACACGCGAGTGCTGAGACGAGAACCAGGACTAAACCAGGACTGAACAGGACTAACCCAGGACTGAACCAGGACATAGCACTGAAATGAAAATACAACCAGACATTCATTTGTGTTGAGCAAACAAATGTAGGTATCAGTAAATATAATATTATGTTAGTTTCTTATGCACTGCAGACTTTTTGTAATGACAGTAATGAAACCGATACCGTTGCTACTTTTTGATACCTCTGGACTCTTTTAATACCGTATTACTGCCCAACCCTAGTGGACAGAAGAAGTGTGACGTCGCCCATAGTGTTCGGCTCTGGCCAAATTAAACCAAATGAGGCTTGTAGATCTATTTATTTGGAGCCGATTTCCATTTTGAAATTCTAAGTGTATCATAGCAACTAAAGAGCCAATCAGGAGCTAGGATATTGAAGGTACTCACCCCTTCACATGCTTAGCAACAAGGTATGATAGCTGTCAATCAAACCTGTTGTGGAAATGACCTCTGGGAAAGAAGGCGCCTGATTACTATTATTAGGCAGGGCATGGCAGGTTTATTTGTACAGCACAGTTCGTACACACAGTAATTCAAAGAGCTTTACAGAATAAATACATTAAAATCACAATCCAAACAAATCAAAACATAAACAATCATCATAAAATTAAAAAGAGAGAGACATTAAATTAGAGAGAAGAGTGCGGAAATGAAAACCTTTCAGTCAAACGCAGCTAAACAGAACCATTTTGAGCCTGGATTTAAACAGAGTCAGAGTCGAGTCTGTCTCACATGTTCAGACTGTTCCAGGTTTTAGCTGCAGGAATCTGAAACTTTTGAGTCCCAGAGTTTAGTCCTGACTCTGGGACCAGCAGGAGGCCGGTCCCTTTGAGTCAGAAGATGGCGCCGCACAGTGCTGCAGCGGCTTCTCGAGCTCCCAGTGATCCTAGTAGAAGTAGTCATGATAGAACCTATTGTTCATTAGAGGTTAATATTGCTTATTGCTTATTATACAGCGTCTGACCTGCACCTCCCAAACTTTTTAACGACACCTCAAAACGACAAAGACAATAAGAGCTGTGATTGGTCCTCTCCACCGCTCTACATTTCCGCAGCTCCGCTCATTTTGAGTAATAATGTGTTTAATGCAGCTTTGCACACATTTCTTTACATTTTACAGAAACAAAACTTAAAACTTAAAACTGCATGCCTAATTTGCATACAGTATAAGCGCTGATAAAAACAGCTTGTGCACTGATGCTGATGCGATCGAACGCGCTGGAAAGTTTGGTTTGATCAGAACTTGTGCCTCATCTTCAAATATAAAGCTGCTCTTCTGTTTCTGAATGGTTTAGGCGCAGCTACAAAATAATTCTTAATTACCGTAAATTCCGGACTACAGCACGCACCCGATTAAGAGCCGCGTGCTCAGATTTATGGAGAAAAATCAATTTTGTAATTATATGAGCCGCACCATATTATAAACCGCTGGCCAAAGACTAGGCGGGGGGTTCGCTTCTGCGTCCCCGCCACCTGGAGCGCCTCCGGGACGGGCCGCGGACGCGCTTCCCCGCTGAACTCTGGGGACGGACTCGCTCACTGGTGACACTTGGGACACACACGCGCCACAGGCACTTACACACCTTCACACACTTGGGACACACACACGCGACATGCACATACACACCTTGGCGCTCTGGGAATAAACCACGGTAGCGATCGCTTTAGCCTTCAGTCTGATTTGTACAGTGCGGCCGCCTGCTCTTTGCGTGTTAACCCAGTCCTCCAGAAAGTTTTCAAGCTCAGGCCATCTGCTATGGTTACCTCTGAAAGCTTTGGTTGTCTTTTTACACTGGCTCAGTTCTTCTTGCTGGAGCCTCCACCTTCGCACCATCTACTCGTTTATGCCAATTTTACGGGCAGCAGCTCGATTTCCTTCTTTAACTGCCAGAGTGATCGCTTTTAGTTTAAAAGCTGCATCATATGCTTTTTGTCTGGTATTCTCCATGTTGATGAGGGTTAGCAGAAAGACTGAAATAAGGAAGTTGTGATTAATCATACAATTTCATTGGACCTCAGTGAACTACTTATTCATTTTATTGGTCCATGTTTTTCCCGCGATGAAAAAAAAAATAAAAAAGCCGCTTCATATTACGAGCCGCAGTGTTGAAAGTGTAGAAAAAAAGTAGCGGCTTGTGATCCGGAATTTACGGTAGTCACGGTAATGCCGTAAACCCAAGGTAAAATGAAGGCTTAACGGTCTCAAAATTTAGATACCGCCCAACCCTAGTTAATACAAACATTTAAAGGCCAGAATGAGGAGTCTGGCAGCAGCAGTTACAGAGAGAGGGGTGTTAGTTATTCAATCCAAAGTGAATTGGAGCCAGAGTGGATGGATCATTACGATGTCCATTATGAATGTGACTGGACAGTAACGATGACCCCAGGTCAGAATGAAGGCTCCTGAACATGCTGGAATCTAACCCTGCCTAAAAAACTTGAGTCTCAAAACGCTCATCCAAGATTAGATACATTTCACTATCTTTCAGTTATTTAGCCATTTGGATATTTGTTTGCACTCATTTTACAACATAATTTGCTATATTAGATTCATTAAATGCTTTATTTGATGAGTTCCACTTCCACAGTCGTGTGCGTTCCTCATTATTCGCTGGAGATCTCTTTGTGTGATCGGAAGTGCTTATGTCAGGCAGCCAAATGAGAAACGCGCCGCAATAAACCCATTCATTATGAGAATCATGGAAGATCATTAGCCCAGAGTAATTAGTGCCTCAGAGTCACAACCAGTTTATTATCTGTAGAAGCGTTTCACACAGAGATTAAAGAGCCCATATTACTTACATATTATTTTCTGATTTATGTTATAATGTCGTTTCCTTCTCACAAACAGACCTGGAGTTGTGTTTTGTTTCATTCAGGCTGAGTTCTTCCCTCAAACAGAAAACACTCGCACCTTATGATGTCATGGGGTATATATAGGAAGTGCTCCAAAAACAAAACAAAAAAAAGAAAACTACACTTGAAAACTACAACTGCATGACATCAAAACGTGGCACAGAGCGTTTTGAGCTTTGGAGATGTAGATAAACTAATAATGAAGGGTTACTCAACGTGTGAATGAAACAAAACACAACTCAAGGTGTGATTTTGAGGAGGTAACAACATGCCTTAAAGTTCACAAAAGACAATTATGTGTAATATAACACGTTTAAAAGAGACATTTGTATAGCTACTTTACAAAAAACGCTGTCCATGGTAGTGAAGTTTTTAAAGGTTGTCACCTAGACTAGGGTTGGGACGGTATCCAAATTTTGATACTGTTAAACCTTCTCAGCATTTTACCGGGGTAAGAATTATTTTGTAGATGCCATTCAGAACCATTCAGAAACAGAGTAGCAGCATTATATTTGAAGACGAGGCACAAGTTCTGATTAAACCAAACTTTGCCAGCACGTATCTCCCCCCCTCTGGGACACGCCAACACAAGAAAAGCGCAGAAGAGGCAGATTCTGGAGTAAAATGTAAAAGGCCACAGTCCACGGCATGTGATATTTCCCACTGCAGCATGTTGTATCTGACAGACCCACGCTCTCGTCACTCGGAGAAGTTACCGTCTCCTCCGTGAAAGTCTGACTTCGCCCTCAAGCGGGAACTTTCTCCTCTTCAGCGCCTTGTCCCCTCTCGACTCTCGGCTTCAATAAAACGTCTCCATCACAAACTTTTGGGCTCAGCGTCACACACGAAGCGTCAGTCAGGTTTTTTTCTTCTTCCTTGCTACGTGCGGATGGAAATCTCCGAGCGTAACAACGTTTGAAGAGGAGAGAGAGCGGAGGGGTGAAAGTCTCGTATTCGAAGCATAGAGTGTATATATGAGTGTTCTAAGTGAGTGTGACGTCACCACAGCGTCAGCGTCGCTCAAATCAGGCTCCTGTTGCCACGGTTACAGGAGCGAATCTGGAGCCAGACTCCATATTTGGAAATCTGACCGCGAGTATCATAGCAACCACAAGAGCCAATCATGAGTGAGGTTGTTAAATGTGCCGTCCGACTCATGGCAGAGCGGTGACACTTTGCACCATTTTGCATGGACCGCTATATTTCGGTGATTCTTGAGAATAATAAGGAAACTTTTAGCTTTTATCATCAAACTTTAAATAGTAAGTTTAAGTCATTGATTTATGTTGTATGTTCTGTTACGTGCGAACAACAATAGAGTCGCAATTTAACAAAATTCACTTTACTTTATACTAGTTAAATTATGCTAGTTAAGATTGTAGTAACATTAGCTATTGTAATTGTTTGAGATATTTTCTCATTTTATTTCAAAAATAGTCAATCTGGGCAGGAAAGCGGGGAGGGACCTTACTCAGCAGCTAAACGCGCTAGCTGTCAATCAAACCTGTTGCTAACACTCAGCAGCAGTGACCTCGGGGAATGAAGGCATCTGATTGGTCCATTATTTATGTTCATATCTTGATTTAGGAACAAAACAGTGAAATGAAAAATTCAGGATGCTGTGTCACGAGTTCATACGAACATTTTAAGACCAAAATGTCGAGGCCACAGCAGCAGGTACAGAGAGAGGAGCGAGAAGATCTCAATGTGAGTCAATGGGAAAAAGGGAGAGAAGAAGCTGGAAGAGCCTCCTGGAGCTCTTCCTGTTTGGCACGCGGCAGCTAACAGGTTAGCTTAGTCCACTCATATATACGGTCTATGGTCCAAAGCGACTGTGGTGGATCTCTGGCCTGACACAGGGTCATAGCTCCGTCAACATCTGCTGTCTCTCCCCTGTGATTCGACCTGAAGACAAAATTCTGCCTAACATTATATCATGTCCTTATGCAGATTTTTAAAATGCCACTAAAGAAACTGATACCGTTGATACTTTTTGATACCTCGGTATACCATATTACCGCCCAACCCTAATCCGGACATATTTTTGAAATGGAGACGTTTCAGCTGCCTTCCTGAAACCATCATTAATCTTGTATTGATTTCAGAACATCGCCCAAACGAGTACTGTAGAAACTTCACTCCCATAGACTACTCCTATTGTGATTTTTTTGGCATTTCATAATTTATTATGTTTTAATAATGGGATTCTGTTCAAAGTTCACATTTTATACCTGTACAGGGTATCTGAAAATATCAGCGGAGGTAAGTTGTGGGGGTCTCGCGTCCAGTGTTTTGCTGGTATCTCTTAAGGATCCATATCGCCGATCAAATTTTTAGGGCTGCAGCTATCGATTATTACAGTAATCGATTATTCTGTCGATTATTTTGTTCGAATAATCGAGTAATCGTTTGTTATTGTCGTGTCTACTTTGCACATGTTAAGTACACACCACGTGTACTGACAGATACACGTGTTTTGGACATGAAAAACTTAATTATCGCTGGGCTAAGGTTGACTCACCTCGCGGTTTCTTTTCCACTTGATGTAATGTACGGTTCTGTTTAGATGTTGTAGCATCAGTGTTGAGAAGGTGACTTTTAAAATGTAATCCCCTACAGATTACAGATTACATTCCCTAAAATGTAGTTTGTGACATAATCAATTAAATTACTTAAAATGAGTAACGTAATCTGAATACTTGGACTCTGGATAACTTGATATTGTCATGATTTTTAAAACTACATAAATGTAGCAACCAACTCCTGCAAATTCTTGTTTGGTTTTAGACCTGGATTAGACCTGGATTAGTCCTGGTTTTTGATCTGGTTTAGACCTGGCTTAGTCCTGGTGTGAGTTCTGGTTTAGAGGCGCACAGGAGGAAGCGCGGTCCACGGAGTGTACGCGACAAGACACAATCCACGCGCAGAGTGCGCGACCTAAGGGAGATGCGGGGTGCACGGCGTACGGGACCGTACCGCGCTCTGTTTCCCGCTCTCTGAGGAGGTTCTGCTCTTATTACACATTAGGGGTGGGCGATATCTCGATATTTAAAATATATCGAGATATTTTTGAAACTCGATATGAATTCTGACATATCGATATATCGCTATAATGCTTACGTTTACTTCTGGTTTCGCCGCTTCGCTTGTCTCGCCTTCTTTGTGCCGCGCTCGCCTCCGCCTCCTCGCTTATGTCCCCTGTGCTCATCCCCGGAGCCCGGAGCTGGCCTCGGACTAAACCAGGACTAGGACTAAACCAGGAATAAACGCGGCCGCAGAGCCCGGGGCTCGGTCGCGGACTAAACCAAGACTAGGACCAGGGCTCTACAGTACGCCCATTTCACTCGCATTTGCGAGCAAATATTTCGTCGTGCGAACGTGGAAAACAAACAGCATCTGTGCGAGTGCTTCTGCAGCCACAATAAGGAGCTGCGCACAGACGTAACTTGACGAGTTAAACTTTCTAAATGCATGTTTCCCAGCGCGAGCGCAACCACAGCACACCTCCGACCGCGCACGACTCCAGCATACGAGCTCCGCGTGTGGCCGATATCACTGATACGAACAAACTCCGCTTTAAAACACACCCACGCCCCTTTAAACGAGGAGCGGCCCGCAGCAGGACACACACCTGTCCCACTCATTAGACAGCCCCATGCTGCTGGGCATCCCTCTCTAAAGCGATAGCTTTGTCTTGGTCTTGTCACGGACTCAAGGTCTGAATACTGAGTGCGATCATATTTGTCACAATGTGCATTTGGTTTGGTAAACGTGCAGAGACTAAACATCACTTTAAAACAAGAGAATGTTACTCCAGTTAGGAATGTCAAAATACAGGTTTAAAAATCCTGCACACTTTTTTCACTTTGAAGCAGTTTTCTTTAAAGTACCAGTGGAAATTCTCTTAAAGAAGAGGTTTTTAAACTGTGGGTGAGGGTCCAAAAAGGGGTGCAGAGTGTTTAAGTGCAGACCTAAATGAATATTAATCAGATAAAATTTGTCTGTTGTTTTTGCAGTAGTGTGGGAGGGGGTTATTTTTCCTGTAAAGATATCGAGATATATATCGTATATCGAGATATAGCAAAATATATCGAGATATATTTTTTGGTCCATATCGCCCAGCCCTATTACACATCCATGGGCGCCGCGCTGTTGTGTGTACAGTGAAGTGCAGTGGTCGTGCGGAAACTTTACCTCTACCACAAAAGGTTCCGGCCATCGCCGAGCGTATGAAAATAAAACGAAGCATCGAGGCAAAAAAAAATAATCGATGCATTTTTCTAATCGATTTAATCGATTAACTCGATGAATCGTTTCAGCCCTACAAATTTTTTCCATATACCGTCTCCTCGCGTCCGGCAGGAGTTTGTGCCTGTACAGGCCTTTTAGCATACTAAACAAAACAAAACTATACTAAACTGCAGCTACTATTTCACTTGCTTCTCACTCAGTTCTTCGTGCATTCAAAAATGGCGGCTTTGTTTACATCCCAGAATGCACTGCACAGCCCACTTCCGTTCCCATTCCTTATAGGTGGATTTCATGACACGTCACACATATATGATGAGCACTTGCGCGCGCAACTCGGACCCAAAACAAACTGTTTTTATCATGGTTTGTACTTTCAGGAAGGTGAAATTCGAGCTGCTTGTATTGTACCAAATTGCCATCGTGTTGTGCCGTTGATTGTACGAACAGGCAGGTTAAAGGAAACGGATTGATTTTTTATCGGATTCCTAAAGGAAAAGGCGCATTTAAACAGCACCGCCGCCATCTGTGGATACGAGCCACAGACGAGAAGACTGGTCCGAGGACTTGACTGACAAGGCTTGTGTTTGCAGTGATCACTTTATATGAGGTATCTATATACTATATGGCTGTCGGAACAGATCCCTTGGTCTTATGTGCATCCACCCAGGCTTGGAACAGTCCCGTTTTGTGTCCTTGTGTGGCCTTTGACTTGGTAAAACTCCAGCTTTGACGATACAAAATTCACTTGTTATTTTGAGCATCCTCAAAAGTTGGACATGACCACATTCCACGAAATTGTACACTTCTAAAGACTTATATGCTCTTAAATTCTCCTTCGTCCACGCGCTTGGCGAATTTATGAGATACATATAAATGTGGGGCCATTCAGTTGCCGGTATTTTTGATATGTACGCTTCCCACTCATAATCAGGTAGCCCGTAAGGGTCGGGTAACTGCGCACCTGTACTTAAGGTTAACTTCCTTAAAGAGCTGTCACGATCTGTTGGCTGAAGGGACTTTAAATACGATGACTGATCGCACCTGTCATTATCCGCCATTGTCACGATTGTAAACCCGGGAATGTTTTGGGGCCAATGTGTGCATGCATACCGGAAGCATGCATAATGTTTACAAACTTTGAAATCGGTCTATTGACCAAAACTATGAACTGACATACAATTAGAATCTTTTATTATTAAACTTTTTAGATCTATATTGTGCTTTACATGTAAAATAATTATATTTTAAACTAAATAGCATATTTAAAAAAAGAGTACCGGTAGTATGTTTTTTTTAGTAATAACATCCTGTCCTGCTGTGTTGTCGTGTTGCAGACAAAGAAGCGTTTTGCCAAAGAGTGGGCCGAGGCGGAGAAGGCCACGCAGCAGGCCGAGAAGATCGAGAACGACCTGAACGCCACACGCCTCGACGTCGAGAAGGTACACGCTAATGCTAATGCTAATGCTAATGCTAATGCTAACGGTAACGCTAACAAGAGCTGAGCTGGAGAAACGGATATGCTTAGACCTCGGCAGATGGAGTTAGTTCGGGGATGAAACTGAGACTCCATGTGCCTTAGATTAGCTCTATTTCAGTTCAGTAAAACATTAAATGACTTAACAATTGAACCCATAGTTACGTTGACCTGGAACACCCCCCGTTTGTGGTGGTTGGTAATAATAAAATTGTGAAACGAGCACATAATTAAGAAAAACTGTGCACTTGGCCCATTATTAACTATTTACGACAAACATGTGAGTCAGTATAGTCGCTTTTTCGGTCATTTTTAAGCAGCTTTTCTGTATTTTATCTAAACAAATGTCAGTTTATGCCTCTCTTTACTGTTGGCAGGGTCAAAATGGTCAAAAATAGGGACATCAGGGACATTACTTGTGTAAAACTGAGACAAATCAGTGGTTTTGTATAAATCTGCTGGGACAGGGGATACACAGCTCAAATCTGGGACTGTCCCTGGTAAACAACGACGTCTGGTCATCCTGCCCATAGTAGTTGGTCTACTTTTGACTTCTTCACACTTTGAGGACATCTTTAAGGGCTTTGTGTTGCGCTTTGTGTTGCAATTTTGTATGAAAAGTGCTCTATAAATAAAGTTTAATTGACTGATTTAAGTTATGAAAGCTGCATGAATCTAAACCAGAAAAAGCGATAAAGGCCCTCCTCCAGACTAGTCAGGTTTGTGGAGACGCAAACCTGCTCAGTGCAATAAACCCAACAAAACTGAGAACAGCAGACTTTTAATTATTTATCTATTTGTTTTCTAAAAGTGCACATTGTTTCTTTAAATCATTTGAACACTGTATAGTTTGTCTTTCTGCATTGTTTGTTTTGTCACACTTCTATCAGATGTGTTTACAACAAAGACGTGTGCATCAACATATTGTACGATATGTATTGTCCTGAGCCAGTGTCTTTGTGCTCTTAGGCCAAGCACTACGCCCACAGCCGCACCCACATCGCAGAGGAGAGCCGCAGTGATTATGCCGCCCAGCTGCAGAAGTACAACAAGGAACAGAACAACCACTACTATACAGACATACCCCAGATATTCAATGTGAGTACTACCCACAGTTCAGTGTGCCCTGGACGAAAGCCCGGGGCAGGACGCACATCCAAGGATTTGTCTTAGGGACGTAACAATAATGGAAATATGGTGATATCGTATCGTCAAAGGTCTCACAATAATATCGTGGAGCATCACAATATATCGAATCACAAGTCTCTTTGCTTAAATGAATAGTTCTGATGCAGAGATAGCTAAAATAACAGAGGGAACTACATAGACCATGATCCTTTGCTCCGTTTCAGTGCAGACTACATGAAGAAATAACTGTTCTGAGTACTTTGAAATCTTCTAAAGTCTTGTGAAGGCATTTTTAGAGGAAAACGTAGCACATTTACAGTTTTGAGCTGCCACAAAATATTGCAATAAATATTGTACGGTGAGATGTTTATGGTGAAAATATGGTACAGAGAGATTTGGATATTGTTCCATCCCTAATGACAATAAATGTTGTACCAAATGACTGGTCAAAGCATTTTATAATGTCAGTCTTGTTATTATGTAGAATATCGTAATATCGTGAGCTTTCCCACGATATTGTGATAAATATCGTACCGTGAGGTCCATACCGTGACGATATCGTATCGTATCGTGAGACACACCTAATCTGTACATGACACAGGCTGGACTTGAAGGGCCTGGATTAGTCTTTTCTGACCTCTGTTGTAATGTAGTTATCACAAACAGACCTGGAGTTGTGTTTTGTTTCATTCACACGTTTAACACACAAACCCTGCATACTTTAGGTTTATGTGTTCTTCTCTCAAACAGAAAACACTGTTCCACCTTGTGATGTCATGTGGTAAAACATGAAGTGCTCCATAGTTTTTTTTTTAACTTAATACACCATCACTAGAAACATTTAGATGATTTCAGCCCTGGAATTGCCAAACTTTGAAGCTATACCTACTGTTTTGGCGTCATTAAAACTTCTTTGCTTAACCCTTTAAACACCGGGTGCAGGTGTATATTTTGATAAATAACCGCCGGTTCCAAATAAACGCTGAGTCTAAAACAAATCAAGGAAGAAGCCGTGACCACTGACGCTGCACTTTTTTCTTCTTTGCCTGTTTTGTTTTGCTTTGTTGATCGTGCTTTCTTTCAGTCAATCTTTGACCACATTGTTGATCGTTGTGGCTCCGGTGCAGCGAAAAAATAAACAATACGACTTAAAATTTAAACCTTCTGTGGTAAAATAGCAGAGGAAAAAAAGGGGCGAGAAAAGGCAGGGGACGAGGCGGCAGGAATCGTGCCGACAAGGTAGGCAAAGTAGTCACTAGTAGGGCTGGGCGATATCCAAAATTTTATACCATTAAACCTTCTCAGCATTTTACCAGAGTATACGGTTTCACTGTGACTAATTAAGAATTATTTTGTAGCTGCGCCTGAACCATTCAGAAACAGAGTCGCAGCTTTATATTTGAAGATGAGACACAAGTTCTGATCAAACCAAACTTTGCAGCACGTTCGATCGCATCAGCATGAGCGCACGAGCTGTTTTTATCAGCGCTTATACTGTATGCAAATGAACCATGCAGTTTGGTTTCTGTAAAATGTAAACAAATAGTAGAATAGTTAGAAAGTTTGGGAGGTGCAGGTCGGACGCTGTGCGTAGGGGGCGCACGTCCACACAAACACGTTTGGATGCAGAACCATAAATTGGGCTTTACCGTCTCCTCCGTGAAAGTCTGACTTCGCCCTCCAGCGGGAACTTTCTCCTCTTCAGCGCCTCGTCCCCTCTCGACTCTCGGCTTCAATAAAACGTCTCCATCACAAACTTTTGGGCTCAACATCACACATGAAGCGTCAGTCAGGTTTTTTCTTCTTCCTCGCTGCGTGTGGATGGAAATCTCCGAGCGGAACCACGTTTGAAGAGGGGAGAGAGCGGAGGGGAGAAAGTCCTGCTGTGGTTTTAGGTCCTTATGCAGATTTTTTTTAATGATGGTGATGACACTGATACCGCTGCTACTTTTTGATACTGCGGGATACCGGATTACCGCCCAACCCTAGTCACCAGGCCATTGTATAACGGTGACACCAACTCTGAGGCGTGCTATAAAAACTGTACATTATAATCATACGCTGTGGTGTCACAGGTGATTCTCGTGGTTTTAAAAGGGTTAAACTTAAGTTAAACTTAAACATCTTAAGGTTATTTTTACCATAGAACAGAGCATTGTGAGCTTTGGCCTAATAATGCAAAACATGTGGGAATGAAACTAAAACACAACTCCAGGTATGTTTTTGAGGAGGTAACAACATTAGAGAGGACAAATATCCCCACTGGGACAATAAAGTACCTTTCCTCTTACACGGCTTAAAGCTCACGAGTCAGTTTTGCTTTATACAGGAGATATATTGTGCGTATATACTGGATATTATGCAACATTGATTTGCTTTTATCTGTATTATAATATTGTCCCTTCACTTAACTCACTCAGAGTTGTTTGAATCGTGTTGACCTGCATTCAAGGCCATTGCTCTAAATATTGCAGTTATCCCCTATCACCCACAGCGCTGTACATACTTTGTTTTTTTGTTTTCTGAACAGAGATATCTGCTGCTCGCTGGCTTGATCTGCAGCTAACGATTGTGATGATGTGTGCTGTTATATGAGGTTACATTTCCTGTAAGACATTTGCCGAATGACGTAAGGTCCCATTGATAAACTGCATATGTTTGTAGTTATGATGGCAAAGTTAGAAAAGTCTGAGGAAGTGTCCTTTTTGTGCTGAATTCCATTTTTTTTTCAAAGAGTCAAAAAGAAACTCACAAATGTAAAAAAAGAGGAAGACACAGATGATCATTTCTCCTCTTTGAGTCAGCTTTAAATAGTCTTGTCTGCAGTCTTATTTCCGGACATATGGTTTAAGCAGCTCTTGAGGTTAAACATATTTAGACCATGTCACCTTTTAGTGTATTCCCCGCTCCCGTTACTCCACGTGTCACTCCCCCTTCAGAGCGCTGTCACAACACAATCATGGAACTCCTGCACATTGCATCAGGTTTGTTTAGTCGCGATGCACAGTTTTCGGTCATGTTTTTGTATATTTATGGAGAATTGTCTTCTTTTTGATGCGGGAATAACCCATGTTGTATGATTGTGCAACACGGCAGAAAGTGAAACAAATGTGTATATTACCCTCTCTTTAAAAAGCTCATATTACACTATTTTCTGATTTTTAAACGTGCGACAAAAAGCGCACACCACAGACATGAGGAGAAACTTATGAGACTTAAAATCTCTAATCTCAGACTGCAGCGGGATCTGTCTGCGGACCACAGGATATAAAGTTGTGAACGTGATGGTGTCAGCTGTTTCCTATTTACAGTAAAGCCACTCGCTCTGAGACTCTGAGGCTACGTTTACACAGCAACGGTCTGAAGCAAAAACACAAAAGTGCGTTTTCGTTCTCACTCTTATTCCGCATTTACACAAGCGTTTTGGGTGGAGAATTCTGCTGCACACGGAGACGTAAAATTTGCAGTTAGCCGATGTAGTTTGGACGCCCAGTGCGTAGGTGGCAGCACCACCAAGACCAAAGGCTGTGTATAACCTTTCTGCTTCTCTATGTCCTCTTTTCCAGCGCGTCAATTCAAAACTACATGGTGAAGCGTAATGACACCAACAATTTCATGAGGACAGATGAGGAGGTTGAGCTATTGCCCAACCTCACGTTAGATTATGAAACCAAGAAGGCTCTTGAAAATGCTCTGCCATGTTTGTTTTTTTCTTGAACTGACTCGTGCTCATGACGTAATCTCTACGCCACAGCCCACAAAAACACAGTCTTCTGTTTTCAACCGTTTACCTGACGACGTCAGGGTGGAGCATTTTCGAGATTTCCATTCTGGAGGGTGTTTTGAGATTGCGTTTTCAACCCCCAAAACGGCGTTGCCGTCTAAACGATATGGACATCTGGCAAAATGTTTTGCATTTTCCATTCGTTACCGATGTCATGTAAACTGACCCTCAAGTGTTCAAAGATCAGAGCGCTGCACATCTAGTTTAGACACAAGTCAAAACTGTGTTATTATTATTTGTGAAATGTGGAGCAATATTATAATCCAGCCATCTTCTCCCGCTTAATCCAGCTGGGTCGCGGGGGCAGTTTGCTGCCCAATCCTCATAGCACCTGACCCCCCCTATGAACCCCTCTGCAGGTGGTGAGCCCACAGGAGGAATATTATAATATATAATATATAATTCAGATACAGGATTTTTAAAACATAAAAGATTGGAGATAAAGTCCAGAGTCAGTGTCTCTAATCTGCAGCTTCACCCCGATCTGTGCGCTGTGTGGATGTAAACACACACGTGAGGAACTATGTCTCATTTTTACCTTCAAAGAATGCCTCAAAATGGATTAATAGCAAGGTTTTGTCGACTGGATGTCATTGTTTGTGGAGGAAAAATAAAGTTTCATTATTTTCGCTCTATCCCGAGTTTGTATGTTGCATCTGTGTCCATCGCTCCTCTGCCCCTGATGCTCTGTTTTCTCGTCTGTTTCCGTCATGTTGATGTTTGGTGGTTACGATCTGACACTGACTCCACACATGAGGAGCAGTGGCTTCAAAATTGCACAAAAAGTCGGACCACCCTGAACTCGGGGAGAAGAAATCGCAGCCAAAATCGGGCAAATTCTGCTGTCGCGTGTGGCAGCCTTTAGACAAACTAATAATAAAGTATGAATGAAACAAAACACAACTCGAGGTCTGTTTTTGAGGAGGTTAACCACATTCTAACATGTCTAAAAGCTCTCATTAGGTCACTTTATGGAACATAGGACCTTTAAGAATATATTGTGACCTGAGAAATTACATTCTGAAATAGATGAGTCGAATAAATACAGTGACAGTGTAAATCAGGAGGGCCGGGTCTCACAACTGTAGTGACAAATCTGTCTAAGTCCTGCTTGTGTCCTTATCGTCCTGGAGATACGGAGCGAAAGAATGTGGTGGAGGAGGAGGAGCAGATGCCCACAGCGGACGACTCCCTTTCACTCCAAGGCCATCTGAAAACACAAATATTTTCTCTGTTCTAAAGGCAGCACAACTACAGAAAAACCAAATATTTCATACTTTTGTGGTGGAAGCTCCAAAATCTGCTTGTCACTGTGGAAGTGTTATTGCTTTACCTGGGGTGCTACACAGTATAGCATTAAACATGTGTCTAAAAGGGTTGTAATAATAATCGAAATATGGTGATATCGTATCGTCAAAGGTCTCACAATAATATCGTGGACCATCACAATATATCGAATCACAAGTCTCTTTGCTTGAATGAATAGTTCTGATGCAGAAATAGCTAAAAAAACAGAGGGAACTACATAGACCATGATCCTTTGCTCCGTTTCAGTGCAGACGACATGAAGAAATAACTGTTCTGAGCACTTTGGAATCTTTATTCTTTGGATTAAGTCTTGTGAAGGCATTTTTAGACGAAAAAGTAGCAGATTCACAGTTTTGTGAGACTCCATAAAAAATATGGTAGCATGAGATGTTTATGGTGAAAATATCGTACAGAGAGATTTGGATTTCGTTCCATCCCTAATGACAATAAATGTACCAAATGACTGGTCAAAGCATTTTATAATGTCAGTCTTGTTATTATGTAGAATATCGTAATATTGTGAGCTTTCCCACAATATCGCAATAAATATCGTACCGTGAGGTTCATACCGTGACGATATCGTATCGTAAGAGCTGGCGCCAGTATTACACACTGAACTCAGGCCTTCATAGATGTAAAATACTGTGTTTCTATTGCTTGTGTAAAAATTTCAGTAAAGACGAGGCAAACACACTGTTTTCTACCGTTTCTAAAACCTTAAACACGACTAGACTCGTTCTTTCTGTCTAAGAGAGGTCATTTGCACAAATACTTTAAGAACTCACTGAACACAGGGAAACTTAGCCACTTCAACATGGATGAGTCTTTTATTTTGAAGTAACCTCTTCTCTCCCTATAAACAGAAGATAATGAACATGAATAAGTCTTTTATTTTGAAGTTTATCTCTGTCTCCTCCTTTGGTGGACAGAAGTTAAAGAACATGGATGAGTCTTTTATTCTGAAGTAACCCCCATCTCCTCTCTCATAAACAGAAGTTACAGGGCATGGATGAGTCTTTTATTCTGAAGTAACAAACAGAAGTTAAAGAACATAGATGTGTCTTTTATTTTGAAGTAACCCCCATTTTCTCTCTTCCCTTCAACAGAAGTTACAGGACATGGATGAGCGGAGGATCCGGAGGCTCGCTGAGGGCTACTGTAAGTTCTCGGAGATTGAGAAGAATGTGCTTCTTATCGTCACCAAATGTCTGGACGGCATCTGTACCGCGGGGACACGTATCAACGCTAACCAGGTCTGGAGCTCACACTCACACGGCCCGTAACATCTGAAGTATTCAACAGCTATCAGCTATATTCAGGTTATCTTTAGGTTTCGCTTTTCATCCATCATTTCCACATTTCCATATTTGAATTACTTTGTGTACAAATTGTGCTCTGCTGAAAGTGCGTCTCCTGCTCTGATTCGCCATTTTTAGATGAACACTGCCCTATGCACAAACACATTATTAACATTTCAGTTTCCTTAAACCTTATTTAAAATCTAACAACCTCCAGAATTCTCTGTACATTTGTCTGGGAACGCCTACGTAAGAAACTGTGTTAGTAATGCAAATGTTTTATGAAGGCCATTTCAGAATTTCAGTCATTTCCTACAGATTTTAGGTGTAGGATCTGAAACTAAAGAGTGATTTGATTTTTTTATCATTCAATCAACGTTACGATTGTTTGTAAAGTCCGTGTTTGACAAGGTCCTGTTTGCTTTGTGCAAACACACGAGGTAATGTTTCTGAAATAGTCATTAGAATCTTACATGTTCTGTCAGTAATTGTGATTTTAAATGTACCAAATGGACCAGGGAGAACAAATCCTGTGTAATACATTCCTAAATACTAAATACTAATAAAATACAACACTAAATACAATCAGTCAATTAAATACTGTCCCACTTTAACTGTGGCTTTTAACTGTATGTTTTAATCATACTTAATTTGTTTATGTTGTTGTAAGACGACCTTGAGTGTCCAGAAAGACGTCCAATAAATAAAATGTATTATTATTATTATTATTATTATTATTATTATTATTATTATTATTATTATTATTGTTATTATTATTGTTATTATTATTATAGTGGGTTAAAGAAAAGTGCTGTTTTTGTGCAAGGAGCAATAATCATAATAATCCTCATTAAACCTGGTGCCCTCCCTCTCCCCCCTGACCCTAAGTGAGCTCCTCTGTCCCTTCCTCAGGACTCCATCCTCTTCATCGAGCAGCACAAGTCGGGCTTCGAGCGTCCCTCAGATGTGGAGTTTGAGGATTATTCTCAGGGAATCAAACCTGCAACCTCAGAGTCCACCCTGAACGCGCCCCGACACAAGACCAAACTGTGGCTCTTCAGCAAGAAGAAGGTCAGACACGGCCCACATGTGTCCTCTGTGTCCTCTATGTCCTCTGTGTCCTCTGTGTCCTAGTGTCCTCTGTGTCCTCTGTGTCCTAGTGTCCTCTGTGTCCTAGTGTCCTCTGTGTCCTCTGTGTCCTAGTGTCCTCTGTGTCCTAGTGTCCTCTGTGTCCTCTATGTCCTAGTGTCCTCTGTGTCCTCTGTGTCCTCTGTGTCCTAGTGTCCTCTGTGTCCTCTGTGTCCTAGTGTCCTCTGTGTCCTAGTGTCCTCTGTGTCCTCTGTGTCCTCTGTGTCCTAGTGTCCTCTGTGTCCTAGTGTCCTCTGTGTCCTCTATGTCCTAGTGTCCTCTGTGTCCTCTGTGTCCTAGTGTCCTCTGTGTCCTCTGTGTCCTAGTGTCCTCTGTGTCCTCTGTGTCCTCTGTGTCCTAGTGTCCTCTGTGTCCTAGTGTCCTCTGTGTCCTAGTGTCCTCTGTGTCCTCTGTGTCCTAGTGTCCTCTGTGTCCTCTGTGTCCTAGTGTCCTCTGTGTCCTCTGTGTCCTAGTGTCCTCTGTGTCCTAGTGTCCTCTGTGTCCTCTGTGTCCTAGTGTCCTCTGTGACCTCTATGTCCTAGTGTCCTCTGTGTCCTAGTGTCCTCTATGTCCTAGTGTCCTCTGTGTCCTCTGTGTCCTCTGTGTCCTAGTGTCCTCTGTGTCCTCTGTGTCCTAGTGTCCTCTGTGTCCTAGTGTCCTCTGTGTCCTCTGTTTCCTAATGTCCTATATGTCATCTGTGTCCTCTTTGTCCTAGTGTCCTCTGTGTCCTAGTGTCCTCTGTGTCCTAGTGTCCTCTGTGTCCTAGTGTCCTCTTTGTCCTAGTGTCCTCTGTGTCCTAGTGTCTTCTTTGTCCTAGTGTCCTCTGTGTCCTAGTGTCCTATATGTCTTCTGTGTCCTCTTTGTCCTAGTGCCCTCTGTGTCCTAGTGTCCTCTGTGTCCTAGTGTCCTAGTGTCCTCTGTGTCCTAGTGCCCTATATGTCCTCTGTGTCCTATATGTCCTCTGTGTCCTCTGTGTCCTCTGTGTCCTAGTGTCCTCTGTGTCCTAGTGTCTTCTTTGTCCTAGTGTCCTCTGTGTCCTAGTGTCTTCTTTGTCCTAGTGTCCTCTGTGTCCTAGTGTCCTATATGTCTTCTGTGTCCTCTTTGTCCTAGTGCCCTCTGTGTCCTAGTGTCCTCTGTGTCCTAGTGTCCTAGTGTCCTCTGTGTCCTAGTGCCCTATATGTCCTCTGTGTCCTATATGTCCTCTGTGTCCTCTGTGTCCTACTGTCCTCTTTGTCCTAGTGTCCTCTGTGTCCTAGTGTCTTCTTTGTCCTAGTGTCCTCTGTGTCCTAGTGTCTTCTTTGTCCTAGTGTCCTCTGTGTCCTAGTGTCCTATATGTCTTCTGTGTCCTCTTTGTCCTAGTGCCCTCTGTGTCCTTGTGTCCTCTGTGTCCTAGTGTCCTCTGTGTCCTAGTGCTCTATATGTCCTCTGTGTCCTATATGTCCTCTGTGTCCTAGTGTCCTCAGTGTCCTCTGTGTCCTAGTGTCCTCTGTGTCCTAGTGTCCTCTTTGTCCTAGTGTCCTCTGTGTCCTAGTGTCTTCTTTGTCCTAGTGTCCTCTGTGTCCTAGTGTCCTATATGTCTTCTGTGTCCTCTTTGTCCTAGTGCCCTCTGTGTCCTAGTGTCCTCTGTGTCCTAGTGTCCTAGTGTCCTCTGTGTCCTAGTGCCCTATATGTCCTCTGTGTCCTATATGTCCTCTGTGTCCTAGTGTCCTCTGTGTCCTCTGTGTCCTAGTGTCCTCTGTGTCCTAGTGTCCTCTGTGTCCTCTGTTTCCTAATGTCCTATATGTCATCTGTGTCCTCTTTGTCCTAGTGTCCTCTGTGTCCTAGTGTCCTCTGTGTCCTAGTGTCCTCTGTGTCCTAGTGTCCTCTTTGTCCTAGTGTCCTCTGTGTCCTAGTGTCTTCTTTGTCCTAGTGTCCTCTGTGTCCTAGTGTCCTATATGTCTTCTGTGTCCTCTTTGTCCTAGTGCCCTCTGTGTCCTAGTGTCCTCTGTGTCCTAGTGTCCTAGTGTCCTCTGTGTCCTAGTGCCCTATATGTCCTCTGTGTCCTATATGTCCTCTGTGTCCTCTGTGTCCTCTGTGTCCTAGTGTCCTCTGTGTCCTAGTGTCTTCTTTGTCCTAGTGTCCTCTGTGTCCTAGTGTCTTCTTTGTCCTAGTGTCCTCTGTGTCCTAGTGTCCTATATGTCTTCTGTGTCCTCTTTGTCCTAGTGCCCTCTGTGTCCTCTGTGTCCTAGTGTCCTAGTGTCCTCTGTGTCCTAGTGCCCTATATGTCCTCTGTGTCCTATATGTCCTCTGTGTCCTCTGTGTCCTACTGTCCTCTTTGTCCTAGTGTCCTCTGTGTCCTAGTGTCTTCTTTGTCCTAGTGTCCTCTGTGTCCTAGTGTCTTCTTTGTCCTAGTGTCCTCTGTGTCCTAGTGTCCTATATGTCTTCTGTGTCCTCTTTGTCCTAGTGCCCTCTGTGTCCTTGTGTCCTCTGTGTCCTAGTGTCCTCTGTGTCCTAGTGCTCTATATGTCCTCTGTGTCCTATATGTCCTCTGTGTCCTAGTGTCCTCAGTGTCCTCTGTGTCCTAGTGTCCTCTGTGTCCTAGTGTCCTCTTTGTCCTAGTGTCCTCTGTGTCCTAGTGTCTTCTTTGTCCTAGTGTCCTCTGTGTCCTAGTGTCCTATATGTCTTCTGTGTCCTCTTTGTCCTAGTGCCCTCTGTGTCCTAGTGTCCTCTGTGTCCTAGTGTCCTAGTGTCCTCTGTGTCCTAGTGCCCTATATGTCCTCTGTGTCCTATATGTCCTCTGTGTCCTCTGTGTCCTCTGTGTCCTAGTGTCCTCTGTGTCCTAGTGTCTTCTTTGTCCTAGTGTCCTCTGTGTCCTAGTGTCTTCTTTGTCCTAGTGTCCTCTGTGTCCTAGTGTCCTATATGTCTTCTGTGTCCTCTTTGTCCTAGTGCCCTCTGTGTCCTAGTGTCCTCTGTGTCCTAGTGTCCTAGTGTCCTCTGTGTCCTAGTGCCCTATATGTCCTCTGTGTCCTATATGTCCTCTGTGTCCTCTGTGTCCTACTGTCCTCTTTGTCCTAGTGTCCTCTGTGTCCTAGTGTCTTCTTTGTCCTAGTGTCCTCTGTGTCCTAGTGTCTTCTTTGTCCTAGTGTCCTCTGTGTCCTAGTGTCCTATATGTCTTCTGTGTCCTCTTTGTCCTAGTGCCCTCTGTGTCCTTGTGTCCTCTGTGTCCTAGTGTCCTCTGTGTCCTAGTGCTCTATATGTCCTCTGTGTCCTATATGTCCTCTGTGTCCTAGTGTCCTCAGTGTCCTCTGTGTCCTAGTGTCCTCTATGTCCTAGTGTCCTCTGTGTCCTAGTGTCCTCTGTCCTAGTGTCCTATATGTCCTCTGTGTCCTCTGTGTCCTAGTGTCCTCTGTGTCCTAGTGCTCTATATGTCCTCTGTGTCCTATATGTCCTCTGTGTCCTAGTGTCCTCAGTGCCCTCTGTGTCCTAGTGTCCTCTATGTCCTAGTGTCCTCTGTGTCCTAGTGCCCTCTGTCCTAGTGTCCTATATGTCCTCTGTGTCCTCTGTGTCCTCTGTGTCCTCTGTGTCCTAGTGTCCTCTGTGTCCTCTGTGTCCTAGTGTCCTAGTGTCCTCTGTGTCCTTGTGCCCTGTATGTCTCTGCATCAGAACTCTTCATTTAAGCAAAGAGACTTGTGATTCGATATATTGTGATGGTCCACGATATTATTGTGAGACCTTTAACAATACGATATCACCAGATTTCTGTTACTGTCTCGTCTCTGATGTTAAATCACAAACACACCTCCTCGTCTGTTTGTAAGGAGGAAACTACATTAAAACAGCTCTGTGAGAGTAAAACCCGGGGCCTTTGTTCCCCCTGAACACTGGAGTGAAGTGTGAGTGAGGGAGGGCACATTCCAGGGCCCGTCTCCCTCAGGGGCCCCGGCTGTAGGGACCTGCCCAACACGTCTGCTCCTGTCACTGTGTACGCTCAGAAATCCTACACACAACAACAACGATGAAGTAGTTGTGCGATTGTTTACCTAAAGATGTACTCCGGCTCCATCGACTGTTTCCAATCGACGATTATCACAACAGCAGGAAGTGTCGCGATGCTGAGTCATGGCACTTTTGGTCAGTGCTTTTCTACGGCAAAATACCTGTGGAAAAGTGTCGCATATTTGTGACCAGCTTCATAAATCTGCCCCAACATCAAATCTTCATCCAACAAGGTCGACAAAGAACATATTCTGTCTATGAAGAATTTATCCACAACTATCAAGGGAAGAAAGACGAAAACTTAAAGGAGACCATCCATCCATTTTCTTTCGCTTATCTGGGGCCGGGTTGCGGGGGCATCAGTCTAAGAAGGGACTCCCAGACTCCCTTCACCCCAGACACTTCCTCTAGGGACCCTGAGGCGTTCCCAGGCCAGTCGAGAGACATAGTCTCTCCAGCGT
Organism: Odontamblyopus lacepedii; assembly: GCA_034769755.1. NCBI lineage: Eukaryota > Metazoa > Chordata > Actinopteri > Gobiiformes > Gobiidae > Odontamblyopus > Odontamblyopus lacepedii. The sequence continues at coordinate 5,758,180 of CM068353.1, forward strand.
GTCCTGGGTCTTCCCCAGGGCCTCCTTCTGGTGGGACATGCCCAGAACACCTCCTGAGGGAGGCGTCCAGGAGGCATCCGGACCAGATGCCCGAGCTACCTCAGCCGGTTCCTCTCGATGTGGAGGAGCAGCGGCTCTACTCCGAGCTCCTCCTGTGTGACCGAGCTCCTCCCCCTCTCTCTAAGGGAGCGCCCAGCCACTCTGCGGAGGAAACTCATTTCTGCCGCTTATATCAGCGATCTCGTCCTTTCAGTCATTCCCCAGAGCTCATGACCACAGGTGAGGGGAGGAACGTAGACTGAGGTAAATCAAGAGCTTCACCTTTGGGCTCAGCTCCCTCTTCACAACGGTCCGATACAGCGACTACATCACTGCCGAGGCTGCACCGATCCACCTGTCAACCTCACGCTCCATCCTCCCCTCACTGTGAACAAGACCCCGAGATACTGGAACTCCTTCACTAAAGGAGATCAATGACGAGCATTAGTGAAACTACTGAGCAAAACTATGGTCATGAAGTAAACATAAATAACTTGTTCACTCAAACTGATTCTGGAATTAAAATGAAAAATCGATTTTGTGATGTTGATATTAGCACAGACTGAGAGATCTGTGAACATCTATAGTATTTAAACTGCACAAATCTCTCTGTGTTTCTGTGCTAATATCGACATCACAAAATCGATTTTTCATTTTAATTGTAGAATAGCTAGAATAGATAGTTGTGGATAAATTCTTCATGGACAGAATCTGTTCTTTGTTGCGAAGTTGCGCAACTCAACATCGCAGCACTTCCTGCTGTTGTTATAAAAGTCTATCGACTTGTAAATTGTCACTCTGCTGGGTCTGTGTACCATTAGTTTTTTTGAATTTCAGTTAAGAACAAAAAATAATAAAATGGGAAATCAGTTTGTTATTTCATTATTCCATTTTAGTGTCAAACAAAAAACAGATTTCGACCTCTATTGCAAGGTTTCATTTTAAAGTTTAACAGTCGTCGCCCCTCTTTCAGTTTTGATATGTTATAACTGAAATATGGTGATATCGTATCGCCAAAGGTCTCACGATAATATCGTGGACCATCACAATATATCGAATCACAAGTCTCTTTGCTTAAATGAATAGTTCTGATGCAGAAATAGCTAAAAAAAAACAAAAAAAACAGAGGGAACCACATAGATCAGGCATGTCCAAACTAAGGCCCGGGGACCAAATGTGGCCCTCAGGTTTCCAGGTGAATTGGATGTAACAGAAAACACACCAAAGATCTTGTAGAGGTGCAAATGCAAGAAACAGCAACATACAGGTGAAAAAATTGCATAGCGCACTCAGATGGCCGATGTCCAAAAGCTTTTTTTTTTATTTTAAATTACGGCAAAAAAGCCTTCTTCAGATATCTTTTCTTGCTTTGGACCACAGTACACAAAATGGTTCCCAGCCCAGGTGCTCAAATACAACAAATGGGAGGTCCCAAAGTGAGGTCACCCAGTATTTTCTGCCCACTGTAAAAAAAACAGTGCAAACTACATGAAGAAATAACTGTTCCAAGCATTTTGAAATCTTCATTCTTTGGATTAAGTCTTGTGAAGGCATTTTTAGAGGAAAAAGTAGCAGATTCACAGTTTTGTGAGACTCCACAAGAAATTGCAATAGATGTTTATGGTTAAAATATCGTACAGAGAGATTTGGATTTCGTTCCATCCCTAATGACACTAAATGTTGTACCAAATGACTGGTCAAAGCATTTTATAATGTCAGTCTTGTTATTATGTAGAATATCGTAATATCGTGAACTTTCCCACGATATCGCAATAAATATCGTACCGTGAGGTTCAGACCGTGACGATATCGTATCAGGAGACTTGGATATCGTTACACCCCTGGTACTATACTATAATATACGATACTATATTCCAGATAATATACTATACTATAATACTTTTACATAAGTAGATTTTTTCAAATGATACTTTTACTTTAGTGACTTTTTTTCATTTATTTGTATCTGTACTTTAACGAAGTAATAAAATTGAGTACTTCATCCACCTCTGCTCTAAATGCCCCGTATGCTCTGCACAAACTCAAATCTAGCCAAGTTATGATTACTTGGATTAAGAAAGTTTTATCATGATTTGAGTCAAGTTCTCTTGACAAATAAAATGATCTACCAATGGAACACACCTCGCTACTCTTAAAATAAGAAAAACAACAACTTTTTGCACTGAAAATAAGATGTTGCTTGAATTAAGAAAAACACACTTACTCCACTGGCAGATTATTTCACTCCATCGACTCAAATAAAGTCAGATGTTCTTAATTTAAGTCCTTTTATTTCACATACATGTTGCATTCTGCAGTGTGAGCGCGACACGTCTTCCCCGTGTCCCTGCTGTTGGCGTGTCTTGGCAGTGTCCTCTTCACACTGTGTCTTTTTGTCTGCTAACTGTGCATGTTTGTCCTCTGTTTTGTCTAGACGTCAGTGCCGGAGAGACACATGGTAACACTTTTTGTCTGGCTGTGTGTGAACGAGCTGTGGTGGGACACTAACAAACCGCACAGCTACAGCCTCGCTCACGGTGCTCACGGGAGAATCACTACTAACATTTAAAGGGACAGTTTGGAGTTTTGGGCATAGGGCCTCATTTCCTCATCAGCCAGAGTGTTGGAGACACTTTTTTAAATATTCCATCCAGTCCCTGTATTTGGAGAGGTTTTACCCACTCCACAGTGCACCCAAAGCAAAAATATTATAACTCTAGACTATCGATGTGAAACCAATCGTGCGTTTGAAGGATTTATGTCTGAGCAGTAGAGTTGGGCGGTATCCAAATTTTGGTACCGTTAAACGTTCTCAGCATTTTCCCGGGGTTTACGGTATTACTGTGACTAATTAAGAATTATTTTGTAGCTGCATCTAAACCGTTCAGAAACAGAGTCGCAGCTTTATATTTGAAGATGAGGCACAAGTTCTGATCAAACCAAACTTTGCAGCGCGTTCGATCGCATCAGCGTCAGAGCACGAGCTGTTTTTTATCAGCGCTTATACTGTATGCAAATGAGTCATGTGGTTTTAAGTTTTAAGTTTTGCTTCTGTGAAACGTAAACAAACGTGCCAAAGCTGCATTAAACACATTATTACTTAAAGTCTATAATGAGCGGAGGAGCGGAAATGTAGAGCGGTGGAGAGGACCAATCACAGCCCTTATTGTCTGCGTCGTTTTGAGGCGTCGTTAGAAAGTTTGGGAGGTGCAGGTCGGACGCTGTGCGTAGGGGGCGCACGTCCACTTAAATACGTTTTGATGCAGAACCATAAATTGGGCTTTACCGTCTCCTCCGTGAAAGTCTGACTTCGCCCTCAAGCGGGAACTTTCTCCTCTTCAGCGCCTCGTCCCCTCTCAACTCTCGGCTTCAATAAAATGTCTCCATCACAAACTTTTGGGCTCAACGTCACACACGAAGCGTCAGTCAGGTTTTTTTCTTTTTAATCGCGTTTGAAGAGGAGAGAGAGCGGAGGGGAGAAAGTCCGCGCTGTGGTTTTAGGTCCTTATGCAGATTTTTTAATGACGGTGATGAAACTGATACCGTTGCTACTTTTTGATACCTCGGGACACTGGATTACTGGATTACCGCTTAACCCTACTGAGCAGCAGCAGCGAGTTGTCCTTCCTGATAGAAAGCTTGGCAGCGGCAGACTGATGCCACCTCGCACCTGTCTTACCGATGAGTTTGTTTACCTAACACAACACGTAGAGCACACGAAGAAGCCTGTTCCAGATATGGCCACGTTAGGAGGACCTCTCTACGCCGTCACGACACGCAATCCTAGTCAAGTTCTGATTTGGTCCTGCTTTAGACCTGGTTTAGACCTGGTTCAGTCCTGCTTTTAGTGGCAGGACAACTGTGGCCAGTGACATGCACTAGCCTGGCACCAGCAACCTCTCCAAATACAAGGACTGGATGGAAGATTTAAAAAACTGGCTCACAAAGAAATGACGCCCTGTGTCCATTTAAGCAATTTTTTGTATGATTTATGCTGCAGAAATGAATTGATTGAGGGGCTACAGCGAGGAAATGTGTTTAGAAGTCCCGTATTACGATATTTTCTGATCTTCGTCGTAACGTTTCCTCATCGCAAACAGACCTGGAGTTGTGTTTTGTTTCATTCACACGTTTAACTCACAGATTTAGTTTGGGTTCTTCTCTTAAAACAGATTCATTTCGATAATTTCAGCTCTGGAGTTGCCTGTCTCTACTGAACTAAAGGTAAAAGGGAGTTGGTTAACCTGAAAACTACCACTAGATGACATCACAAGGTGGAATAGAGCATTTGGAGCTTAATAAAGGCTTAACTCAAACATCTGAATGAAACAAAACACAACTCCAGGTCTGTTTAAAGCTCTCAAGAGGAAATTTTGCCATATTATTGCCTTTTAAATTGTATACTTAATACTTTTTATCTGCAATACGTGCAATTGAATGCATTTCCTGACGTGTAACTGTACTTTTACTTGCTAAGGCGGTTTGTTGGTGTGTTTTGCAGCCGGTAGAATCAGAGGACTTCTCCCACCTCCCCCCGGAGCAGAGGAAGAAGAAGCTCCAGGCCAAGATCGACGATACCACCAAAGAGCTGCAGAAGGCCCAGGACAGCAGGTCTCACATGGGCTCACCACGCCACTCTAACTGGATTTAGTTAAAATGAAATGAAAATCTTGTCCAATATCAAAAAAAGACCAACAAAAAGGGTCAGCTGACAGTAACAGTCTATTGCTGTTTCATTTTTAATCCAATTTAACGCTCATTTTTATAGACAGAAATACATTTAACAGGCTACGAGGGACGTAACAATAACAGAAATATGGTGATATCGTATCGTCAAAGGTCTCACAATAATATCGTGGACCATCACAATATATCGAATCACAAGTCTCTTTGCTTAAATGAATAGTTCTGATGCAGAAATAGCTAAAAAAAACAGAGGGAACTACATAGACCATGATCCTTTGCTCCGTTTCAGTGCAGACGACATGAAGAAATAACTGTTCTAAGCACTTTTACATCTTCATTCTTTGGATCAAGTCTTGTGAAGCATTTTTAGAGGAAAAAGTAGCAGATTCAGAGTTTTTTATCGCAATAAATCTGGTACGGTGAGATGTATATGGTGAAAATATCGTATAAAGAGATTTGGATATTCTTCCATCCCTAATGACAATAAATGTTGTACCAAATGACTGGTCACTGGACATTTTATAATGTCAGTATTATGTAGAATATCGTAATATTGTCGTGAGCTTTCCCACGATATCGCAATAAATATTGTACTGTGAGGTTCAGACCGCGACGATATCGTATCAGGAGACTTGGATATTGTTACACCACTGATACTATACTATATAATATACTATACTATCATACTTAAGTAGATTTTTTCACATGATACTTTTACTTTAGTGACTTTTTATTCATTTATTTGTATCTGTACTTTAACGAAGTAATAAAATTGAGTACTTCATCCACCTCTGCTCTAAATGCCCCGTATGCTCTGCAAAAACTCAAATCTAGCCAAGTTATGATTACTTGGATTAAGAAAGTTTTATCGTGATTTGAGTCAATTTCACTTGACAAATAAAATGATCTACCAGTGGAACACACCTCGCTACTCTTAAAATAAGAAAAACAACAACTTTTTGCACTGAAAATGAGAAACAAAATCTAATGTTGCTTGAATTAAGAAAAAAAACAAACACTTATTCCACTGGCAGATCAGTTCATTCCATCGACTCAAATAATGTCAGTCTTGTAATTATGTAGAATCGTAATATCGTGAGCTTTCCCACGATATCGTAATAAATATCGTACGGTGAGGTTCAGACTGTGACGATATCGTATTGTGAGACTTGGATATCATTCCACCCCCACAGGCTACAGAGTTTTGAAGAAGAGTTTAGCAGTGACATAAGTTTCAGGCTTCACTAACCTGATCTAAATAATGGCACAGGCCCAGATCTTCCTCCTGTGTGAATAATAAAACTGACAATCTGCAGCATCGGCCCCTCAGAGCGCCACATTCACATTCACACTTTCACACTCACACCCATGAACTCTGCTCTAACCACTGAGCCCCTGTCGCCCCATGAGACTAACCTCTGTATCGTGGAATTTGCAAACACAGAAACTTACGCTGTTTGTGTGTTTGTGTTGTGGCAGTGAGGCGCTGGAGAAGATGAAGGTGGTGTACGCGACTAACCCGGGTTTAGGAGACCCCAGCAGCCTGGAGCCCAGCATCTCTGAGACCGCTCAGAGGATCGGCAAACTGCGAGGAGAGATCTCCAAGTACGAGGTACGTCTGTGCGAGCAGGTCTTAGTGCGTATCACAAAACTACAAGTCTACCTGCTGTAATTCAAACTGACCAATCCCCTTCTGTCTGTTCTGACTACACAGGTCTACAGTGTTGTGAGAATAGTATTATTAGTAATAACAATAATACAGTCTTAGAATGGTGCGCCGACACAGTGCTGAGTTTGTCTGTTGTAAATCTTTATTAATATCATTTATCTTGATCCTGATTTTGACTGTACGCTTCTATTTTGCCGACTTGCCTTTAATAAAGTTATGAAGGTGATTGGCAGGAAAGAGTTTCCTTCTTTGCAGGAGAAAAGTCTGTGCTCGCTCAGGCCAGACGGATTGTGGGAAACTCCTCTCACCTGCTGCATGGCGAATATGAAATCCTATGAAAATGACACTATTGAGTGCCGAACTTTAAGAGTAACAGATATAAACTTTTATTTGTGCCACTTCTGTTGAACAAATCTGCACAACAAAGGTGCATTTAAGTCACTTTATTTAATGGTGCAATAACTCTTTGTGCAATAGGACTGGTGCAATATCTTGAACACTCTTTGGTAGTGCACAAATGTATTACATATATTTTAATGAATCATTAATCATTGCATTTATATAGCGCCTTTCATGAGACCCAAAGCGCTTTACAGTTCATTATTCATTCACTCCACACTCAGTGGTTTTGTAGCCACAGCTGCCCTGGGGCAGACTGATGGAAGTGAGGCAGCTAATCTGCACCATCGGCCCCTCCGACCACCACCATCACTCACACACACCACTTTCATACTAAGCAATGTGGGTGAAGTGTCTTGCCTAAGGACACAATGACAGTTTTTTCCACTGGCGCCCCCCTGTGGCACCTGGAATTCCCCGTGGTCTCCCATCCAAGTCCTGACCAGGCCCGGCCCTGATTGCGAGTGTTGTGTGATGTGTAAATGTGTTTTTTTAGCTGTGGGCAGTGTCCTAAACAAATTTAAGATAATCTTAAAGATAAGATAAATTTAACTTAACTTAGTTATCTTATCTTTGCATTGCAACACTGTAATATCCCTATTGTGGGACAAATAAAGGTTTACCTTATCTTATTATTCATTCACTGCACCCCCTGGTGGTGGGATCCTGCTGTTCTGGGGCAGACTGACAGAAGTAACACTGCCAATCTGCCTCCAGCCACCACCCACCCTGACACACAGCACCCCCACACTGGGCTGCACACTCTACCTTCTGTCAACAGAATAAACATCTGAGCTTTTTTGCGTTTCTTTGCTTTTTGGAGCAGATATTCCACATAAACTGTTGTCTGTTATGTTCTGTACAGACGTGGCTCTCAGAAGCGATGGGAGGAGAGGATTCCTCCAGCCCCGACAGCCACCAGCACACGTGAGAATCTTTCTGCATCAGAGTTTCACCTAGAGTAGTTGTTTCCTGGCCTCACAGTGTCAGAGTCTCTGAGCACAACAGTGTTCTGTGTGTGTGCCCCGCAGAGTGAACACAGATCACTTACCTGAGGAGTTCCCGGAGCCCCCGGAGGAGAGCACGCCTGCAGTGGGCCTCTACACAGACTTCTCTGAGTTTGACGACGTGTGTGGACAGTACACGGTGCTCTACGCCTTTGAAGGTAACGCTCCCACACTGGACTTTTCCTTTAGAGCAGTGCCCCTCAGTTATTTTCTGTCACGTCCCCCCCTAGAAAGAAGAAAACATTTCTCCCCCCACTCCACAGAACCACTACCAAATGTGCACAAATCACACCCTCACTTTCAGTCGCCGACACACGAGAGCAAACCAAAAAAGTTTAGTTGTGTCTCCAAAGCGAATCCCAGGACACTCGCAGCCTGTGTCCGAGCGTATATATATATATAGTATATATAAAGTGTAATTGCACCTCCACTACAGTAGTTGGCAGTGATGCTCTCATTGACAGAGTGTGCACAGGGAGTATTCGCGCTCTGGTACACAGCACAGAGCAGGAGATCTGAAGTGCAGAGAACAAACTGTATGTAAAGCGTCTGTAGCGCTCGGCTTCACTGGGACTACGCTGGGGAAAGAGGAAAGACGCTGTGTTTACTGGGTCTAAACATGTTGGCAGCGACAGTATGAAGACAAATAAATTACAGCATTGCTTAAAGACATTACGCCCCAGTCACACTGATAAGACACTTGAGTTTTTTCAGCAGAAACTTGCCGAATATCGCCAACAATCCTCCCGGTTTGTGAATGCACCTTCAGTAAACCAGCAGCACTGTGAGCGTCATATAAGGAGGAGCAAACACAGAGGAGCTGATCCTGCTGCAGCTTTAGACATGGATTCTGTCACGCTGGATGTGCCCCGAACTATAACACAGTCCTGGTTTAGACCTGGTTTAGACCTGGTTTAGACCTGGTTTTTCCATTATTCATTTAAACCCAAAATCGAAAACTGAAAATCATTTGGTTTTTGGAGACAAATAATGAAGAAAAGAGTTGTTTTTGAAATGAACAAACAAATGAATGGATTGAGAAGTTTCGTTTCGATTCGATATATTTCAAATCGGTTCAATACGGGTGAGTAAAACACAAAGGCTAAATCGTGGCTAAAAGTATCAAAGTGTTATAGCAGACTGACAGAAAAGACTCAACAACAGTTTGCACTAGAGTCACTGCCGCTCCCTGTGGTGTTCCCCATGGTCTCCAGTCCAAGCGCTAACCAATCCCGACTGACTGGTACAATGTGGTGTATTGCTAAAAGACACAGCAGCAATCAGTCTAATCTGTCTATCTATCTGTTAAGAGCTTCTGTTCGTGCACAGGCAAAGACGAGGGCACTCTGTCCATCAGCCCCGGGGAGCACCTCAGCGCCATCGAGGAGGACCAGGGCGACGGCTGGATGAGAGTGGTGAAGGCCAACGGAGAGGAGGGATACATACCATCGTCCTACGTCCAAGCGCTATAACGTCTCCAGTGTCCTCTGTCCAAGCGCGATAACATCTTCTGTCCAGTGTCCTCTGTCCAAGCGCTATAACGTCTCCAGTGTCCTCTGTCCAAGCGCTATAACATCTTCTGTCCAGCGTCCTCTGTCCAGCCCATAGACTGTATATAGAAACAGACATACCTGCTCGCCGCTTTAGTCGCTTTACTCTCCCTGTACCTGCTGCCGTGGCCTCCTCATTTTGGTCTTAAAATGTTCCCCCCGAGAAGTCGCCCCCATCAAACTCAAACCTACACAAAAACTACGTCAATCGTTTGTGCTGCAAAAAGTTTCGTTTGTGCTGCTTTAGTTTTTGAGAAATTAACGATTCTTTTATAGGTCAAACTGGGGTCAGCCTCACAGGAAGCTTCAAAATGCTCTAAAACGCCCAAAATGGAGTCGGTCGTTTGTGCTTCGTTTGTGCTGCAAAAAGTTTTATTTGTGCAATTCTGGTTCTTAAGATATTTGCAGTTTTATTTTCGGCTGATGACGTCGTCCAGAACCTCAGAATGTGAAACAGCCTCAAAACAGCAGAAAGTTATAGAAAATATTTTGTTTGTGCTGTTTTGTGCTTTGACGATTTTCATTTGTGCGTTGAGTTCTAAAATGATTCATTATTATTTCTGCGGTAATTATAGGACGTCATTTCTTCATTTCCGCTCAGCTGACGGCGGCAAACTCCACAAAACGAGTGAAGATAAACGATCTGAGACTGTGGAAAAGTCTGTATCAGTCTTTAGTAACAGCCTCAGATCGTTTATCTTCACTCGTACTTAATTACCGCAGAAATAATAATGAATCATTTTAGAAATAAACCCAACGCACAAATGAAAATTGTCAAAGCACAAAACAGCACAAACAAAATACATACATTTTCTATAATTTTCTGCTGTTTTGAGTTCTATTTCACATTCTGAGGTTCTGGACGACGTCATTGGCCGAAAATAAAACTGCAAATATCTTAAGAACCAGAATCACACAAAACTTTTTGCAGCACAAACGACTGACAGTTTTCATGCAGGTTTGCGTTTGATGGGGCGACTTCACGCAGGTTTTAAATGTTTGTATGAACACGCGACGCATGATCCTGGTGTTTTTATTTCGCTATTTTGTCCGTAAATCACAAGAATTTGACCGGAGCTGGACACTGTGGCTTCGTCTCACTCCCTTAGTCCACGTCTTTATACAGTCTATGGTCTAAACACGATAACGTCCTCTGTCCTTTGTCCAAACGCTGGAGCATCATTTCTCCAACCGCCATAACATCCGAGCAGACCCTCATCACATAAGAATCACACATATTGGAACGCTAATGCAGCCAAAGGAAACAATTACATGAGTTTAAAGTATGAAATAATGCAGCCAAAGCCGTTCTTGTAGTGTCCGTTTAGGCAGCCCAGGTTCAGGTGTAATTAGGGCCGGTATCATGAAGTTACTAATACACAGGCCACGATATGATGGTTTTCGATACAGAGCAGTTTCGATTCAGGACAATTCGATATATTTCACATCAGTTCAATACAGTTCAGTAAAAAACAAACGCAAAATCGTGGCTGTGATACTTTTGTCTTTATTAAAACACTAAGTTTGTACAAAGAAAAAAAACACAAATTTGACTCTAAACTGTGAAAATGTTGCATTAAGTTTCGAGAATTGTAGCTTTTTGGCAATATAATTGAGTCAAATCTACCCAAAAAATACTCTTGGCGATACTTTGATACAGCAGGTCACGATATTGATACTATATCATCAAATTAAATGAGACGATACACCGATATTTCAATATTTTTTTAGTAGAAGTTGCAATACACAGCACAGACTACATGAAGTGTTAGTGTTTATACCCAAACCCTCTCAGGACAGACGTTATTCTGGTGGATTTCATGAGCTTTCAGGTTCTCGCAGCACAGATTTGATCAGAATCGGAGAAAGCTGCTTCTAAAGTCCTAAAGTTTATTGTGTGGTGTCTGGTCGCGCTTGTTTGTGTGAAAAGTCCCGGTGTTCTGTAGAAACGAGCTCCCCGCAGCCTAAACCGACAGCGACGTTTATCGATTCACGCTGCCCCATCGAAATAAGCTCCTCACTCTTTTCCGTTTACACTTGTCCAGATCCAGTAAAGCGAACCTGCCCAGTTTTACGATCCTTGGATTAGAGACGGCGGGTGTGATGCTGTTTGCACACGGTGATCACACTTTATACCTTAGTTAAGTCAAATTAAACTCATTAATATGAATCAGCGTAGTTCGTTTGGACCGTCGTATTCTGCTCAAACAGGCTCCGACTAAAGGAAGCACATATCGACCATTTAACCATCGAAGAATGCTCCACTGTAGAATCACCATCATTCAGTCATTTATATGAATTTGTGCAGAGGTAGCTCATTTCGACAGGCCTGTATCTTCTAGCAAATAAAGCTCCCACTGTATAAGAGAAAGAAATGACTGGAAACACTGAAATCTTTATATTAAATCTATAATATTTAACACTAAAACACGAGGCAACAGTGTGAATTTCCTATTATACAGTAATATAGTGATATTATTGTATTTATACAGCGCCGTTTTAAACAAAGTTACAGCGTTTTCTACAAATGGAAACAAAATAAAATACGATGTAATGAAAATGTTAATGATAAAATCCAATATTGAATCCAAACTTTTCAATCATCTAATGTACACATGTAATGTAACACGCACATGTCGATGTTTAACTCGAAACATAGAATAAAACCAAAACACTTTTAAAATATGACTTGTTCCTCCACTTCTGTAGCCGGGCTGGGGCACCGAGTGTCTCTGCTCAGTTTCATTTTTCTCCCCCGACTTGGTCAGAAATCAGAAAACACTCAGAGGTTTGGAAGAACCCTGGAGGTTATAATCGGCGCGGTGTGTGGGCCAGAACCAGCCCGAGCTGCAACAACAGACGCCATTCTCCTTTGGACTTCCTTTGCCAAATAATAACTTTGCATTTTTTATCGTACCTTTAATTCGCAGAAACGACAGTGCTCGTGGACAGACATGTTCACTCTCTGCTTTGTTTGCTGTCGTGCTGCGATTACTCTGACACCACTGAGCGTCCGGCGCATTACGGACGTCACCACCAAACAGCAGCGACTGGTTTAATGTAAAAAGCACCCGCCGACCGTCGAGCGAACGAATCCAAACGCCGCGAGGTCAGACGCTTTCCTCGGGAGCTCAAATCGACGGCGTTTAAACTGTGACAGCGCTTGGGGCTCGTGCGCTGTGGCGTTGGGGAGCTCAAATCGACGGGACACCGGGTTAGATTCCCCTCCTGAAGCTCACGCGCTCTGAATGTAGATCAAAACGCTGTTGGAAATATGAAATGGTTCATCCCTCCTCTTTACACACACCACCTGTTTTTCCATATTATAATGTGACAAAATATGTGATTTTGTTCTTTTTTTAACTGGATTAAAACCACTATCTTGTATACAGTGCACAGAGTATAACATTCCTATAAGACTGTCGCCCCGGTGCAGTCGGACCTATGCATATCGGAATATTGTAAATGTATAAATACTGCAGTACTACAGGGACATCACTAGATTTAAACATCATGGATAAGCACATTTAACTCTGTAAAACCTGCCCTTGGCTAATATTTACCCCACAAAAGACTGTTTTAGAATGAAAATGTAACACGTTTTATGTTTACAATATGTTTTCTCCCTGACAGCTGGATTTTTAACTTTTGAATGAAAATTTTACTTTTGAATTAACCTCTTAACGCCTGAATTTATATAGATGTATGTAAAAAAAAAAATTCACTCTAGCAAATTTGCGACAACTAGAAACAAAAACTCATCAAAGGTTCAGAAGAAGCGGTCGAGATGTAACAATCACCGAAATATGGTGATATCGTATCGTCAAAGGTCTCACAATGATATCGTGGACCATCACAATATATCGAATCACAAGTCTGAATAGTTCTGATGCAGAAATAGCTAAAAAAAAACAGAGGGAACTACATAGACCATGATCCTTTGCTCCGTTTCAGTGCAGAAATAACTGTTCTGAAGGCCGCCACACACTACAGGAGAATTTGCCAGATTTTAGCGAAAATAAAGACTTTTTACTTTACTCACCTAATGTAAAGTGGTAACTTTAAAGTGCAGCATCTCATTCACATTATCCATAGAAATTGTCCTCCACAAATAATGACTCCAGTCCACAAAACTGCGCTATTAATCCATTTTGAAGTGTTCTTTGAAAGTAAAAAGGTGAAAGTTGTTCCTCACATGTTTGTTTACATCCACAGAGCGTAAAGCTGCAGATCAGCGACAGTGACTCTACTTCCTGTGGACTTTATCTCCTCTTTTCTGCTTTAAAAATCCTGTATCTGAAGTATCGCTCCACATTTCACACATAATAATAACACAGTTTGACTTGTGTCTAAAGAGCGACTAGTTTTACTGTAGACAGGAAACAGCTGATCTGCGCTCACAGTTTTATATCCTGTTTTACACACACAGATCCCGCTGCAGTCTTTGCGATCGGAGATTTTAAGTCTCATAAGTTTCTCCTCGTGTCCGTGGTGTTTGTGCTTTTTGTCGCACGTTTAAAAATCGTTTAAGACCGAAAAATCCTGTCGTGTGTAGCGGCCTTAAGTGCACTTTTAAATCTCCGTTCTTTGGATTACGTCTTGTGAAGGCATTTTTAGAAGAAAAAGTAGCAGATTCCTCCACAAAATATCACAATAAATATCGTACCGTGAGATGTTTATGGTGAAAATATCGTACAGAGATTTGGATATCGTTCCATCCAAATGACTGTTGTACAAACCGTGACAATATCGTATCGTGAGACTTGGATATCGTTAGTATTCGGCATTGGGGGATCGCAGCCGCGGTCTCGGCTTTTATCTTGATCCAAATGTTTTGTTAACTCTGCGTTAAGGGGCTGATTTTTAAGACTTTTTTCAGCATATCGGTTTTATTAGCAAAGGGCACTGAACCTGTAGCCAGATTTATCATCAAATTGTGAAAACTCGAGATGCCACGAGGCCAAATTTCAGTTTCAGTTTGGCTTTCTGACAAAAAACTATGCAATTTTACAAAGGTGCGCTATGCAGCTTTCTTGGTGGATGGTCTGCTCCCTGCTTGTCTCCAGGGAGATGTGTTTGCTTTGCTGGAATGTTCCACAATATGGCATTAAAACGTCCATTTCTATGTACGTTTTTTTATCGCTCCCTTCAAAAACATTCATTATTAAAGGTGCCTCTGCAGTGATGTGATTGTTTTGACCAGAATGTTCCACAGTACGGCATTTGAACGCATCTGTAAAACATGAAATCTGCAATCTTACTGCTCGCCTCTCCGTAGATCTGACCTGTAACCCACTTGTCTCTATGTACTTATAACTTTTATAACATTATACCACATTTTAGGTAAAGTAATAAAAAAAAACCAAATCATATTCTCTAGAAAAGTGACACAGCGCCCCTTTAATATGAGCGGGGTCGCCTCTCCACAGACGTGACCCGTAACTTTGGTGGCGTAAGTTAAATGCCACACTGCGGAACATTCCAGTCAGAATAACAAGCAGAAAAGTTAGTTACTATGATCTTTTTAAAGGGATCATATTACGCTATTTTTTGATCGATGTTATAATGTCGTTTCCTTATACGCAAAACACTCTGTTCCACCTTGTGATGTCATGTGGTGATACAGGAAGTGCTCCGTTGTGTTTTTAAACTCCACAGACCTTCACAAGAATCATTTGGATAACTTCAGCCCTGGAATTGCCGATCTTTACTGAACCAAACGTAAAAAGTTCACTTGAAAACTACCGCTTCATGACATCACAAGGTGGAACGGAGCATTTTGGGGCTTTGGAGATGTGGACAGACGAATAATAAATGTGTTTTTGAGGAGGTAACAACATTAAAACATGGCTTAAAGGTTGTACGGGGGATTTTTTGTTTCACATCGTCAGTGAGAGCGGAAATTCATCAACTGTGGACGTGGTGGAGCCAGATAAACATTAGCCGATAGAAAACCGCGCTCTAAAGACTGACGCGTCCCATAGCAAAGCAAAACCGAAGATCTCATTTACGTCACATTTACCGAGATATAAACGAGCACGAATCGAGACCAAAGTGGGTTTCTCCTTCTTCTCAAACGTCACTGCTGAGAAAAGTCTCACTGTGAGCATTGTGTGAGTTCTCTAAATTCTCTCACAGCCGTCTCTGTTTTTGATATGAGAGAAATGAGATATATTGCGCTGCTTTCAAATACTGTACGTCTCTCACAGCTCACAATTTGAGTTCTCACATTTGTCTCATAAAAGTCTCGGATTCATCTCTCTTTAATTCTCCTTCAAAATAACCAAGACATAATCGAGATCAGTGATGAGAGCTCCTGTTTATCCCACTTCTCGAGTGTTGCTCAACTTACCTCAGCCCAACCTCCTTTGTCTTAGCGAGGTCTTGTCTCTTTTTAGCGTATCTCTTGCTCCTGCGGGACCTTTAGGAGAGCCCAGAAACAAATGATCACAGAATGATACGAATATTAGGGTGACCAGACGACCCTGTTTACAGTCCCAGGTTTGAGCCCCGTGTCCACTGTGCCAGCAGATTTATCCAAAACCACTGATTTGTCCCAGTTTTATACAAGAAATGTCTCAAATGTACCTATTTTTGATCAATTTGATACCTGCTAACAGTAAAGAGAGGCATACATTTTAATTTGTTTAGGTAAAATACAGAAAAGTCGCTTAAAAATGAACGAAACACAAAGAAAATGTGACTGTACTGACTCACATGAATGTGTCTGCAGAACATTTTCCCTTAATTTTTCCTCATTTAACAGTTTTATTATTACCAACCACCAAAAAACCAGGGATGTCCCAGTTTTTTATTTTGAAAATCTGGTCACCCTAACGAATATGAGAAGCTCAAATTGATCTCAAGAGAATTTCTTCTGGACAGGAAACTTCTGCTTATCATTTGAAAACGTGCTTTATTTCCAAGAGCTTGTCAGACGTTTTTCAGGACACCAATGCGACATCTTGTATCTGAAAACGTCATTTTCAACACAAAGAAAAGCCCGATTGCGGCTGCGTGTCGTTAGTTGAGGAGCGAACTTGTTTTCTACGTCAATAAAAACGTAAATGTAAATCTGAGGCAGTCACTACTTTACTCTCACACAACTTTATTCTAACTCTGAATGTCGCTGCAGTTATGATGATGATAAAAGGGCGTTTCTTCTTAGAGTCGCTGGATTTCCCGTTCCTTTAAATCCTCTTTACAACCTTTAATGCTCAAAGAGTCAACATTGTGTAATATCGTCCCTTTTGAACTGGTGATTGGTATAATTTTACTAACTTTTTGTACAATTTTTGTCACAGAAAACTGCATATTTATGATCCAAGAGTGTCCGTGATGTCTCCTTTGCTGTCATGTATCTTACTACACTATTGTATATGACATTTATAAAGTTATTATTTACAAATGAAATACGCGTGTGTGTGTTTTTATGAATGAAAACCACAAAACAATAAAGTGTACAAAATAAAATCACATTTATTTAAGACTAAAAGGCACTTGTATGGTGTTTCACAGCAGTAGTTCAGCAATGGGAAGATAAGATTGGATTTGAAACAGAAAATAAAACTTAAAAAAACATTTAAAAAGTACATTAAAGTGATAATACGTTTGGTAAACAGGAATGTGCAGCCGGGCGCGTTTGTCATGGTCTTAAACTGCAGTCAAAGTCCAGCAGAGCTCAGTATGGGTGTGGTTGGTACACAGAGATAAGGAAAGTAGGTAAAAAAAACAAAAGGAACATTGAAAAAAATAAGAAAACAACACAATGAAAGTGCATATGACAGGTTTGCATGTTTGTCGGTTTGCACCTTTTTTCAGTTTTACATCAGTGAAGTGGAAAAAAAAGTTGAAAAGAAAATACGTCTATGTCATCAACACGGAGAATCCAAAATGCAGAGACAATTTACGCACCAAGAAAGACTTTTTCTGACCGTTTAAAGCTGAATAAATAAATAAAGCTGTTATTATTATGATTCTTAATAGTTTAATCACTATTGAGTAATTGAGACACCGTTTTGACCCTTGTTAATGTTCTGGTCTCTGTATGTCACATGAGACACTTCAACGAAAAGTAAAAAAAAAATCTAGGGAAGATTTTAAATATAATGATGTTACTTATGGTTTAGTGAAATGTGCAGTTAAACCTGTCATATGAACTTCAAGCAATGTTTAAAGGGACAGTTGGGAAGTTTGGACATAAGGCCTCATTTCCTCTTGTCAACAAGCTGATGCTTCAGCTTCTGTGGGCGTAAAGGACTCAGTGGAATATGAGTGTTCTCCCTGTGACAGAGGATGTTCTGCTGATGGGGAGTCTGTTCTGTGTGCGTGTCAGGTTGGAGATGTTCATGTTTTCAGAGATCGTACGAGTGCAGGTTTAGAGCAGCTCTTTATTTAACATTTCACTCACTTTATTTAACAGTTGGTCACTTCTGTTGTGATGAAAAGACTGAAACGTGTTTTGGACCCAGGCGCAGTAACCGGGATACTGCCTGTGGACCCTTTTAGTGTGAGTGAACAGTGATGACGTAGGCTCGGTTGTGCATTTTGGCAACAGAAATACAGCAGAACTCAGCGGCTTGTCGAGCTCTGTGAAAGGATCATCCTCAAAAGATCAAGAATATTTCCTCAACAAGCGACTCTGACAAACGGTGTCTGACTGCCAGATCCTCGTGCGATCAGTGAGTAAAACTTTAAAACTTTAGTCCACTGGTAGAATATCGATTCAGACAAACACACACAGAACAACCAGACATTTTGGTGCTGGAAATGTTTTTATCTCCGTCTTCTGTCCGTGTTCAGTCTGAATGAATCAGAATGAATGAGGAACAATGACACTTCTGTTGCCAAAATGTGCGCACAGCTTTTTTTTTATCACTTCCGCCCTAATAGGGTCTATACATGCACCACGATGAAACCGGGATACTCCAAAAACCCGATCATACCCAGGACACTGATGTGCAGGTAAACGCACTCTGAGGAATATAGTGATCTCCAAGGAGCCAGAGCCGAGGCGTGGGACTGTGGGGCCACAGCTCCAGTGTTTGTGCTGTGAGACGCAGCCTCGACTCTTTACACTACGTTACGCACAACAACCTACATTCGGTTTGTCGATTAAAAATAAACCTGATCGACGAAATTCTTAATGATCAATTATCGAGTAGTCGCCTAATCCTGCCCATCCCTAGTTGGAGATTTCTTTAAAAATCTCCCGTAGACTCGTGCAGGACCTGCCTCCATCTGAGATCAGGACAGATTCTTGAACATGAACACGTCTCATTATTTTCTTTTTCTCTTTTAACCCATTTATGCCTAATGCTGCGTAGTGAAGCATTGTTGTTGATTTGTTCTCATTTTAATGATGCAAATTTCATAAAAGCTGAGAGTCTTACCTTTTAAATGCATTTTATTTCATGTTTTTATGGGCTTCAGAGGCTGAGATATTTATATTTATTTATTCTTTACGAAAACCTAAATTCTTCAAAATCCTCAGGCGATAAGGAGCTTTACCTTAGAACAGCAGAGGCGTAAATGGGTTAAGGTCAATACATATTTAGATTTTTATCTTATAAAAACATGGACGCATTCAAGAGTACTGCGCTGTAACCAGGCCCAGTGACAGAAATATGGGGGCCCGGGGCAAAAAGCCGTACACGGGCCCCGCTCTAATACAAATGAACAGAAAGAGGGTTCAATTCTGGGCCCCTAAAACCCCGGGGCCCCTGATAACAGACCCCTTTACCCCCCCGCCTACTGCCCTGACTGTAACCTCTGTGCAGACACATCGTACCAGCCGTTCACCCACTTGCTCCGTGTCAGTCGCGGTCGGTCGGGTCGCCCTCTGACGGCAGCTCCACGGGTTCCAGTTTGTCGGAGAGCACGCACAGGATCTTGTTGAACTTGTCGTAGCGCTCGGTCCGGTCGGCGGCGGCTCCGGAGTGGCCCCAGAGCAGGCGCAGGGCGAACTCTGTGCGGAAGGCCTCCAGCAGCTCGGGCACCGGCTCCCAGCCTGAGGAGGGGGTAAAGGGGTAAAAAGGGTCAAAAGTGTAGGCAATACTGTATTTATTAGACTAGAAGTTGCACATTTTTTCAGGGTTTGGGTGGTTGCGACTTATACTCAGTTGCGACTTAGATGTTACATTTTTTGCACTGACAGCCCATAGACCAATTATATGAATCATATGAATCAAAAATGAAAAAAAAAAATCACGTGATCGACGAAATTCTTAATGATCAATTAACGAAAAATGTATTGATCTTAACCCATTTACGCCTCTGCTGTTCTAAGGTAAAGCTCCTTATCGCCTGAGGATTTTGAAGAATTTAGGTTTTCTTTACGAAAACCTTAATATCTCAGCCTCTGAAGCCCATAAAAACATGAAATAAAATGCATTGAAAAGGTAAGACTCTCAGCTTTTATGAAATTTGCATCATTAAAATGAGAACAAATCAACAACAATGCTTCACTACGCAGCATTAGGCATAAATGGGTTAAAAGAGAAAAAGAAAATAATAATGCATCAGTTTTATATAGCGCTTTTCTGGACACTCAAAGACGCTTTACAGAGCATTATTCATTCTCTCCAGACCCGGTGGTGGTAAGCTACTATTGTAGCTACAGCTGCCCTGGGGCAGACTGACGGAAGCGAGGCTGCCAATCTGCGCCATCGGCCCCTCCGACCACCACCAACATTCACGCACACACCGCTTTCATACTAGGCAATGTGGGTGATGTGCCTTGCCTAAGGACACAACGACAGTTTTTGCAACTGGCCCCACTGTGGCACCTGGAATTCCTTGTGGTCTCCCATCCAAGTACTAACCAGGCCCGGCCCTGCTTAGCTTCTGAGATCTGACGGGTTCAGGCTTTGACGAGCCGGTATGGCCATAATGAGACATGTTCATGTTCAAGAATCTGTCGTGATCTCAGATGGAGGCAGGTCCTGTACGAGTCTACGGGAGATTTTTAAAGAAATCACCAACTAGGGATGGGCAGGATTAGGCGACTACTCGATAACTGATCATTAAGAATTTTGTCGATCACGTGATTTGTTTTTTTCATTTTTGATTCATATATAGGATTCGAGTATAAGTCGCAGGAACCACCCAAACCCTGAAAAAAAGTCCAAAAAATACAGTATTGATAATTGATCCATTTTTTCATTTTGGTTTTAGAGACAAATAATAAAGAAAAGAGTTGTTTTTTCGTTTTATTTTTGGTTCTATATTGAAAAAACAAATGATACACGGATTCTTTTCTATTCTGTTGTTTTTATTACTATAACTTCTATAACTCACCTTTCAAGATGAAATGTCGGTTCATGGTCTCTGATTTCATAAAATAAATTTCCCCCAAAAAGTGCAACTTATAGACCGAAAAATACGGTAATCGTTTGTGGGACATTTTATACAATCGTGATAATCTGTAACAAAGATAATCTGCATTTTATCACCAGATGTGCATAAAAAAGATGCTTATCCATGATGTTTTCTTCTAGATCGTTGTCATTTTCACTTATAACAAAGTACAAAACTATACCAGTTTCATTATGGAGCCCATTCATGATATTCAAATTATAAATATTCATACAACATTTTTAAACTGGCAGCAACTTTAAGTCTTCCAGACCTAAGGGTAATTTTAGCACATTTCTCCTCGCCTGGATTTTTTTCTTCATTTTGCTCTTCAAACTCCCCATTTTTACCCCCTAATGAAGCGTTCTACATCCTTTTTTTCAGTGCAGCCTGTTATTTCACAATCTGCTGCTGTAGTTGTGTCATGAGGCTGTAATAAAAGCTTTCACTTCATCCAGGCTTTAGTGCGATCTCCCCGGGCGGCTTCACTTCTCGTTCGTGTAGTCGTCGCTGATAGCGCAAAATGGTAAAAGAACGCAGACCGGTCAGATTAAAGTGAGTGTTTAAAGGCTGCCAGATATTTTAGACGGATAAATGAAGTTCCTCGTATTAAATTTAATAATGCCAGGAAGTCCGCCCGGCTGTAATAAAAGCTACAGGACCAGAAATACAAATGAAAAATGGTAGTTTGCAGATATCGCAGTGATGAACTCTCTTTCCACAGAAGCAAGTTTAAAATACCATCGTAAAGCAAAACACGGGTTTGATTCAGCAGCAGCAGCGACGCTACTTTCACCAACAACAAGCCGAGCGCGACAACCCGCAGCAATGATGTCAACGAAACTACCAGCAACAGAAACATGTCAATAATACGTTTTTGATAATGAATTGCATTTTTGTCCAAATATTTGGTCTTTTTATGAAGAATAATTAACTGTGATTAATCAAAATTCTAAAGTCTGATTAATCTGATTTGAAAAATTAATGACAGCACTAGTTTTAACACAAAAAGTGTTATTTTAACTGTCTGAATGGGGGTTCGAATTGGGGTTATTTGCCAGAGTTGATATGGTTGAAGTTAATTCTACTTCCACTAGTGTTAATTTGCACCTCACGCGCACCACTTCAGACTCCTGAAGACCAGTTTGACCCAGTTTTGTTCACAAGTTCAAAATGACCACAACAGATCATCAGTAGGGTAAAACTAACCTGTCTCACGACAGTCTAAACCAGGGGTGTCAAACTCACTTTGGTCTGGGGGCCGTATGCAACCTACTTTGATCCCAAAAGGGCCGGATCAGAAAACTCAGTTCTCTCTTCAAGTTATTGTATTTTTCTCCGTGTCTCGTAGTGGTGTTTAAGATTATATTCCTCGATCAACGCCACTTGTTCCAAACACACTGAGCACAGATTTCCCATTCACCTCTGTCAACAAATAAGAATTACACTATTTTTCTTGGGAAATCCTGAACTCAGCATCTGCTTTTCTCATTTTTTGACATTTTGCTGATGAGGGTCACGGTCGACAGTCAGAACGATCGTCCTTTAAGAGCGTTTGGAAAGAGGAAAGTCTTCATTTGTGCTGCTCTGGTGGGAGTTGCAACGTACAGAAACGCCGGAGACGCTGCTATGCTAAACAGTGCAGAAAATTAACAGAAAAATCTGAAAATTTTAAGTATTTTAATAGAAAAATCAGCAGAGGGCCAGATTAAAGGTCTTGGAGGGCCGGATCTGGCCCCCGGGCCGCATGTTTGACACATGTGGTCTAAACCATGAGTGGGTGAACAATCCAACGCTTGGTGAATTCTGCTTCACAGTGAAAGGAAAAGTCGACATCGAAGGATCGAAAAGCGACGTCGCTGTGAACACTCGGCCGCCACAAGCCGTTTCCCCCTGTGGTAACTTCTGACGCCTCCTGCTTAAAACCCAAGCTTATAAAACCCTAAATTATTCCCTGATTGTGGGAAAGATGGACTTATGTGCGTAGTGTTGTGTTTTAGTTTTAGTTTTTCCTCGAGTGATGCCACTGTCTGTGTGAATGTTCTTGTATGTTAATTAACTAAAATAAAGTGTAAAAATAAAACATCTCTGTGTGTTTTTAGCTAAATCAGGATAACTGTACAAAGTGTTATCCGTTTACTCTCAAAATGTTAATATAACTTTTGATTTCGGGGTTAAACAGGAAGTTTGGTCCAGTGTTACTTCATTAACATTTCCAAAAATGTTAAATTAACTCTAAAACAAACTGGACTCTTATAAACCCTGGAAAAATGTTCAAATAGATTCTGTGAGTCAATTTTAACCCTCCTCTTTTTGCTGTGTGCAACAACAGGACGCAGGGCTGATGCTCGCGTCGTCTCTACAGAAACAAAACTTAAAACCATATGGATAATTTGTATAAAGTAATGTACACGCGCTCAAAAACAGATGTTTGTTTCATTTCACATTAACTCGCCTACGTCTCTATAGAAAGTCGCCGAAATTATATCCATCCAGGTTCAAAGAATCTGAGGTTGAGGAAGATTTTTGTGAGGAATCGCCCCAAATTGCCGCCTGGCCTCAAATAAACGGGCTGTTATTTGGTATTTTAGGGTAATAAATATTGTGATGAGTGTTTTTTCCGAGCAGACTGTGGTATTGTTTGCTGTACTGAACGGTTCTGGACCCGTCGTACCTGTGAGCAGGGTGTGCGCGTGCTGCTGGTAGTCGTTGGCGTGCAGGGCGGCGCTGCGAGCCGATTGGAGGAGGTCGTACAGGGTCTGGCAGCCGTGCTCGCTGTTCTCCACGGGGTCCTCGCCCTCCATGGCCATGAGCAGAGGGACCAGGTGAGGCACTGCGATGGGGCCCTCCAACACCGAGTCTACGAGGCACAAACAGGGACGTCAAAACCATCAATGTTTAACCAGTACAATTATAAAGTACCAGTAGATAAATCCTTTACTCGCTTTACTGAAGAGGTTTTTATTACCACATTTTTTGGACCGTAAGGCGCACTTAAAATCCTTTATTTTCCTCTTCAGGTCGCCTTATAAGATGGTGCACTTTATGTATGTGTTAATTCTGGCTGTGCTTATTGACCTTGAACCGATTTTATGTGGATATGTGGCTCGAAAGATTGTCAAAACGTTTTAGTAATTTTAGAAACTACGAAGCCGCACCTCCCAATGGAGCACGAAAGCTCTTAGAAACACTCGCACATAGGACAGAAATTCCTGCATATTTGGTTGCAACTGAACACAAAACAAAGTTCCGCACACTCTTCGAATGCGTCCAGTCGTACATAAAATGTGTTGTGGGTATTTCATCAGAATACAAGTTGAAAAGTTACAACATCAAGAATTACAATCATGAAATGAAAACTTACGATTACTGCAGCGTTTACCAGGACTACAACAGAACTAAAGCAGGTCTTAACCAAGACTAAACCAGGTCTAAACCAGGTCTAAACTGGGACTGAAGCAGGACTAAACCAGGTCTAAGCCAGGTCCAAACTGGGAGCAAACCAGGACTAAACCAGGTCTAAACCAGGTCCAAACTGGGAGCAAACCAGGACTAAACCAGGTCTAAATCAGGTCCAAACTGGGAGCAAACCAGGACTAAACCAGGTCTAAACCAGGTCCAAACTGGGCGCAAACCAGGACTAAACCAGGTCTAAACCAGGTCCAAACTGGGCGCAAACCAGGACTAAACCAGGTCTAAACCAGGTCCCAACTGGGAGCAAACCAGGACTAAACCAGGTCTAAACCAGGTCCAAACTGGGAGCAAACCGGGACTAAACCAGGTCTAAACCAGGTCCAAACTGGGAGCAAACCGGGACTAAACCAGGTCTAAACCAGGTCTAAACCAGGTCTAAACCAGGTCTAAACCAGGTCTAAACCAGGTCTAAGCTGGGACTAAACAGGACTAAACCAGGACTGAACCAGGATTGAGTCCTGTCCTTTCGTGCACACGGGTCTAACTCATTCAAGAGTTTACGCATACGGATGCCTCTGAAAGCCTTCATGCTCCAAACTGCCGGAGCATCACGGCGACCGTAGTCCGGAGCCTCTCAGAGTAACACGTACTGCGCTTCAACATCATATTATGGTGTGTGTATGAGGACCCAAAATGGCCCCGTTCAGACACATGCTGACTTACCTGCCCAATTGAAGCAAACTAATTTGGTGTTTGCGATCATTCCAGGTGGATTAACCAAAGAACTCCAACCTCTAGATATCAGTGTCAGCAGGATTAAACTGCAGCTGTGTGGGAGCGCTGGACGACAGAAGGTGATCAAACATTCACCAAGACAGAGGCAACACCGGGAGAGTTACACCACAATCTGCTAATGGATCGAGGACGCCTGAGCTAAGGTATCAGTCTCCCTTAATGCCTCTTATGATGTGGTGCACTTTATGGTCTGAAAAATACAGTATTTTTGGATCACACTGAAATGTTTTCGTGACAGAAATCGAGGGGTAGACTGCAGCGCTGCTTGGTTCTAATTCAGTGAGCTCGCGTCAGAAAGTCTCACAGATAATGACGAGTGTTAGTGTTACAGAACTTTAAAGCCAAACGTTTAAGCTCACGGGGAAAGGGAAAGGAAACGTTTTCGTGGTTGGGAATGTTCCACGGTATGTCATTACACATCTATTTTATTTGCATTGCTAAATGAAAAACATGGATTCTTGGAGGACCCTAACATGGCGAGGTAGTATGAACGAATATCATGCTGTGGAACACTCCAGGTAAAGCAGTAACGCCTCAGTTCAGACCAGCAGGTGATGAAAAGTTCCACAGTGGCCCTTTAAAGCGGCAGCACTGACCGTCCCCGTCGCTGAGTGCGCTCATGAAGGGCTTGAGCTTCTTCTCGTAGAGCACGGCAGTGTCGGTGTGGTTCCTCCGGAGGGCTCGCCACGTCATCTCCAAACGCATGATCTGCTCACACAAACACACGAAGAGTTTGTTATTTATGTATTTATTTATTTCAAACCTGCACATACAATTCACATGACATCATAACAATACAGACGAGGACACAAATCTGCAGGTTTGAAGAGGGGATGGATGAAGTGAAGCTTGTACATTTCCAATCCCCTCCCACACTGCACACAACAACACTTAATATACGATTATACACGACAAGACAGACAAAACAAACATTCACACACACATCAGACACACACTGACCCCACACCTGCCTCCCCCTGACCTCAGCTCTGTGGTCAGGGCGTCACCGTCTCTCCTCCAGGTATTTTTTTTATTGTTTCTCTTTTAAATAGTTTTTTAAAGTTGAACTCCGGCACGTTTGAAGCTAAAGGCCGTTGCTAGAGGTGGTGGAATTCTATCAGAAGCTAAAAAACGGCACAGATCAGTGTTTCCTCTGCGGAGATCTCACTGTGGCAGTGAGTCTGTCAAGACAACAAACTAGTGCACAGTCCTGGCCAAAAGTTTTGAGAATGACACAAATATGACATTTTTACAGGCTCTGCTGCTTCATTGTTTTTAGGTGTTTTCTCACATGTTTTTATGGTTTACTGAAATACAATTACAAGCATTTCATAAGTACTAAAAGCTTTTATTGACAATTACACTGAGTTCATGCAAAAAGTCAATATTTGCAGTGTTGACCCTTCTTTTTCAAGACCTCTGCAGTTCTCCCTGGCATCAACTTCTCTACCAAATCCTGACTGAGGCCGTCCATTCTTGCATAATCAGAATTTGTGTTTTTTTTTTTGTCCACCCGCCTCTTGAGGATTGACCACAAATTCTCAGTGGGATTAAGATCCTGGGAGTGCCGTGGCCACGGACCTAAAATCTTTATGTTTTGTTCCCTGAGCCATTTAGTTATTACATTTGCTTTATGGGAAGGTGCTCCATCGTGCTGGAAAGGGCTTTGTTCATCACCAAACTGCTCTTGGATGGTTGGGAGAAGCTGCTTGGAAGACGTTCTCATACCAAAATGAATATTTGTGTCATTCTCAAAACTTTTGGCCATGATTATAGTGATTTGGGCAAGTTCTTAAAAGCTTAACACCACTTTAACCCATCTTACAACAGCCACGAGTCTAACAAACAAAACGCTCTGCCTGGTTCACTCATTAGTGTTTGGGAATGTTAGAAAACAACTTTATAAGCAGCTTTGCATTTATCATCTATCGATGTCGAAGTCGATTAAAACAACTCATGCTGGATTAGATTTATGACTCATCCTTTTTTACATCAAATAATTGAAAGTAACTAAAGAACTAAATTAAGTATTTTTTTCTTTTACTCCAGTAGATTTTTTGATGGTTACTTTTACTTGAGTAGGAATTAAGCAAAGTAA
The DNA here is from genome assembly GCA_034769755.1 of Odontamblyopus lacepedii. Lineage (NCBI taxonomy): Eukaryota > Metazoa > Chordata > Actinopteri > Gobiiformes > Gobiidae > Odontamblyopus > Odontamblyopus lacepedii. The sequence continues at coordinate 5,785,192 of CM068353.1, forward strand.
AGTAAATTTTCAGTACTTTTTCCACCTCTGGACGTCACCCGTACCCAAATAATGAGTCTAACAGCAGCAGTCACAGAACTGAGCTGGAACCAAAGTGAGTGGAGCGCCCGTGCTCACTTCCTGTTTAGAACCCGACAGCTTCAGGTTTATGTCAGTTTCTGTGAACCGTCTAAGTACCTGAGGCATCTCCAGGGCCTTCATGATGGCGGAGAAGGCGAAGAGGTCGTGCGCGTGCTCCTTTAGCGCCTGGGCCAGCATGATGAACTTATGTAAGACGGTCGCTCTCTGGGTCACCGTGCTAGTGCAGCCCAGGATGTCCACGGCCATGCCCAGAGCGATCAGATGGTGCCTACGCCAGGACACAGGACACAAGACTTTCAAATCATGATCAACGTCTGGGTTAGAGAACAAATAAAGCACCAACATAAAAAGCTAATAGTGACAGTCTATTTATGGTGCTGTGGTTTAAAAAAAAAGGTATAAAAAAGTGTTTCTGATTCTGCAGGAGTTCAGTTTCAAGTATGGAAACCTGTTAGATCACAATTCCTCTGAACCAGGTCTAAATCGGGTCTAAACCAGGTCTAAACCAGGTCTAAACCAGGTCTGAACCAGATCTAAACCAGGTCTAAATCAGGTCTGAACCAGATCTAAACCAGGTCTAAATCAGGTCTAAACCAGAACTAAACCAGGTCTAAAACCAGGTCTAAACTAGGTCTAAACCGGGTCTAAACCAGGTCTAAACCAGGACTAAACAAGGTCTAAACCAGGTTTAAACTGGGACTAAACCAGGAATAAACTGGGTCTAAACCAGGTCTAAATCGGGTCTAAACCAGGTCTAAACCTGGTCTAAACCAGGTCTAAACCAGGTCTGAACCAGATCTAAACCAGGTCTAAACCAGGTCTGAACCAGGTCTAAACCAGGTCTAAACTGGGACTAAACAAGGTCTAAACCAGGACTAAACAAGGTCTAAACCAGGTCTAAACCAGGTCTAAACCAGGTCTAAACCAGGTCTAAACCAGGTCTAAACCAGGTCTAAACCAGGTCTAAACCAGGTCTAAACTGGGACTAAACCAGGTCTGAACTGGGTCTAAACCAGGTCTAAACCAGGTCTAAACCAGGTCTAAACCAGGTCTAAACCAGGTCTAAACCAGGACTAAACCAGGTCTAAACCAGGTCTAAACCAGGTCTGAACCGGGTCTAAACCGGGTCTAAACCAGGTCTAAACTGGGACTAAACAAGGTCTAAACCAGGACTAAACAAGGTCTAAACCAGGTTTAAACTGGGACTAAACCAGGACTAAACCAGGACTAAACCAGGTCTAAACCAGGTCTAAACCGGGTCTAAACTGGGACTAAACCGGGACTCACGTGTGACAAACAGATTAGATTAGATTAGATTAGATTAGATTAGATTAGATTAGATTAGATTAACAGAACACACTGAACATTTTTGAACACACAAATTAGCATTTTGGCTATAGTCAGTGGAATTCTAACAGATTATTGTGACCAGACGTCCCTTTTTACCCGGGACAGTCCCAGTTTTGAGCCCTGTGTCCCCTGTCGCAGCAGATTTATCCAAAACCACTGATTTGTCCCAGTGTTGTACAAGAAATGTCCCAGGTGTCCCTATTTTTGACCCATTTTAGCCAATTTTAATTACCGGTATTTTTTAAACCAAGACAACATCAAGTCTATTTCAGGTCTAAACCAGGTCTAAACTAGGGACCAGACCAATTTGATACCAGTCAACAGTAAAAACAGGCAGAATTTGTCATTTGTTTAAGTAAAATACAGAAAAGATAATTATAAACGACCAAAACACAAAGAAAATGTGACTATACTAACTCACATTAGTGCGAGTGCATGACCATTTTCCTTAATTATGCACTTGTTTTTCAATTTTATTATTATCAACCACCCCAAACCAGGGAAGTCCCAGTTTGTTTGTTTTTTATTTTGGAAATCTGGCCACCCTATAACAGACCAATGCATTAATGCTCAGGAGTCTGCTAAGAGTGTATTGGTGCACTAAGGTGAAACTGCCCACACACCTTTACTAAACACTACAAACAGAGCTATGTTTATGGTCACGAAGGTCCATAGATCTACTCATTGTAATCTGGGCACAAAATAAATCTAAAATGAGCCTTGGAGTGAGCAGCGGAGCACCTCTCTAACAGGTCCTGTCGTAGCTGGTGTCCGTGGGGCAGTGTGACCAGCTCCAGCCCCGAGGCCACAGCCATCTGCCTCCTCTGCTCCTCAGTCACCCCGATGATCCGGGCCACCTGCAGAAGGCAATCAGAGAACGTCCACCTCACATATTACGAGAGATTTCTTAAGCCTATAAAAGTCTCAATATCAGTTTGTACCCGGCACTCGTCTCTGAGCTTGTGCAGAAGCCTCCATGAAGTTGGCATCAAACGCAAACCTACACAAAAACTATGTCTATTGTTTGTGCTCCTTTTGTGCTGGTTTCTGCTGCATAAAGTTTCATTTGTGCTGCTTTCGTTTTGGAGATATTGATTCTTTTATAGGTCAAATTGGGGTCAGTCAGCCCCCAGGAAGCTTCAAAATGCTCTAAAACGCCCAAAATGGAGTCAGTGTTTATGCTGTTTGTGCTGCAAAAAGTTTGTGCACTTACGGTTCTTAAGATATCTGCAGTTTTGTTTTCATCTGAGGGCATCATCAGCCCCTGAAAATGTTAAATAGCCTCAAAACAGGCAGAAAATTATACAAAACGTTTGTATTTCATTTGTGCTGTTTTGTGCTCTGGCTGTTTTCACTTGTGCAAGTTTATTTCTAAAATTATTATTATATTTATGGTAATTATAGGACATCATTTCCGCTTAGCTGACGGCAGCGGCTTTAGCAAAACTCCACAAAACTAATGAAGATAAACAATCTCAGACTGCAGAAAAGTCTGTAACAGTCTTTAGTAATTTGCTTTTGATTCACATTTGATATAATAACAAGAGATGTACCAATAACCGAAATATGGTGACATCGTATCGTCAAAGGTCTCACAATAATATCCTGGACCATCACAATATATCGAATCACAAGTCTCTTTGCTTAAATGAATAGTTCTGATGCAGAAATAGCTAAAAAAAACAAAAAAAAACAGAGGGAACTACATAGACCATGATCCTTTGCTCTGTTTCACTGCAGACAACATGAAGAAATAACTGTTCTAAGCACTTTTACATCTTCATTCTTTGGATTAAGTCTTGTGAAGGCATTTTAATAAGAGGAAAACGTAGCAGATGGAGCAGTGGATTATGCTTACAAATCTGTCACAATCTCAATCATAAATCGGTCCCCAGGGTCCGTTAGAATCATTAATATCTCCAAAACTAAAGCAGCACAAATGAAACTTTTTGCATCACAAACAAAGCACAAACAATAGACATAGTTTTTGTGTAAATGTTAGTTTGGTGGGGGCCAACTTCACGGAGGTTGTTCAGAGCCGTGGTGTTCGCATCATAACGGTTATGTTAGCGTAGTGGTGTACCTGACAGTCCACTCTGAGACCTGTGTGAACTTACCCCCAACAAATGCAAACCGACACAAAAACTATGTCAATCGTTTGTGCTTCGTTTGTGTTTCATTTGTGCTGCAAAAAGTTTAATTTGTGCTTCTTTAGTTTTGGCGAAATTAACAATTCTGTTATAGTTCAAATTGGGGTCAGCTTCAAAATGTTCTAAAACACCCAAAATAGTGTCAATCGTTTGTGCTCTGACAATTTTCATTTGTGCGAGTATATTTCTGAAATGATTAATTATTATTTCTGTGGTAATGGAACGTTTTCTATAATTTTCTGTCTATTTTGAGGCTGTTTCACATTTTGAGGGGCTGGACGACGTCATCGGCCAAAAATAAAACTGCAAATATCTTAAGAAGCAGAATCGCACAAACGAAACTTTTTGCAGCACAAATGGAACTTTTTGCAGCACAAATGAAGAACAAACGATTGACACCATTTTGAGCATTTTTAAGCTTCCAATTTGACCTATAAAAGAATCGTTAATTTCTCCAAAACTAAAACAGCACAAACAAAACTTTTTGTAGCACAAACGATTGACATAGATTTTCTGTAGGTTTGCGTTTGATGGGGGCCAACTTCAGGCAGGTTGTGCAGAGCTGTGGTTAGCGTTGTAGCGGTTGTGTTAGTGTAGCGGTGTACCTGACAGTCCACTCTGAGCATGTGCAGGGCCGTGGTGTTAGCGTAGCGGTGTACCTGACAGTCCACTCTGAGCATGTGCAGGGCCGTGGTGTTAGCGTAGCGGTGTACCTGACAGTCCACTCTGAGCATGTGCAGGGCCGTGGTGTTAGCTAGCGGAGTACCTGACAGTCCACTCTGAGCATGTGCAGGGCCGTGGTGTTAGCTAGCGGTGTACCTGACAGTCCACTCTGAGCATGTGCAGGGCCGTGGTGTTAGCGTAGCGGTGTAACTGACAGTCCACTCTGAGCATGTGCAGGGCCGTGGTGTTAGCGTAGCGGTGTACCTGACAGTCCACTCTGAGCATGTGCAGGGCCGTGGTGTTAGCTAGTGGTGTACCTGACAGTCCACTCTGAGCATGTGCAGGGCCGTGGTGTTAGCTAGTGGTGTACCTGACAGTCCACTCTGAGCATGTGCAGGGCCGTGGTGTTAGCGTAGCGGTGTACCTGACAGTCCACTCTGAGCATGTGCAGGGCCGTGGTGTTGGCGTCGTGGCGGTTGAACAGTTCTTTCAGAGACATGAGGACTGTGGGGTCCAGGGGTCTGTTGTTCTCGGGCAGCAGCGTCGCGTGGAACTTCTCCAGCTGGAAACACGAGCTGCTCTCCACCTGGACAAGCACATGCAACATGTTAAACACTAAAATGCCTGAAACCAAAGTTATTATTCTGAATACAAACTGTTATACATGTAAATATTTAGATTCTACAGAGAGTACAGTCATATATGTACACTCCTTTACCCTACATAACTCTGTATAATCACTTTTAAACACTTGGGTGACCACATTTTTAAAATTCTAAACTGGGACACACCCGGGTTGAGATGTTTGGTATAATTAAAATAGTGAAAATAGTGTGTAACGTTATGTATTCTTGTGTCAGTCATGATCTGGGGGACTTCTAAAGCTGCATTTTCTTGCTTTATGGTCACTAGCAAACACGGTTTTGTGTATTTTGGCAAAACAAATGACAATTTATGCTCCTCTTTACTGGCGAGGATCTGATTAGTCAAAAATTTTGATAGTCCTGGTTTAGACCTGATGTAGTCCCGGTTTAGTCTTAGTTTAGACCTGGTTTAGATAAAATTGGTCAAAAAATAGGGACATTTCTTGAACAAAACTGGCACAAATCAGTTTTAGTCTTAGTTTAGTCCTGGTTTAGACCTGATGTAGTCGTGTTTTAGTCTTACTTTAGTCCTGGTTTAGTCTTAGTTTAGTCCTGGTTTAGACCTGATGTAGTCCTGTTTTAGTCTTACTTTAGTCCTGGTTTAGTCTTAGTTTAGTCCTGGTTTAGACCTGATGTAGTCCTGTTTTAGTCTTACTTTAGTCCTGGTTTAGTCTTAGTTTAGTCCTGGTTTTGACCTGATGTAGTCCTGTTTTAGTCTTACTTTAGTCCTGGTTTAGTCTTAGTTTAGTCCTGGTTTAGACCTGATGTAGTCGTGTTTTAGTCTTACTTTAGTCCTGGTTTAGTCTTAGTTTAGTCCTGGTTTAGACCTGATGTAGTCGTGTTTTAGTCTTACTTTAGTCCTGGTTTAGTCTTAGTTTAGTCCTGGTTTAGACCTGATGTAGTCCTGTTTTAGTCTTACTTTAGTCCTGGTTTAGTCTTAGTTTAGTCCTGGTTTTGACCTGATGTAGTCCTGTTTTAGTCTTACTTTAGTCCTGGTTTAGTCTTAGTTTAGTCCTGGTTTTGACCTGATGTAGTCCTGTTTTAGTCTTAATTTAGTCCTGGTTTAGACCTGATGTAGTCCTGTTTTAGTCTTAATTTAGTCCTGGTTTAGACCTGATGTAGTCCTGTTTTAGTCTTAGTTTAGACCTGGTTTAGTCTTAGTTTAGTCCTGGTTTAGTCTTAGTTTAGTCCTGGTTTTGGCCTGATGCAGTCCTGGTTTAGTCTTCGTTTACTTTTGGTTTAGACCTGATCTAGTCCTGTTTTAGTGTTAGTTTAGTCCTAGTTTAGGTTAAATTGCTCAAAAATAGGGACATCTGGGACATGTTTTGTATAAAACTGGGACAAATCACTGGTTTTGGATAAATTTGCTGGGACAGGGGACACAGGGCTCAAAACTGGGACTGTCCGGGGTAAATAGGCACGTTTGGTCACCCTATTATGCACACACGTTCAATAACATAGTGTACAGAAGTGTTTTGAACTCCATACAGCTTCACTAGAATGGCTCAAAGCTCACACAGAGTCACTAACACTGCGGTGTAACCAAACCCACTTGAGGCCGCTCAAAGGTCCAGCTGTGGTGCTTTGTCCCGAGCACCAGAGCAGACTCCTCGTTCTTCTGCGCCTCCAGGAAACCAAAGGAGGTCTCTGTGAGGCGGGCCCGGCTCTGCCACTTCTCCTCAGCTCGCAGACGGTCCACGTGGCCCTTACGCTGCATGGGCACCTGCAAACAGCACCAGCACAGGGCGGGAGGCCCGAAAACAGCAGCTTCAATCAGTAAGGTCAACAAAAGAGATGGAGCCACAAAAGCCACGGTGGCACGGTGGCTGAGTGGCAACACTCAGGCCTCACAGCAAGAAGGTTGCGGGTTCGATCCCCGGGTCTCCCGGGCCTTTCTGTGTGGAGTTTGCATGTTCCTCCCCGTGTCTGGATGGGTTTCCTCCGGGTACTCCGGTTTCCCCCATCAGCCTAAAACATGCCCGCACCCCTATGAACTAACATCAAGGACCATGACGTCCACCCTCCTGTGGGCTCATCACCTGCAGAGGGGTTCATAGGGGGGGTCAGGTGCTATGAGGATTGGGCAGCAAACTGCCCCCGTGACCCAGCTGGATTAAGCGGGAGAAGATGGATGGATGGACATTACACCATCAAAGCCTGGGACATAAGGGTCCCTCGTGATTCATGTCACTGTTCTTCTTTTGAGTAGATTTTTTAACTTGTAACTGAGTATATCATAGAAGTTACTGAGTTGGCTCCTGTACAAGTCCCAAATGTCAAATAATATCACACAGGATCGCCTGCTCTGATTGGCCAGAGCTCAGAGAATATGTGAATTACATGATCTAAAATCATGAACTAAAATGTAGGGATGGGCAATATGGCAAAAATATCATATCATATCACAATTTTTAACAACTAAAATCACGATTTAAATTTTATCACGATCTTAAGAACATAATACAATACAATTAAAATTTTACTTTTTTTGGTAAAACAAAATAAATTTGACGAGGCGTTCTAAAAAATACCTCCTTGGATTCTGGCCCATTTATTTATTGCACGGACCAGGCCGGGCTTCGTGTGGTGTCGGGACGAGCCCGGAGGTTTGCCCACGTAGATGGGCGTGAGCAAACGGACTGCCCACGGAGCTGCGGGAGGAACAGTTTCCCGTCCCACCGCCGCATCGTGGTCCAGGGGTAGCGTGGCCCGGGCAGAGAGTCGGATCCCGAGCAGGTGTTTTATAAGTGTAGCTCCTCTGACATGTATGTGCGCCCTCTCTCTGCGTGTGAGTGAGAACGTCAGAATCGCATTGAAAAACAAAACAAAAAAGAGGCTGAATCATCTGTGGCGCTTGGTCTTCGATGTATGTAGAACTGAGAGTTACAGAATGTGCCCAAGGTGATCTCTACGGTCTCTTTGGCAGATCATCTACACGTTCTTATTCTTCACGATTTAATATCACACACCTACTAAACACCCTACTAAAATGCTTCTGTAATGGCGATAAAAAGGGACTAGTGCTCTCTGTAGCAAAAGGAGGGAATTCAATTTGTCAACTGGACAAAAGTTTATTTAGTCGAATATGTTTCTCAGCCCTCCTGTGGGCTCACCACCTGCAGAGGGGTTCATGGGGGGGGTCAGGTGCTATGAGTATTGGGCGGCAAGCTGCCCCCGCGACCCAGCTGGATTAAGCGGGAGAAGATGGATGGATGGATGTTTCTCAGCTCATCCAAGCTGCTTCTTCAGTCCTGGTCAGAATGCTGGAGGACACTGCCTTAAATCTGCCTGAAAGAGGAGGAGTTAACTACTATGAAATTACTCTGAAACTAATACCCTACTTGTGTTGTTTACAGTTTCTGTTGTAGCTCGGCCTATTGAAATTGAGTGTGGGGTTATATTAGCAGAATCATTCAGGGCCATAATGAAGCTTTCACAACTCGATTGTTTTCTTAATTTGTTCATTTCTGTTTAAAGAAGGGTTTTCTTTCTTAACAAAAATAGCCTCTGTGACTCCCCTCTCAAACCAGTTCTTCTCTCTGGCTCAGATCTGTAACTCACTGTCCTCAAAGGAGAGGCCCGTGGCTTTTAGGTACAGATGTACGGCAGACTGAGGTCCTTTTAGGTACAGATGTACGGCAGACTGAGGTCCTTTTAGGTGCAGATGTACGGCAGACTGAGGTCCTTTTAGGTGCAGATGTACGGCAGACTGAGGTCCTTTTAGGTGCAGATGTACGGCAGACTGAGGTCCTTTTAGGTGAAGATGTACAGCAGACTGAGGTCCTTTTAGGTGAAGATGTACGGCAGACTGAGGTCCTTTTAGGTACAGATGTACGGCAGACTGAGGTCCTTTTAGGTGAAGATGTACGGCAGACTGAGGTCCTTTTAGGTACAGATGTATGGCAGGCTGAGGTCCTTTTAGGTGAAGATGTACGGCAGACTGAGGTCCTTTTAGGTACAGATGTACGGCAGACTGAGGTCCTTTTAGGTGCAGATGTACGGCAGACTGAGGTCCTTTTAGGTGCAGATGTACGGCAGACTGAGGTCCTTTTAGGTGCAGATGTACGGCAGACTGAGGTCCTTTTAGGTGCAGATGTACGGCAGACTGAGGTCCTTTTAGGTGCAGATGTACGGCAGACTGAGGTCCTTTTAGGTGCAGCTGTATGGCGGAATAGTTACCCTTTTCTCCTGGGTTCTTATTCGAAACGTATTCAACTAAATAAACTTTTATCCAGTTGACAATAGATTCTACCTGGATGACTGAAGGATTTTACACAGTCCTCTCTGTAGAACTTGTACTGAGTTATTATACTTTTACTTGTGTACAGATTTTCACTGCTCTTTTTCATCAGTTTTAATCATAAAACAACTGACAATGAGGAAATATTTGCGAGTACCTGTATGACGAGCTCGTCGTAGAGGGAGGAGGGGTCCACGTCTGCGTTGGCCGGGGGAGGGGGCACGGCGTTGGGGAAGACGGTGGAGACGCGTAGGGGTTTGGGCGGAGCTCGGGAGTGTAACTGTCCGTCTGAGCCCCGCAGAGTCACTCCTCCACCTGCAGAAGACAAACCACGTGATACTGAGGTCAGACTAACAGTGTTGGCCATACTGTACTGAATATATACTGTATCATTTATTTATGTATTTATTACAATATATCAAAATATATTTATTTTTTACAATATATAAAAAGTATAATTATTTTGTTTTTTGCAATATGCATCATTCATTGATTTATTTTTTACAATATATAAAAAAGATATTTATTTTGTTTTTTCAATTGCATCATTTATTTATTTTTTACAATATATAAAAAAAATCTTTACAATTTATAAATATATATATATATATTTTACAATATATTAAAAATATTTAGTTATTTATTATAATATGCAACATTTATTTATTTATTTATTTTACAATATATCAAAAATATATTTATTTAGTTTTTTCAATGTATAAAAAAGATATTTACTTATTCTTTACAATATATAAAAAGTATATATATTTTTTTGCAATATGCATCATTCATTGATTTGTTTTTTACAATATATCAAAAATATATATATATATATATATATATATATACATAAAAAATATTTATTTTTACAGTATATAAAAAATATATTTATTTAGTCCTTTCAATATATAAAAAGTATGTTTATTTATTTATTTTCGATATGTATCATTTATTTATTTATTTTTTACAATATATCAAAAAATATATTTATTTATTTTTACAATATGCATCATTCATTCATTTATTTATTTTTTACAATCTGTATCTTTTTATTTATTTATTTTTTCTTCTTTACAATATATCAGAGACTATAGTTTTTTAAAGTGGATATATTATGGTGAGTTGTTGTACAGCTGTAGGGAGTATTATCTGTAACACTAAGGGAGAATTCTTATCCAAAAGTTTAACACAATTTACATGTAGAAACAAATTGTTCTGACATTTTTTTCAACAAAATAAAGATATTTTTATTCGCCAAATAATGCTGTACTTCATGGTTGCTCGGTAACAGTTATGAAATTCCCTAATGAGACGTGTGTGTAAAATTTTAAACCTAAAAAATGGCAAAACTGGGGGGAAAAAACTTAAAATGTTTTGCAAAATCTTATATATAATGATCTTAGCTGTGTCAAATGAGTAATTTAACCTGTCGTAGGCACTTTAAGACGTTTTATAAATCATCCATGCATGTTTGAGTAATTTAGTGATCTCTCCCGAGCCCTGTTCCTCTACAAATGGAGTGACACGGTGATATAAATATGTGTCAATAATGAATACCCCACAGTGCAGCGTAAAAGGACAGAAAAGAGCAGTGATGTGAGGCTGACCTGGAGGACAGGGCCGGGAGGGTCCGGCTCGGGGGCTCAGCAGAGGCTCACTGCCCGTGCGGAAAACCGGAGACAGCGGAGCGGGAATTCTGCTCTCGGCCTTTTTCTGTGGGACGCCTGCACACAGAACAGAACACACACGAACACACAAACACACACACACACATCATTCTGTTGGCTTGTATTCAGCTAGGACAAGTGTGATGAGGCCTGTCACAGTCATTTTTACAGCAATTTATGGTTCAATAAATGACAGATTGAACCTTTTGTTATATTTGAGATTTGACATTTTGAGCTGCAGAGATGAATTATGCTGTTATTTATTGAGATCAACCGAAATGATTTTCTTTTTTTTTTGGGCCAACAAAAATAGCCTCTGATCAGGCCAAGATTTCAAAACTTAAATCAAGTTACCGGTATTCATCTTGTTTTCAGATTCATTATTTCCATAATAGTTCTGAGACGGCGTAATTCTAGTCTAGAGGTCGTTTATTTGAAGATAACTTGTGACTAATTTGCAAAAGGAACAACAAACTTCAACATGGAGTAATTTATTGCTTGATTAGGCCAAGAAAATTAAAGAGGATGTACTTTCTGGAGCTTTCAACCATGTTAGACAGTTGTTCCCTCATTAAAGTGTGTATGAAAAGTTTTGACAATTCTCTAATCTCTACTGAAGTTAGTGGACTAATATCTGTTGTACATGTAAATTAATAGTTTTGTACCAGTCAAAAAGCAATTTTGGGAAGTTTAGTCTAGTCTAGAGGTCATTTATTTTAAGATAACTTAAAGTAAGTAAGTAAAATGATCTTGCTGCATGGACAGATCATTTCACTACTTTTAAGTCATTTTCTGATAGATTTAGAGAGTAGAGTTGAGTAGAGTAATTTTGAATTACTGTCTATTTACAGCCATTAGCTGTAAAATATCAGCATTTAATGAATTTCCTCTCTGCTGCAGAGTTTTTTCTGGGTTTCTGATGGACAAAACCTGTATAATTACCTGCAGAAACCATCTAATGGCCTGATTTTGTCCCAAAGTCCAGTTCTCTTCTGTTTGAGTGTGTCGAACAGCAGTTGTCCTGTTTGTCTTACCTGTGCGCAGGTTACTGTCAGACTGTGCAGACTGGAGAGATGCAGAACAGCCCACGTTCTCCAGGTTTGCAGGGTGACTCCCACTTCTGCACAGAAAAACACATCAAAGTATGGAAGAAGTGGACCGCTCCGTCTCTACTAGGGATGGGCATTAAATTTTATTAATCGATCGTCGGGAAAATTAACGATCGATTTTCGATTAATCATTAACATTTTATATGAAAATTATCATCATTATTATTACTGTTATTAATCTGGATAAATAAACTCAACTTTACAACATCTAAACCATCACCACTACAGAGCCACATCAGTGTGAGATCAGAATGTGTTTAATGCAGCTTTGGCACATTTGTTTATGTCTTACAGAAACTAAACTTAAAACTACACGGCTCATTTGCATAAACAGTAGAGGAAAAAAGCAGCTCTTTCCTTGTGCTGATGCTTCAGCTTCGGTTGGACTCAAGAACACGACTCAGTGGAATATGAGTGTTCTCTCTGTGACAGAGGATGTGATGAGGCTGGTGAGTCTGTTCTGAGTGCATGTCCTGTTGGAGATACTGTGTATACATGCGAAGCAGGGATACTCAAAAAAAACAAAAAACAAAACGATCATACCCAGGACACTGATGTGCAGGTAAACACACTCTGAGGGATATAGTGATCTCCAAGGAGCCAGAGCCGAGACTGGGAGGCCACAGCTCCAGTGTTTGTGCTGAGACGCAGCCTCGGCTCTTTACACTACGTTACGCACAGACACCTCCATTCAGTTTGTCGATTAAAAATGAACGTGATGGATGAAATTCTTAATGATCAATTATCAATTAGTTGACTAATCATGCCCACCCCTAGTCTGAACGAAAGGCACTTCTGATAAAATATATTGTTGTTTTTACCTTACACAGTCTATGGTGACAGGTGTGTTTTGTGTTTTGTCCTGACCTGAGCAGAGGGTTGGACACCTCCAGGATATCCCCGTGTGAAGAGCTGAAGCTTCGGCGTTTGACCCGGTCTGAGTGGGGCAGTCTGCTCTTGTTGTTGCTCTCCTCCTGTCGCTCGCTGATCACCCGCAGGGGGAGAGTCCGTGCGATCGGGTGGAAGATCACAGCTCCAGACGCCTTGGAGATGGGATGTCTGCCCCCGACGTAGAACCGGATCAGAGCCGGAACACTGTCAAAGCGATCCTCCTCGAACTGGAACAGCTCCCGCATGTAACCCTGCGGTCAAAAAGGACAAGAGAAATTATGGGTAGGCCTGAAAGATTTGAGAAAAACATTATTTTCCTGACTCTTGTGAAGCTTTTAGCCATGTTATGATGTTGTTATCTTATCAAAAACAAACCTGGAGTTGTGTTTTGTTTCATTCACACACCTTTGAGTTATCATTTATTGTTAAATTTTCTACATCTCCAAAACTCAAAATCCTCTGTTCTACCTTGTGATGTCATGAAGTGGTAGTTTTAAGATTAACAGCTCAATTGAACAGGTTCATCCTTAAATATTCAAGAATTATCTGAAGTTGTTGCTCTTATTTTTGAATCAAGTCTTCACCTTTTGCTAGGGATGTAACAATAACCAAAATATGGTGATATCGTATCGTCAAAGGTCTCACAATAATATCGTGGACCATCACAATATATCGAATCCCAAGTCTCTTTGCTTAAATGAATAATTCTGATGCAGAAATAGCTAAGAAAAACAGAGAAAACTACATAGACCATGATCCTTTGCTCCGTTTCAGATGCATCTACACGCTGAAATAACTGTTATGAAGCACTTTCAGATCTTAACAATCAATCTGAGCAGTGAAACTTGGGATTCGAGATCTTGTGATGGTCCACGATATTATTGTGAGACATTTGACGATACGATATCACCACATTTCAACAATATTATATAGATTATTAGATTAGATCATAACATAAATCAGAAATAGCCCATTACAGATCTTAATAATAGCATTTTAGTTCACATTTAAACACATCCAATAACAGACTTTAAAAGAAACAGACCTATTACAGACAAACTAACACAAGCATCGCATTTCAGAACATGTTTGTGCAGATCTAAACTACAGGGTTACTAATCACAGACTAAGACGGGGGGTTTTATGGAGGAAATGATGACACTTCAAAAACCACAGCCTTCTCAATTTGCCAAAACTTAAAAAACGTAACTTTTTGATAACTAAACCGGCTTCTGAACAGAACAAACAAACACGGAGCTTCAACTTCTACTCACTCCTACTTACAGTGATTATAGAGAGCCCTCCAACCCATTATTTGTTCAACTTAAAGTGTGGAAAATGTGTGATACTGGTGACTTAAGTATCCTCAAAGTCGAAGCAAAGTGCAGTGTGTTACCTGTAAATATTCAAAGACATCAATTTAAAAGGAACCTACATGTTTAAAAAAAAAAATTTTAAAAACAAAGTTATTTACTATTTATTTGCTATTTATGTTTATTTATTAAATGTGGGACAGTGCACATTAATCAACATATGTTTGTACAGCGTGTAAATGTGCCAGAGTTATCCGTGCAGGATCATTTTCATCCGTAGTCCCACTGGCAGGACGATGGCAAGACAAAAACAGGAGAGGACATAGGCACAAAAACATTCAGTCCATCACACATGACAATGGCCCCGTTTACACATACACGGATATTTTTAAAAATGGAGAAATTTCCCTTCTTTCCCTACTCATCTTTTACACGCAAATGGAGAATTCGCCTCTGAAAACAAATCTTTCTAAAAACTCTGTCAGGGTTTGGTGTTTGTGTTCCCCCTCCCCTCGTGTGTGTCTGCCTGCTCCTCCCCTCGTGTGTGATTGCCTGCTCGCCCCTCCTGTGTGATTGCTTGCTCCACCCCTAATGTGTTACACCTGTGTCTCATTTGTTTCCCCACCCTTTAGTATATATAGTCGGAGTCTTCCCCTGTGTTTTTTGTCAGATTGTCTTTTCTTTTTCCCCGTGCTTTTTCCCCGTGCTTTTTCCCCGTGCTTTTTCCTCGTGCAGATTGTCTTTTTCCCCGTGCTTTTTCCCCGTGCTTTTTCCCCGTGCTTTTTCCCCGGTCAGATTGTCTTTTTCCCCGTGCAGATTGTCTTTTTCCCCGTGCAGCATTTATTGTGTCATGGAAATAAAACCACTTTGTTGAAGCCACGCATTTGGGTCTCCTGTGCTGAGTCTGATAGCACAATCTGACCAACATGAACCCAGCGGGCTCTAATCCACCTGTTCCTTCTGATCCTGTTCGCACTGCTATCCAAGCCCAAGGACAGAGAATTTTCCAACAAGAGGAACAACTAGGACTAATACGCCGTGATCTTAAGGAGATGGCAGATCGCCAGGAGTCAATGATTTCTGCCTTCACCAGTCAACTCCCTTCCTGGACCACCGCTGGACACTGTTCTCCGTCTGGGGTGGTCAACTCCCTTCCTGGGCCGCCGCTGGACACTGTTCTCCGTCCAGGGTGGTAGATTACCTTTTTGGACCATCGCTGGACACTGTTCTCCGTCTGGGGTGGTCGATTCCCCTCCTGGACCACCGCTGGACATTGTTCTCCGTCCAGGGTGGTAGATTCCCTTTTTGGACCATCGCTGGACATTGTTCTCCGTCCAGGGTGGTAGATTCTTGGACCATCGCTGGACAATGTTCTCCGACCAGGGTGGTGGATTCCCATTTTGGACCAACGCTGGACATTGTTCTCCGTCCAGGGTGGTGGATTCCCTTTTTGGACCATCGCTGGACATTGTTCTCCGTCCAGGGTGGTAGATTCCCTTGATGGACCATCGCTGGACATTGTTCTCCGTCCAGGGTGGTAGATTCCCTTGTTGGACCATCGCTGGACATTGTTCTCCGTCCAGGGTGGTAGATTCCCTGTGTGGACCATCGCTGGACAGTGTTATGCGTCCCGGGTGGTAGATTCCCCCTTTTGGACCATCGCTGGACATTGTTCTCCGTCCAGGGTGGTAGATTCCCTTATGGACCATCGCTGGACACTGTTCTCCGTCCAGGGTGGTAGATTCCCTTTTTGGACCATCGCTGGACATTGTTCTCCGTCCAGGGTGGTAGATTCCCTTTTTGGACCATCGCTGGACATTGTTCTCCGTCCAGGGTGGTAGATTCCCTTTTTGGACCATCGCTGGACATTGTTCTCCGTCCAGGGTGGTAGATTCCCTTTTTGGACCATCGCTGGACACTGTTCTCCGTCTGGGGTGGTCGATTCCCTTCTTGGACCACCGCTGGACACTGTTCTCCGTCTGGGGTGGTCGATTCCCCTCCTGGACCACCGCTGGACATTGTTCTCCGTCCAGGGTGGTAGATTCCCTTTTTGGACCATCGCTGGACACTGTTCTCCGTCTGGGGTGGTCGATTCCCTTCCTGGACCACCGCTGGACATTGTTCTCCGTCCAGGGTGGTAGATTCCCTTCTTGGACCACCGCTGGACACTGTTCTCCGTCTGGGGTGGTCAACTCCCTTCCTGGGCCGCCGCTGGACACTGTTCTCCGTCCAGGGTGGTAGATTCCCTTCCTGGGCCACCGCTGGACACTGTTCTCCGTCTGGGGTGGCAGAATCCCTTCCTGGACCACCGCTGGACATTGTTCTCCGTCCAGGGTGGTAGACTCCCTTCTTGGACCACCGCTGGACACCGTTCTCCGTCTGGGGTGGTTGATTCCCTTCCTGGGCCGCCGCTGGACACTTGTCTCCGTCCGGGGTGGCTGTGTCCCTTCCTGGGCTGCTGCTGGTCGCTCCTCTCCTTCCAGGGTGCCAGTTTCCCTGTGTCCCTCCGTCCAGGCCCCCTCCACCCTCCAGTGTTTGTGTTGTTGTTTGGGACGTCTGGGAGCCGTCCATTGAGGGGGGGTACTGTCAGGGTTTGGTGTTTGTGTTCCCCCTCCCCTCGTGTGTGTCTGCCTGCTCCTCCCCTCGTGTGTGATTGCCTGCTCGCCCCTCCTGTGTGATTGCTTGCTCCACCCCTAATGTGTTACACCTGTGTCTCATTTGTTTCCCCACCCTTTAGTATATATAGTCGGAGTCTTCCCCTGTGTTTTTTGTCAGATTGTCTTTTCTTTTTCCCCGTGCTTTTTCCCCGTGCTTTTTCCCCGTGCTTTTTCCTCGTGCAGATTGTCTTTTTCCCCGTGCTTTTTCCCCGTGCTTTTTCCCCGTGCTTTTTCCCCGGTCAGATTGTCTTTTTCCCCGTGCAGATTGTCTTTTTCCCCGTGCAGCATTTATTGTGTCATGGAAATAAAACCACTTTGTTGAAGCCACGCATTTGGGTCTCCTGTGCTGAGTCTGATAAACTCAGGCTAAAGGGGAGATTTTGGCAAACTACGTGTAAAGTGACATAAACAGTGTTTTAGTGTGTGTGACCAGTGTTAATGTTTTTCTCTGGTGATGATCAGAAGCGTCCGAGCAGCAGTCGCGTTACTTCTGCTGCAAACAGTTGTCATGTGTTTGCATTTGCACCGCTGATGTTCCATATCGATGAAGAGACGAATGAGGCTCTTTTCCTTACAACTCAAAGCCCAAACCCAGTCACCGTCACCGCCAACGTCGCCGTTTTTGGGTCCGACCTGGGTGGACCACTGTCTGGTGGGATCATTCTGAAAATGAAGTGGTTTTCCCGGAGGAGTGGCGTGAACATTTTAGGATGTGGCGTCATCACTGCTGTTACTCTCCGACTCGCTGCGTCCTCACATCGAGGGTGAGACGCCCGTCATGCCGTCTCCTGTCAATGTCATAAAAAAGTTGCCTGCACGTTGTATTACCTGTCCGACGAGGGTAGACTGCACAAGACCAAGCCAATGCTTTCAGTCTTGCTCGATCGACTATGTCAAAAATAGTAAGGGAAGTGTGTAAGGCAACACCTGTCCACTTAGGTCCTATTTTCTTCCGACTGTATTTATGCGAGTTCATGTAAACTGAAACTTTTCTGAAAACAATGCTGTGTGCACAATGTTATTTCGGAAAACGGAGCGAGGGAAATATTTGTTTTTAAAAATACCCGTGTACGTGTAAACGGGGCCAAAGACATGAAAGATCAGTGAACATTAATAGTAAACATATTAGTATGTAGTATTAGTATTAGTGTTGTTGTAAGGCGCCCTTGGGTGTCCAGAAAGGCGTCTAATAAATAAAATGTATTATTATTAGTAGTAGTAGTAGTAAAATAGGAACATACTAAAAGCACACACAGCACATAGATTAAAGACAATAAACACAAATCACAATCACACAGTGGTTCATGTTAAACTTTTCAGAGATCGTACGAGTGCAGCAGCTCTTTCACTGATGCCGCTACAGTCGCTTTATTTATGTTGCTCTGGTTTCTCATAACCGGGACACTGAAACCGGAATACTGCGGAATGTGTCGGTTAATATTGGTATCGGTGCGTGGTATCAGAAAAGGCTTAACGAGTACAAGTATATTATGAACCGATAACGGATACCAGTATCAGCATCTGTGCATCCCTAATTAAAACACATACGGATTAGTTATGTTCACGTGTCTGATTGTCCTGAAGCCGCTGTTTCACGGATCGACTGAAGCTGTGGATGGAGCTCATCTTCCTTATTTTTGAAGGGACCAGATTCCAGGAGTGTGCGGCACAAACTGAAAAGGCCGACTGTCCAGATGAAGTCTTTGTGAATGGGATTTTACAGTCTCTTCTACTCGATGCTCAAGTATTTAAACTAGTGCTCTCAAACGAATATTTTTTTTAATCAGATTAATCACACTATAAAATTGTGATTAACCACGATTAATCGCAGTTAATTATTCTTCAAAAAAAGACCAAAATATCTTGACAAAAAAGCAGTTTATGGCTGCTCGGTTTGTTGTTGGTACAAGTAGCGTCATTGCTTCCGCGGAATCAAACCTGTGTTTTGCTTTAAGATGGTATTTTAAACTTTTGCTTCTGTGGAAAGAGAGTTCATCGCTGCGATATCTGCAAACTACCTTAGTTTTATCCAAAGTCGCATATGTACAGACCTGATCACTGACCTAATAACCTGCGCCGCCTTTCAGGTCCATCCGCACTTTCCATAGAGGAGCGTTCAGAATAAATTGTGCGATTAACTCTTTTAATGGAGATGGAGCAAGACTGTGGAGGGTTTTATAGACCAGAATAATGTCTGAGTAAATGATTATGTTTTCCCAATTTAGAAAACTATATTTTATTATTAGTTATGGAGCAAAATGTGGCTGTGAAAGGTCTTGACAAAGAATTCAAAGGATCAAGTACAACGACAGCTTTTAAACAACACATTAAATCCAGTGCAACGTGTATGTATGAAAAAGAAAACTAAGTCGTGGTGCATAAAAGTGAAGATCTCTGTTTGCAATGGATTCATAATTGTGAGTGAAATGAAATGAGTTGAAATGTTTCATAGCAATTATCGGTGTGGATGTGTCTGGAAAATGGAAAAGGACACAGATAACGTAAGATGACTCTTCTTTCTGCTCCTTTTCATTCATCTCTTGTATGTTTGATGTTGTATATAGTAGATGCAATATAAAAGTTAGCTGGCAATTTAGAGAAAATAGATGGTTTTGCCGGGTTTCAGACGTCCACACAACATTTTATAGACAAATAATATTGAGTACAGATGGGGGCAGCTAAAATGCAGCTTTCTGTTGTAATGCAGTCAGTTCTTGGGTCCAATCTCAAATAGAAAGTTAAGAAATCAAGTTTTGTGGATTTGCCTTTTGGATATTTCATTGCAAAGTCCAACATAATCAACAGGGAGTCTCTTGCCCCCGTTTGGGAGTAATTAGATGGTTGCAATTTCAGTTTTTATGTGGTAAAGTGGCAAAATTATAGATAAAGCGTGTCATAAAATCGCTATGTATTCGTACCTTTTTGGGCCTCAGAACCACCCGTATGATTTTAAAGTGCATGGGGTAATTTTTCCAGAAGCAGCTCAGAACGTAGTCCCCCGGAGCAGAGCTGGACTCGCGCACCAGGAAGTCCCCGTCCCTCTCCAGCAGAGCCTCGGACGCCTGGCACAAGAGCACAACAGCGACGGTCACTTACAGCGGCGTGTTGGAAGTGTTTTTAATATACTAAACATCATTATTGTTAAAAAATTCATTGGATAATTTATGGTTTTAACTCGAGAGTAGAAATATAATTACATTAACTTCAAATTCTAAATCAGATGTTTTGCCCAGACAGTTACTCTGACTTGAGTAGTCAGTGTCTCCCCAAAGACTTTTTTACTCTTACTTAAAGGTGCATTGGGTAACTTTTCTGGTGGAGGGTTTGCACCTGCTTGTTTCTATGGAGATGTCACTAGTCTGCCTGGAATGTGCCACAGTGTGACATTAAACAGCTCTACTTTACATGTACGGGTGGTTTTAGAGCTCAAAAAACACAAAGAAAAACAACATTCTGACTGTGAGCGGGGTCGCCTTTCCACAGATCTGACCTGTAACTTGGTCTGGTTTGTTCTCCATGAAGACAGACAGAGGTGGAAAAAGTGCTGAAAAATTGTAATTAAGTGAAAGTATCTTTGCTTTGCTTAATTTCTACTCAAGTAAGCGTAAAAGTAACCATCTAAAAATCGACTGGAGTAAAAGTAAAAAAGTACTTAATTTAAAATGTAATTTGAGTAAAAGTGACTTAGTTACTTTGAATTATTTGACGTAAAAAGTCATAAATCTAATCCAGCACGAGTTGTTTTAATCAACTTTTCGGTGAAACATGCAAAACTTTGTTCAGTGCAAACTCGTTCATTTTAAAAACAAATGAGCTCAACACTTATTAACACTGAACTCTTCCTTCTTTTTAGAAATCTTTATAGAACTTAACTTATGTTATTCCCTATTTTACAGTTGAACACAAATAGCTGTCTGAGGTTTGGCCAAGGGTTTCCTTTGCTTTCCTCTCGAGAATTATTCAGTGCACCTTCCTCTTAAATATTGTCCATAACAAACTCGATCTCTGACTCGGCATTCGCGCTTTGTGTTGTATTTTTTGTATGAAAAGCGCTCTATAAATAAAGTTTGATTGATTGATTGATTGATTGATCAGCATCATCCAGAGTTTATCCAAACAGACAGACTGATGGTTCTGCACAATGATGGTACATTCTATAATGAAAATGTGTTCAAGCCCGCGAAATTTCCTTTCATTTTCCGGACGATTTTTGCATTTATTTTTTTTTTGTCTATCAGTCTGATTTTACTCAGTAATGAGGGTTTGTTCCAATGTAATAAATAAAATACTTGAGTCAAAATGTACTAAAGTAAAAGTAAAATGACCTATTTCAAAAACTACTTAAAAATTACAAATTACTCATAAAAACGACTCAGTTACAGTAAATGTAATTCTTTACTTTCCACCCTTGAAGATAAAAAGCTTTGATATTATACAGCAAAACATTACAGACAAAGGAATCAAATTTCCATGAAGAAAAGCATTTGATGGACCCTCCACCAGAAAAGGTACACTGTGCACTTTAAGTAATTTCTTCTCTTTTGTTCTTCTACTTGAGTAATATTATTTTGCAGTAACGTTACTCTTGCTTGAGTACATTTTATGGCCACTCTGACCACCTCCGGTCACATGTCGCGTGTTTGTTTGCGGACCCTAGTTTCACCCATTTATTTTTCTCCTCATTTTCATTTCATCAAATGTTATGACGCAATTTAATAAAAGCTGAGATTAAATTTATTTCATATATTTATGAGCTCCAGAGGCTGAGATATTAAGGTTTTCATAAACGTTGACAATTCTTGAAAAACCCTCAGGAGATAAGGAGCTTTACCCTGGAATAGCACAGGTTTTTATAGCCGTTTTTTGCAGGCGTTTTAGGCGTAAATGGGTTAATGATTCGGCAGAGCCCAATTTTCAGCACTGGGAGATGGGGAGAGTTTATGGCCAGAGGTATAAGTACGACAGTAGGGCAGTAATTACTATCCTGGGTCAGTTCTTGTGGTAATGATGTGGGCAGTGGGCCGGTGCCGTGGGAGTAAAATTCAATTAATTTGCTTTTAAAAGGGTCCTAAATACTACTTAGTTTAAAAGGACGACAAGCGAAGAGGGAAATTAGTGACAGAATGTACACAAAAATAGAAAAATAAGGACAGCAACAGGGTGGTAGCAACTAGGGCCCGACCGATATGGATTTTGTAGCAGCCAATATGATACGATAAGATGGGAGTTGGAGCTTCCGATATAATTTCCGATATAATAATCGATATTGACTGTAAATCTTCAATTGTTTATAAAACTTAGGTTTGGCTCTATTGGATTTTCAGTTGAGTTTATTTAGGCGACATTTATTGTTATTCTGTCTCTTTATGTCATATTTAAAGACAGTAGTTTGGCCTAATGGTGTTTTTGTATGATATTCTAGCCAGTAAAGAAAGTACTGTAAGTAAACTACCGCTATTAGCTTTTAGCGGTAAATGCGTGCACGGCGCGGTAATTAATGATCTGCTAAAATCCGATTATTCACACTTCTATTCACAGCTCATTTACATATCAGTGCATGTCCAGTAACATATATTCGGCCACTATAGTCACTTTACAGTCGCTAATAGAAGAGAAAACAGCCTGTTTATGTGCGTGAGCTACAGCAGCTAATCGCTAACCAATGAGAAAGAACCAAAACGAGCTTCAAAACCGACATTTCAACACTCAGCCTCACACAGGCTCCTCTCAGATCACAAGTCTGCACTAAGAACTGTCCTTTTAATCCAGACTCACACTGAGCATCCGGAAAAAGAAGAGAATCTCAGTGTTGTGTACGTTGATCTATGGATGCGGCTGTAAACAAGAGCACATGGCGATGCGTTCAGGGGCGGGATGGACACAGACAAATGACTCCTCAGATAAACACTGATGTGGCGCCACAGATCAGGACATTTATCTGTCTGTAAACTGGATTAAATGGGCAGAATATAGAGAGTCTAAGATTTATAACAAGGTCAAATGTCCACGTGGAATATCGGCCCATTTCGGCAAGATTTAGGCCGATAGCCGATTTCCAAGTTTCCAAGAGCCAATATCGGCTGATAATATCGACCAACCGATATATCGGTCGGCCCCGAGTAGCAACACGTAGTATTTATTCTTTACCTCAATACCCCCGAGAAAGTTTTTAATAATGTACTCTGATAATATTTTTAAAGAGCCTTGCAAAAAAATGAATGAATGTATGGATCCAGAAGTGAGTGGCTGTGCTGGAGAATTGGAGCCGGTACCTCTCTGTTGAGGGACCCGTGGAACCAGGCGTGGCTCCTCACGTCATCTGTGCTCAGCTTCAGCTCCTCCTCCAGCTCCTTCTTCAGAGAGTCCATCTCTCTGCGCCCGCTGCGAAACACCTGCCAAACGCGAAAAAGTACAACTCTGAGTATCGCAGGGCATCTGGGTGAAGCTAATCAGATTAGTTTTAAGTTTAAGCTAAATTGACCCTATATGTTTTTACAGGGAAAGTTCAATAAGGATATTTTTGGTGTCAACTTAAAGGGACAGTTTGGAATT
The DNA here is from genome assembly GCA_034769755.1 of Odontamblyopus lacepedii. Lineage (NCBI taxonomy): Eukaryota > Metazoa > Chordata > Actinopteri > Gobiiformes > Gobiidae > Odontamblyopus > Odontamblyopus lacepedii. Next base: position 5,808,509 of record CM068353.1, read on the forward strand.
TTGGACATAGGGCCTCATTTCCTCATGAGCCAGAGTGTTGGAGACGTGTGGAGACACTTTTGTAAATAGTCCATCCAGTCCTTGTATTTGGAGAGGTTGCTGCTGCTAGGCTATAGAGCCTTTTAGAGCGGAAGTGATAAGAAAAAAGCTCAAACTAGCTTACATTGGGATCTTCTCGCTCCTCTCTCTGGACTTGCTGCTGTGGCCTCGTCATTTTGGTATTAAAATGTTCGTATGAACCCGTGACACATGAGTTTTTTTCCCGCTGGCTCCAGATTCACTCCTGTAACCGTGAGCATCGTGAGCCTTATTTGAGTGGCGCTGAACGCTGTGGGTGACGTCACACTCACACTCATGGCCATAGTCGTCCTGCCACTAAAAACAGTCTTACCCACTCCACAGACCCAAGGAAAACTATTAGAATTCCAGACTGTCCATGTGAACGTCTGTGTCCAGAGAATCATTTTAGAAGTCAAACCAACCGTTGCATTTGAAGGATTTATGTCTGAGCAGCAGTGAGTTGTACTTCCTGATAGAAAGCTCGGCAGTGGCGGACTGATATATGAGAAAATAGTCCCTCAACATGCGACGATTCATGCAACGCAAGGTTAGATTTATTTCAAACATGATTCTCTGGACACAGACATTCACATGCACAGTCTGGAGTTTTAATAGTTTTTCCTCGGGTCTGTGGAGTGGGTAAGACTGTTTTTAGTGGCAGGACGACTATGGCCATTGACATGCATTAGCCTAGCACCAGCAACCTCTGCAAATACAAGGACTGAATGGAAGACTTAAAAAAGTGTCTCCACATGTCTCCAACACTCTGGCTCACCAGGAAATGAGGGTATGTATACGAGGGATGTCAAAAATACCAAAAACTAGTATTGAAACTAGATACGGTACTTATTTGAGCAGGTATTGATACTAAAAAGTCACATTCACAGGACAGAAATGAACCTTTTCTGAAGCTTTAGAATGATCTTGAGCTGTATGAGAACAAGTATAAGAGCACATGCACTAGTGGAACCTACATGTTCTTTATTATCATCGTGGTATCAGAATCTGTATTAGTATCGAGTCTATTCCTTAGAAGCAAGAAATCAAGTTTGAAATTTTAGTATCATGACAACACGACTTTATACAGTGAAATTCTAGGAACTGGCACAACCAGTAATTCTCTGTAATTTGGACAGATTTCTTTTACAAGTCTAAACTAGGAGCAAAGGAGACAAAATCAGATGTACCCAGGAACTAAATCAGATCAAACCCAGAGCCAAAAGAGGACTAATTCAGGACAAAAGCAGATTTATATGAGGTCTGAAGATGACTAACTCAAGATTAAAGAGGAAAAAAACTGATTTAAATCTGGATTAGCTGGGATTTTAAGGTCCTATATACACAAAGCTGACTCTTGTGAGCTTTAAGGCATGTTATAATGCCGTTACCTGCATGTTTGAGTAATCCTTTATTATTGTTTATTATCTGTCTACATCTCCAATCCTCGAGAAGCTCTTTTCCACCTGATGATGTCATGAAGTGATTTCAAAATACCTTTTATCTTTTGTTCAGTAGAGATGGGCAGTTCCAGGGCTGAAATAACCCAAATGATTCTAGTGAAGGTGTATGGCGTTTTAAAATTTTATTTATATTTTGGATGGTTTGTATTGTGATTTTAATGCATTTCTTACTCTGTAAAGCACTTTGAATTACAAATTGTGAATACACATAAACTTGCTTTGCCTTTAAAAACACAGTGGAGCACTTCCTGTATCACCACATGACATCACAACGTGGAATGGAGTGTTTTCTGTCTGAGAGAACACAGCCTAAATGCAGGATTTGGGTGTTAAAGGGTCCATATTACACTGTTTTCTGATCTATGTTATGTTATGTTCTCTCAGATGGAAAACACTGTGTTCCACCTTGTGATGTCATGTGGTAATACAGGAGGTGCTCCACTGTGTTTTTAAAGACAAGGCAAGTTTATTTCTATTCATAATTCCTACACAAAGTAATTCAAAGTGCTTAACAGAATAAGAAATGCATTAAAATCACTATAGAAACAAACAAAAATATAAATAAAATTTTAAAAATCTAATAAAAAAACTGAAAGGGACATTAAATGAGAGAAAGAAAATCTTTCAGTCATTTTAAACTCTACGCACCTTCACTAGAATCATTCGGATACTTTGAGCCCGGTAATTTCCGATCTCTACTGAAGTAAAAGTGAAAGGAGCTGTTCACTTGAAAACTACTGCTTCATGACATCACAAGGTGGAGCAGAACATTTTGAGGTTTATGGATGTAGGCCTCCTGTGGGCTCACCACCTGCAGAGGGGTTCATGGGGGGGGGTCAGGTGCTATGAGTATTGGGCAGCAAGCTGCCCCCGCGACCCAGCCGGATTAAGCGGGAGAAGATGGATGGATGGATGGATGGATGGATGTAGGCAGACTAGGGGTGTAACAATATCCTAGTCTCACGATATGATATCGTCACGGTATGAACCTCACGGTACGATATTTATTGCAATATCGTGGGAAAGCTCATGATATTACAATATTCTACATAATAACAATACATTATAAAATACTTTGACCAGTCATTTGGTACAATTATTATGATATACAGCTCTGGAAAAAAATAAGAGACTGCATTTTTTTCCTGAACTCAGCGTCTCTACATGTGTTTGGGCCGTTTCATTTCAGTGTCTGTTGAATTCAACACAAACACACCTCATGAGGCACTGATGAGGAGATCACCTGAACCAAACCTGATTTAAGGAGGAAAAGGAGAAAAAAACACTGTTGTGTTCATCATCATTATTATTATTACACCAAATATGGATTTCTGAACTCTTCCTAAGTTAAAACATGAGGATTGTGTTGTTTTAAAATGAATCTGATCTTGTTTGAGGTCTGAAAACATTTAATCTTTTTTTGTTATTTTGACCATTTGTCATTTTCTGCAAATAAAAGCTCTAAATGACAATATTTTTATTTGGAATTTGGGAGAAATGTTGTCAGTAGTTTATAGATTGAAACAAACATACCTATAAGTAGTAAAATCAGACAAACTGATTTTCCAGAGCTGTACATCTCACGGTACGATATTTATTGCAATATTTTGTGTGAATCTGCTACTTTTTCCTCTAAAAATGCTTCACAAGACTTAATCCAAAGAATAAAGATGTAAAAATGCATAGAACAGTTATTTCTTCATGTAGTCTGCACTGAAACAAAGCAAAGGATCATGGCCTATGTAGTTCCCTCTGTTTTTTTTTAGCTATTTCTGCATCAGAACTATTCAGACTTGTGATTCGATATATTGTGATGCTCCACGATATTACTGTGAGACCTTTGACGATACGATATCACCAGATTTCGGTTACTGTTACATCCCTAAGACAGACTAATGATAAAGGATTAACTCGAGGTAGGGCTGGGCAATATGGACCAAAAAATATATCTCGATATATTTTGCTATATCTCGATATACGATATATATCTCGATATCTTTACAGGAAAAATAACCCCCTCCCACATAGGGGTGTGTTCAAAAAATCGATACGGGAATACATCGTCGTGGGCCTCTTGGCGATACACGTATCGATACTGAGGCGTCAGTATCGATATTTTACATGCAACAAACATTATTTATCAAGCTTCAGCAAACTGCGTCTGATAAGTGATCCTTGCAATGCGCATTTCGACCACGGCAGTAACGCTATAGGCGGAAGCGCTGCCGGCTAACAGTAGAAGAAGTAAACACAAAAGCATGGAGGAAGACCGAGACGAGAAACTGTTTCCGCCCCCAGCCAAATTCAAGGCACCGGTTTGGGAGCATTTCGGATTCAACAAAAGCCATGAAAAGGTGGACCTGGACATGACACACGCAGTATGCAAGCACTGCCGAATGAAAATTAAGTACTGCGGCAACACAACAAATCTGCAACTCCACATGACCCGACATCACGCTTTCATCTCGCAAGCAAAGAATGCTAGCAGTAGCATGACACAAGTAAGTTTGACGGGCGGGGTTTCAGGCGAAATTTCTCAACATCACCAAAGGCTCAAAAATCACCGAGCGCTGTTATCCTACATATGCAAAGACTTACGCCCTTACAGCTCAGTTGAAAACGAAGGCTTCCGAGAACTTATGCGGGAATGTGAACCACGCTACACCATACCGACTCGTCGCTTCATAACAGAAACTGCGGTGCCGAGTTTGTATGCTGAGGTAAAACAGCATGTAATCGATTCCATTTCAGAAGCACGCAGAGTAGCCATTACATGTGACGGGTGGACGTCGAGAGCAACACAGTCCTATATAACGCTGACATGTCACCACATTTCTTTAAATTGGGAACTTGTTTCGCATGTTCTGCAAACCAGAGTGTTGTTCGGCAGCCACAGTGGACAAAATCTGGGCGAGTTGCTGCTCGAGGTCTTTGAGGAGTGGGGGATTACAGAAAAAGAACCCGTGTTGGTGACGGATAACGCCCCAAATATGGCTATTGCAAGGCGGAGCATGCGAAATTGGTACATGTGCGATGCTTCGCACACCTTGAATTCTGGCAGCCCAACGTGGCCCTCAAGACCGCTGCAGTTGGGAGGCTGTTGGGAAAGATTCGACAGATTGTGACGTTTTTCAGAAAGAGTGCGCTGGCCAGCCAGGTCCTACAGGAAAAACAAAAACTTTTAAACCTACCTCAGCACAAGCTCATGACTGACGTGCCTACCAGGTGGAATAGTGTGCATCTGATATGCTGGAGCGCTTCCTCTCGAGCAGCAGCCTGCTATCTGTGCCACATTGCTCTCCTCTGAGGTGCGCAAGAATGCCAAGGAGCTGTGGACCCTATCAGAAACAGACCTCACAAACGCCGAAGATGTTGCTAAAACCCTCCGGCCTCTCAAAGTTGCAACTCTTGTGATGTCTGAAGAAAAAACACCTACACTGTCCATCCTTGCTCCTCTACAGGCACAGCTGTGTCAAAGCACTTGAGGACCAGACTGATGACTCTGGGATGGTAAAAGACATCAAAACACACTGGCACAAGACCTGGGGAAGAGGTATCCCAACAAAACTTTACTTCAGATGGCTTCAGCTCTGACCCCGCTTCAAGGCCCTGCCATTCCTGACAGAGGAGGAAAGAGATGAAGTCTTTGCAGAATTGGGAGGAGAGGCTGCTCAATTATCAGAGGTTGGTATTTATACATGTATTTGTACATTATTATTATTATTGTCATTATTAGTGTCATGGTTGTTATTATATTACTGCTGCTTTTAAAATACAGTATTACTACTTCCACTACTACTAACACACCAGCCTGGCTCTTACAATACAATATTAACAAGAGTAATGCAGACCTAAATGACTTGTAAATCTATGACAACATCTTAGTAACATGAATGTTTTTATTTTGTATTTCAGAGGAAGGGTACTGATGACCATGAGCCTCCTGTTGAGGAAGAGCTTCAAGAGTCAACACAACCTCCACTCCTGGAAAAGAGCTGTGCTCTTTCTGATTTATTTGGAGAGACATTTTCACCAAAGTCAGAGCAGGCTAGTCCACTCACTCCCATTGCACAGGCAATGAGCGAGGTAAAAGCATACAGAGCTATTGACTCATTAGAGCTTTCTAGCAACCCACTAACTTGGTGGAGAAAACATGAAGGTACGTTTCCACTGCTATCCCATCTGGCTAGAAACACTCTGTGTGTGCCAGGAACAAGCGTGGCAGCAGAGAGAATATTCTCCACTGCAGGTGACATAGTTACAGCTGAGAGAAGTGTTATCAAACCAGCCCATGTAGACCAGCTTTTGTTTCTGAACAAAAACCTACAAATGTACCACAAGAAGTAGGTTAGGATTGTCAATTGGCATTGTCAAAACAAACCACTTAGCCTTAAACACATAGGCTTGTTAAGTTGTGTCAAGTTTGTCAAGTTGTGCCAAGTTAAGTATTGTCAAGTTTTTTGTTTTAAGGCCATGTTTGAAGTATTGTCAAAGGCAGCATTGTTAAGACATGTTTACATTAATCAAGGGCAGTTTCTGCAATACAGCCTTCTTTTACATTGTAACTGATGCTGCTACACCAAAATAAAAACATTTGAGTAAACATCTGTCTTTTTTTTTTTAAATTATAGGTTACGTAATGTAAAATATCGGGATACGTATCGCCTTGAAGACCATGTATCGGGAGACCCCTGTATCGCGAATCGTATCGTATCGAGACCCCTGTATCGCGAATCGTATCGTATCGCAAGGTTGTTGGCAATACCCACCCCTACTCCCACACTACTGCAAAAACAACAAACAAATTTTATCTGATTAATATTCATTTAGTACTGCACTTAAACACTCTGTACCCCTTTTTGGACCCTCACCCACAGTTTAAAAACCTCTTCTTTAAGAGAACTACCACTGGTAAAAAGTGGCTAGGATTTTTAAACCTGTATTTTGACATTCCTAACTGGAGTTACATTCTCTTGTTTTAAAGTGATGTTTAGTCTCTGCACATTTACCAAATCAAACGCACATTGTGACAAATATGACCGCACTCAGTATTCAGACCTTGAGTCCGAGACAAGACCGAGTCCAAATGCGCTAGAGTCCGAGACAAGACCAAGACAAAGCTCTCGCTTTGGAGAGGGAAGTCCAGCGGTGTGGGGCTGTCTACTGAGTGGTGGGACAGGTGTGGGTCCTGCTGCGGGGCGCTCCTCGTTTAAGGGGGTGGGTGTGTTTTGAAGTGGAGTTTGTTCAGAGGAGTGATCTCATGACACACGGAGCTCGTATGCTGGAGTCATGCGAGGTCGGAGGTGTCATGCTCCGGGCACAGTTCGGTTGCGCCTGCACTGACAGGTGCATTTAGAAAGTTTAACTCATTACGTTACGCTCTGTGCGCAGCTCCTTATTGTGGCTGCAGAAGCACTCGCACAGATGCTGTTTGTTTTCCACGCTCGCACAACGAATATTTGCTCGCAATGCGAGTGAAATGGGCGCACTGTAGAGCCCTGGTCCTAGCCCTGGTTTAGTCCGCGACCGAGCCCCGGGCTCTGTGGCCGCGTTTAGTCCTGGTTTAGTCCTAGTCCTGGTTTAGTCCGCGGCCAGCTCCGGGCTCCCCGGAGGAGCTCGGGGGACAAAAGCAGGAGGTGGAGGCGAGCGCGGCACAGAGAAGGCAAAACAAGAGAAGCGGTGAAACCAGAAGTAAACATAAGCATTATAGCGATATATCGATATGTCATAATTCATATCGAGTTTCAAAAATATCTCGATATATTTAAAATATCGAGATATCGCCCACCCCTAACTCGAGGTATGTTTTTAAGAAGATAACAGCATTCTAAATGTCTTAAAGCTCACAAGAGTCAGTTTTGTGTAATATAACAGGCCCTTTAAACACGTGTGAATGAAACAGTAGAAAACTCCAGGTATGTTTGTGATGAGGAAAAAACATTAGAACATAGATTCAGAAAACAGCGTAATACAAACCCTCCCAACCCGACATTCTCGCGTGAACCTAAACCCGAGCACTGCCCGAATTCCTCCTGTGTTAGCTCTGGTTGTTGGTGCACTTGTAAAATCTGTGTGCGGCATGTGTGACCCGGGGCTGCGTGCTTTAAGGCGTACCTTGAGCTGGCTGAGGTATGCGCCCACACTCCTCCTCTTGCTGCAAAACAAAAAAAGTCAGAGGTGATTGGGGGGCAGTAAAGCGGGCCCCTGGGAGCCGCCGCACAAGCTACCGCTGCTGTCGGCCAGAATGCAAGGTCAGTGTGGAGGACATGCTGCGGAGAGAGACTTTTAATAGCGCGCGCTCCTTCCTTCCTCGCCGTGCAAACACCTTCCTGCCTCTGCAAACAGGGGGATGTGCAGCCAGGCAACAGCAGAAACATGAACACATACACAGGCAATTCATCGAATTTTAATGGAGATTCAGTCCTTCTATAATGATTAACCCATTTGTAATTTAGTCCAATCTTTGTCAGTAAAAACATGTGGGTTTCTATGTTACGCCAAATTGACTCTTATGAGCTTTGAGTCGAAAATATGGTGATATCGTATCGTCAAAGGTCTCACAATAATATCGTGGATCATCACAATATATCGAATCACAAGTCTGAATAGTTCTGATGCAGAAATAGCTAAAAAAAAAACAGAGGGAACTACATAGACCATGATCCTTTGCTCCGTTTCAGTGCAGACTACAACATCTGTGCCAATATTGACCCTAATGCTGTGTTTACTTTAATTGTGTGTGTGTGTTTGTATTGAGTATTCTTAATATTGATCAATTTGGGTACAATAACCCTTTTAGTAAATGTATTTTTATATGAAATAAGAGTAGAAGTGAGTATTTTTATAAATGAGCTAATGGTAATTTGTTGTGATTTGTTTTCCTGTTGTGCAGACTCGCCCGGGGACTGCAGATGGAAAGTAGCTTTAGCTAAATCTGGTCCAAAGCGTCTCTTCTCTTTGTGAGATTAATGTTTTTGTACATTATCCCTGACAAATAAATAATACACTAAACTAAACTAATAAATAACTGTTCTAAGCACTTTTAATTCTTCATTCTTTGGATTAAGTCTTGTGAAGGCATTTTTAGAGGAAAAAGTAGCAGATTCACAGTTTTGTGAGTCTCCAGAAAATATTGCAATAAATATCATGCGGTGAGATGTATATGGTGAAAATCTGGTACAGAGAGATTTGGATATTGTTCCATCCCTAATGACAATAAATGTTGTACCAAATGACTGGTCAAAGCGTTTTATAATGTCAGTCTTGCTATTATGTAGAACAGGGGTGTCCAAAGTTTATTCATCAAAGGTCATAAACTGGTCTTCAAAACAGTGAGTGATTCAAATCTGTGCGTTTATAACAGGTTTGAATGACCCTCCAGACCTTTGTTCAGGCTTAGACCCTCAAAAGGACACACTACATCTGCTTGATCAAGGTAGATTTCAAAAACATGCACTAAAAGGTACTACATGTATGGACCAATTCACCTGGAAGCCTGAGGGCCAAAACAATTGGTCTGAGGGCCACATTTGGCCCCCAGGCCATAGTTTGGACATGCCTGATGTAGAATATCGTAATATTGTGAGCCTCCCCACCATATCGTGAGCTTTCCCACAATGTCGCAATAAATATTGTACGGTGAGGTTCATACCATGACAATATCGTATCGTGAGACTTGGATATCGATACACCACTAGTGGGCAGCCACCACTTTGTCAACAAATATTCTGAAATCGTTTTTATTTCACAGTTTTTGCCTTGGCAGGGTTAAGAAATGATAAACGTACAAACTAAGGTTCAAAGCAAAAGGCTATAGACCCTTTGAGTGTTCATAAACAGTGGTGACGTAGGCTCGGTTGTGCATTTTGGCAACAGAAGTACGGCAGAACTCAGCGGCTTGTCGAGCTCTGTGAAAGGATTATCGTCATAAGATCAAGAACATTTCCTCAACAAACGATTTTGACAAATGGTGTCTGACTGCCAGATCCTCGTGCGATCAGTGAGTAAAACTTTAAAACTTTAGTTCGCCGGTAGAATATCAATTCTGACAAACACACACAGAACAATCAGACACGTGCTGGAAATGTTTTTATCTCCATCTTCTTCTGTGTTCAGTCTAAAATCAGAATAAACGGGGAACAATGACACTTCTGTTGCAAAAATGCACACACAGCTTTTTTTTTAAATCACTTCTGCCCTAAAAGGATCTATTTTTTTTAATCAATAAATCAATTAAACTGATTAAAATTCAATCAATTATTCTGAGTTTATTGTTTGTTTCATATACATGTGTCCTGTATAGTTTTGATGCCTTCAATGAGAATCTACAATGGAAATGATCACGGAAACAAAGTAACATTCTGAATGGTAGTTTCATTGTGTTGACATTATTTCCTCAGATACATGGGGAAAAATAGCCTTTAACCTCAGAAAAATAATGTTTCCTCGTTCGTACGTCTACTTCCTGCTACTGCAAACACGCTCTCAAATTTCAACACACATTATTCAACCACACAACGGCAAAAATAATACTACTGCACAATCTGGACAATCTGTACAGTAAATCTTTGTTATTTGTGGATTTTCTCTGTCAGGGCTGCGGCGGGAGAGGTCACATGTACGGTAGCCTGGAGGGATCTGTTCAGAGGGGCTGTGAGGGCCTCTTGTTCCCCACACTCGAGGCATGAATACGACCCACTGTACTCATCAAACATATGACAAACTGCAGGCCTGTGTCAAAACTGTAATACTGCCAAACTACCCATTGTCAAGTAGTAGCTACTCTTCGTTTCTGTGGCAACATCTGGCTAATTACCACATTTATTTATTTGTTTATTAGCACGTTCTAGTCTTCATCTGTGCGTCTCAAGCTGTTGTTCAGGAATCATCAATGGCACATGAGTTTTGTGTTTGTTTTTTTGTGTTTTGGACTTGGTTTAGAACTGGTTTAGTACAAATAAACTTGGAAATGCATGTGTTTTATAGTTGGTCCTTGGTGTGATTAGTTGGATTTAAGGCTCAGTGGCCATACCGGCTTGTCAATGCCTGATCCCGTCAGATCTCAGAAGCTAAGCAGGGCCGGGCCTGGTTAGTACTTGGATGGGAGACCACTGGGAATTCCAGGTGCCAGAGTGGGGCGCCAGTCACAGAAACTGTCGTTGTGTCCTTAGGCAAGACACTTCACCCACATTGTCTAGTGTGAAAGTGATGTGTGCATGGCAGGACTCCGTTGAAAAAGAGATTAGTAATCTCAATGGGACTTTCCTGGGTAAATAAAGGTTAAATAAATAAAAACGGCTACCTATCCTAAGTACACTCATAGCTCGGGTGATGAGATTTTCAAAATGAATAACTGGGACACACCCGGGTTGGGATGGTAGCTGGTAAAAAATTGTGAAAAAAGCGTGTAGCGTTCTCCATTCTCGACTCACATGTGGGTTAGTGTATAATCTGAGACCAAATACAGAAGCGCAGTCTTCTGGATTTGGGCTAAATAAATGCCAATTATGCTCCCCTGGTTTAGAAATGATATAGTCTAATTTTAGCCCAAGTTTAGTCCTGGTTTAGACCTAATTTACACCTGGTTTACCCTTGATATCGTCCTAGTTTAGACCTGGTTTAGTCCTGGTTTAGCCCTAGTTTAGACCTAATTTACACCCGGTTTAGACCTGATATAGCCCTAGTTTAGACTTGGTATAGACCTGGTATAGTTCTGGTTTAGTCCTGGTTTAGACCTGATATAGTCCTGGTATAGATCTGGTTTAGGGCTGGTATAGTCCTGGTTTAGACCTGATATAGTTCTGGTTTAGACCTGATATAGTCCTGGTATAGATCTGGTTTAGACCTGGTATAGTCCTGGTTTAGACCTGGTATAGTTCTGGTTTAGTCCTGGTTTAGACTTGATATAGTCCTGGTATAGATCTGGTTTAGACCTGGTTTAGTCCTGGTTTAGCCCTAGTTTAGACCTGGTTTAGCCATAGTTTAGACCTGATTTAGTCCTAGATTAGATCTGGTTTACTGCTGATATCGTCCTAGTTTAGACCTGGTTTAGTCCTGGTTTAGCCCTGGTTTAGACCTGATACAGTCCTGGTTTAGACCTGGTATAGTTCTGGTTTAGAACTGATATAGCCCTAGTTTAGACCTGGTATAGTTCTGGTTTAGACCTGGTTTAGCCCTAGTTTAGACCTGGTTTAGACCTAATATAGTCCTGGTTTAGACCTGGTATAGACCTGGTATAGTTCTGGTTTAGACCTGGATTAGACCTGGTTTATACCTGGATTAGACCTGGTTTAGACCTGGTTTATACCTGGATTAGACCTGGTTTAGACCTGGTTTATACCTGATATACACCTGATATTGTCCTGGTTTAGTCCTGGTTTAGATCAAATTGGTCCAAAATCGGGACATTTCTTATATAAACCTGGGACAATTCACTGGTTTTGGATAAATCTGCAGGGACAGGAGGCTCAAAACTGGGACTGTCCCGAGGACTGCAGGTTTTATGTGAAGCACTTTGGTCAGCCGAAGTTGTTTTAAATGTGCTATATAAATAAACTTGAACTGAACTGAACTGAATTAAAGCGTATAGTATAAAACAAAGCAGAACAGAGGCACTCGTGTAGCGTGGGACTGTTGAAAAGAAAATGTTAAAAAGCCTTGACTGAACGATAGCATTAGATCCACCATGGTTCAATAAAGGCTTTTAAACATCATCTAAATCCCAAAAGTGCCTCTGTCCTGCTTTAAACGTTCCCTAATCCTCAACCAGAAGTACCTGAGTAAAATCCTTAGGCTCACTAAAGCGACCGCAAAGACTTTTATTAAATTGTAGTACTTTCTTTTCTGTTCCCATGTGGTTTTATATCTGTGTAATCCCTCAGAGTTCCAGGTAGGTTCCACACTGTTGTTCTGATACAGCTCAGGATCAGTCTAAAGACATTCACATTCAGACATTCACTTTATTTTTGCCCTGTAATGTGACTTTTGTTAGTGCCTCCTCAAATGAGTCTCTAGTTTTTAATGTCCTAGTAGTTTTAGTATCGATTACACAGCGAAAATGAAAATCTAGCCAAGTTAAATGTACTTAAATTAAGAACGTTTCATCATTATTTGAGTAAATTTCACTTGACAAGTGAAATGAGCTACGAATGGAACAGGATTTTTATGCTTAAAATATGAAAATAATACAAAACATGCTACATTAAATACAATCAATCAATTAAATACTGTCCCACTTTAACTGTGGCTTTTAACTGTATGTTTTAATCATACTTAATTTGTTTATGTTGTTGTAGGGTGTCCAGAAAGGCGCCTAATAAATAAAATTGATTATTATTATTATTATTATTATTATTAATACACCTTGTTCTACTAAAGACATGAAAAACAACAGCTCTTTGCACTTAAAATAAGAAACAAATGAACTGAAGAAGCTGATTACGCTGGGAAAAACAATATAAGTTAAAATGATTTAAACTAAGAACATTTTACTTTATTTGAGTAGATTCAACTTAACAAGTAAAATTATTTCCCAGTTAATTCAAGCAACATTTGATTTTGTTTCTCATTTTAAGTGCGAAAAGTTGTTGTTTTTCTTATTTTAAGCGTAAAAGTCTCATTCCAGCGGCAGATCATTTTACTTGTCAAGTGAAATTTACTGAAATCATGGTCAAACTTTCTTAATTCAAGCGATCTTAACTTGACTAGATTTTGTTATTTTTCTTTGTGCTAATCTCATACACAACACAATTAAAGTGAAGTAATTAAATCTTCTTCATGCTGGACAGTTTGGTAATAATGGCCATATTAAAACAGACCTAGAATTACAATGGGATCAAAAATAAGAAAGAAAAAAAAGATTCTAAATGATTTTGCTTAATGATTTTGCTTGATTTTGCTTGTGTCAGCTTCAAACCAGGGTGAATGAGGAGGGGTGGCCATATCTTATAACTAGTATTTTGATAAGATGCCTCTATTTGAGTTGTCTCTGTTTGCGAATTTCTTCATTTATCCTGGATTAAGACGGGTGCAAAGATCAAACTCAGACTGGTTTCTTATGTTTTGATTGAGCAGTTTTCAATAACGAATCTAAACTGCCTTATCTACAGCAAATTTCTCTGATCCGGCCAAGATTTTAAAACTTATATCAGGTTATTCATCTTGTTTTCACATTTATTATCTCCTAACTAGTTCTGCTGCTTCATTCTCATCTAGAGGTCGTTTATTTTAAGATAAAATGATCTTGCTGCATGCACAGATAATTTCACTACTTTTAAGTCATTTTCTGATAGATTTAACTGTTTATTTCTTAAATTTTGGCCATTTTTTGCAGTGCAGTATACTTGATTGTGTTTTCATAGTTTGAAATAAGCGTCCATGAAGAAATAAAAAAAAGCATATATTTTGATATGAAATAAAAGAATAAAAGAAACAAAATCTAATGTTGCTTGAAATACAAAATACACACTTATCCCATTGGCCAATCATTTCACTTGTTGAATCTATGCAAATAAAGTAAAATGTTCTTAATTTAAGTCATTTTTACATTCCTAGATGTTTTTTTAACTTTACTTTTGACAGTCCTTGCCCCATTCTCTCCCTAAATCCCTGTTCTTTTGTCTGGCCCGGGGATGACAGCTCAGAGGGGCGTTGGCGTCCCTGCGGCAAACACCTGGGACGGCCTGAGAAACCAAACGTGACTCAGTCAAAGCTTTTATGTAACCTACAAAGTGTTTACGTAGCCTTGCAGCATCCTGTGTATTTATGCCTAAGAGAAATGTTGCCCTAACTGTTTATCACAAATTTGACTCAAGGTTTATCCGTGTGATTCAGATAGAACTATAGTTAAGTAGCTATAGTTAATAATAATAATAATAATAATACATTTTATTAGCTATAGTTAATAATAATAATATTTTTTTTAATTAGGGGTCTTTATGGACACTCAAGGTCGCCTTACAACAGCATAAGCAAATTAAATATGATTAAAACATACAGTTAAAAGCCTACAGTTAAAGTAATAAAAAGTAGAGGTGTAACAGTAACCAAAATATGGTGATATCGTATCGTCAAAGGTCTCACGATAATATCATGGAGCATCACAATATATCGAATCACAAGTCTCTTTGTTTAAATGAATATTTCTGATGCAGAAATAGCTAAAAAAAACCAGAGGGAACTACATAGACCATGATCCTTTGCTCCGTTTCAGTGCAGACGACATGAAGAAATAACTGTTCTAAGCACTTTGAAATCTTCATTCTTTCACAAGTCTTGTGAAGGCATTTTTAGGGTAAAAAGTAGCATATTCACAGTTTTGCGAGCCTCCACAAAATATTACAATACATATCGTACCATGAGCTGTATATGGTGAAAATATCGTATTTGGATATTGTTTAAGGTGACCAGACGTCCTGATTTACCTGGGACAGTCCCAGTTTTGAGCCCTGTGTCCCAGTCCCTGTCCCAAACCATTGATTTGTCCCTGGTGTCCCTATTTTTGACAAATTGTGTACCTGCCAACAGTAAAAAGAAGCATAAATTGTAACTTGTTTAAATAAAATACAGAAAAGAATGCTTAAAATGACAAAACCACAAAGAAAATGTGACTATATTGACTCACGTTAGTCATGAATGGGCCAAGTGCAGAACAGTTTTCCTTAATTATGCACTTGTTTCACAATTTTATCTTTTATGACTATAATTTTACCAACCACTACAAACCGGGGGTGTCCCAATTTTTTTTTGATAATCCCTATGACTATAAATGTTGTACCAAATGACTGGTCGAAGCATTTTATAAGGTCAGTCCTGTTATTATGTAGAATATTGTAATATCGTGAGCTTTCCCACCATTTTGCAATAAATATTGTACCGTGATGTCGTATCGTGAGACTTGGATATCATTATACCACTACTTTTTAAGAATAATAAAAAGTAATTTGCTGGAAAATGGGTTTGGTAGTAAAGTTTTGCACATCAAATCTCGCGGGAACATGTCAAGAAAACACATATTGAGCAACAGGTGAGTTACCTATAGTTTACCGTAGTTTACCTTAATTTGCAGTAAATAACAAGTTAAATATGCATAATTTGAAGCACAGTGGGCACAAAAGTTAAACAAACTATCCATCAATGTCGTACCAACGGATTTTAACGTTTAGAAACGCGAAAATATTCTCGCTCAGGATTGAACGTTACGCCAGAGAAAAGCGCTTACCGTTTGTTTTTTTTACCGCCGCTCGCAGCTTCCGCGCGGCGACCCGGCCATGTTTGTTTTACTCCCCGAAAAAACGGCTGAAAACTCGGCTTCAGTTCACTCGGGCTGGTCCCTCCCCGGCTCCGTGTGCAGCTCCAGCCTCTCCTCCATGTCCTCCCTCCTCCTCCCGGCTGCTCCGAGGCGAGTTCACACACGTCTCTGCCCCGCTATTCCCCGCCCCAGGCCCCGGTGCTCCGACCCGCGATCCGCCCGGCATTCCTCGGATACCGACGCCGGGCGAGCGCACACATCACCGGGGTTCAGTCCGGAGGGTGACCGGGCTGTTTACCCCGGTTTGAGCCCTGTGTCCCCTGGCCCAGCAGATTTATCCAAAACCAGTGATTTGTCCCAGTTTTATTAAAGAAATGTAGAGATGTAAAGAAATAAGAGAAGCGTAAACTGTCATTTGTTGAGGTAAAATACAGAAAGAAATGCTTAAAATGGACCAAAACAAAGAAAATGTGACTATACTGGTACTAGAGCGAGATTAAACCAGGTACAAGATGGGACTAAACCATGTACTAGACCATGACTAAACCAGGACTCGACCGAATACTAGACCATGACTAAAGCAGGTACTAAACCAGGACTAGACCAGGTACTAGACTGGGACTAAAACAGATACTAGAGCGGTACTACACCAGGTACCAAATCAGGACTAGACCGGGACTAAACCAGGTACTAGCCTGGGACTAAACCATGTACTAGACCGGGACTAAACCACGACTAGACCAGAACTAAACAAAGGTACTAGGCCGGGACTAAACCAGGTACTCGACCGGGACTAAACCAGAACTACACCGGGTACTAAACCAAGACTAGACCGGAACTATTGTAGATACTAAACCAGGACTAGACCGGAACTAAACCAGGTATTAGACTGGGACTAAACCGGGTATTACACTGGGACTAAACCAGGTACTAGACTGATACTACTACTAAACTGGGTACTACACTGGGACTAAACCAGGACTAGACCAGGTACTAGCCTGGGACTAAACCAGGTGGGACTAGTCCCAGTTTTTTTTACTTTGAAAATCGGGTCCCCCCTCGTCAGGCGGGTGGTTTTTGGTAAATTGGTGTCTCATAAAACATAAGGTGTTGATTTGCAGAGCACATCTGTTTGAACAGTTTAAAAGCAAAAGTCTGGGATGTTTTCAACTTTAAAGGGCCCATATTATGTTATTTTCTGATCTATGTTATATGTTTACTACATGTTGTATGTTTACTACCTGGAGTTGTGTTTTGTTTCATTCACACATGTTGAGTTCTCTCAGACTGACAACACTTGATCTGCTCCACCTCATGATGTCATGTGGTAAAACAGGAAGTGCTCTGAATCATTTGGATAATTTCAGCCCTGGAATTTCCCGTCTCTACTGAATGACAGGTAAAAGGTATGAGTTAACTTGAAAACCACCACTACATGACATCACAAGGTGGAAGAGAGAATTTTGAGCTTTGGAGATGCAGACAGGCTTTGGGCTTGGTGATATGGGAAAAAAATAATAAATAAATTTTGGTCAGAATGCTGGAGGACACTGCCTTAAATCTGCCTGAAAGGGAGGAGCTACGATTAAATTACTCTGAAACTAACATCCTACTTGTTTACAGTTTCTGTTGTTAGCTCGGCCTATTGAAATTGGATGAGCTGCGAAACGTATTCGACCAAATAAACTTTTGTCCATCTGACAAATTGAATTTCTCCTTTTGCTGTGTATTGTACCTGAACGACTGAGGGATTTTATACACAATAAAATAAAGTTTTTTCCTCCATAGTGATCAATCTTGACATGTGGGCTTCAGGAATAGAGGGCAGGATGTCAGGATCTCCAAGTTTTTTATTTTGCGTTGATAGGACTAGGGTGGTTAACTGGTAACCATTTGACCAGTGGTTGACCAAATCAACATTAACCGGTCAAAATCTTTTGACCGTCGGTTAAAAGGAACTCTACATAATCGTGCTTGAGAATGGCTCAGTTCTACAGTCCGAGTGTGAGTCGCCCTCAGGGATCACAGACAGGAGCCTAAATGCACATTTTCTGTGGTGCGAGGTCTCGTTGCTAAAGACGTGAGGTTCACGTCATCAATGATGTTTCAGCTCAAAATGCGACACCTTCAAGCCTCTTCTACAGGTGAGAAAAGCCAAACTATTGTGCTAACTATGCTAACCGTGCTAACTATGCTAACCGTGCTAACTCTGCCCTGCCGAATGTTTTCCCTGTGTTTCTGTTTATCTTTACAGGCTTTAGTGCTGCTATGAGCAGAGGTTTGAGTTTCCACAGAAGTGCTTTTGTTGTGTAGGCGACTGTTGGATGATGGCATTTTATCCTCACGGTTTTGTGCATATTGTGACTAAAGTCATGACTGCTGGGTTAAACTGAGCCTTACGTGTGTGTCCGTGTATAAATGCTTCATGTGGCGTTGACAGACTTGTGCGCCACAGTCTATAAGCGGCGTCTCTTCGGTCATTTTCTGAAATGAGCCACGGCGTGTTTCAAATGCGCTTCTAACATTCGACTAACACCTTTATCTTCAGCACTGTCACATGTCGAGTCCAAATGGCTGTGATTTCAAACAGCGATTAGATTTAGAATAGATTTTAAACTGAACCGTTCACCAATTTTAACCAGTTAATGAGGCTCAGTGGTCGGTCATGATTTTTTTTAGTTTTCGCATCCCTAGATAGGACCAATATTTCCGGAGAAATTCACATTTAAAGTTTCAAATGAGAACAATATCTTGACCAAGGGTGGAAAGTAATGAATTAGTCATTGTCTTTAAAATGAACAAAGTTTACACTGAACAAAGTTTGCATGAATCACCTAAAAGTTGATTAAAACAACTTGTGCTGGATTAGTTTTATGACTCGTCCTTTTTTACATCAAATAATTTAAAATAACTAAGTAACTTTTACTCAAATTACATTTCAAATAAAGTACTTTTTTACTTGTGTAGATTTTTAGATGGTTAATTTGACTTATTTGACCAAGAATTAAGCAAAGCAAAGATACTTTCACTTCTTAATTACAATTTTTCAGTACTTTTTTCACCTTTGGTCTAGACAGACTAAAAATAGAGGGTTACTCAAATGTGTGAATGAATCAAAATGTTCAGAATCTTTTTGAGGAGGTAACAACATTATATATAATGTGCTTTAAAGCCCAAAGAGTCAGTTTTGCATAAGACCGGACTTTTAAATGTGAGTGAAAACTTGAAGTCTTATTGAAATGGATAAAGCGTATAAATCGTTTTCCGTAGTATTGCACTGAGAGTTCACAACAGGGTTTGCAAAAGAAATATGCCAACGCTTATTGAGATTTATGAGTAATTAAACCATAGTACCATAGTCACTGAAGAGAAGAGAAAGAAGAACATGTGCTTTTGTGTTTCTGGAAATCCAAAATGGGCTTTCAATAAAACAAAGAGAGCTAAAAAACAAGAAAACACAAAACCAGAACCCAGGAGAAAGGCTGTAACTACTCCGTAACTGTCTGGCGTTTCAGAAAAACTACCATTTTTGTTAAAGAGAACCCTTCTTTAAACAGAAACGGAGCACTCAGACACCATCGGTCTCCAATTTACAACTCCATTCTCAAACCTAAATCAGGACAAATTAAGAAAACAATAGGGTGAGCCAGGCCAGGTCCAGAGGTGTGAAACTCTCCATTATTGCCCCGAATGACTCTGCTAATATGACCCACACTCAGGGCCATGTCAGAAACTGTAAACAAGGAGGGTGTTAGTTTCAGAGTAATTTCATAGTAGCTAGCTCCCCCTGCAGGCAGATTTAAGGCAGTGTCCTCCAGCGTCTGACCAGAACTGAAGCAGACTTTTAAGCAGAACGGGACTAAACTAGGACTAGACCCGGACTAAACCAAGACTAAACCAAGACTAAACCCGGTACTTGACCGGGACTAAACCAGGTACTAGACCGGGACTAAACCAGGACTAAACCCAGTACTTGACCAGGACTAAACCAGGTACTAGACTGGGACTAAACCAGGACTAAACCCAGTACTCGACCGGGACTAAACCAGGTACTAGACCGGGACTAAACTAGAACTAGACCGGAACTAAACCAGATACTCAACCGGGACTAAACCAGGTACTCAACCAGGAGTAGACCCGCACTAAGCCAGGTACTAGACTGCGACTAGACTAGAACTAAACCGGGTACTACACTGGGACTAGACCAGATACTAGACTGGGAGTAAAGCAGGTACTAAACCAGGACTAGACCGGAATTACACCAGGTACTAGGCCGGGGTTAAACCAGGACTAGACCGGGACTAAACAGGACTAAACCAGGTACTAGACCAGGACTAAACCAGGACTAAACAGAGTACTACACTGGTACTAAACCAGGACTAGACCAGGTACTAGACCGGGACTAAACCAAGTACTAGACCAGGACTAAACCAGGTACTAGACCAGGATTAAACAGGTACTGGACGGGGACTAAACAAGGACTAAACCAGGTACTAGACCGGGACTAAACAAGGACTAAACCAGGTACTAGACTGGGTCTAAACCAGGTACTAGTCCCAGTTTTTTATTTTGAAATTCTGGTCCCCCTCGTCAGGTGGGTGGTTTTTGGTAAATTGGTTTCGTCATAAAACGTCATAAAATAAGGTGCAGGTTTTCAAACTAAACTTTTGTCCAGTTGACAAATTTGATTTCTCCTTTCGCCTAAACCATAATTCCCTTCAAAATAGCTCCAGTTACACTTGGAACCTGACCTGGAAATTCACCGTTGCCAAACCCTTCTCATGTGTAAATAAAGTTCTGATATCCCTGCACTTTAAGTCGGTGTCTTCTCTAACTCAAATTCCCCGGAGAACTCAGCCGTAAAAGTGTGATAAGAGTTTATGAGCCTGGAGTTAATGATAAACCAGACATGTGTGCAGTGTGTTTGGAGAAAGCCTCATTGTCCTTGTCCCTCTTTGCTCCGGAGCAGATTTCCCGGACGTCGGACCTGGAGGAGCCCGGAGCGGTGACCCTGGTGTGTGCCGTCGCTGTGGGGGTGCTGTACCTGCGCTTTGGCTCCTCGCTCGGGTCTCTGCGGTCCTCGTTCAGGGGCTGGAGCTGCGAGCAGGAGGCGGAGAGGCGGTGCTTGCTGTCAGAGCGTTGGATGTGGGGCAGGACGCTCTGGCGAAAAAGGTCCTTCCGTGGTTTCACCTGCAGGAAGAGGCAGGGACACACATGGCGGCGGTCAGGTGTGGAGTAAGTGTGGTTCAGTGTGGTGAAAGGGGAGATTTTAAGAGTAGTGAAGGAGTAAGGCTGTTTAATCAAATCAAATATGAAGAAAACAGCTGCTCTGACTGAGAATTCATCCTATAACTGCCCAAAACCATATAAACCTTATATTAATACATTTATATAAAGCATAGGGATGTAACAATAACCAAAATATCGTGATATTGTCTAAGGTCTCACAAAAATATCATGGACCATCACAATATATAATATTAGGGGTGTAACGATATCCACGTCTCACACTAATATTCTTTAAATATTCCAGTAGCCTTTCTCGGAACTCGGAGAAAACCGACCTCCACCGAAAGTGCAAAGGAACGGTCAATCAACTCGGAGTTCTGAAACACAAACTCGGGCTAGTTCGGAGCAGACCGAGTCAGATGGACGTCTGAACATGTAATAGTCAAACTGCCATAATTGAGTTGCCGACAGGAGCTAGCGTTAGCTGCATAAGCTAACAAAATAAACATTAAACTTTCTCGGGCATACATATTTTCCCGACTGCTGCAATGGAACGCACTTGGATGACGAGAGAACTGACTTGGATTTACTGACTTCCGTCATTCAATAGAACGCAGCATTAGTATACCACTAAGTTTTTCGTTCATATTAGGCTAGATCAGGGGTCGACTAGCCACGGTGGCGCCACCTATTGCCTCCGTTCAATTTCATTTCTCTCCAGCGACTAGTCAGGAATCACAGTACACTATATGGTTCGCAAAAACCCCGGAAGTTGTAGTCGGTGCACCGGCCAATCAGTAAAGCGGTGTGTTGGCCAGAACCAACCCGAGCTAACTTAATAGACTTAATAGCAGCAACTGGTTAAATTAAAAGCGTACCCGCTTTTAATTTAACCATTCGACCTACTGTCAAATGAACAAATCCTAATGCTGCGAGGCCAGTTGGTTTCCAGGAAGTGAAACCGTCTGATGCATCAGGCTAGGGGGCGGCAAACTTAAATAGTCAAAGAGGCGTTTGGAGTGTCTTCCATAGAAAAGAAAACACCTGGAACCACAAAACCCGTTTGACTCTAAAATGAAGATAACACTGCATATTTTTACCTGTCTGCTCGGTATAAAAGACTCTAATGTGTTGCATTTATGAAATCAATGAAAGGCTACAGGGAATTTATGTCTATTCATATATAAGGGCTGTGCGTACTGCAAAAGAGTTTAACATGAACCATCCCCCAGACGATAGAAGCACAGCACTTTCAGCGTTTATAGCCGTATGGTTTTAGATTTCGTTTCTGTAAAACGTAAACAAATGTACGCTAAGCTGCAATAAACACATTATTACTAAATCTCTGTTTGAGTCGCCTTCACAGGAAATAAAAATCCAAACTTGTATTATCCACCCGCAGTGAACATTTTTTGTGCAATATTCGGCCAAATATATTAATAAACATGTTTGTATGGATGGATTTTTTGTTGATGTTTGGTATCAGGAGTTCTTACAATGTGCAGGTGGAAGAGCTACAGAACCCAGTGTCCTGATACTCGTGGTCACGTCCCGATAAGGTCAGTGTGATTCTCCTCAGTGCAGGTACACACTGACACAGCTCTTTTGGACACAGTTTCATCTTCACGTTCACTCTGCTTTTGATGACGCACCCGTTTCTTTTTGCACCCCTCCCCGTGTATTTCTTTGCCTTCTCCAAAAGACACATCAGTCATGAGCGCGTTTCTGGCAGCCCAAAGAGATGTGAGATTGGCCGCTGCGTGGAAGTGACAGGCAAATCTGTCATCGACGCGATACACAGACTCAGGCCAACCTCAGCTCACCAAGTACAAATACTTCAGGTACTAAGAACAGGAGGAGCTGTAGTACAAGTAACAGGATAGAAGAAGTAGTAGTGGGAGGAGGAGGAATAGTAGTACAAGTAGTAGTAGGAGGAGGAATAGTAGTACAAGTAATAAGATAGAAGGAGGAGGAGGAGGAGGAGGAATAGTAGTACAAGTAGTAGTAGGAGGAGGAGGAGGAATAGTAGTACAATTAGTAGTAGGAGGAGGAATAGTAGTACAAGTAATAAGATAGAAGGAGGAGGAGGAGGAGGAGGAATAGTAGTACAAGTAGTAGTAGGAGGAGGAGGAGGAATAGTAGTACAATTAGTAGTAGGAGGAGGAATAGTAGTACAAGTAGTAAGATAGAAGTAGGAGGAGGAGGAGGAGGAATAGTAGTACAAGTAGTAGGAGAAATAGTAGTACAAGTAGTAGTAGTAGTAGTCGGCGAGTAGTAGTAGGAGGAACAGTAGTACAAGTAGTAGGATAGGAGTAACTAGTAGTGGGAGGAGGAATAGTAGTAGTGAGATAAGCGTAGTAGTTATAGCAGAATGTAGTTGTAGGAGTAGTAGTAGTAGGATAGGAGCAGTAATAGTAGTTGTAAGAGGAGTAGTAGTAGCAGTAGCAGTAGTAGTAGGTGTAGTTGTAGGAGTAGTGGTAGGAGCAGTAGTAGGACCAGTAGTAGTAGCAGTAGTAGTAGCAGTTGTAGTAGTTGTAGTAGTAGTAGTAGTAGTAGTAGTAGTAGTAGTAGTAGTTATTAAAGTAACGTTGTCTGACCAGGTCCATAGATGATCCCAGTGAGTGTTTTCGGCGGACTCTTCTCTCCACATGGACTCCTGAGGAACAATAACAAATACTTGAGGAATAATTGAGTTTCGGATGCAGTTTGGTATAAACAAGCTCATATTCTGTTGAGTATGTTGAGTGTAGCATTTGTTTTCTTGCTTGTTTTCGCTTTATTTATTAGAAAAATATAAAAATGTAAGTTTCAACATGGAAAATCGCTTAGGTTAAACATATCTAGGAGAATGTTTGTAGAGGTTTAAACTACAGGATTAGCAGATTTTACATAGAATAAGACCCCATAGAGACGAAGGGACATGTAGTTGTGTGAAAGGACAGATTAATATTTCTAAATTGCTGCGTTTCAGATGACATCATAACATTCTACTTTGCTCATCAAATTTATGAGAGCATCTGTCATGAAAACAAGAAAACATAACATCATACTATATCAAAAACTTGTTTCAAATTAACACTTTCATTGGTATTCATTAACAACCAAAAATGTGAATATTTTGTATGGCGCAGTTAAGAGCTGCTTTGTTTTTATGTCATTTTGCAAAGTCTCTTTTGTTTTTGAGTTCCAAATAGTTTATCGCTGTTCCCAGACACTTGCTTTGAATGAGACTTTGGTAAACATTAAACTTGAAAATGTATATATAGCAACAATAGTTATATTTTAGCATTAAAGTTGAACTCCGGCACGTTTGAATCTAAAGTCCGTTGCTAGAGGTGGTGGAATTCCATCAGAAGCCAAAAAACAGCACAGATCAGTGTTTCCTCGGCGGAGATCTCACTGTGGCAGTGAGTCTGTCAAGGCAACAAACTAGTTGCTACAACTACAACTAGTGTAGTGATGGGGACAAGTTCTTAACTTCCACGTAAAATGCCAATTTACTTCACACTGAAGAAGCTTAACACCACTTTAACCCATCTTACAACAGCCACGAGTCTAACAAACAAAACGCTCTGCCTGGTTCACTCATTAGTGTCTGGAAACATTAGAAAACAACTTTATAAGCAGCCTTAAGAACTTGCCCCCATCACTACACTAGTTTGTTGTCTTGACAGACTCACTGCCGAGGCAACACTGATCTGTGCCGTTTTTTGGCTTCTGACAGAATTCAACCACCCCTAGTGACGGACTTTAGCTTCAAACGTGCCAGAGTTCAACTTTAAAGATATGGTTTTGATTTTAAAATAAATAAATAAAAAAAATAAAAATCTTGCATATACTGGTGGATTAACCATTATAGAAACAGAAAATAGAAATAGAAACATAAAAAGATATTTTGGTAAACAGAAATGCTGTTAGATTATGTATGGCTGCAGTGGAAAACACCTTAAACTGGGCAGTGGTCTAATGAATTTGTTAAGCTCTGTATAACATTTAACACAGATGGGCGACAGCTAAAATTAGTATTATTAAAAGGCTGATTCAGCAAGTTCTAGCCACTGATAGAAATAATGAGGTTCAACATTTATCTTTTACATTTTTCTCATGAGAATATAAGGGCTCCAACAGTCTGAAAACCACCACACATGAATGCAATTACCAGTAAAAAAAAGTGAATTGGTATTGTTTTTCTTGTGTTTACCAGCGTGTGGGTCCAGTGTTTGCCTGTATCGCTCCAGCTGCTTCAGGATGGTCTGTCTGTGGCTGGGCTCGTCCACTCCCGCTCCACTCAGCTCCTTCTCTGTCACATTCAGTAAACCCTGTGTGGACAATACCAGGAAACATCAGCGCTCTGCCCAGGTCAGGTACACATGTGGGCAACAGGGTGGACAGGACAGACAGTGACATTTCAGAAATAAAAATGCGTTTTGACAAGTTTTGACAATGCAAATGGCAGCAAGTATCACCGTAGTAAAGAAGGGTTTGGTGGAAAGCGTCTGGACTAGGTCTGTCTAGGCCAGCTGTCTTTGGGCTTTGACAAAAATAAAAATCTTGAAGTGAGAATAAGCACCTTAACTCCTTACATTTCAAATAGAGCTGCAAAACAGAGAGTGAAATGGGCGGAGGGTTGGGGTCTCGGGTTATGAGGAACAGTGTGATTGGTCTAACAGGAATCCCCACTTCAGACTCCGCCCCTGCAGCTAGTGTTTGTAATCAGAAATACCCATCTGTAATCAGGGCAGTCCTACGTGATGTCACATAGTACTTGAAATTGCAGTGTTCACTGAAGGCAGCACACTCAATAACAAAAAGTTGTTTCAAAAAAAGATAAAACTGTTCCTTTTCACACTATGATTAGTGATTGTTTATGTACCGTACAGGGTTTGGGTGGTTCCTGTAGTCGGTGCTCAGGTGCGACTTCTATTTTACATTTTTCACACTGACAGTCCATAGACCATAGATATAAATCGTATATATATGAATCAAAAATGAAAAAACAAATCGTTATCCGTTTTTTCATTTTGGTTTTAGAGACAAATAATAAAGAAAAGATTTTTTTTTTCTTCGTTTTATAATTTTTGGTTCTATATTGAAAAACGAATGAACAAATGATTCACGGATTGTTCTCTATTTGGTTGTTTTTATTTCTATAACTTCTATAACTTGCCTTTCAAGATGAACTGTTGGTTGGTTTTTGGTCTCTGATTTTATAAAATAAATTTCCCCCAAAAAGTGCGACTTACACACGTTTTTTTCTTCATCGCGCATTTTTTGGTGACTTATAGTCCGAAAAACACAGTATGTATTATTGTTATTCATATCATTTGTTTTAATTGTTACTGATGTATTTATTTATTTTTGTTACTACTTTATACAATTCAGACAAAAACATGGGCGAAAAATCTCCCAAGATCATTTTCAGCATCTCGTGGCAGTTTTGTCTCGCGAGATCTTGTGGCCCAAGATCCTGTCCCGTCCCTAACCATATACACAGTTTAGTAGCAAAAAAAAGTCAATATTTAGTTTGTCTTGCATCGTTTTGCATCTTCACATGAATGAATGAACATGAAAATGAACCGCAAAGGGCAGAAATAACACTTTATAACCTTTTAATCGTTTTAAATATTCAGATTTAGCATATCTCCAAAACAACACATGTGATATTGTTCATTGCTAATGCTACGAGCGCTCAGTTACTTAACAGGCGTGGGTGAGAGTGACACCAGAAACCTGAAACTTTTAAGCGATTAAACGAGTTTGACGGATTTCAGTTATAAATTCCTCCCCTAAAGGCAGCATAAAGGCTCTTGGATGGAAGTAGAAACGCCTTCAAAATACAATACACAACATGTTTTGAAGCGTGATATCTTACTGAAGTAAATATAGACGATAACCGATGATTTTGAAACCAGAAATATAGCCTAAAGCAGTATTTTAAATGTACTATATTGTAAAAAACATGGACTTCAATAAATAAATAACAGAATGCAACACTTAAGTAGTTGTTTTTATATACAGCTCTGGAAAAAAATAAAGAGACCACTGCATTTTTTTTCTGATATCAGCATCTCTACATGTGTGACGGTCGCTCCATTCCAGTGTCTGTTGAAAATATTCTTTACTGCTGCTGCACTATATGAATGTATCATGTATGTCTTTACTAGGGCCCGACCGATATGGATTTTGCTGTGGCCGATATGATACCGATAAAATGGGAGTTGGAGCTGTCGATATATTTATGATGTAAAAATTCACTGTAAATCTTCAGTTGTTTATAAAACTTAACTTTGGCTCTATTGGATTTTCAGTTGGGTTTATTTAGGCAACATTTCTTGTTCTTCTGCCTCTTTCCGTCATATTTAAAGACAGTCGGTCAGCCTAATGGCATTTTTATATGATATTCTAGCCAGTAAATAAAATACTGTAAATAAACTACTGCTTTTAGTGGTAAATGTGTGTGCACTGCAGTAATTAATGATCTGATAAATGCCGATAATTCACACTTCTATTCACAGCTCATTTACATATCAGTGTGTGTCCAGTAACATATATACGGCCACTTTACAGTCGCTAATAGAAGAGAAAACAGCCTGTTTATGTGTGCGAGCTACAGCAGCTAATCGCTAACCAATGAGAAAGGACCAAAACGAGCTTCAAAACCGACACATTTCAACACTCAGCCTCACACAGGCTCCTCTCAGATCACAAGTCAGCACTAAGAACTGTCCTTTTAATCCAGACTCACACTGATCAACCGTAAAAAGAAGAGAATCTCAGTGTTGTGTACGTGGATCTATGGCTGCGGCTGTAAACAAGTGCACATGGTGATGTGTTCAGGGGCGGGATGGACACAGACAAATGAGTCTTCGGATAAATCCCGATGCGGTGCCACAGATCAGGACATTTATCTGTCTGTAAACTAGATTAAATGGGCAGAATAGAGTCTGAGCTTTATAACAAGGTAAAACATGTCCACGTGGAATATCGGTCGGGCCCTAGTCTTTACCTCACTGTCATTATTATCTGTGCAATAACCTCCTCCAGAATCCACGTGCAATACCCACCTGTGAAATACTCGACTTACCCCTTATTTAATCCTACCTGCACCTTTGTATATGTCTTTACTATATTGTTTACTTATTTCTCTCGTATTTGAAACACTTTTTTACCAGTACTATTTATTACATGCTATTAGTACTTCTTGAATATCTTAGCGAGTCAAACTGTTTCTCTCATCCTAAGCGTTTCATTGCACTGTTGACCTTGTGTTGAACCTGCATATGACAAATAAAAAATCTTGAAATCTTGAATTCCAACACAAACACACCTCGTTCTGCTTCATAAGGCACTGATGAGGAGATCACCTGAACCAAATCTGATTTAAGGAGGAAAAGGAGAAAAACCACTGCTGTGTTCATCATTATTATTATTATTATTCTCCAAATATTGATTTCTGAACTCTTCCTAAGTTCAAACATTGGTATTGTGTTGTTTTAAAATGAATATGATCTTGTTTTCTTCACATTATTTGAGGTCTGAAAACATTTCATCTTTTTTGTTATTTTGACCATTTGTCATTTTCTGCAAATAAAAGCTCTAAACGACAATATTTTTATTTGGAATTTGGGAGAAATGTTGTCAGTAGTTTATAGAATGAAACAAAACGTTCATTTTACTCAAACACAAACCTATAAGTATAATTTTCCAGTGGTCTTATTTTTTTCCAGAGCTGTATATGAGTGAGAAGTTAAATTCGACTCTCAAAAGCTCATCATAGTACAGAAAAATAATCAACATTTTCACATTGGTACCAAGAACAAGTACTCAAGATAAATATGGTTCCGTCCAACATGCATTGAACAATTAGTGAATATAGTAATTATCGTGACAGGCTTTGTTCACATGAATACTTCAGAAAGCGTTGTGGCTAAATTGTGACTGTGGAACACGCCTAAATGAGGGATTATATCATTATACTTCACCACAGATCGCGTCTAGTGCAGCAGCAGTACCAGTGACTGATGGGACTGTCTTTGCTTAACGCACTCACCTCCAGACCGTAGAATTCCCCCTCCAGGTTCTTGATGTACTGAGGGAGGTCGATCTGCCGGAGCCACCAGGCGATTGAGCGGTTACTCATGTCTACAACACACAAAACTTAACATCTTAGCGATTATATACAATATATTTAGGTATTTAAGTTATTAACAACTGTGTCATAAAGTTAAATCAGTCCAAAGTTTACAGCATTTCATTTGTTTTATTTACTACTTTATACATTTTAGATACACACAGAAGACACCAAATATATGAAGCAAGCTATATGGAATTATGTAGCAAAGAAAAAAAGCTATAATAGTAATAATAATAATAATAATGGAGATGTAGAACTGCTCTGGGTTCTCAGTGTTCTCAGTCAAAGGAGCTCTTTACCTCTGGAGCTAAAGTCTCAGTCCAACCTCAGACTTTACCTCTGGAGCTAAAGTCTCAGTCCAACCTCAGACTTTACCTCTGGAGCTAAAGTCTCAGTCCAACCTCAGACTTTACCTCTGGAGCTAAAGTCTCAGTCCAACCTCAGACTTTACCTCTGGAGCTAAAGTCTCAGTCCAACCTCAGACTTTACCTCTGGAGCTAAAGTCTCAGTCCAACCTCAGACTTTACCTCTGGAGCTAAAGTCTCAGTCCAACCTCAGACTTTACCTCTGGAGCTAAAGTCTCAGTCCAACCTCAGACTTTACCTCTGGAGCTAAAGTCTCAGTCGAACCTCTGACTTTACCTCTGGAGCTAAAGTCTCAGTTCAACCTCAGACTTTACCTCTGGAGCTAAAGTCTCAGTTCAACCTCAGACTTTACCTCTGGAGCTAAAGTCTCAGTCCAACCTCAGACTTTACCTCTGGAGCTAAAGTCTCAGTCCATCCTCAGACTTTACCTCTGGAGCTAAAGTCTCAGTCCAACCTCAGACTTTACCTCTGGAGCTAAAGTCTCAGTCCAACCTCAGACTTTACCTCTGGAGCTAAAGTCTCAGTCCAACCTCAGACTTTACCTCTGGAGCTAAAGTCTCAGTCCAACCTCAGACTTTACCTCCGGAGCTAAAGTCTCAGTCCAACCTCAGACTTTACCTCCGGAGCTAAAGTCTCAGTCCAACCTCAGACTTTACCTCCGGAGCTAAAGTCTCAGTCCAACCTCAGACTTTACCTCTGGAGCTAAAGTCTCAGTCCAACCTCAGACTTTACCTCTGGAGCTAAAGTCTCAGTCCAACCTCAGACTTTACCTCTGGAGCTAAAGTCTCAGACGAACCTCAGACTTTACCTGTGGAGCTAAAGTCTCAGTCCAACCTCAGACTTTACCTCTGGAGCTAAAGTCTCAGTCCAACCTCAGACTTTACCTCTGGAGCTAAAGTCTCAGACGAACCTCAGACTTTTCCTCTGGAGCTAAAGTCTCAGTCCAACCTCAGACTTTACCTCTGGAGCTAAAGTCTCAGTCCAACCTCAGACTTTACCTCTGGAGCTAAAGTCTCAGACGAACCTCAGACTTTACCTCTGGAGCTAAAGTCTCAGTCCAACCTCAGACTTTACCTCTGGAGCTAAAGTCTCAGTCCAACCTCAGACTTTACCTCTGGAGCTAAAGTCTCAGTCCAACCTCAGACTTTACCTCTGGAGCTAAAGTCTCAGTCCAACCTCAGACTTTACCTCTGGAGCTAAAGTCTCAGACGAACCTCAGACTTTTCCTCTGGAGCTAAAGTCTCAGTCCAACCTCAGACTTTACCTCTGGAGCTAAAGTCTCAGTCCAACCTCAGACTTTACCTGTGGAGCTAAAGTCTCAGTCCAACCTCAGACTTTACCTCTGGAGCTAAAGTCTCAGTCCAACCTCAGACTTTTCCTCTGGAGCTAAAGTCTCAGTCCAACCTCAGACTTTACCTCTGGAGCTAAAGTCTCAGTCCAACCTCAGACTTTACCTCTGGAGCTAAAGTCTCAGTCCAACCTCAGACTTTACCTCTGGAGCTAAAGTCTCAGTCCAACCTCAGACTTTACCTCTGGAGCTAAAGTCTCAGTCCAACCTCAGACTTTACCTCCGGAGCTAAAGTCTCAGTCGAACCTCAGACTTTACCTCCGGAGCTAAAGTCTCAGTCCAACCTCAGACTTTACCTCCGGAGCTAAAGTCTCAGTCCAACCTCAGACTTTACCTCTGGAGCTAAAGTCTCAGTCCAACCTCAGACTTTACCTCTGGAGCTAAAGTCTCAGTCCAACCTCAGACTTTACCTCCGGAGCTAAAGTCTCAGTCCAACCTCAGACTTTACCTCTGGAGCTAAAGTCTCAGTCCAACCTCAGACTTTACCTCTGGAGCTAAAGTCTCAGTCCAACCTCAGACTTTACCTCTGGAGCTAAAGTCTCAGTCCAACCTCAGACTTTACCTCTGGAGCGAAAGTCTCAGTCCAACCTCAGACTTTTCTCATTAAAGCTGAAGCTCTGGATCAGGAACAATCAACAGTGCAGCACTAAACTACAAATGGACTCATGGTGTAAAGAGACCAGATTTTGTCTCAACTGGCACATCCCTTCCTCTTATTGTTTCTTAGACTGTGTATTTTACAAATTTCACTGTTTTTCTATTTGTTGTACTTGTATTGACATTTGTAAACGCCAAACCAAGGACGGGGCCTAGAAGTCTTACATACATAACATCAGTTTTGGTGGCAGTGTTTTTTGTACAGTCCCTGACAAATAAACTCATAAAAAATAATAATAATAATAATAATAATAATAATAATAATAATAATAATAATAATAATGCATTTTATTTAAACTCTCCTTCCTGGGCACATAAGGACACCATACAAACAGCAATTAAGACATAATAATAAACATAACATACATCTCTATTTATATCACATACATTAATTCACTAATTAAATCACACATTGATTTAGTTAAACCAGAGGTCTTTTCCAGAACATTTTCAAATATGCATGATCTTGTATTATTAGTCTGTCGATGCTACATCTCCAAAGCTCAAAATGCTCTGTTCCACCTTGTGAAGCGGTACTTTTCAAGTAAACCGCTCCTTTTAACGTTTGTTCAGTGAAGATCATCATCCAGATGATTCGAGGGAAGGTTCGTGGAGTTTAAAAACATTGTGGAGCACTTCCTGTATTACCACATGACATCACAAGGTGGCACAGTGTTTTCTGTTTGAGAGAAGAACTCAGCCTAATTGTGTGTTAAACATGTGTGAATGAAACAAAACACAACTCCAGGCCTGTTTGTGATGAGGAAACGACATTATAACGTACAGTAGATAAGAAAATAGAGTAATACGGACCCTTTAAATGACCTGTAAGAACAGCTGAGCAAACAGTGTTTTAAAATTGTATAAGTTTTTTAAGTATAAGTTTGGTTATGGATTTGTCAAAGAGTCTCTTAGGATATTGAGATATGACTAATGATTAAGAAATCACTGTACGAGTCAGATCAGGGCTGGTTTCATTCAGGAAGTGACGTCAGACTATACTGGTTTGTTAAATCGTGCTGTGTCACTGCTCTGAGATTTTCTGTTTGCGGTTTGTTATGACACATCTTTAAAAATGTGGCCAGATATCAGAAGTTTTAGGGTTATTATTTAGGGATGTAACAATAACTGAAATCTGGTGATATCGTATCATCAAATAATATCGTGGAGCATCACAATATATCGAATCACAAGTCTCTTTGCTTAAATGAATAGTTCTGTTGCAGAAATAGCTAAAAAAAACAGAGGGAACTACATAGACCATGATCCTTTGCTCCGTTTCAGTGCAGACGACATGAAGAAATAACTGTTCTAAGCACTTTTACATCTTCATTCTTTGGATTAAGTCTCGTGAAGCATTTTTAGAGGAAAAAGGAGCAGATTCACAGTTTTGTGCCTCCACAAAATATTGCAATAACACGGTTCCTACATGTTTCTTCAGGTTAAATTCATTACCTTTTTAAGACCTTTTATATACAAACTTAATACCTATTTTACAGCCTAATTCGGGCCTATTAGACCTACCAGCAAAGAAAAACAAAATTCTTGAATTTCTGTTTGTTTATTTCTCAAACAAAGGAATCTCGTTTCCGCCGCTCTTTATTTAACAGACGTTATTTAACCAAATAATGATAAACTTTTGAGGAGAAATGCGATACGGAGAAGTTACATACTGTACAAATTTTAAGACCCAGATATAAAAATTCAAGACTTTTTCCAAATCTTTTTAAGGTATTACTTCCAAATTCATAAATTCAATGCTTTTAAGACTTTGTAAGACACTGTAGGACCCCTGAATACATATCGTACAGTGAGATGTTTATGGTGAAAATATGGTACAGAGAGATTTGGATATCGTTCCATCCTTAATGACAATAAATGTTGTAACAAATGACTGGTCAAAGCGTTTTATAATGTCAGTCTTGTTATTCTGTAGAACACATGTGTCAAACATGCGGCCCGGGGGCCAGATCCGGCCCTCCAAGACCTTTAATCTGGCCCTCGGCTGATTTTTCTATTAAAATACTTAAAATTTTCAGATTTTTCTGTTAATTTTCTGCACCGTTCAGCACAACAGCGTCTCCGGCGTTTCTGTACGTTGCGACTCCCACCAGAGCAGCACAAATGAAGACTTTCCTCTTTCCAAACGCTCTTAAAGGACGATCGTTTTGACTGTCGACCGTGACCCTCATCAGCAAAATGTCAAAAAATGAGAAAAGCAGATGCTGAGTTCAGGATTTCCCAAGAAAAATAGTCTAATTCTTATTTGTTGACAGAGGTGAATGGGAAATCTGTGCTCAGTGTGTTTGGAACAAGTGGCGTTGCTCGAGGAATATAATCTTAAACACCACTACGAGACACGGAGAAAAATACAATAACTTGAAGAGAGAACTGAGTTTTCTGATCCGGCCCTTTTGGGATCAAAGTAGGCTGCATACGGCCCCCGGACCAAAATGAGTTTGACACCCCTGCAGTAGAATATCGTAAAATCATGAGCCACGATATCCTAATAAATATCGTATCGGGAGACTTGGATATCGTTACACCCCTATTATGATCATTAATACACTTTTAGTATTGCATAAATGTGATTAAAGAGTGTCGCAATGGCTCGTGACACAGCTCATAAAAAGTATTTGAGTTCTTTGTACCTGCACCAGTACACAGGAAGTGTTTAAGTACTCCCTGAATAAAGTAATGTGTAAACCTTAGACTGTATAAAGAAGTGGACTAAGGGAGTGTGACGGTGTTCAGCTCCAGTCAAACGAACGAATATCGTGACAACCAAAGAGCCCATCCAGAGCACTCCACAGCACCAGTAATCTCACACGTTTTTATGGTTAAATAGTGTTTGAACATGTATGTATAGGTATGTGAGGAATGTAACATGTAGTCTGCATTATCCAGCCTTACTGCGTTTGGACTCCACATGTGTAACTTTAGACAAAGAGGTAAGGGACATAACGGCAAAGAAGTGAATTTTGATTTTGATGTGTTGTCGCAATACTAAAATTTCGATTTTAATACTAGGGAATAGACTCAGTGCTGATTCTTATGCCACAGTGATAATAAAAACACTTTATTTAGACAATAGAATGATGCTGTTCAACATTACATACGTGCGTACTTTTTAGCACGTTCATATTGCCGTGTGCTTAACGATTTTAAGAAAAAATTTAATTATAGATATTGCAATCTCGATTTCATTCATGATTTTATTTTCAAATCAAGTTTCACTGCACATGAACATTTGTAAACATCACAGAAACTTTCAAACACTAAACTCCAAAACTCTAACACAAGAATGAAAACTAAAGTCAAGAATTTATTTCAAACGTCGTCGTGTTTATGAACAGAAACCTGCGGCACAGAGGCTGCGCTGAGCTGGAGCTACGGCCGTGATTATAACTGAAGAACTAAAAGAGCATCTGTGTCTTCACTTAAATAAACTTAAACTTTTCCCTCTACAAAATCTGTCAGATATAAAAAAACAGGAGGAACAAACATCGATCGTCAGCATCACCAAAATATTCACTTCTGTAAAAAATATACAATTATAAATAAATTAGAGCAACAAACAAAGACTGACACCACAAACCAGGACTAAACCTGGTCTAAACCTGGTCTAAACCTGGTCTAAACCAGGACTAAAACAATCTAAACCAGGACTATACAGGACTACATCAGGTCTAAACCAGGACTTTACCAAGACTAAACCAGGTCTTAACCAGGACTGAACCAGGACTACATCAGATCTAAACCAGGTCTAAACCAGGACTAAACCAGGTCTAAACCAGGACTGAACCAGAACTAAACAATGTCTAAACAAGGACTACACAAGAGTAAACCAGGACTACAACAGGTCTAAACCAGAACTAAACCAGGACTGAACCAAGACTACAACAGGTCTAAACCAGGACTAAACTAGGACTAAACCAGGACTAAAACAGGTCTAAACCAGGACTAAACCAGGTCTAAATCAGGACTAAACGAGGACTACAGCTGGTCTAAACCAGGACTAAAGCAGGACTAAATCAGGACTAAACCAGGACTACAGCTGGTCTAAACCAGGATTGAATCAGGACTAAACCAGGACTAAAACAGGTCTAAACCAGGACTAAACCAGGACTAAATCAGGACTAAACCAGGACTACAGCTGGTCTAAACCAGGATTGAATCAGGACTAAAACAGGTCTAAACCAGGACTAAACCAGGTCTAAATCAGGACTAAACCAGGTCTAAATCAGGACTAAACCAGGACTACAGCTGGTCTAAACCAGAACTAAACCAGGACTAAATCAGGACTAAACCAGGACTAAAATAGGTCTAAAACAGGACTAAATCAGGACTAAACCAGGACTAAATCAGGACTAAACCAGGACTACAGTTGGTCTAAACCAGGACTGAACCAGGACTACATCAGGTGTAAACCAGGCTGACTGTAAATCAGGTTGAAAAAGTGAGGAGCAGGGGGTGCGCGGAGGATTTTCGTGGTTCGGAGGGACGTAGCGACGGCCGCCTTAACTCTAAATCGCTGCAGGAAACTCTACATGTGTGAAACAGTCAACGAAACAAAACTTGGGTCAGTTAGGAACACTGCGACAATCCCAAAATCATGTTGTCTGAGATCGTGATTTTCGGTTCAAAATGATAGATCGTTCAGCCCTATTCAGGAAAAGTCCATTTCTGACGTTTTTAGTATCAGTACTTGCCAGTTTTGATACTAGTTTTAGTGTCGGTAACTGCATAGTGAAGGTGACGTATGTGCAAAAAATATCACATCAAATGGGACACGGAGGGTTCTTTCAGGACTTGGACTGTGCATTAATCCAGTTTTACTCAAGATGGAGAATCAGTCATGTCTAATAGTGATGATCAGCTTGGCTCTTTTGATTGAAGAGGTCTACAGCCAGTGCTCTGTCAGTAAAAGAGTTTGGAGGAAGAAATGTGGTTGTGTTTTTTTCTGTTAGATTGTTATGACTAAAGACCTGTATTGTTACTGATCAGCAAACAGATAGGGATGCCAAAAGTACTGAAAATCAGATATTAACGTATTCTAAAACTGTCTCTAACAAACTAAAACTAACTCATTTGAGCAAGTATGAATACTGCAAAAAAAATAAAGAAATCACAAAATATGAGCCTTTCTGAGCAGTTTCAGTGTCATTTTGAGCTTTATCACAACTAGCAGTGTAAAACCTCATAGTAACATACTGTACTGTGTGGATCGAAATCATTGAATTTGATGGTTTGTCCAAACTTTTGACTGGTCGTTTACAAAAATGAATGAAAAGGATCAGTCTTGTATTGACGTGTGCCTTTTTCCAGACAAGACTTCAACAGTGATAGTGTTAAACGTCACTATAATAATAATAATAATAATAATAATGCATTTTATTTAAACTCTCCTTCCTGGGCACACAAGGACACCGTATAAACAGCAATTAAGACACATAATAATATACATCTCTATTTAAATCACATTTACCGTATTTTTTTCAGGATTTGAGTGGCGACTGTTATATACATTTTTTTACACTGACAGTCCATAGACCAAATATATGAATCCTATATATCAGAGGTGTCAAACTCATTTTGGTTCGGGGGCCGTATGCAACCTACTTCGATCCCAAAAGAGCCGGATCAGAAAACTCAGTTCTCTCTTCAAGTTATTGTATTTTTCTCCGTGTCTCGTAGTGGTGTTTAAGATTATATTCCTCGAGCAACGCCACTTGTTCCAAACACACTGAGCACAGATTTCCCATTCACCTCTGTCAACAAATAAGAATTAGACTATTTTTCTTGGGAAATCCTGAACTCAGCATCTGCTTTTCTCATTTTTTGACATTTTGCTGATGAGGGTCACGGTCGACAGTCAAAACAATCGTCCTTTAAGAGCGTTTGGAAAGAGGAAAGTCTTCATTTGTGCTGCTCTGGTGGGAGTCGCAACGTACAGAAACGCCGGAGACGCTGCTATGCTGAACGGTGCAGAAAATTAACAGAAAAATCTGAAAATTTTAAGTATTTTAATAGAAAAATCAGCCGAGGGCCAGATTAAAGGTCTTGGAGGGCCGGATCTGGCCCCCGGGCCGCATGTTTGACACATGTGCTATATATGAATCAAAAATGAAAAAACAAATTGTTATCTGTTTTTTTTTTTTTTTCATTTTGTTTTTAGAGACAAATAATCATTTTCATTTTCTTAGAGTGAAAAACGAATGAACGAATGATACAGGGGTTGTTCTTTGTTTGGTTGTTTTTATTACTATAACTTCTATAACTCGTCTTTCAAGGTGAGATGCTGGTTCTTGGTCTCTGATTTTATAAAATAAATTTCCCCCAAAAAGTGCGACTTATACATGTTTTATACATGTATATACATTCTTATACAGTTTTTTTCTTCTTCATTGTGCATTTTTTGGCTGGTGCGACTTATACTCTCACTAATTAAATCTCTCATTGATTTAGTTAAACCAGAGAACATTTTCAGATATGCATGATCTTGTATTGTCGACGCTACATCTCCAAAGCTCAGAATGCTCTGTTCCACCTTGTGATGTCATGAAGCAGTAGTTTTCAAGTAAAACAACTCCTTTTAACTTTTATTCAGTACAAATGAGCATTTCCAGGCCTGAAATCATCCAGATGATTGTTATGACTAAAAACCTGTTTTGTGACTGATCAGCGAACAGATAGAGCTGCCAAAAGTATCGAAAATCAGATATTAACTCTAACATCGAAACTGAATAAGTCTGCTCATGGTTTAGTAATTTACATGAAATTACTAAACCATGAGCAGACTTATTCAGGATGACCACCTGATGACATCACAGAGGGGGGAGTTTTTGATTAAAGCTGCGCCGTTTAACTTTTCTGGTTGAAAGTTCTACACGGCAACGACATCTCATTGCTTTGAATGAAACGTTCCTCACACTGAGACGAGTAGATGACGCCAAATTACGCACCAGATCTGTGAGAACGCGTGTTTTTTAAGGTAATTTAGAGCAATAAAAACAATAATATCTCCGTGGAGACAAGCGAGTGACACTAGAAAGAGTTTACAGCGCAGCTTTACCTGAAATGAAACCAAGATGCAACTCTAGGTATATTTAGACAAGGAGACAACGTTATATCAGTGTATTTAACAAAATATAGGTCCTTTACATCCATTGTTCTGTTCTAAAACACATCTGCACACATTCCTAAGCAGGTTTGCAGTGGAGTTTGTCACGTAGCGTATGTATGTAACACCTACCTGCGCTCAGCCTAGTCCTCCTCGGTCTCGCTTCTGTTTTCCCCACTCTTCCTCCCTGTAGCCCATGTATTAACCGTCAACACAACTCACTTTCCCTTTGCGGTTTCCCCCTCAAACCTGCAGGGTCACTCGGCGAGCCAATCAGATGCCCCCCCGCTCGCGCCGGCCAATCGGAGCCCCGGGATCGGGTCGAGATCCCGGGGGGAGGTGGGGAGGAGGGCAGGCCCGGACACGCTCCTCTGGCGGCGGTGAGCGAAAACAGGAGGAGGACGGGACGGGGAGGCAGATGTCAACATGTCAAGCCGGCGAGAGGTATGTGGAGCAGGTATGTGTGCGTGCAGCAGGGGCAAAAGAGGGCAAAAGAGGGCCGAGGGGGGCATCTAGTGGCGGTGTGGGAGTAGGGCACGGATTAGAGGAGGTCTGCTTTCAAATATGGGAGGCAGTATTTTAGATTTTTACATTATTTATTTATTTATTGGTCAAGAGAACAACATCAAAACGACGACCAGCACGAGTACATATTCCAGCCATTACTCGCCTCGTCTTTGCTGCATGAACAAAAGGAACAGGAAGAAGATAATTCTGATGAACCCTGAGCCTTCCACACGTCAAAAAAATTTACATTTCTTTAATAATTAACCCCAAAAACCAACCGAAGTCACCAGTGAGCCATCTGTAAATATATTCCATTGTCTTTCTTGTGGTTTACATTTCATTCACTTTAAACACTTTCCTCAGTTACGTAGTCCGTCATTATTTTATCCTTATACATTTTCTTAAATCTAGAAACATTCGTGCAACTTTTAAAATCATAATCTAACAAGTTCCATATCTTGACTCCGTACGCAGAGGCACATTTCTGTTTTAATGTCGTCCTTGAAAATACAGATCTGAAAAAATACGGTCTTCTACAGTCACAGTCCTCTGAGACAAACGTAAGAAGATTTTGTCGAGCTTTGGGTAACTGTCTCTGTTTGGCTCTCCACAAAACTAATAAAACCTTAAGATCAACTAAGTCTTTAAACTTTAGTTGATTTGACTTAAACGGAGGGGCGCTGTGCTCTGAAATGATTGATTCATTTTATTTAATATAAACAAAACGTAACTGCGGGACAGTCTAAAACAGACCTGGTTGATTCTGACCGGTTCGTTTATGCTAACTTGGAACTACAAAATAAACATATTTTATGATTTTACCTCTGTTACGACCCAGCTCTGCTAGGGGCAGTAACAAAAAAACAACAACAACAAAAAACAAGATGGAAAATGGCATAAATAAGGTAATTTAATTAAAAGGAATGTACAAAAAAAAAAAGTTGTGCATATGACTGAAAGGTTTTCATTTTCCATTCTGCACTCTACTCTTCTCTCTAATTCTCTCTAATTTAATGTCCCATTTCTATTTTAAAATTTTATGATGATTATTTATGTTTTGATTTGTTTGTATTGTGTTTTAATGTATTTCTTATTCTGTAAAGCACTTTAAACTACTTTGTGTACGAATTGTGCTGTACTTGCTTTGCCTACAAGGTAAATTAAACAAAACATGCTCAAATATGTACAGAAAATAACCTAAACTAAGAAGCAAAATAACAGAAGTGAAATATCAGAATCAGAATTACTTTTATTCATCCCCGAGGGGAAATTTTCTTCGTGTGGCCATACCGGCTCGTCAAAGCCTGAACCCGTCAGATCTCAGAAGCTAAGCAGGGGTTAGTACCTGGTTAGTACTTGGATGGGAGACCACTGGGAATTCCAGGTGCCACAGGGGGGCGCCAGTTGCAAAAACTACCGTTGTGTCCTTAGGCAAGGCACATCACCCACATTGCCTAGTATGAGTATGAAAGTGGTGTGTGCGTGAGTGTTGGTGGTGGTCGGAGGGGCCGATGGCGCAGATTGGCAGCCTCGCTTCCGTCAGTCTGCCCCAGGGCAGCTGTAGCTACAATAGTAGTTTACCACCACCGGGTCTGGAGTGAATGAATAATGCTCTGTAAAGTGTCTTTGAGTGTCCAGAAAAGCGCTGTATAAAACTGATGCATTATTTGTTACAGATGCAACCGACCAAGAACATGTAGTTAGAATCAAATATCAAGTGTAAAAGTTAAGCACCAGTGCAAAAGGATGAAAAGACAATTAAGAACTTAACGTTTGCTTAATTACAAAAATAAGATAAGACAAATACAATAAGATAAAAATACTTCTCTCTCTAAAATCATTTACATCAAGCGACATGTTTACATCTGTATACATCTATATAACGAGTTTTGTGCCAAAAACGGGTCCCGTAGGTCTATCCAAAAAACAAAACAAACAAGTGATAGACTAAAGGACACATAACAACAAAACCACAAAT
The DNA here is from genome assembly GCA_034769755.1 of Odontamblyopus lacepedii. Lineage (NCBI taxonomy): Eukaryota > Metazoa > Chordata > Actinopteri > Gobiiformes > Gobiidae > Odontamblyopus > Odontamblyopus lacepedii. The sequence continues at coordinate 5,849,618 of CM068353.1, forward strand.
GTCCCTAAACAAAAGTCACATAAACCCACAAACAGAATTAAGTGATGACTAAAAAGACACAAAACAGAACCAAACTAAACTAGTGTCTCTCACACACAGACTAACAACAATAATGAGACAATGGTTCAGACACGTCACTGTAACAGGCTCAGACTGACCGGGGAAATGGGTCCGGTCCACCACAGACCACATCAAGTTTGACTGGCCTGAAAGACGCGTGGCAACGATCTTCCCCTCCCCAGTTTTAAGTTTTAGTCCATTTAAAAGTTTTTAAAAAGTCTTCAATTTCATGTTCTTAAATTAAGGCCTTAAAAAGTCTTAAATTATGTTGTCCAAGTCTTATTTTTTTCACAAAAGTCTTAAATTTCATGAGCCTATTTTTTTGTAAACCGGGCTGCAGTGCAATGAGAGACAAGACAATGTGAAAGCTTAGTTTGTCTTGTTAGAATGTAAATTATTTTTGGCCATTTTACAAGCAACGCATACGACTATAAATGAGTTCTGAATGAGATTTTATCATAAAAGTATTTTTTGTTAGTGAGTAATGGTCATTATTAGACCCGAGCGCCAGAGGCTGGCGAAGGGCCTTTTAGTATCGCATAGCGATGGTCATAGGGGGCGGGAACTAAAATGACGCGACGTGACTCGCCCGTAGTGACCAGGGACCCTCGCCATGACGTAGCAATGGACCAGAGGTTTCCAAAAATGTATAGTTTGTCGGCCAAACAAAAGCGGAACATTATTCTCGTATCAGAATCTTCTTATTATTATTTTTCTCCTAACGCACTCACCCATTTTCCACCCAGTGAACAATGACGAAAAGTCACGAAATTTGGCCACGTGTTAGAGACTCCGGATGTCTAACTTTTGGCTATTTCCATTTTCAAAAAATAAATAAAATGGCTCGTCAGCGCCCCCTAACGAGACAAAAATGCATTAGGGACACCAAAAAAAATGTGCACGTAGAATCATGAAATTTAACACAGAAGTTGAACATGACAAGACAAGTAAAAATATTATTATGGCCACACCCCCTGACACACCAGGGGGCGGCCATCTTGGATTAAAGTTTGCGAAGCTGAAACGCACTCCTCCACGGGCGTCACCCAAACAGCCTCAGATTTGGTCCACATTATCTCGAGGATGGGAACGTCAAAAGTTATCCACATCCCAAATCCATCTGACGTCTGAGCAGTGAAGCGACAAATAGTGAACACAAGTTTTGGAAATTTACAAATTGCTCCCATTTGCTCAAACAAACTCTAATTTCAATGAAATTTGACACAGTTTTTAAACTCTCTGCCCTAAAGCGACTGAATGTGAAAAAAATGTATTTGGTGCATTAGTGCCCCCTACAGATTGAAATAAAACATGACCCCCCAAACATGTTCAAAAACTCACCAAACTTTGCCAAAAGTTCAGGAATGATGAGACATTCGAGAAAATATAGGTTTCATGTGTGGGAATCAAAAAATGGAGATAATACGCCACCTCGAATATTAGGCTCCGCCCACTCCTATGGGAGCCGTCCCAGCTCAACTTTGTCGTAGAGCCACAAATTTGGTACACGCATTCGTCACGTGAAGACAAACAAAAAATATTATTATGGCCACGCCCCCTGACAAAGCAGAAGGCGGCCATCTTGGATTGAAATCTTGAAAATGCAGAGTCCACATTTTTGCTCATGTTGCGTTTGAACGCACTCCTTTGAAGGCGCTTTACCCACAGGGCTGAAAATCACCATACATCATCTAGAGAAGTGCTGAAAATCACCGTACATCATCTAGAGAAGTGCTGAAAATCACCGTACATCAACTCGAGAAGTGCGGCTTCAAAAGTTAGATAATTTTTTTTTTTAACTGTCACGGTTTACGTCAATATTCAATGTGAAGATTTGTTCCCCTTGGCACAGACTTAGTCCGATCGTGCTGAAATTTGAATCACTGATGCGGCTCTCGGCCTGAATATAATACACTATAAAGCATATGAAGCGTGTGGTTGGAGTTTACGGTTATTAGGGTCTTAATTTTCATTTAAATGGTCTTAAAAAGGTCTTATATTTGGGGATACCCTGATTTAAAAGTAAACTGAAGTAGGAAATAGACTGAAGTAGATGTTGTACCTCAGATTCAACTGTTACTTTATCTGTCACAGAGACCTGGCATTAACCAAACATTAAAATATTCTTGACAAAAATACATTAGCAATATAAAACAAGAGCACTACAGTGGAAAAAGGTAAAAAAAAAAGAAAAAAGAAAAGAGGCCTTCAGTACAAATACTGGACGTGTGAGTTGTAAACAGCTCGTCATTCTCTGGTGAACAGGTGACAGAGCATGACCATGTAAAAGAGACCCACAGTTAAGCTCCAACGGCTTTATCTCACAACACAACACAACACATTATGTGGCTCAAATGTCACTGTATATCATTAAGAGAGGAACACTGTTGTACAGGTTTAATCCCTGCTAGACAATGTAACAATAGTCTCACAATAATATCGTGGACCATCACAAAATATCGAATCACAAGTCTCTTTGCTTAAATTAACAGTTCTGATGCAGAAATAGCTTAAAAAACAGAGGGAACTACATAGACCATGATCCTTTGCTCCGTTTCAGTGCAGACGACATGAAGAAATAGCTGTTCTAAGCACTTTTACATCTTCATTCTTTGGATTAAGTCTTGTGAATCAAATCAAATCAAAGTGTATTTATAAAGCACTTTCCATACAAAAAATGTAACACAAAGTGCTTTACAGTGATTAAAAACAATCCCACATTTCCTTCCACCCACCCACCAAACCCCAAAGCTGCCCGACCCAACACAACCAAACAACCCAGACACACACACTCACATATGAACACTCTAAAAGTAAAAGTAAAACATGAGGCATGAGGCTGGAAGGCATTTTTAGAGGAAAAAGTAGCAGATTCACAGTTTTGTGAGCCAAAATATTGCGATAAATATTGTAACGTGAGATGTATATGGTGAAAATATGGTACAGAGAGATTTGGATATCGTTCCATCCCTAATGACAATAAATGTTGTTCCAAGTGACTGGTCAAAGCATTTTAGAATGTCAGTCTTGTTATTATGTAGAATATCGTAATATCATGAGCTTTCCCACGATATCGCAATAAATATCATACCGAGAGGTTCATACTGTGACAATATCGTATCGTGAGACTTGGCAGAAAAAATTAAACTTGCTTGGTTTGGCATTCCATCAGGTAAAATCAGTCTAAGATGCTAATTTAAACTTTTTTTGCACTAAAGCAAAAACCAAATTTTTGATTGATATGGAAAAGTTTATATGACATAAACGGACAGATGAAAAACACTTTACATTCGTGCTTTTTGAGATTTGCAGATTGAATTGAAATTATATAATTTTATCTTTAGCAGTAGGAATCAGCAAAATATCGTTTCCAATATCAGTATGTGTGATATCGGTGCCATTGTGTTTTTAAACAGACTAATGATGAGTAAACATGGAAAGAGACAAGGAATTAGGCTGAAATTATTGATGTATATTTACACTAGGGCCCGGCTGATATGGATTTTGTTGTGGCCGATATGATACCGATAAAGTGGGAGTTGGAGCTGTTGATATATTTATGACGTAAAAATTCACTGTAAATCTTCAATTGTTTATAAATCTTAGTTTTGGCTCTATTGGATTTTCAACTGGGTTTATTTAGGCGACATTTATTGTTCTGCCTCTTTACATCATATTTAAAGACAGTCAGTCGGCCTAATGGTGTTTTTGTAGCCAGTAAAGAAAGTACTGTAAGTAAGCTACCGCTATTAGCTTGTAGTTGTAAATGCGTGTGCGCTGTAGTAATTAACGATCTGCTAAATGCTGATATCACACTTCTATTCACAGCTCATTTCCATATCAGTGCGTGTCCAGTAACATATATACGGCCACTATAGTCACTTTACAGTCGCTAACAGAAGAGAAAACAGCCTGTTTATGTGTGCGAGCTACAGCAGCTAATCGCTAACCAATGAGAAAGAACCAAAACAAGCTTCAAAACCGACACATTTCAACACTCACACAGGCTCCTCTCAGATCACAAGTCTGCACTAAGAACTGTCCTTTTAATCCAGACTCACACTGAGCGTCCAGAAAAAGAAGAGAATCTCAGTGTTGTGCACATGGATCTATGGCTGCGGCTGTAAACAAACGCACATGCGGAGGTGCGTTCAGACAAAATGACTCCGCAGATAAATCCTGATGCAGCGCCACATATTTGGACATTTATCTGTCTGTAAATTGGATTAAATGGGCAGGATATTTAGAGTCTGAGCTTTATAACAAGGTAAAACATGTCCACGTGGAATATCAGCCCATATCAGCAAGATTTAGGCCGATAGCCAATATGTTTCCAAGTGCCCATATCAGCCGATAATATCAACTGATATATTGGTTGGGCCCTAATTCTTTTTTTACAGCATTGCATTTTGTTAGTATATTCAAAACACAACTCCAGGTCTGTTTGTGATGAGGAAACTGCATTATAACATCCGAAAAAAGCGTAACATGAGCCCTTTAGTGTAGACGAGTGTGTTTCTGTCATAACTGTGCAGCTCTCTCACTTCTTTGTTAGTTCTGTCCCCAGCAGCAGCAGCAGCAGCAGCAGCAGGGCCTGGGTGCGACGCGCAAAGAGGAAGTTGCGGGGTTACATTAAAAAGTCTTCGACACGGTGCAGAGCTGCAGACACCCACCACCACGGAAGAGAGAGAGACACCGACAGAGACAGAAAGAGAGAGCGGCAAATCCACCATGAGCAGCAGAGGAAGAGCGAGCGCGCCCAACTACCACTGAACGTAAGTCAGACAATGTTTAACTTTGAATATGATTAAACTAGACAACGGCACAGTGTATTTATACACGAGGAAGGAGCGTTGAAGTGGAACGAGGTCCGTGCAGTTTGGCTTAAAAGTTCACGCTCGTCTCAGTCGGGTCCTCGTTTCGGCCTGAGTTTAGTCCTGATGTAGACCGAGTGCAGTACTGTTCTGTTTTTACTGGTGGTTTAGATGTGGGGTTAGGTCCAGTCTAGTTCTGTTTAGTCCTGGGTTTAGTCCTGGTTTAGTTGTGGGTTTAGTACCAGTCTAGTTCTGTTTTAGTCCTGGGTTTAGTCCTGGTTTAGTTGTGGGTTTAGTACCAGTCTAGTTCTGTTTTAGTCCTGGGTTTAGTCCTGGTTTAGTTGTGGGTTTAGTACCAGTCTAGTTCTGTTTTAGTCCTGGGTTTAGTCCTGGTTTAGTTGTGGATTTAGTACCAGTCTTGTTCAGTTTTAGTCCTGGGTTTAGTCCTGGTTTAGTTGTGGGTTTAGTACCAGTCTAGTTCTGTTTTAGTCCTGGGTTTAGTCCTGGTTTAGTTGTGGGTTTAGTACCAGTCTAGTTCTGTTTTAGTCCTGGGTTTAGTCCTGGTTTAGTTGTGGGTTTAGTATCAGTCTAGTTCTGTTTTAGTCCTGGGTTTAGTCCTGGTTTAGTTGTGGATTTAGTACCAGTCTTGTTCAGTTTTAGTCCTGGGTTTAGTCCTGGTTTAGTTGTGGGTTTAGTACCAGTCTAGTTCTGTTTTAGTCCTGGGTTTAGTCCTGGTTTAGTTGTGTATTTAGTACCAGTCTAGTTCAGTTTTAGTTCTGGGTTTATTCCTGGTTTAGTTGTGGATTTAGTACCAGTCTAGTTCTGTTTTAGTCCTGGGTTTAGTCCTGTTTTAGTGGTGGGTTTAGTACCAGTCTAGTTCTGTTTTAGTCCTGGTTTAGTTCTGGGTTTATTCCTGGTTTAGTTGTGGATTTAGTACCAGTCTTGTCCAGTTTTAGTCCCGATTTAGATAATAATTGATGCTTAAACTAATATTGAAACTAAATGAGCAAGTATTGATTTGAGCTTTCCTAAACAGGTTTAGTGTCTTTTTTGCTTTATCAGAGCTAGAACAAGACTCATGATTTTATGTATGAAAATGATGATCTTTTACTAAAAAAGGAACTAGTGTACACAGTATAAGTGTGGAGTATGTAGTTTTGATACCAGAGCAGTATAACAGACACAGTCCATACTCTGATATCTCAAAATTGTGTATAAAAAAGTGTTTAGATAAGGGAAAATAAACACAAATGTTCAATTGCATCTTATTACATCATCCCAAAACTTACATTACTAATGGACTTTCTCAGAGTGGAGGAGTCACCTTTCATCCATCCTTTCTCTTTTTACTCAAGCAAAATGAGCTGTTTGGAGCTTTCGACTGTGTTATAACATTGTTCCCTCAACAAAAACACGCTCGAAGAGGGTTTAGAAGTCATCCCTGCATGTTTGAGTCATTTAGCGATCTCTAACGGGCCTATTCAACAACTCCTTACAGCAGAAGGAGCCTGTTCAAAGCTACACCAATGTTTCATAAATATACACACACAAAAAAACAAAAATTAACACATTTTCAGAGTATAAGTCGCACCAGAGTATGAGTCGCACCAACCAAAAAATGCATAATAAAGAAGAAAAAAACATGTATACATTTTTGGGGGAAATTTATATTATAAAATCAGAGACTAAGAACCGACATTTCATCTTGAAAGGCAAGTTATAGAAGTTATAGTCATAAAAACAACCCAATAGAGAAGAATCCATGTATCATGTATCATGTAACTCTGAAAAACGTGTCAGTCGTTTTTATTCTGAATTTCACAAATTTTAAGTACCGTATTTTTCTGACTATTTCCCCCCAAAAATGTATACATGTTTTTTTCTTCTTTATTGTGCATTTTTTGGCTGGTGCGACTTAGAGTCTGAAAAATACAGTATACAGTTTCAATGTACAGACAGAAGCAATAAGTCCTAAGAGCGCTGATGTTACTTAGTAACAACCAGGAAATGCTGAAGGGAACCAGTCAGAATTGGCAATTTGAATGTTTTTTCTGCAAAATGAATGAATATACAGGCTGAATATTTAAAAACACTTGGGATTTACAGTTGAATGTTTTTTTTAAGAGTTAAAAAATTAAAAGTAAGAAATTCTGCTGCATTAAAGTTCAAGATCTGATGAAACAAACTTTACAGACCACAGCTCTCCTGAAGTGACTTTTCTCTGCACATGTGTTTGAAACTCAAGCCAAGACACTGCAGCTTGTGTTAGCAATGCTGCAAGTCTGCCATTTCCCTGTTGAGACAGATCACTCATGGCTCATGACAGTTACTTTGAATAAATCAACATAGCAAGTTTTTGTAGTATAATAAATACTTTATTTGAATTCATGGGAACTCATGACATATATTCAAAACATCACTGTTAATGTGTATAAACTCTAAAAGTAAAAGTTTAAATATTACTCGATTCCTGGAGTTGTGTTTTCTTTATTTCACTATGTTTAACACACAAACGCTGCATATTTAGGTTAAGGTCTTCTCTCAAACAGAAAACCTTATGTTCCACCTTGTGATGTCATGCAGTAATACAGGAAGTGCTCCACTCTGTTTTTAAACCTTGACTAGAATCATTTGGTTAATTTCATCCCTGGAATTTACTGTTAACTTGAAAACTTCTGCTTCATGACATCACAAGGTGGAACAGAACATTTTGAGCTTTGGAGATGTAGACAGTAGGGACGTAACAATAACCGAAATATGGTGATATCGTATCGTCAAAGGTCTCACAATAATATCGTGGACCACCACAATATATCGAATCACAAGTCTCTTTGCTTAAATTAATAGCTCTGATGCAGAAATAGATAAAAAACAGAGGGAACTACATAGACCATGATCCTTGGCTCTGTTTCAGTGCAGACGACATGAAGAAATAACTGTTCTAAGCACTTTTGAATCTTCATTCTTTGGATTAAGTCTTGTGAAGGCATTTTTAGAGGAAAAAGGAGCAGATTCACCACAAAATATTGTAATAAATATGGTACAGTGAGATGTTTATAGTGAAAATATCGTACAGAGAGATTTGGATATCGTTCCGTCCCTAATGACAATAAATGTTGTACCAAATGACTTTAGAATTGTCTTGTTATTATGTAGAATATCTTAATATCGTGAGCTTTCCCACGATATCGCGATAAATATCGTACTGTGAGGTTTAGTTTTGGGCGGTATCCAAATTTTGGATTTTTGGATATAGCATTTTCCCGGGGTATACAATATTAGCATGACTAATTAAGAATTATTTTGTAGCTACACCTAAACCCTTCAGAAACAGAGTCACATGAGCCATGCGGTTTGAAGTTTTGTTTCTGTAAAACGTAAACAAATGTGCCAAAGCTGCATTAAACACATTATTACTCAAAGTCTATAATGAGCGGAGCAGCAGAAATGTAGAGCGGTGGAGAGGACCAATCACAGCCCTTATTGCCTGCGTCGTTTTGAGGCGTCGTCAGAAAGTTTGGGAGGTGCAGGTCGGACGCTGTGCGTAGGGGGCGCACGTCCACACAAACACGTTTTGCTGCAGAACCATAAATTGGGCTTTACCGTCTCCTCTGTGAAAGTCTGACTTTGTCCTCGTGCGGGAACTTTCTCCTCTTCAGCACCTCGTCCCCTCTCGACTCTCGGCTTCAATAAAACGTCTCCATCAAAAACTTTTGGGCTCAACATCACACAGGAAGCGTCAGTCAGGTTTTTTTCTTCTTCCTCGCTGCGTGTGGATGGAAATCTCCGAGCGGAACCACGTTTGAAGAGGAGAGAGAGCGGAGGGGAGAAAGTCCTGCTGTGGGTTTAGGTCCTGATGCCGATTTTTTTAATGATGGTGATGACACTGATACCGCTGCTACTTTTTGATACCACAGGATACCGGATTACCGCCCAACACTAGTGAGCTTCATACCGAGACGATATCGTATCGTGAGACTTGGTAGACAGACTAATAATAAACGATTACTCAAACATGAAACAAAACACAACTCCGGGTCTGTTTTTGAGGAGGCAACAACATTAAAATTTAACTTAAAGCTCCCAAGAGTCAGTTTGGCGTAATATTGGACATTTAAATAGCGATGTGAAGACATGTTTGTTTGTCTTTCTGTAAATAAGTGATGAGTGCATACAGTTATCATGCGTGTGTGTGTTTGCAGAGACAGAGAGCAGAGATGGAGCTGTGGCGTCAGTGTGCGGTGTGGCTCATTGACTGTAGAGTTCTCCCAGAAAACCACCGGGTCACGTGGGAAGAGGCACAGGTAACACTGTCTGTACCCCTCACTCCTCTGCAGCCTCCTCTGCACCGCTGTTTATTGATACTTTGCAGCGACATCAGGCTGGGGGTGTTGTACATGTGTAGGGTGAACAGATTTTCGGAATCAAAAACTGGAATATGGTGAAACGAGTGCGTAATTAAGGAAAACTGTCCTGCACTCGGCCCAATTATGACTAATGTGAGTCAGTGTAATCACATTTTCCTTTTGTTTTGGTAATTTTTAAGCAGCTTTTCTTTATTTTACCTCATCAAATGGGTTTATGCCTCTCTTTACTGTTGGCAGGGAGCATATTGGTAAAAAATAGGGACATTTCTTGTATAAAACTGGGACAAATCAATGGTTTTGGATAAATATGCTGGGACAGGGGACACAGGGCTCAAAACTGGGACTGTCCTGGGTAAAAAGGGACGTTTGGTCACCCTAAACACAGCTTGAGATCCTGTGATTTTACTCGTAGCCTGTGTAGGGTGACCAGAATTTCAAAATAAAAAGCTGAGACATCCCCGGTTTTTTGGTGGTTGGTAATAATAAAACTGTGAAACATGTGCGTCATTAAGGAAAACTGTTCTGCAGAGACGACTCATGACGAACATGTGAGTCAGTAGAGTCGCATTTTCTTTGCGTTTTGGTCGTTTTTAAGCAGCTTTTCTGTACAAATGACACTTTACGCCTCTCTTTACTACTGGCAGGGATCAGATTGATTAAAAATTGGGACCCCTGGAACATTTCTTGTATAAAACTGGGACAAATTACTGGGTTCGGGTTAGAAAAAAGTACAAAATAGTTGAAACTGTTCATTTTCAGGAGCCTATGATCGATACAAGCGTTCAAGTCTTTATGTTCAGACTGTGTTAAAATAAAGCCCTCAGAGTAAAGTCTAAGTCTTCCGTCTTCTTCTGTACCTTCTAATCCTCATTTGTACCCTTCTCTAACATCTGTTCCTCCTTTGTACCCTTCTCTAACCCTCTTTCCCTCCTCTGTACCCTTCTCTAACCCTCTTTCCCTCCTCTGTACCCTTCTCTAACCCTCTTTCCCTCCTCTGTACCCTTCTCTAACCCTCTTTCCCTCCTCTGTGCCTGTCTCTAACCCTCTGTACCCTTCTCTAACCCTCTTTCCCTCCTCTGTACCCTTCTCTAACCCTCTTTTTCCCTCCTCTGTACTCTTCTCTAACCCTCTTTTTCCCTCCTCTGTACCCTTCTCTAACCCTCTTTTTCCCTCCTCTGTACTCTTCTCTAACCCTCTTTTTCCCTCCTCTGTGCCCTTCTCTAACCCTCTTTTCTCCTCTGTACCCTTCTCTAACCCTCTTTCCCTCCTCTGTACCCTTCTCTAACCCTCTTTCCCTCCTCTGTACCCTTCTCTAACCCTCTTTCCCTCCTCTGTGCCCTTCTCTAACCCTCTTTCCCTCCTCTGTACCCTTCTGTAACCCTCTTTTCTCCTCTGTGTCCTTCTCTAACCCTCTTTTCTCCGTTGTACCCTTCTCTAACCCTCTTTCCCTCCTCTGTACCCTTCTCTAACCCTCTTTTTCTCCTCTGTACCCTTCTCTAACCCTCTTTCCCTCCTCTGTACCCTTCTCTAACCCTCTTTCCCTCCTCTGTACCCTTCTGTAACCCTCTTTTCTCCTCTGTACCCTTCTCTAACCCTCTTTCCCTCCTCTGTGCCCTTCTCTAACCCTCTGTACCCTTCTCTAACCCTCTTTCCCTCCTCTGTGCCCTTCTCTAACCCTCTGTACCCTTCTCTAACCCTCTTTCCCTCCTCTGTACCCTTCTCTAACCCTCTTTTTCCCTCCTCTGTACTCTTCTCTAACCCTCTTTTTCCCTCCTCTGTGCCCTTCTCTAACCCTCTTTTCTCCTCTGTACCCTTCTCTAACCCTTTTTCCCTCTTCTGTACCCTTCTCTAACCCTCTTTTTCTTCCTCTGTGTCCTTCTCTAACCCTCTTTTCTCCTCTGTACCCTTCTCTAATCTTCTTTCCCTCCTCTGTACCCTTCTCTAACCTTCTTTTCCTCCTCTGTACCATTCTCTAACCTTCTTTTCCTCCTCTGTACCCTTCTCTAACCTTCTACTCCTCCTCTGTACCCTTCTCTAACCCTCTGTACCCTTCTCTAACCTCTGCTCTCCTCTGTACCCTTCTCTAACACTTTTCCTCCTCTGCTGTACCCTTCTCTAACACTTTCTCCTCTGTACCCTTCTCTAACCCTCTTTTTCTTCCTCTGTACCCTTCTCTAACTCTTTTCCCTCCTCTGTACCCTTCTCTAACCCTCTTTACCTCCTCTGTACCCTTCTCTAATCTTCTTTCCCTCCTCTGTACCCTTCTCTAACCTTCTTTTCCTCCTCTGTACCATTCTCTAACCTTCTTTTCCTCCTCTGTACCCTTCTCTAACCTTCTGCTCCTCCTCTGTACCCTTCTCTAACCCTCTGCTCCTCCTCTGTACCCTTCTCTAACCCTCTGCTCCTCCTCTGTACCCTTCTCTAACCCTCTGCTCCTCCTCTGTACCCTTCTCTAACCCTCTGCTCCTCCTCTGTACCCTTCTCTAACCTTTTGACCCTTCTTCCACTGTTCACTTGCTCCTCTAACCCTGTCTCTGTACCCCCCTCCTCTGTACCCTCCTCCTCTGTACCCTCCTCCTCTGTACCCTTCCTCCTTTAACCCGGTCTCTGTACCCTCCTCTTCTAACCCTTCCTCCTCTAACCCTGTGCCTGTTGTAGGTGTGTGATCTGGCCCAGGCTCTCAGAGATGGGGTTCTTCTGTGCCAGCTGCTCAACAATCTTCTGCCCCACGCCGTCAACCTGCGAGAGATCAACCTGCGCCCACAGATGTCCCAGGTACCACCACGCGTTTCCATAGTGACCATGAGCAGGAAGGAAGCCTCTGATTGGACAGTTTGATAGGAAATGCTCTTATCTTCCTGTAAAGGGATTCATGACATGATTTATGATATACCAGCACTTTTTTGCTCTTGATCTGTAGAGAATACACATAATCCTGTATGCTAGTGCTTCAGTGGTGCGTGGGATCCTTCAGGCGGTACTGGGAGTCCTGTGCAGTCCAAATATTTATTGAATTTAGAAACAATTTAATCCACATTAGATTCTCCTTTAGGTTGGCCTTTGTTTAGAACTAGTATAGCACGAATGTAATAGTACTTTAAACTTGGTTTGGCCTAATTTAGGCCAGAATTGCCCAGTTTTAGACATGGTTTAGAACCGATGTGGTCTTAGTGTATCATATATATTCATAGGCAGTGCTGTAAAAAGTGTGAGAAGTGTCTGACCTGTTTGCCCCCTTGTTCCAGATGAAACCACACTGTGTTTTCTCTCTTCAGCTGCTCACTTGCATAGAGCTGCTCTGTTTCTCTCACTTCTTCATTACATACTTAGACATTAACATGTAAAGGATGTTCATTTATTATTTTTTATTTATCATTTATTTAAAACAAGGACAGTGCACATAAAGCATTAATCTCAGAGAGAAAAGATGGTCTGTGCCAGATTTAGCTCGAAACTACGTTCCATCTGCAAAAAATTAAGATTACATTTCATTTTTTAAATTGCGGTCTTAAGTTTTAGTTTCTGCTTACACAGCAACAGCCTAAAGGAAGTACAGATAAGGAACCCAAGAGAAATGAGCTTATGCCAAACCTCCTGGAGCCAGGCTCAGCAGGACTCCTGACAGAGGAGCCCACTGCAGAGATGTGATGATGTGTACACACTGCTCATGCACCTGCACTGAACACACACACGCACACACGCACACACACACACACACACACAAACACACACACACAAACACACAAACACACACATACACACACACACACACAAACACACACGCAAACACACACAAACACACACGCACACACACACGCACACACACACACACACAAACACACACAAACACACACACACACACGCAAACACACACGCACACACACACACACACACAAACACACACACACGCACACACACACACACACACACAAACACACACACGCGCACACACACACACACGCACACACACACACACACAAACACACACACAACCACACACACACACAAACATACACACACGCACACACACACACACGCACGCACACAGACACACACACACACAAACACACACACAAACACACACACACACACGCACTGCTGGAGTAAGTGCAGTTAGACCAGAGCAGAGGCTGCACTAGTGTAGTTCACACACTGACTGATGCTTTCGGGACTTGCACGGGTTTCACAAGATTTAGAAAGTCAAACCAATGCACCCTGCCACACTGACCTCTGCACCTGCCACACTGACCTCTGCACCTGCCACACTGACCTCTGCACCTGCCACACTGACCTCTGCACCTGCCACACTGACCTCTGCACCTGCCACACTGACCTCTGAGGAGTGTGTGGGTAAGACACGGGTCTGTGGAAAGAATCTGCTAGAAATCTATTTTTCCCAAACACTGCGGTGTCTGGAGCAGTTTTCAGGTCATTGCACTTGTGTTATCGTGTGAACCCACATGAAACTGAGCTGCTCCTGACCTGCAGTCAATGAAAATCCGGTGTCAGAGCCTAGACTAGAGCGGAGGCTGTGTTGGTATCACTCAGAGCGTAAACTAGAGCGGAGGCACTGCACACACACACACACAGACACACACACACATACTAATACACATACAGAGCAGAGGCTGCACTGGTATCGCTTAGTGCTTGAAGGTTCCCCTTTTCTCAAAATGGACTTCCTCTCTTGCCACTGCTCAGCGACAGACACAGCTGAGAGTGGCAGGAAGTGATGCGAGCGCACCTCTTACTCTGCACTCTGTAGGTTTCACTCATGATGTCACTATTCAGCCTTTCAGTCGGCTTTTACTACTAATAATACTCATAATGCTATTACAAAAAAGATAATACCAGTTAGTCTTACTCCCAACATTGATAGGAATTACTGAGCAGAAAAACACATGGTTCCTCCTTCAGTCCTAAAAGGGACCTGCATAAATACATATTTAAGATAAATATAACATTAACATGTGTGAAGTTGTACACCAGCATTTCCTTGTAAAATCAAATGTGTCACATGCACACCATCCACACATTTGCACCTTTGCATTAGAGATACAAAGTCCCTATAACACTAAAGGTATTGTGTTTTCACTGTAGTATCACAGATGATGATTGGAGAGCTCTGTTTCCCCAGTTCCTGTGTCTAAAGAACATTCGTACATTCTTGGGAGCCTGTCAGGAGAAGTTCCACCTGAAGAAGAGTGAGCTGTTTGAGGCCTTTGACCTGTTTGACGTGCGCGACTTTGCAAAGGTCAGTTTGGAAGGGAGAATCCATGAGGTTAGCCACACACGCACTCACAGTGCTAACAGGAAGTGTGCGCTGGCTTCTTTCACTTTCACACTCACACAGCTCAGGTGTGAAACCTACTTTGGACTTACTTTAGTGTTCTTAGATTGTTCAAAGAGAAGACCCAGAGATGAGCCATTTGACCTGCCTGTGTGAGCTTTTTTCTTTACATTTGTGCTCATAAGTTTCCATCCCCTGGCAGAATTTATGATTTCTTGGTCCAGAAGCTGCACATGGGACGTACTTGGATATTCCAACATGATAATGATCCAAAACACAAAGGCAAGTGGAGCTGTCACTGGCTCCAGCAGAATAAAGTGAAGGTTCTGGAGTGTTCGTCTCTTCTGACCTCAGTATCACTGAGCCTCTGGGCAGATTCAAGCTGCAGTTCAGACAAGAGCCCAAGAATTTACAGGAACTGGAGCCTTTTGCCAAGAAGAATGAGCAGCTTTACCATCAGAGGAAATAACACATCCACAACTATCACAAAAGACTCCAAGCTTCATTGGGTTATTTGTGTAGTTTCTGTTTCATTATGATTTAAAAAGAGTTGTTTGATAATAAATGGCTTCACCCAAGCACTAACCATGAGTGAAAGAAAAGTTTTTCTGTTATCTTTCATATTTTCTGAAAGATGGACAAGAAATCAATCAAATTTTGTCAGGGTCTGTAAACTTATGAGCACAACTGTACATAATAGTGTCACGAAATGTCAAACTTGATTTCGATACTAAGGAATAGACTCCATACTCAATTCCAATTCCAATATTTTATAATAATTAAAAACACTTTCTTTAGACAATGTAGAATGTGATTTTTAACATTTAATCCTGGTACTTTCTGATACAGCTCAAGATCATTCTAAATCTTTTCAGGAAAGGCTGATTTCTGTGCTGTGAATGTGACTTTTGTAGATACTACGGTAGTACTTTTAGTATTGATTAGTATTTGATTTTCAATACTTTTCCCAACCCTACTCATAGTATTTCATAATGAGCAGGGAAACCAGTGTAATTCAAACTGTTGAAAATTTCACCATATGAAGAAGAGACAGAGGAAGAGACACACAGAAGGAAGGGAAAGTGGCCGAGAGTGTTCGACAAAGAGAAGAGAGAGCCACTAACTAGACAAAAAAGCAGAACCGGCCGTGACATCGCTTGACCTTGTCCTTTGATCTGAAAAGTTGAAAATCTGAAATAACAGCTGTCTTATTAGGTCTGAGGCTTACGTTGAAATGGGGACAGATTAAGGATTTGTGAAAGTGGGCCATGCTGAACACTACTGCCTGTGCAAATTAAGATCTCAGAGCAGCAGATAAGCCACTAATGCTGCTCAAATATATCTATCTGCTCATAAAAGGTTCACAGGACCAAAGCAATTTAGAACTACAGTCGTGACCAAAAGTTTTGAGAATGACACAAATATTAATTTTGGTACCAGAATGTCCTCCGAGAACAACGTCTCCCAACCATCCAAGAGCAGTTTGGTGATGAACAAAGCCTTTTCCAGCACGATGGAGCACCTCATAAAGCAAACGTAATAACTAAATAGCTCAGGGACAAAGCATAAAGATTTTAGGCCAGGAAACTCCCCAGATTTTAATCCCACTGAGAATTTGTGGTCAATCCTCAAGAGGCGGGTGGACAAAAAAAACAAACATATTCTGACAAACTCAAAGCACTGATTATGCAAGAATGGACGGCCTCGGTCAGGATTTGGTCCAGAAGTTGATGCCAGGGAGAACTGCAGAGGTCTTGAAAAAGAAGGGTCAACACTGCAAATATTGACTTTTTGCATGAACTCAGTGTAATTGTCAATAAAAGCTTTTAGTACTTATGAAATGCTTGTAATTGTATTTCAGTAAAGCATAAAAACATGTGAGAAAACACCTAAAAACAATGAAGCAGCAGAGCCTGTGAAAATGTCATATTTGTGTCATTCTCAAAACTTTTGGCCATGACTATAGTATAATATAGTTGGACATGGAACATTCTGGATGGACACAGCGGACACACTTCAGACCTGTTATTAAAAAGTCCACTATGCAACTTTGTCTGGAATGTTCCACCAGCACCAAGTTTAATAATAATACAGTTTATTTATTAGGCGCCTTTCTGGACACCCAAGGTCGCTTTACAACAACATAAATATGATTAAAACATACAGTTAAAAGCAGTATAACAGTATTTAATTGATTGATTGTATTTATTGTTGTATTTCAATTACATTGTACTTGTTATTGTCCATTCTAGTATTTAGGCAAGACAAGACAGGCAATCTTACTGATAGGAAATAATTAAAGTAAAGTACTGTACTAACTTCAACAGATTTGTAACCGTTTCCCAAATAACACTTAGTATTCTCATGAGAGCAAAATTTCAAACTTGATAGTACGGAAAAGACTCGATGTTCAAAAGTGATTCTGAAATCGTATTATATCTGTGTAATCCCTCAGTGATCCAGGTAGGTAGAACCCGATTTTTAGTACGTTAAAGAACCCATTTCTGATTGCTTTTAAGGCTAAAACAATCTCATATCTCGATCTTTGTTCCAACTGCTAAACCACAGACGTGTCATACACAACCACGCTCTGCTTTACTTTCTACATGCGGCGTGTCCTCCATTTTATCTAAAGATTGTTTAAGTTTCAGCTGAGGGTCTAGTAGTCAGACGTGCGCCTTCAAAAGGGAAGTCCAAATGGTGAAGTGAAAGTCCGCAGCAGATCGGCCACGTGACAGGGCTGTCCCAAACACGGTAACTCCTGAGTTAACTATTACTGTAACAAGGCGGTTGTGGAAATGCCCTCCACCCACACAACACTTACATCATACAAGAGCACAACGTCTGCCCACAAACATGATTTCACACTTTTAAAATCTTTTTTTTATTTGGTTTATTTAACAGGGACAGTGTATGCTATTTTTTATCTGCAGTCCCTGGACAGATGTAAACATGGTCACCCTAAAAACACAACAATAATAATTATACAAAAAGTGCAATTGTGCATAACAGTTCAATTAAAAAGCAGTGAGAATACAAAGAGACATTAACAACCATAACCACAATAAACACAATGAGGGACACACACACTAGAGCGCTCTTACCTTATCTTATTTGACTTTATTTAAGTTTAGTTTCATTTAACATGGAGCTACCGATATAATTGCTGATATATTTATGATGTAAAAATTCACTGTAAATCTTCAATTGTTTATAAAACGTAGGTTTGGCTCTATTGGATTTTCAATTGGGTTTATTTAGGCGACATTTACTGTTCTTCTGCCTCTTTACGTCATATTTAAAGCACGCAGCCTAATGGCATTTTTGTGTGATATTCTAGCCAGTAAAGAAAGTACTGTGAGTAAACTACCGCTATTAGCTTTTAGCGGTAAATGCGTGTGCGCCGCGGTTCTTAATGATTTGCTAAATGCTGATAATTCACACTTCTATTCACAGCTCATTTACATATCAGTGCGTGTCCAGTAACATATATACGGCCACTTTACAGTCGCTAACAGAAGAGAAAACAGCCTGTTTATGTGTGCGAGCTACAGCAGCTAATCGCTAACCAATGAGAAAGAACCAAAACGAGCTTCAAAACCGACACATTTCCAACGCTCACCCTCACACAGGCTCCTCTCAGATCACATGTCAGCACTAAGAACTGTCCTTTTAATCCAGACTCAAACTGAGCGTCCAGAAAAAGAAGAGAATCTCAGTGTTGTGCATGTGGATCTATGGCTGCAGGTGTAAACAAGCCCTACCTTTTATCTAGGGACAGTTTAAAACACTGTACTTAAATGTAAACTATGTAAACTAAACAGTAGTTCTGTGCCTTTGTTGCTAAAAATGCCTTTAAAACACACGTCTTTACTGCGAGTGTTCTTCAGGGCCTCTCTGCTGATCCGACTCGACCCTGACCCGATCCTTCATGAACACGTAAACCTTTGTGTCAGTCTTGTTCTGATAAGCCACTGCTGAATTGGCATTTTCTGTGTGTCGTTTTGTTTATATCGATAAATCAGTTTAGAGACAGTGTAGCTGCTCAGGAACGAAAAGTTTGCAGGTTTAACTAAGAAAGTGCTCATTAGTCATCATCATTAGTCAAACTGAAAATGAGTCATTGGGTTGCATAATGGTCCACTTGAAATGAGTTTGTTTATCTGTTTGAGTGGGTAATGCTGTAAATACAGTTCCATCTATCGCGTCATGTTTGTTTTTTCACCGTTTGTGATGTATGTAAGAGAGAAGATGGCTCAAAACCATGACAACTGTATGTGGCAAAAGTTTATGGATCAATGTATAAAGTTTGGTTCTGCAGAAATATTGAAACATCGATATATTGTAATACTAAATTTGGTGATACAGTATTGTTATCATGAGCTGCTGTGCCGATATATCACCAAGAGTATTTTTTTGAATCTTTTAAGCAATCTTTTTTGTGACACAAAAATTTTGTCGATTATTTAGAGGAAGGAAACTTGTTTGTGTGATTGATTTTGTTTGTTTTGATGGTTTAAATATTAACTTTGCACAAATAGTGGTTTAAGAATTTGTATTTGGTTCTTAAAAAAACAGCAATATAGCACAGAATATGAGTACAATATATCGATTATTGCAATTATTGCCATATTGTGACTAGGGCTGCAGCTATCGATTATTACAGTAATCGATTATTCTGTCGATTATTTTGTTCGAATAATCGAGTAATCGTTTGTTATTGTCGCGTCTACTTTGCACATGTTAAGTACACACCACGTGCATTGACAGATACATGTGTTTTGGACATGAAAAACTTAATTATCACAAGGCTAAGTGTTGGCGCAGCCATTTCTCTTCATTAAGGAGTGAATAATAATGTTCAAAGAGGATACGTGACACGTTCACATCAGTTTTCGGTAACCCCGGAAGAGAAGAAAAATGTATTGGCCTAACATGTACATATAGAAAACAGAACGTAGTGCGTAGTGACGTAACTCGTATGAGATCACACCCCTTAACACCCCCACTTGATCTCAACCTCTTCAGATAATGAATTCAAAGAAAGAAAACTTACAACAAAAAGATATCAAAAATAAACTCAAATAAAATGCCAATGTAACAGTTAACATATATCAGTACAAACATGTCATTGGTCTATTCCCCTCGTTTCTGGGTGTAAATCACACCCTCAATCACCAAACATAAATTTCATGAGTCCTTTCATTTTGAACTGTGTCATTGGCTTAGTCATAGCATCTGCGACCATATTGACAGTGGGACAGTACTCCATTATCGCTTTCCCATCATTGACAGTTTCACGGACAAAGTGATACCTGATGTCAATATGTTTACACCTTTGGCGACAAACCGGGTTTTTTGACAAAGCGATTGTTCCCTGATTATCCTCAAATATTTTTACTGGTGCATATTGACGATCTTTCTCAATCCCATTCATCAATTGTATAAGATACAAACTCTCTTGCGTGGTCGCAGCCAACGCCATGTACTCTGCTTCACAAGTAGATAAAGCCACAGTAGTCTGCTTTTTAGATTTCCATGAAATCAGTGGACCATCATCAGTTAGGCTAAAGCAATAGCCTGTTGTGCTTCTCCGATCATGTAAATCTGCAGCCCAATCAGAATCACTATAAGCTACAAGCTTCAGGTTTGTCTCACTTTTCCTGTAGCACAATTCACGGTCCAATGTACCTTTCAAATGTCTCATTACATGTTTAGCAATCACCCAATGTTGTTCAGTAGGCTCAGACAGGTGTTGTGACAACTTACTCACAACCCAACTTAAATCAGGCCTTGTACACGTCATTATGTAAATCAGACCGCCTACAACCTCACGGTAAACTTTGGCATCAGCAGGACCAGCATCATAGTCATGTACAGTTTTCTGTTCACATGGGGTTAATCTAGGTTTACATTGTGACATTCCAAATCGTTCAAGTACCTTTGATATGTACCTTGTCTGGTTCATTTTCACCATTCCATCATTCTGCTCAAAATCAATTCCTAAGAAATGTTTCAATTTTCCAAGATCCTTCATGTTAAATTTCATAGCAAGTGTCTTCTTCACGTCATTCAGTAAATCATCACTACTAGCAGCAATAAGTAAATCATCAACCCAAATGACCAGTATTGCTCTTTCTTTTCCAGATTGTTTTGTATAGACACAGTGATCTGCAGGGTTTTGCACAAATCCATTATTTGTCAAGTAATTCACTTAGCATTTTGTTCCAGTTTCTGCCGGATTGTTTCAGACCATAAAGTGACTTGTTCAGTTTACAGACCAATTTTTCACCTGTGACAGATTTCACTTCAAATCCTTCTGGTTGTTCCATGTATACATCACAATCAATAGGCGCATGCAAGTATGCGGTCTTGACATCCATCTGATGCAATTTAAGATCATATTGTGCAGCCATTTGCATCAGGATCCTAACTGACGTTAAGTTGGCAGTTGGAGAAAAAGTCTCCTTGTAGTCTATACCCATCACCTGATTGTAACCTTTGGCTACATACCTGGCCTTATAGGCTTCTGCCTGATCTGCATTTGTCTCAATGGCATAAACCCATCTTGCCCCCACTTCATGTTTACCCTCTGGTAGGGTGGTCAGGGTGAATGTATCATTTTCCTTCAAAGAATCCATTTCCTCCTGCATGGCTTTTGCCCATACTTAGCTTTTGGTGAACTCATAGCTTCCTTATATGTCTGTGGCACATCACACATCCTGTAGCAAAAATCAATACTGATCGACACCTGGTCATCAGATTGAGCATCTGTGACATATTCTGAGAGATACTGAGGTGCTCTCCTGTCTCTCCTAGGGTAACGTGGTTCACTCCCTTCAACTTGGATTTCTTCAGGGGTATCTGGACTGTCAGAAGTTCCCTGGGTATATTCTGAACCCCCTACCACTTGCCTTGTCTTGTCATCTACACTGGCTCTGGGTGACACATATCTTCTCTCAGTAAAACCATTCATCATTGTGTCTGTCTGGGTTCCCTTTTCAGCTACCCTCTCTGTAACAAACCTCACCAATCGATGTTTGAAAACTTTTCGTGTGTCAGGATAGTAGATTAGATATGAGGGGCTATTTTTGTCATAACCCACAAACACTCCCTTATCACATCTTGAGTCTAACTTCTTCTTGTCGTGTTTGTATGCATAGCACACAGATCCGAAAGGTCTCATCCGAGACAAATTTGGTTTCTTCCCTGTAAGTAAGTAGTATGGTGTCTGCTTCATCCTATTGTTAAAGCACCTGTTGCGTATTATTGCAGCAGTCATCACAGCATATGTCCAGAGCTCTTTGGGCAAATTGCTCTCAATCAACATGCATCTTGCCATATCAAAAAGTGTGCGTCAATTCCTCCCTGCTGTGCCATTTTGATGTGGCGAATATGGTGCAGAGGACTCATGTCTAATACTATTCTTCGACAGCAACGACTGAAATTCCTGTCGTGTGAATTCAGTGCCATTATCCGATCTAATGCACTTTACCCTCCCATATGGGGATACATCGGAAGGAAATCGCTCTGTGGCCTTTGTGGTGTCACTCTTAGCTTTCAAGAAGTACACAAACACTGTGCTTGAATAGTCATCTGTAAAGGCTAGAGCATATTTGAACCCATCTTTTGCCACTGGGTCAATTGGACCAGCTAAGTCTGTGTGAATGAGCTCAAGTGGTGCTTTCGCACGGCTGTCTGGTTCTCGGTTCCTGCTTTGGACAAATTTACCCTTTGTGCAGGTCTCACAGCTAAGTTTGGATTTGTCAAAATTTCCATTTATCTGCATTCCCTCTACCACATCCTGCAACCTGGAAACATCATCATAATTGCAGTGACCTAGTATTTCATGCCAGGTCTGAATGTCATAACAACCATTGCAAAAATCACCAGTTTCATTACTTACAGTGTTCAAGTAATACAATCTATTGTGTTCAACTATGTTGAACTCAGTACCACTCTCATGAATGAGTTCATCATGGCCTTGTTGAAACTTGATTGAAGCTCCGTTGGCTGTCGCTGCTTTCACTGAGAAGATGTCTTGGGGATACGTGGGGATGAACAGCGCATCTTTCAGTGTGGCTTTTACCGTCCTTCCCTCTCGGCTCACCAGGTTCACCTCCGCGTCCCCCCTCTTCAGTGCCACGCCGTTGGTTCTGGTGCCGTTCGCCAATTCGATGAAGTGCTTTTCGGGCTGGAACGTGGAGTCAAATTTTCTGAACTTTCCGATGTCTGTAATAATGTGTGACGTTGCTCCAGTGTCGACCATCAGTCCTCCATGTTTCAATCCGCCAGGCTGGGGGTGGCTCGCTTTAAATACATATGCGTGTTGCTCACTTTGTTCATCAGCCACCTGTTTCACATCGTCTTTTCTTTTGCGGCGGCACTGTGTTTCTTTATGCGTCGCGCTCCTGCAGTGGCGGCACCATTGTTTCTCCTGTGGTTCGTTAGGACATGCCCTGGACATGTGTCCCTTCTCTCCGCAGTTGTAACAGACGATGTCGGCGGCTCTAGCGATCTCTCTGCCTCGTACTGTGGCGCTCGCCTTCATCACGTCACATCGTCTGAGCTGGCGCGATATTTCTCAGTGTCCTCGAAGCTCCTTAGCTTGATTTTAAACTCCGCGAATGTTAAATGTTCGTCGCCTTGCGTAACGTGGATAGTAAAAGGCTTGTAAGACTCCGGTAATCCCTTTAGTATCATGGCAATTAATAGTCCGTCACTCAATTTCTCTTCAGCATTTCGGAGTGCTGTTATCGCCGTTTCTGCCCTAATTACGTAGTCTGTAACACTTTCATCTGCACCTTTCTGCAGGGATGTTAGCTCGGTGTACAGGCTAATCACTCTGGGCTTGCCTTTACCCGCTTAATAGTCCCGTAGTATTGTCAGAGCTTTTCTTCCATTATCCGTAGCATCTCTCATTACTAGCGAGAGGCTTTTATCATCTAAGAACTGTATCATTTCTGCATATACTTCTTTGTTTTTCTTTACGTCGTCTTCTCTGTCGTTGTCCGATGTGGGCTCGTTCAAGATGGTGTCCTTTAGCCCCAGCAAACGCAGGTGACCGAGAAACTTGGTTTCCCAAAGTTCGTAATTTCTTTCATCTCCGTTGAAGCACAATCTACTCCACCTACTCCCTACATCATGATGCCTGGGCCCATAACCTGTTGGCACAGCCATTTCTCTTCATTAAGGAGTGAATAATAATGTTCAAAGAGGATACGTGACACGTTCACATCAGTTTTCGGTAACCCCGGAAGAGAAGAAAAATTTATTGGCGTAACATGTACATATAGAAAACAGAACGTAGTGCGTAGTGACGTAACTCGTATGAGATCACACCCCTTAACACTAAGGTTGACTTACCTCGCGGTTTCTTTTCCACTTGATGTAATGTACGGGGCTTTCTGTTTAGATGTTGTAGCATCAGTGTTGAGAAGGTGACTTTTAAAATGTAATCCCCTACAGATTACAGATTACATTCCCCAAAATGTAGTTTGTGACATAATCAATTAAATTACTTAAAGTGAATAACGTAATCTGAATACTTTGGATTACTTGATATTGTCATGATTTTTAAAACTACATAAATGTAGCAACCAACTCCTGCAAATTCTTGTTTAGTTTTAGACCTGGATTAGTTCTGGTTTTAGATCTGTTTTAGTCCTGGTTTTAGATCTGGTTTAGACCTGCTTTAGACCTGGTTTAGTCCTGGTGTGAGTTCTGGCGCAGTCCACGGAGTGTAGGCGCAAGACACAATCCATGCGCAGAGTGCGCGGCGTACGGGAGATGCGGAGCGCGCGGCGTACCGGAAATGCGGGGTGCGCGGCAAACCGGAGCGTACCGCGCACGAGGAGGTTATGCTCTTATTATACATCCATTATACATCCATTATACATCCATGGGCGCCGCGCTGTTGTGTGTACAGTGAAGTGCAGTGGTCCTGCGGAAACTTTACCTCTACCACGACAGGTTCCGGCCATTGCAGAGCGTATGAAAATAAAACGAAGCGTCGAGGCAAAAAAAAAAAAAAATCAATGCATTTTTCTAATCAATTTAATCGATTAACTCGATGAATGGTTTCAGCCCTAATTGTGACAATATCGTCTTGTGAGCCTGGTACTGTGCATCATATCAGGGGATCCTGTGATTCTTAGCCTTAGTATGAAGATTAAAGGTGTAACAATATCCAAGTCTCATGATACGATAGTGTCACGGTACAATATTTATTAAAGAAAAGTTACACAATACACCTTTAAAACAGTTAACACCATCAGATTTAAGATGTTGTCATTTCTAGTTTTGTAAATTTGGTGAAGGTTATAATTTTACGTCCTGGTTGGACAGATGATATCGTCACGATATGAACCTCACGGTACAATATTTATTGCAATATCGTGTGAAAGCTCACGATATTACGATATTCTACCTAATAACAAGACTGACATTATATTAAATGCTTTGACCAGTCATTTGGTACAACATTTATTGTCTTTAGGGATGGAACGAAATCCAAATCTCTCTGTACGATATTTTCACCATAAACATCTCACCGCACCAGATTTATTACAATATTTTGTGGAGACTCACAAAACTGTGAATCTGCTTCTTTTTCCTCTAAAAATGCCTTCACAAGACTTAATCCAAAGAATGAAGATTTCAAAGTGCTTAGAACAGTTATTTCTTCATGTCGTCTGCAGTGAAACGGAGCAAAGGATCATGGTCTATGTAGTTCCCTCTTTTTTTTTAGGTATTTCTGCATCAAAACTATTCATTTAAGCAAAGAGACTTGTGATTCGATATATGTGATGGTCCACGATATTATTGCGAGACCTTTGACGATACGATATCACCATATTTCAGTTATTGTTACATCCCTAATGAAGATTATACCACAGGTGGGTTGAACTCCGTAACATTTATTGGGTAATGAAGAGAAGAGGTAGAGCTTCACTGGGTCATAAAACAGTCAAAAAGCGGCAGTGCAGGTTCTCTAAGAGGGTTTAACTTGAAATCTAAACAAAAAATAGCCCTTGGTAAAAAATTTAAAATGGGCAAGGTACAAACCCAAGGCGACTGAATATAGAAGGACCCTTATGCCCTGATGAGCCCATCTTACTGGTCGAAATGAATTTGCATCCTTCCGTGTAATAAAGGACTCAGGTTTTTTCCTTGCCCATGTTTACATTTTTCACTAAGGGCTACTTTTTGTTTAGATTTATTGGGCAATGCTTAAAAGAAATTGTATTTTTCAGAGTACTTTTCTTGCAGCATACAGTAATATTTTTATTGAAGTAAAAGTTTTGATTACTCTTTCCACACAAGCTTTATGTTGAATATGAAATTATTTGGACATTTGTTGTGTTTTTGCACCACTCCTTCAGACATGATTTTGTCTATTTTTTTGTCTACCCTTTTCAAATGTGTATTTCATGTTTTGTATTTCAGATTACTTTTTCTTGAAATCAGATGTTGTGCCCCAACAGTTACTCTTTAAGATACAGTCGTCCATCACTATAATGTGGTTCACCTTTCGCGGCCTCGCTGTTTCACAGATTTTTTGAATGCAATTGTGTTCTTCGTTCTGATTGGCTAAGGGAGAACCCGCAGCTTTGTGTTCTGCATAATCGAATCTGTTTATAAGAATCTTCTCAGTTTAGATGGCGGAGCCTGTCTGAGAAAAGTGTATAAAGTGTGTGGTGAGGGGTTTACAGCCTTAAAACAATATAATAATAAAGTTGACTACTTCCCGGATTTTGTCTATTGCGGGTTATTTTGAGAACGTAACCCCCGCGATAAACGGGGGACCGCTGTACTCTTATTTGAGAACCTGCTTTGTGCTTCTGTTAAAATTAGTTTGCAATAATGTCACTCTTACTTGACTACAATTTTTGGCTACTCTACCACCTCTGGATTAGTGCTGGGAATGATGGTGATATGGCGATACATGCGATAATCGATATGTTTCGCATAATACTCCGTAATATACTGCTGTTTTTTTAAATAACCACCAACAATATTTCTTTCTTAAACCACTCCCTTAAAAGTTAATATGAAATCCATCTATTTAAACCATTAAAATAGTAAATATGTCAAGTGTACATGTTTCCTTACACTAAATAAGCAACAAAAAATTGCCAAGAGATACAAAAAATACTCTCTCAGCAGCTCACAGTAACGATATTGTATTACCAAATGTAGTTTTATGACATATCGATATTTTGATATTTTTACACAGCCATACTCTGGATTATGCACAGAAATATGGTGATGTATTTATTACAATTACATACAGTGATAAATGAGCCTAAACTAAATTAGCAAATACAGAAATGATTCCCCATTTCCCCACCTGTAGTTCTGCCATTCTGACCAAGATTTCCTCTCCGTGTGTCTCTGCAGGTGTTGAATACTCTGTCCCTCCTGTCACATTCCTCTATCGCTCTACAAAAAGGAATTCAGTAAGTCATGTTCACTATACAGTCTATTCTTTCCATGTGGTGACCAAATGTGCTGATCTGTCCTGTGTGTCCCCCAGGCCTTTTCCTTTGGGAGGCTGCACCGCTGACGATGAGATCTACACGGGGCTGTCGGACAAGATGGAGTAAGTGCACGCGCTCTTGGCTTTTTTGTGACGGCAAAAATCTAGAGAAGTAGAGAAAGTGTTAATAAACTCACTGTGGTGAATAATCTGGATGCTCTGAATGCACAGGGTAAGTGAGAAATAACTTTGGACCACTGCAAATGTTTTCAAATGAACTAGTTCTCTTGTACACTGACTGCAAGTGCTGTTTGGGAATGAAAAAGGCAAAAAGTCATTAAAACCAGTTCGCTCTGCTGCACTGACCTCTGAGGAGGAAAGAATCTGTTAGAAGTCTGTTTTTCCCGAACACCGCAGATTCTGGAGGAGGGCTGGGTGTCATTAAGAAGTAGCTGATACGATACATACCTCGATGCATAGTAGGGATGTTAACGTAACCGTTTGACCGAATCAACATTAACCGGTCAAAAATTGTTGACCGTCGGTTAAATGGAGCCCTACGTAATTGTGCTTGAGCACGGCACAGTCCGAGTGTGAGTCGCCCTAAATGATCACAGACAGGAGCCTAAACACACATTTTATGAGACACAAGGTCTCGTTGCTTAAGACGTGAGGTTCACGTCATCGATGATGTTTCACCTCCAAATGCGACACCCTCAAGCCTCTTCTACAGGTGAGAAAAGCCAACCTACCATGCTAACTAGGCTAACTGTGCTAACTATGCTAACCGTGCTAACTCTGCCTCGCCGAGTGTTTTCTCTGTGTTTCTGTTTATCTTTACAGGATTTAGTGCTGCTATGAGCAGAGGTCAGAAGTGCTTTTGTTGTGTAGGCGACTGTTGGATGTTTTGGCGTTTTATCCTCACGGTTTTGTGCATATTGTGACTAAAGTCATGACTGCTGGGTTCAACTGAGCCTTACGCGTGTGTCTGTGTATAAATGCTTCATGTGCGACATTGACAGACTTGTGCTCTGCAGTTTATAAGCGGTGTCTCTTTGGTCATTTTCTGAAATGAGCCACGGCGTGTTTCAAATGAGCTTCTGACACTTGACTAACACCTTTATCTTCAGCGCTGTCATGGGTGAGAGCCGGCGGCAGGCGCAGCTCCAGTCCAAATGGCTGTGATTGATTAGATTTAGAATAGATTTTAAACTGAACAGTTCACCAATTTTAACCGGTTAACGAGACTTGGTGGTCGGTCATGATTTTTTGTTTTGTTTTAGCCATCCCTAATACATAGGCCATGATAGAATTTGATACGATATATTTCAAATTGATTTGATACGGTTCAATAAAAAATAAAGGCTAAATCATGCCTGTGATACTAAAAGTCTTTGTTAAACCACTTCTTGTTCAAAGTGAATATGAAACACACCCATTTTAATCATCAAAACAGTGAAAATGTCAAATGTGTTGCATAAACAAGTTTCCTTCCTCTGAACAAACAACAAAACTGTAGCACTGTAACTAAATAATTTAGTAAAATATACCAAAAAATACTGTTGGTGAAATATCAATTAGCAGCCCACGATATTATATCATCGCATTTAATGATTCAGTATACTGCACTTCAGATACGCACTTCAAACCATTTTAAAATCCAAAACAGGATCTGTTGTATCAGTGCATGTGTTATATTGAATGTTGTGTGTTCGCAGTGACACGGTGGAGGAGGACGACGACTTGTACGACTGTGTGGAGGACGAGGAGAACGAAGGAGACGAGATCTATGAGGACCTGATGAGGATAGAGGAACCTCCAGAGACTGTGAGGGAACATCTGGGCCTACGTCAAAACACAAACACAAGTCACTCTGTTTTAAGGGGGAAATGTGGAACTTGTCGGTTTGAGAGTCCAGCACTCACTTGTTGGGATGTAACAATAACCGAAATATCATGATTGTATCGTCAAAGCTCCCACAGTAATATCCTGGGCTGTCACAACATAAATTATAAGCTTCTTTGTTTGTCCTATAGCACACAAAACTGACTCTTGTGAGATTTTAGCTGTGTTAGAATGTTGTCAGTGCCTCAAAACCTGGAATTATGTTTTGTTTCATTCACATGTTTGAGTAAACCTGCATTATTGTCTCCATCTGTAAAGCTCAAAATGCTCCGTTCCACCCGTAGTGTTTTCAGGCCGACAGAGAACCGTGCCAGTTCCCGCACCTAATCTTGAATAAATTTACATGTTCACGCCGAAAATCAGAGTGCTCGGGAAGTAAAAAGTTGGTTCCCAACAGGAACCAAGTAAAACTTGTTTTTCCCAGCGAACCGTGACAACACAGTAGACGTCACCTGGCTCATCTGGGTCATACGTAGATGATGTGATCCCTGATTATTATTTCGTACAGCCTTGTTTTTATTTGGTAGCAAATCCACACCCTCTGTTGATGCCGTGTCTTGGGTTCATTTAAATGGTTTGAACGCGGGACGTTCACCGCTGAGAACCTTGGTTCCCAGTGGAACTAGTGCGGGAACTGGCTTCAGCACCGTTCTGGCCTGCCTGAAAACAGCTAGTGTGATGTTATGAAGCAGTAGTTTTCAAGTTAACAGTGACCTTTCACTTCTTGGATGGAGCTCTTCCTGTATTACCACATGACATCACAAGGTGGAAGAGAGTGTTTTCTGTTGAACTCAGCCTAAATATGCAGGGTTTGTGTGTTAAACATGTGTGAAAGAAACAAAACACAACTCCTGGTATTTTTGTGATGAGAAAACAACATTATAATAGAGATCAGAAAATAGCGTATTAATATATATTGCTTTTCTCCTTGGAGATGTCTTTGTCTGGAATGTTTCACAGTGTGGCATTAAACCTCTCTTATTATTAATAGAATAGACATGAAACCTATCTTCATGGAGACTAAACCAGACCAAGTTACAGGTCAGATCTGTGGAGAGGTGACCCCGCTCACAGTCAGAATGTCTGTTTTTCTAGCTATTTTTGAGCTCTAAATCCACCTGTAATTAAATAAAAGTAAAGTAGAGCTGTTAAAAGTCATACTGTCATATCTATAGAAACGAGCAGGTGACGGACCCCCAAACCGAAAGTGACCCAGTGCACATTTAAGTCTAGATTGTAGCTCTTTCTTGACATCGTTTTTGTGCCCACAGCAGAAGTTTGTGGACAAGCGGGAGTGCTGCCTGAAGGAGATCCAACAAACCGAGGAGAAGTACTCAGAAACACTGCAGTCCATACTAAAGGTGTGAACGCTCAGTTCTATTCACGCCGCTTTATGTTGGGTCCATCCATCCATCCATCTTCTCCTGCTTAATCCGTCTTAATCCGGCTGGGTCTCGGGGGCAGCTTGCTGCCCAATCCTCATAGCACCTGACCCCCCCTATGAACCCCTCTGCGGGTGGTGAGCCCACAGGAGGGTGGACAACATGGTCCTTGATGTTAGTTCATAGGGGTGCGGGCATGTTTTGAGTTGATGGGGGAAACCGGAGTACCCGGAGGAAACCCATCCAGACACGGGGAGAACGTGCAAATTCCACACAGAAAGGCCTGGGGATCGAACCCGCAACCTTCTTGCTGTGAGGCCTGAGTCCCGCCACGGGACAAGATCAAGTGCCACAAAATCATGCCCACAAGAGAAAAATTATCTTGTGAGATTTTTTCCATGTTTTACATTTAGACTGGACAAAAAGGGTCTCTTAAACTTCCAAAAAGCAGCACTAGAATGGAAACATAACTCTGAAATGAAATAAAGAGGCTAAAATTGGATAACCATGAAATTAACATATTAGGAATTATGTTAAAATTTTGTCTTGTCTCGTTCTCATGGACCCAATTTCGTATCTCATCTTGTGAAAAATTTGTCTCATCCCATCCCTGTGTCACAGAGCAAAATCATCATGTCTTTTTTTTTTTTTAAATAATTTTCTTTTTTTTTTCTTTTTCTTAAGGTGACGATGGGTATATAACAATTACAAAATAAACTTTGCTGTACATGTTTTCCTAATACTACCACATGTCCATATTTACAGTATAGTTTTCTTTCCCAAAATATTTGATTTTACTTATAATTTCTTGACTTTTTATTGTTTTGTTCATGCCGAATTGTTGTGTCTTTCCTTCTTTTTTATTATCATAGTCATTTATCAATTTTTATATTATTGATTTAATAAAAAAGAAAAGTATCACTATTTTTTTACACTTTAGTGGTAAATGCGTGCGCACCGCGGTAGTTAAAGACATGCGTAAATGCGGACAATTCACGCCTCTATTCACAGCTCATTTAATATCAGTGCATGTTTATCGAATCCACATGCTGATAAAATATTTAAGTGATCTAGTGATTCAGTGCTTCTCTGTTAAATGCAGCTCTTTTGTCATTATTTAGTTATCAAACATGAGACATCAATGCACATAAATGAATAATAAAAACAGACATAAATACGAATAATCCATCATTCTAACTGATTTCCTTTGTTCTGCAGCACTTTATGAAGCCTCTGGTGCGGTTCCTCACGCCTCAGGACATGGAGAGCATCTTCATCAACATTCAGGTAGGATTCATATGTCTGTACTATCAGATGTGCAGTACTTTGGAGTGCGAGCCTGTGTCATTCTGTGTTTGGTGCGTAGGAATTAGCGGAGACCCATTTGAACCTTCTGGAGCAAATCCAGACTTCCATCTTAGACTTCGGAGCCAAGACGCTGCACCAGGTGTTTCTGAACAACAAAGAGAGGTGCACTTTTCATCTCATCACTAATAGTCTAATGACCCACATACAGGTTGTAGTCATTTGTAAATTATCTTTAGTTCAGTAGAAATGGGCAGTTCTAGAGATGAAATCATTTAAATTATTTTAGTGATGGTTTTTTGTTTGAGAAAACAACTCAGCCCAAATATGCAGGATTTGTGTTCAACATGTGTGAATGAAACAAATAAAACTCCAGGTATGTTTTTGATGAGGAAACAACATTATAACAGATCAGAAAATACCATAATGTGGGCTAGGGCTGGGCGATATGGGACAAAAAAGAATCACAATTTTCAATTCGATCTTCTTCCATCTTATTGAAAACATTGATATGTGGACATCAGCATCGGCATAAAGAGGTGTCAGGGTCACTAATGTTTTTTTAAAGCTTTATTTCATGTTGATAGGACTGATAATCACGGAGAAATTTACATTTAAAGGTTGAAAGAGAGAGAGAGACACTGGACTGTTGGACCCCGTCCACACTAGTACGTGTTCGAGTCGTTTTCGTTGTGGTTGCAGTGTTCGTCCACACTAATCCGATGGAAAACAACTCCGGAGGCGGAACGATCTGGATACTCCAGCTCCCATGTATTTGCCTGAGTGCGAATCTGATCCGGTGCCGTGTGGATGCCTGAAAACACTGAAAATGCTGACGTTGGGGCTCTAGCTGCCATTTTTATTGGACGGCATCACTGTGACTTGCGCCTTCCTGATTCGCTGGATTGTGGCATCGGGCATATGATGCTATTGCGGAAAAGTTTAAACAAACCCAAGACAAACTCGAAACAGCGTCAGTCCACGAAAATACTGTTTTCACGCTTTCCATCTTCCTCGGCTCAAAATCGGCTGCTGCAACTTCCACAGAACTACAGCAACTTCAGACATGGTGCTCCACTCCTTGATTTTACCGCCCACGTGGTGTCGTGACGTTGTGACGCCAGCCTAGTCATGTGACCAACGATCCAGACAGGACGTGTGTGGACACAAATCGTTTCCAATATGCCGATACGGTGATTCGTTTCACTGTAAACTCTCTCTCAGTCAGATTGTGCATAGTCATAAGAGACCCACTGTGGCCCTGGCTGCTTTTTCCTAAACAAGAGCGTAAATTCTCATCAGGCTGCCACAGGATCAGCTGTAGACCTGCTGATTAAAATGTTCTTGCATTATCATTGAGAGTGACTAAAGTAGAGATTGCGATTGTGACAATCTTTTGATTTTTGGCACAGGCCTAATATGTGCCTCTTATGTAACCTGCAGATTGAGACATACACGTTTTTCTCAGTCTCAGTTTATGTTCAGGTCTCATGTGAAAGCTCAGAACCTCCAGAATTCCCTCACAGAGCTGCAGAGGCTGCACTAGCACTGACTCATGATCAGCTGCATGTGCTGGGGTTTAGGGAGTGACCTTCAGATCAGAGAGGGGCATTTTAGGTTTAATTAACTGGATCTCAGCGCTGAAACTGGCAGCACAAATAAGAGACTCATGTGAGGCTCATTCTTCTGTCTGATTGGTTTGGTGTTTTGGTTGTTCAAGTGATTATCAAAACTATAACATAAATAAATGGGACATCAGTAGGGCTGGGCGATATGGACCAAAAAATATATCTCGATATATTTTGCTATATCTCGATATACGATATATATCTCGATATCTTTACAGGAAAAAATACAGCCCCCCCAAACTACTGCAAAAACAAAAAAACAAATTTTATCTGATTAATATTCATTTAGTTCTGCACTTAAACACTCTTGACACCCCTTTTTGGACCCTCACCCACAGTTTAAGAACCTCTTCTTTAAGAGGACTTCCACTGACACAAAACTGCTTCAAAGTGAATAAAGTGTGCAGGATTTTTAAACCTCTATTTTCAAATTCCAAACTGGAGTTACGTTCTCTTGTTTTAAAGTGGTATTTAGTCTCTGCACATTTACCAAATCAAACGCACAGTGTGACAAACGGATTTATTTGGCATTTGGCACAGGCTGCAGAGAGAAGCCCCGCGCTCCCGCGCTCCGCGCACTCCGCGCACTCCCCGCACTCCCGCGCACTCCGCGCACTCCCGCACACCGGGATGAGTTTATTAGCAACAGCAGCGGCATTAATGAAAAATGACCGCACTCAGTATTCAGACCTTGAGTTCATGACAAGACCGAGTCCAAATGCGCTCGAGTCCGAGACAAGACCAAGACAAAAGCCAAAGCTCTCGCTTTGTCCAGCGGCACGCGGGTGTCTGTGAGGGGTGGGGCAGGTGTGGGTCCTGCTGCGGGGCCTCGCGTTTAAGGGGCGTGGGTGTGTTTTGAAGCGGAGTTTGTTCGTGATATCTGCACACACGCGAGCTCGTGTGCTGGGGTCGTCTTGCGATCGGAGGTGTCATGTGGTTGCGCTCGCACTGGGAAGCGTGCATTTAGAAAGTTTAACTTCGTCACGTTGCGTCTGTGCGCAGCTCCTTATTGTGGCTGCAGAAACACTCGCACAGATGCGCCTGTTTGGTTTTCCACGTTCGCACGACGAAATATTTGCTCGCAAATGCGAGTGAAATGGGCGCACTGCAGAGCCCTGGTCCTA
This sequence comes from Odontamblyopus lacepedii, assembly GCA_034769755.1. NCBI lineage: Eukaryota > Metazoa > Chordata > Actinopteri > Gobiiformes > Gobiidae > Odontamblyopus > Odontamblyopus lacepedii. Next base: position 5,883,974 of record CM068353.1, read on the forward strand.
GTCCTGGTTTAGTCCGTGGCCGAGCCCCGGGCTTTGCGGCCGCGTTTAGTCCTGGTTTAGTTCTAGTCCTGGTTTAGTCCGCGGCCAGGTCCGGGCTCCGCGGAGGAGCTCAGGGGACAAAAGCAGGAGGCGGAGGCGAGCGCGGCATAGAGAAGGCGAAACAAGCGAAGCGGCGAAACCAGAAGTAAACATAAGCATTATAGCGATATATCGATATGTCAGAATTCATATCGAGTTTCAAAAATATCTCGATATATTTTAAATATCGAGATATCGCCCACCCCTAGACATCAGCATTAGAATTATTAACAGTAAAAGCTATATTTGATTTGGAGACTTGTATTTGGGGACACAGAAAGGTCAAGTTTATGAAATTTAAAATCTAACTCTTACATAGAGCTCCTTTAATCATGTAACTTTTCTCTTCAGACTCCTGCTGTATGGACGTTACTGTAGCCAAGTGGAGGCTGCCACCAAACACGTGGATAAGCTTTCTAACACAAGAGAGGACATCAGGATGAAGCTGGAGGTGACGCGACCTCCCTGACACCTACACACACTCACCTGCTCCTATAGTCTCCTGGTTTAGGTCTTTAACACTCAAAAAATCCATGATTGTGATTATTCCGGGCACTATATAATCGCATAGAATAGAATCACAAGAATCTTATATCTCTATACTGCAAAAAAGTGAGCCAAAACATACGGTATAACAGCTTTCTTTATCTCTGGCTGTTTCACATTACCCGTATGAGTTTTCTTAAAGCCTGTGCACATAGAGACTTTCACTTTAGTTTGGTCATAGTGTGAGTATCTGTGAATAATGGTGAAAGTGTGTTTCATTTCACAGTGTATTTTGAGAAACTGAATTCGGTGGTGACTTATAAAGGTGTGAGTCTGGTCACCGTTGAACACACACACCCTCAGTATCAGAATCACAAAATAATATCACAGGGGACTGAAAAACATGGCAGATTTCTGCAGAATCAATGAGTGAAGCACTAAACTCTGTTCATCTGAAGCCGGTGACCATTGGAGGATCATGCTTGGTAGGGCTTGAGACCGAGATATCAAACTGATACCAATGAGTATAAAAATACAGAGATCTGTCATTCTGTTTTTTTTTTTCAAGGCGAGTGTTTTTTTTCTATTTCTGTCATCATACTTGTCAATGTTAAAGCGGTTCATTGTTGATTGAAGCTGATTGTACTAAATTGTGTTTTTTGCTAAACATGTTGCTCTGTGCTTCTTCAGGAATGTTCAAACCGAGCCAACAGTGGGCGCTTCTCCCTCAGAGACCTGCTCATGGTGCCCATGCAGAGAGTCCTCAAGTACCACCTGCTCCTACAGGTTTGTTTACACTGTGCCGACCCCTTCACTGCACTGGAAAGATGACATATTTAGCTTTTTTCTGGTAATTGTTAGTTGGGCGGTAATGCGGTATCCCGCGGTATCAAAAAGTAGCAGCAGTATCAGTTTCATCACCGTCATTAAAAAAATCTGCAAAAGGATCTAAAACCACAGCAGGACTTTCTTCCCTCCGCTCTCTCTCCTCTTCAAACGTGGTTCAGCTCGGAGATTTCCATCCACACACAGCGAGGAAGAAGAAAAAACCTGACTGACGCTTCGTGTGTGATGTTGAGCCCAAAAGTTTGTGATGGAGACGTTTTATTGAAGCCGAGAGTCGAGAGGGGACGAGGCTGAAGAGGAGAAAGTTCCCGCTCAAGGGCGAAGTCAGACTTTCACGGAGGAGACGGTAAAGAACAATTTATGGTTCTGCATCAGAATGTGTTTGTGTGGACGTGCGCCCCCTGCCCACAGCCTCCGACCTGCACCTTCCGAACTTTCTAACGACGCCTCAAAACGACGCAGGCAATAAGGGCTGTGATTGGTCCTCTCCACCGCTCTACATTTCCACTGCTCCCCTCATGATAGACTTTGAGTAATAATGTGTTTAATGCAGCTTTGGCACATTTGTTTACGTTTTACAGAAATTAAACTTCAAACCTCATGCCTCATTTGCATACAGTATAAGCGCTGATAAAAGCAGCTCGTGCGCTGATGCTGATGCGATCGAACACGCTGCAAAGTTTGGTTTGATCAGAACTTGTGCCTCATCTTCAAATATAAAGCTGTGACTCTGTTTCTGAAGGGTTTAGGTGCAGCTACAAAATAATTCTTAATTCACAGTAATACTGTATACCCTGGGAAAATGCTGAGACGGTTTAACAGTATCAAAATTTGGATACCGCCCAACCTTAATTGACAATTTCATTTATTGTAAACAATAATCGATCCTAAACAGTTTAATAATAGAAACAAGCCCAGTGATGTCAAACTGCAGAACTAAAAGCCCCGCCTCTTCTTAAAGACATTATATTGAAGCGAGCAGCAGATTATAATCTAGATTTTTAAAGTTTTTATCATTTTTTTTAATCTATATGTATGAGCCAGAGCAGTGAGCGAGGGTGGGGGGTAAGTGAAAACAAAACAGTGAATCAAAATGCAACTCTGAGTAGGCTCGTGCAGAGGGAGACTCGTTAAGGTCAACAGGACACATTACACCCCCTTTAAAACCTCATAATTTTGTTTTAGGTGTAATACAAGTGTTATGTGTCTTTGTTGTGTGATTTACAGGAGCTTATGAAACACACCAATGACCCCACAGACAAGGACAACCTGCGCACGGCCCTGGACGCCATGAGGGTAAGACACTGGTGGTATTCGAGTACTAGACCCATGTGAGTACTCTAAGTCAGGCAGAGTCAGACTGTTGTTCTGGTGCTACATTAATTATAGACCTTTTTAGTATTTTTTGTCCTCAGAAATTCTAAAAAAGGAGCTTTCTTTGTTCTCACTAGTGTTGTCACGATACTAAAATTTCAAAGTTGATTTCAATACCAAGGAATAGACCCAATACCAATTCCAATACCAGAATAATAAAAAAACAAAAAACACTTTCTTTAGACAATAAAATGTGTTTTTTTTTTCAGGAAAGGTTCACCCAAAACTAGAGATGTCCCGATCAAGAGTTTTTGGCTTCTGATCTGATCCGATTTTTTTAAGGAGTGGTCTTTCCGATACCGATTCATTCTGGTAGCACCGTCTCTGTAATGTGTCGTGAAGGAAGTTCGTACCTTGGCTCCAAAAAGTCCATTAGATGATGAAAGCCTGTGTTTTCCATGACAGACAGCGGTCGATCGTCTAAAGCGATGAATTCGACAATCCTCTGTGTTATTTTCTTGGACTTGTCGCCATTTCAACGTAGCTTTTCTCTTCTCTGAAACGCCTCCTCCAGTGTTTGCTGCTGTGGCTTTGCCGTCTTGCGTTTGTAAATCTCAAACTCGTCCAGATGATTCTTTTGTAAGTGATGAATCAGATTGTTCGTGTTAAAGTGGCTCTGCTGGTTCCTCCAGGAGAAACTGTTTGTTTGCAGCGCCGCTGTTTGACTCTCGTTTTGTTGTAGTGAAAAGTTCCACACAGCGACATGGAGGTGTTTTGATTTACGGCTGCCGTAAAGCGCGTTGATGCTGCAAAAACATGTGAAACTGGATCTGTCCAATCACGTGACTGAATCCAATACTGTCTGATACTCATAAAAGAGCCGGATTAGGACATAATTTTAATAGCTGCCAGATCATGATTATTCGATTAAAGACAAAGTTGACTCTTGTGAGCTTTAAGTCATGTTCTAATGTTTTTAACTCCTCAAAAACAGACCTGGAGTTGTGTTTAGTTTCATTCACACCATGTTTTTTTAATTATTAGTCTGTCACCTAATGTATCTGTTATTGAAGTTTATATCATAAATTGCAAAATAATGGTTAATATTCATTTTAAGACCAAAATAGGTCCGATCACATGACTGAATCCAATATGGTCCGATACTCATAAAAGAGCCGGATCAGGAGACAGTGCGATACTGAATATCTTATCGCCACATCCCTACCCAAAACACAATCATACATGCTCGTTTCCTGTTCCTTTTTAATGCAGGACCTGGCTCAGTGCGTGAATGAAGTGAAGAGGGACAACGAGATCATCAAACAGATCACGTCCTTCCAGTTGTCCATAGAGAACCTGGTGAGACATGAGACGAGCCTTAAGTTCTCCCAGATTTTGCACTGCCAGGCTAACCCCCCATTGTCCCCCCAGACCGAGTCCTTAGCCATGTACGGACGGCCCAAGATCGACGGAGAGCTCAAGATCTGCAGCCCGGAGAAGAAATCCAAACAGGACAGGTGAATCTAGTCTGTCTGCGTCTGTTTAGGATCACCACTGAATTATGAGTTTAGGTTCAGTTTGCCCTAATGCTAAACCAACGGAGATTTGAAGATGATGACATACTATATTTATTTTTTATTTAAAAGTTTTCAGGTACTCAGGGCTGGCTCAGGGCTCCATCTAGTGGAGAGAGCACCAAATTGCAGCCATAAAAATACGGCTGCTTAACTTTATTGATCCACAAGGGAAATTACGTGGACACAGTAGCTCAGATATCACAGTATAATATAATAACAAAGAGAAAAAATATAAATAAGTCACAAATATAGCAAGAGACTCTGCCAAATAATTGTATAAGGGTCAATAAGGCCTACATTTTCTGTCCAATTGCAGTTTCCTCAGTTAAAAAGGCTCAAATTTCATAATAATTCACCACATTTCTGTAGTACCTCTGACCTCCATGGAACCAAATAATTTTTTTTTTCAGAAATCATTAGTTATTCTGCATGTTTTTTGTCCTTAAAGTGTTAAAATGTCATGTGGTGCGACCGTGCATCATGTGGTGCGAATAATAACAGCTGGAGTTTTAATAACAGACAAAGTCGACTTGGGTGAATGGTTCTTTAGGCATTTTTCTTCATTTGATGCATTTTTAGGGCAGTAGTTTGTTCATTAAACACAAGCAGGTGACTGTCATATTGGAGCAAAAGAAAATATCAATATGCATTAAAAATCAAAAGTAATGCAACAGTTTGTTTCTATACACTTCATATTACTCAGAACTTAGATTAATATCCCAACCATGTTTTAGAAAATAAAACAATTTTAAGGTTATTCTCGGTCGCACCACATGACATTTTACACTAAAAATGCTTCATATAAATGTTAAACACAGATTTATGCACCTGACACTGGAAATATTTGAAAAAGTTTAAAAGAAACTAATATTTTAAAATTTGCCTGTTGAAAATCCTTATACATCATTGACCCATAAATGCATATCGTCAAGTAAAAAGAAAAAATAAATAAATAAATAAATAGGGGCTTAACGATATCCAAGTCTCACGATACGATATCGTCACAGTATGAACCTCACGATACGATATTTATTGAGATATCGTGGGAAAGCTCACGATATTACGATATTCTACATAAAGACAAGACTGACATTATAAAATGCTTTCATCAGTCATTTGGTACATTTATTGTTATTAAGGAAGTAACGATATCCAAATCTCTCTGTACGATATTTTCACCATACACATCTTACGGTACGATATTTATTGCAATATTTTGTGGTGAATCTGCTCCTTTTTCCTCTAAAAATGCTTCACAGACTTAATCCAAAGAATGAAGATGTAAAAGTGCTTAGAACAGTTATTTCTTCATGCCGTCTGCACTGAAATGGAGCAAAGGATCATGGTCTATGTAGTTCCCTCTGGTTTTTTTTTAGCTATTTCTGCATCAGAACTGTCCATTTAAGCAAAGAGACTTGGGATTCGATATATTGTGATGCTCCATGATATTATTGTGAGACCTTTGACGATACGATATCACCATATTTTGGTTATCGCTACATTCTTAGAAATAAAGTAATAAAACATAAGGGTGAGCTGCTGTACCCTTATGATCGTCGTGTTTTTAGATTAACAAAAATAAATGAAAATGAAGCCACCAGTGCAAAACAGTTGGAAAAAATAAGTCCTGGGAGTTCTTGGAGGGCACATTTCGAGCTTCATTTAGCATCTTTATGTTGTATTCTCCAGACCACAGACAACGAAACCTTTTCTTTTCATTTGACCTTTTCGTCCGCTGCCAGGTACGCGTTCCTCTTCGATAAGGCCATGTTTGTGTGTAAGAAGAAGAGCAGCGAGACGTTTGAGCTGAAGGAAACCATCGAACTCCACCACTACCAGGTCCGAGATGAGGTCACGGGCGAGAGGGACCGCAAGAAGGTACCGCTCTGTTTACACTTTTTTTTTAAATATATAATTTTGATCATGTTGAGGATATGAACACACAGCACATAAATAATAACAAAATGGACATAACAAGACATAACAAAAGATAAGGCTAACATACATACCAAAAAGTTTATAAATAAAAAAATCATTAATTAATTAAATAACATCAAAGTTAAGTCTAACACATACAAAAAATAAAATAAAAGATAAGGCTAACACATACAAAAAATTAATCAATACAAAATAATGGATAAATAAAATAAAATAATAGTTAAGGCTAAGACACATATAAAAAATTAATCAATAAAATAAAAGATAAAGCTAACACACTTACAAAAAATTAATCAATAAAAAATGTAATAATAGATTAGGCTAACACACATACAAAAAATTTATCAATAAAAAAATTAATAAAATTAAATAATAGATAAGGCTAACACACATACAAAATAATAAATCTATTAAAAATAATAATAAAAGTAAAATAATAGATAAGGCTAACACATATATAAAAAAATAATTTAAAAAATGAATAAAATAAAAGAGAACGCTAACCTAAGCTAAAGCTAAATTTACCAATAAAAAATAATAAATAATAATAAAAACTTGGATGTGGTCACACTCCTATAATCCTAGTCTCCGTTTGATCAGACCATGGACTTTGTGGCTGTGTCTTATGTCTGTTTATGTCTTTTTATGTCTGTTTATGTCTGTTTATGTCTTTGCCCAGTGGTCGTATCTGTTCCTGCTGCTCGACTGCTATGGAAAAGGCGGCTACGACCTGTTCTTCAAAACCAGAGAGCTCAAGAAGAAATGGCTGGAGCAGTTCGAGATGGCCATGTGAGTCCCGCCGCCACCGAACAGTCGATTAGCAGAGCAGACGATAAGGATTTATATGGGACAGTAGCAGAAAGGAGAAGCGAGCGAGCTGAAGATTTGGTTTATTTTGGTATTTCTACATAAAAAGGCAGATTAAACTCATGATTGACAAGTTGAATCTGTCTTTATATCGATACTTTGATTGATTGATTGTGCAATTACAATTAGATATCTATACATATGTAACAGAAGAATAAGAATAAAAAACATAAAGAGCTTCCACTGTTTGAAAGGCGTCCAGTCTCTGATCTGACTTTCAAATTCAAATCAGTTAAAATCGTAATCATCCCATCTGTTTTTGTCCAAATTGCTCAGCCTTAACAGAGATTTGAGAATGTTGTGGTGGTTGCATGTCTTTCCTATCACGTTCACTAGACTAGATGTAATTCTATTCCCTAAACTTATAAAAATATGTGCTTAAGATGCTTTATCACAGATCGCAAAAGCGGCAGTGTTTGAAGTACTATAATTTTCTCCACAAACAACAAAATGTCCAGCCTTATTCTGCATAAAAAACATCTAACCCTGTAGTTTAAATCTGTATAAACGTGTTCTGAAATGTGGTTCTTGTATTAGTTTGTCAGTTTTTATTTCAGTCTTTTCGCCAGTTCTTGTGGACGTGTTCAAAATGTCACTTACAATATCTCCGGATCTGCATCGCTCTTGGACTCTTCTCTTTCCTTGAGCTCTCGCCATCTTCTTCAAACATCTTCCCCAGATTTACTCGTATCTGCGCTCGGGCTTTGTCCGGTTCACGCTTTCTTTTTCTTGCGTCCTCGGCCACGGCTGACATCTCACACATAAACACCAGATATTTATTCCTGCAGTGAGCTGTGGATAGCGTCAGTGTTGTTAGCTCTGTTAGCTGTGTGTAGCTGAAGTGTCGTAGAGCAGTTTGGCTCTGGTGAGAACAGAACAGACCCCGAGAGCTTGATTCGGGTCAGTAGGAGCGAAGTTGCATGTGTGGTTTTTCCGCCCAGAGGCAGAGGGGGGCACCGGTGCACCCTTCAAACACCCCAAAATGTCATATGTGACCATCAGAGGGGCTTTCAGAGACATTTAATTAGGTAAAAAAGTTACTTAGTTCTGCTTTAAATGCTGAAGTGACTCTGTTGTGTCTGTTGTGTTTGCAGATCTAACATGTGCCCGGAGAACGCCACAGCCAACAGCCACGACTTCCAGATGCACTGCTTCGAGGAAACGGCGTCCTGTAGAGCCTGCTCCATGCTCCTCCGGTACAGCACACACACCCTGCTCCATGCTGCTCCGGTACAGCACACACACCCTGCTCCATGCTGCTCCGGTACAGCACACACACCCTGCTCCATGCTGCTCCGGTACAGCACACACACCCTGCTCCATGCTGCTCCGGTACAGCACACACACCCTGCTCCATGCTCCTCCGGTACAGCACACACCCTGCTCCATGCTCCTCCGGTACAGCACACACACCCTGCTCCATGCTCCTCCGGTACAGCACACACACCCTGCTCCATGCTCCTCCGGTACAGCACACACACCCTGCTCCATGCTCCTCCGGTACAGCACACACACCCTGCTCCATGCTCCTCCGGTACAGCACACACACCCTGCTCCATGCTCCTCCGGTACAGCACACACACCCTGCTCCATCCTGCTCCGGTACAGCACACACACCCTGCTCCATGCTGCTCCGGTACAGCACACACACCCTGCTCTGGTACAGCACACACACCCTGCTCCGGTACAGCACACACACCCTGCTCCCGCTCACAGACAGACTGGAACACAGCAAAGAAGACACTTTATCTCTTTATGTGCTAAAGAGTCCACAGAACTCACAGAACGCTATGTTCTGATCGACCTGATAATGCTGTTTCCCCGTCAAAATAAGCAAAAAAGGCGCCTAATAAATAAAATGTATTATTATCATTAAAAACATGTGCAATGTAGTAAACAAAAAATACACTCAAAATGACTCCAAACTTGTTTTATATTTAAATAATTTTAAATAGATATCCATTGCTTTGAACCCTGCTTTTCACGCTTGGTGTTTCTTGCCCCTGACAATGCAGAGCTGTGAAGTAGAATCCATTTCAGGAGACTTCATCATGAAGGTCGTTTAGTAAAGGCTGAGGGTTTGCACCGCTGTTCACAAAGCAAAGGGTGGATCCTAGGGGTTTACAAAAGCCACGGTTCCTTGATTTTGAGGTCACGTTTGAATGATAAAATGCAGCACTTCATTCCCCACAAAAGGCCCTTCACCTTGTGTGTGTGATACTGCACAATACTGAAGGCTCAGGGAAATAGTAAACAAACCATTTAAACTGTGATTTTGATTTTCTTTAAATTTATGAAGGACTGATATGACCATGTTGTAAACTGTAATATGTATACTATGCAAAGTGAAATGGGGTGTGCGTACATAAGGTTGCACTTCTACCCACTCCTTTTCGAACAATTGTTCTGATATCTATTGTACACATGTACACGTACATGTGTGTTTTTATATATTTTTGATGTTCGAAATAAACTTGACCAAACCAAACTAACCATGAAAATCATTACAATAATAAGAACCAAGAATAATTATTAGAACTATTATAATTATAATTCTTTAGATCTGGTTTCAACCTGGTTCAGAGCTGTTTCAGTCCTGGTTTGGACCTGGTTCAGACCTGGTTCAGAGCTGGTTCAGTCCTGGTTCAGTCCTGGTTTGGACCTGGTTTAGAGCTGGTTCAGACCTGGTTCAGTCCCGGTTTGGACCTGTTTCAGAGCTGGTTTAGACCTGGTTCAGTCCTGGTTTGGACCTGGTTCAGAGCTGGTTCAAATCTGGTTCAGTCTTGGTTTAGATCTGGTTTAGTCGACAGTCGTGACAGTCAGCTTGGCGCTTCCCGGTGACGCTGTGCAGCGCAGGCAGCTGCCAGATTTACAGCTTCTCTTGCCTGGATCTCGCCGTTTCCCGCAGCTGTGGGATCAGGCGCCAGCGACACCTCGAGGGAATCCTCCTGCACTGAGCGGCCGCCCTTTCCCTGCTGAGTTCAGAATCAGAAAGGTTTTATTAAAGCCATATGTGAACAGGTTCACAACATTTGGAAATTGCTGGTACTTGGAGCGTAATGTAGACACTGAACATGCAACAAATAAAATAAGTAGAAAAACAATAAACTATAATATAACACAAAAAGTTACAAAATTTACAAGAATATAAGAATATGAGCTAGACAGTATCTCTCTGAACGGCTCTCACGCAAACTAGCCCCACTCACGTTAATTCAGCACACTCCATCTTGACTATTTTGTACAGAAGCAGCACGAAATTCTGAGTCGGGGATGTAGAATATGTCTGCATGTAGTGCAGGGGAGCGCGAATGAAATTTAACACCATTTGACAAACTGCCATTTTATTCAGAGAGGCACAAACTCACTCGTGCTCGTCTCGTACCAAAACGGTTTGGTGTGAACACAGGAACCGTTACACCCCTAGTGGATACTGTGTGGATTTTAATCTAAAATGTAAAAGTCTTATTTAGTTATTTTCACTGTGTTTTCTTTGCAACATATTTCCCTACACCTCGCATCATATATTTGATGTCTTGAATACAGGAGAGTAAAGATAAGTCAAACATGCATGAATGACACTAAATACAACTGTGAGTGGGTAAATGAGAAGCTCTAAAATGTGGATTTTGCCTAATATGTCAAAGTGTTCCCACGTGTCCTGTGTGCAGGGGAATCTTCTTCCAGGGCTACCAGTGCACTCGCTGTAAAATGGCCGCTCACAAAGAGTGTCTGGGAAGAGTCCCCGTGTGTGGGAGAAACTCAGGTCAGTGTTTTTGTGTTTAAAGCCATAATATGTAACTAAAATTGGATATAATCGTTCACAGTATGGCATAAAACCTGCCTACCTGCATGGAGAATGTTCCGAAGAGAGAGAAAACACAAAGTAGCTCCTAAAAACTGGCACATTTAACACTCAGCGCTCACACAGGCTCCTCAGATCACAAGTCTTTACAAATAAACATCCTTTCAATCCTGACTCAAAACAATCGTCCGTAAAAAGAATATAATCCAGCATGCCCTCCGCCCTCGCACTTTGATAAAAACATGCAGTAGTTTTGTTTTCTGGCCTAAACTGCACTTTAATCGACTTTTATTTATTGTCAGTATCGTGGATCAGACACAAGAGCGTTTAATTACTCCAAATTACTCCCCCGATAAATACTGATGCGGCGTCACATATTAGGACATTTATCTGTCTGTAAATTGGATTAAATAGATGTAATATAGAGAGTCTAAGCTTTATAACGAGGTATAACATGCCCACGTGGACTATATCAGCTACATTTAGGCCTCCAATTTATGTCTCTAAGAGCCCATATCGGTCGGGCCCTTGTAGAAACCACAGACTTTATATAAATGACAAATAGAAAGTGATTTTTGGCTCACTAATGACTCCACTGACACTTAATATTCCAAATTAAGCTCCAAATTCACCCCTATAACTGCTAGCCCCTATGGTTAACGTCACACTCACATGGTCCACTTCTCTATACAGATAGAAATGAGAAAATGATCTATTGAAACTAGTATGAATGATGCCGATTTATATATATTTTCACTTATATTTTTGGTCTAATTAGTAAATCAATGTAAACTCAGTACTTCAAAACTCTGCGTCCATTTGACACATTTGAGGTGTTTTTTTTTCCCATTTGAAGCCTTTATTGACTTGCTAATCTTTCATTTCAGATCACTCGGGTACAATGAGGAAGGTAAGACGTGTCCTGTTTATGTGAGCTTATCGTTCGATCCACTTCTGATCACTCGTGTGTCCTCGCAGCATAAAGCACGGGCCTCGGCGGGACACTCCACAGGTGAGAAACGTTTGGAGATTGTTACGGCTTAAAAAACGCTGTAACTCATTTTTACTGCCTTAAAAACAGGAAAAACAGAACTTGTTCATTTTAAAAGCTTTGCAGTGATCCAAACTTATTCCTCACGTGCCTTACGCGTTCCGACCATCCTAATTATTTATCAGCGCTTTTAATGCTCTGTGTACTGGACAAAATAATGCCCATGTAAATGAATAGTTAAGAACTGGAGAACCAAGCTCGCTTTTAAAATTGAGTAACTTTTTAAAGACATTGTACTTTTACAGCAGCACACTTTTTCTCCCACTTGAGTAATGTTTTTATTAAACAGTACAGTACTCTTACTCTTACTCTACAAGTGACAAACCTTGTGTTTTTTGTACCACTCATTAAGATATGATTTAGTTTTTTGTGTCTATCTTTGAAAATAGATGGACTTATTTAAAGGGACAGTTCAGAATTTTGGACATAGGGCCTCATTTCCTCATGAGTGTTGGAGACGTGTGGAGACACTTTTTTAAATCTTCCATCCAGTCCTTGTATTTGCAGAGGTTGCTGGTGCTAGGCTAGTGCATGTCAATGGCCACAGTCTTACCCACTCCACAGAGCACCTGAGGGAAACTATTAGAACTCCAGACTGTCCATGTGAACGTCTGTGTCCAGAGAATCATTTTAGAAGTAAAACCAACCTGACATTTGAAGGATTTCTGTCTGATATATGAGAAAATAGTCCCTCATTCATGCGAGGGAGGGTTGGTTTTATTTCAAACATTTTATCGACAGTTTGACATAATAATTGTTTTGCCCTGGATGCACCGTGGAGAGGGTAAAGGCCAGCACACATAGCAGGAGAATTTGTCCGATTTTGGCTGCGATTTCTTCTCCCCAAGTTCAGGGTGACCCGACTTTTTGTCTCCGTGTGCGATTTTGAAGCCGCTGTGCCTCATGTGTCAGATCAGAACCACCAAACATCAACAACGCGACGGAAGCAGACGATAAAACAGAGTGTCAGGGGCAGAGGAGCGACGGACACAGAGACGCAACAAACAAACTCAGGACAGAGCGAAAATAAAGACTTTATTACTCAACTTCCATAAAGTGGTACAATTAAAATGCAGCGTCCGATCCACATTATCCATAGAAAATGTCCTCCACAAATAATGACATCCAGTCCACAAAATCGTGCTATTTATCCAGTTTGTGGTGTTCTTTAAAAGTAAAAAGGTTTTTACATCCACACAGCGCACAAATCGAGGTGAAGCTGCAGATTAGCGATAGTGAAACTACTTCCTGCACTTTATCTCCTCTTTTCTGCTTTTAAAAATCCTGTATCTGAGGTATTGCTCCACATTTCACAATAATAATAACACAGTTTTGACTTGTGTCTAAACTAGAAGTGCAGCGCTCTGATCTTTGAACACTTCAGAGTCTCAGAGCGAGTGGTTTTACTGTAGACAGGAAACAGCTGACGCCATCGCGCTCACAGCTTTGTATCCTGTGGTCCACACACAGATCCTGCTGCATCTTTGTGATCAGAGATTTTAAGTCTCATAGTTTCTCCTCATGTCTGTGGTGTTTGCTTTTGGTCACAGATTTAAAAATCGTTTAAGACCGAAAAATCCTGTGGTGTGTAGCGGCCTTAAGACTGTTTTTAGTGGCAGGATGACTGTGGCCATTGACATGCACTAGCCTAGCACCAGCAACCTCTGCAAATACAAGGACTGGATGGAAGATTTAAAAAAGTGTCTCCACACATCTCCAACACTCTGGCTCACGAGGAAATGAGGCCCTATGTCCAAAATCCCAAACTTTCTCTTTAATAAACAGAATTATTTAATGTTTTGTCCTTTAAATTATAAATCAGATGTTGCAGGCAGTTACTCTTACTTGAGCAGTAGTTTTCTCAAATACTTTTTTACTCTTAAATAATTTCTTGGACCACTACTTTGTATTTCTACTTGAGTAATATTATTTCGAAGTAATGTTACTCTTATTTAGGTACAATTTTTGGCTCCTCTACCATATGCTCATTTTTGTTTCCTTTCTCTTTCCACCTGGAGGTTTTCCCAAGATGGAGGCGTCCCAGGATTACTTTGGCCTGCCCCCTCCGCCCGTGGGCTTCGGCTCGCCCCTGTCTCTGTCCCGGGGAGACGTGGTGGAGCTGACCAAAGCAGAGGTCAACATGCAGTGGTGGGAGGTACAAGGCTGTCCCTATGCCCCAAGCAGGGCTCTACACTAACTTTTTTTTTCAGGAGCACACGTGCCCTTAAGTTAAAAATTTTAGGAGCACAGAAAAAAAAATGGGGGCACAAGTAGGTTTTCGTGTGAACGATTATTACAGTGCAGAACTCACGCACACCAACACCAACACTGAACAAATTTAATACTAAAAAAAATAAAATTATGACTGTACTTTTCCTGCATGATCACAATGTTTTTTATAAATATATCTTCATTTTATCTGATTAATATTTAGACTTAAAATAAGCCAAACAAACTGTACTGCACTGAAACACTCTGTGGCCCTTTTTGGACCTTCACCCACAGTTTAAGAACCTCTTCTTTAAGAGAACTTCCACTGGCACTTTACACAAAACTGTTTCAAAGTGTAAAAAGTGTGCAGGATTTTTAAACCTGTATTTTCAAATTCCTAACTGGAGTTACATTCTCTTAGTGGTTTTACAGTGATATTTAGCCTCTGCACATTTACCAAACAAAACGCACATTGTGACAAACAGATTTATTTGGCATTTTCTTAGGCAAACTTCAGCCCACATATCACCTGCTCTGTGCCGTAGCTCTGCTGTGTGCGGACACGGACATAAAATTAATATTGTCGTATTTGATGTGAGGCGGATGGACAGGTGGGATGTTTAACCTGCCCTGTGATACACACTGGTACACGAGTGTCCGCGGGCTCCAGCGCACAGGTCCCGCACACCGGTACAAGTTTATTGCCAAAGGCAGCGGCCGTAATGAAATATGATGCACTCAGTATTCAGACCTTGAATCCGTGACGAGACCGAGTCCAAATGCGCTCGAGTCCGAGACAAGACCAAGACAAAATCATCGCTTTAGCAGAAGGAAGTCCAGCGGCGTGGGGGTGTCTGTGAGTGGTGGGGCAGGTGTGGGTCCTGCTGCAGTGGCGCTCCTCGTTTAAGGGGGCGTGGGTGTTTTGAAGCGGAGTTTGTTCGTATGAGTGATATCAGCGCACACGCGGAGCTCGTATGCTGGGGTTGTGCGAGGTCGGAGGTGTCGTTCCCGGGCACGGTTCGGTTGCGCTTGCGCTGGGTGTGTCGCGCTTTAGGGGCGATCCAGGCTTGGGCAGGTTTCACAGTCCTAGTGTGAGTTTGCCCCAAATGTTTGACACATTTAGAACGTTTAACTCGTCACGTTACGTCTGTGCGCAGTTCTCCTTATTGTGGCTGCAGAAGCACTCGCACTGGTGCGACTGTTTTGATTTCCTTGTTTGCACGACGAAATATTTACTCGCAAATGCGAGTGAAATGGGCGCACTGTAGAGCCCTGGCCCCAAGTCATTTTTTAAAGGCCCTATATTATGCAAAAGTGACTCGTGCGTTCTTACCATGTTCTAACGCTGTTACCTCCTCAAAAACAGAGTTGTGTTTTGTTTCATTCACACATGTTTGAGTAACACTTTATAATAAGTCTCTTTATATCTCCAAAGCTTAAAATTCTCTGTTCCACCTTGTGATGTTATGAAGCAGTAGTTTTCAAGTGAACATCTCCTTTTACCTTTAGTTCAGTAGAGATTAGAAATGCCAGGGCTGAAATGATTCTAGTGAAAGTGTGTGGAGTTTAAAAACATAGTGGAGTACTTGTGCGTGTTTTAGCACATGACATCACAAGGTGTTTTCAGTTTGAACGAAGAACTCAGCCTAAATCTGCAGGGTTTGTGTGTTAAACATGTGAATGAAACAACAAACACAACTGCAGGTCTGTTTGTGATGAGGAAACAACATAATAACCTAGATCCCAAAACAGTGTAATCTGGACCCTTTAAAGGTTCTATATTACACAAAACTGACTGACATTTAAGCTTTTAGACATTTTATAATTACTAGAGATGTAACAATAACGTAAATATGGTGATATCGTATTGTCAAAGGTCGTGAACCATCACAATATATTGAATCCCAAGTTTAAAGTTTGCTTAGTTTGCTTAAATGAATAGTTCTGATGCAGAAATAGCTAAGAAAAAACAGAGGGAACTACATAGACCATGACCATACAAATGTTCACGTAATCCCCAAAGCTCAAAACATTCACTTTGTGAACAGCTCCTTTCAGCCTGAGTTGAACTGCTTTACACTTCTGCAGGTGTTACACGGAGCAACTTTAAAACAGTCCCAAATTCCACCATCCTACGCGTGTGAAAATCTTAAATGAGGTGTAATTGTGTTCAAATGATTCTCTGCAGTAACATGGAGCACACAGGTGGATTTTTTAGACTTCTTTAGAGTAGTTTAAGTTTACACAAGTAGTGACTATAGTTAAGGATCTGTGAAGTTGGCCCCATCAAACGCAAACCTACACAAAAACTATGTCAGTCGTTTGTGCTGTTTTGTGCTGCAGAAAGTTTTGTTTGTGCGATTCTGGTTCTTAAGATATTTACAGTTTCATTTTCGGCCGATGACGTCGTCCAGCCCCTCAGAATGTGAAACCACCTCAAAACAGGCAGAAAATTATGGAAAACGTTTGTATTTGGTTCGTGCTGTTTTGTGCTGGGACAATTTTCATTTGTGCGAGTTTATTTCTAAAATTATTCATTATTATTTCTGCTGTAATTATAGGAAGTCATTTCCGCTCAGCTGACGGTGACAAACTCCACAAAACTAGTGTCGATAAACGATCTCAGGCTGTGGAAAAGTCTGTACTATTATATAAAATATGAATCAAAAGCAAATTACTAAAGACTGATCCAGACTTTTGAGGGGCTGGGTGACGTCCTTGGCCGAAAATAAATCTGCAAATATCTTAAGAACCAGAATCACACAAACGACTCTTTTTTTGCAGCACAAAACAGCACAGACGAAGCACAGACGATTGACATAGTTTTTGTGTAGGTTTGTGTTTGATGGGGGCGACTTCACGCAGGTTAGTTAAGGTTCAAATCGGTCTCCAAAAAGCGTGAGAATCCAGCCTGTGTGTGTGATTCCAGGGCAGAAACCTGACGACGGGGCAGATGGGCTGGTTCCCCAATAACAAAGTGCAGCCGTATCGCTCGGTGAGTATGACGCTGCAGCACAGGACACTGAACTGAACACATCCAGACCACTCATGAAACTGTCTCTGTCTTCTCCAGAGTCCAACTCCCGACCTGTCCACTTTCAGCTGGTGAGGAGGATCTGTGCTCTTACTCTGGATAAAATAGTGCCGTATAGTTAGTACAGAAATATGTGTGCAGTAATAGAGATGTCCAAACTTTTGATCCAACATACAGATAAATATACAGATAAAAATTACCGTATTTTTCAGACTATAAAGTGCATTAAAGGGATAGTTTGGGTTTTTTGACATGAATCTGTACGTCCCCGTCAGCAGAGTCGTGCATCAACACTGACTTACCTCCCGATAGCGTCCGGTGAGCCGAGTTCTTCCCCGGTTTCGGTGCTGATGAAAGTGTCCGGCAAGTTGGCTGGAGTCATGAGAATAAAGCGTTTTTCTTCTCAAAACAAAATGTGTTCAAAAGAGTGACACATTTGCAGCACAAAACTGTGAACCACGAAAAAGTCAGACCTGATAATCGCTTGGTACTATTTTCTCTCAGCTCACATCACTTCTGACGGGGATGTCATACAGACTCGTGTGTTGCCGGCGTTGCTTCTCTGTCTTGGTGAATGTGAGTTCACCTTCTGTCGTCCAACGCTCCCACACAGCTGCAGTTTAACTCTGAACGACCTGATGACACCAATATCTATTAGTTGGAGTTCTTTGGTTAATCCACCCAGAAAGATCCCAATAGTGTTGAATTTGTTTGCTGCACTTGGGCGTGTGAGCCGCATGTCTCTGAACAGGGGCCATTTTGCCACCATAATATGATGTTGAAGCACAGTGCGTATTACTCCACGAGGCTCCTGACTACGGTCGCAGTAACGCTCCGACAGTCCATCCAGCGGCGCGGCTTCGTAGTTTACCAAAGTCGTACTAAAACGTTCTGACAGATTTTTGAGCACCGTGTACCACATTAAATCAGTTTGAGGTTAGTGACACAACCAGAATTAACACGTAAAACACACCGGATTATAAGGCGTACTGTCGCCTTATAGTCTGAAAAATACAGGTTCACTTTTTATAGCTTCAACTGAGAACTATTTTTTTTAGTTCTTACAATTATTACAAGTCCCTCTTATTCTGCAAAATCAACTTTTCAGAGCTTTTAACCATATTATAGTTGTTTCCGTTGACCATTTTCTCACCCAAAGTTGTATTTGGAGCGATTCTTGCCTGTCTGACTTGTATTAAATTGCTTATTTTCAAGACTCCATATTGCCGATCAGCGCCTGTTACCACCGCCACTGGCATACGGCACTGATTTAAGTCTTAAGAGGCCAACCTGTACAAATAATAGTGAATGTAGTGATCTTAAATGGAAATGGCACTATGATACGGTTATATCTGTCTGTATATGTAGGATCACATAAAATGGCACAGTGCAGTGATTGTAAGTAAACAGTAGTGATAGATGATAGTGATTGTCCCTAAAGTTTTCCTCTTTTAATCCCTAAAGGTTTGCAGGAAACATGGACCGAGGCGGGGCCAAAAACCTGCTCCTGCCCCGCTCGGACGGGACCTTCCTCGTCCGGCAGAAAGACGGAGGAGAGTTTGCCATCAGTATCAAGTGAGTCACATTTTATCTGTGCATTTCTCACAGATAAAAAGTCG
This sequence comes from Odontamblyopus lacepedii, assembly GCA_034769755.1. Taxonomy (NCBI): domain Eukaryota; kingdom Metazoa; phylum Chordata; class Actinopteri; order Gobiiformes; family Gobiidae; genus Odontamblyopus; species Odontamblyopus lacepedii. The sequence goes on from CM068353.1 coordinate 5,902,800, forward strand.
CCTACTTTTGCCATCAGTTTGTCTTCTGTCCAAATGGATTAGTAACTGTAACCTGTGTAGGCTTTGCAGGCTCCAGAGGTTAGCCCAGGTCTAACATGTGGTCTCTGGGTGGTCTTCTAGTCCGTCTGTACCTGGGGAACTTCCCCTTCTCTGGCAGACCTTACAGAAAGCAAAAGACCATTATTGAAGCTTTGGGTTTTCCTCCTAATGAACCTTTGAGCCTGGGAATATTCACAAAGACATACGACTCCCTGCAGGAGGACGGACAGTGGAGGTTTAAAACTCCAGATGAATTCAAAAGACGGTCAAGGTCCTCCACAAGGTCTCAGTTTAGATGAAGCGATCCTGTCCTACCCACCAACAAGAATACAAGAAACCAGAGTACAGGGGACAGGCTGACCTTTCTGAGCCTTTGTGAACTACTTCTGCACCTCGATTACAGAAAGAGAGCCTTATATCACCCATTTATCACCACGCAGTACCTAGACGAGGACCAAAGTGCCCACACAAACTGGGCACGGGGCATAATGACCAGGGTAATTAACAGCAACCCCAGTGACCCTCAGGGACCACCCACTAATGAGGACCCCAAGGAGACAACCCAAAATCAGATGGCCTATGCACTAGGGGTGTAACAATATCCAAATCTCACGATAAGATCCACACAGACACAGGCAGCCGAAATGTTCTTTTGTTTAGGACAAAGAGAAGCCAGCGGTATCACTGACTGTCCAACTCACCTTTTAAGGGCATTTTTTCACACATAAAAAGAAACAATGCTAGTGTTAAGTTACAAAAATAACTAACCTTCATGTTTAAAAAAGTGTATTTGATGCAAACAACTTAAAACATGACAACCAGAGGATAAGAGGAGTGTAACAATATCCAAGTCTCACAATAAGATATCGTCACAGTATGAACCTCACGGTACAATATTTATTGCGATATTTTGTGCTGAATATGCGACTTTTTCCTCTTTTATGATATTCTACATAATAACAAGACTGACATTATAAAATGCATTGACCAGTCATTTGGCACAACATTTATTGTCATTAGGTACCATATTTATCGCAATATTTTGTGCTGAATATGCGACTTTTTCCTCTAAAAATGCCTTCACAAGCCTTAATCCAAAGAATGAAGATGTGAAAGTGCTTAGAACAGTTATTTCTTCATGTCGTCTGCACTGAAACGGAGCAAAGGATCATGGTCTATGTAGTTCCCTCTGTTTTTGAGCTATTTCTGCATCAGAACTATTCATATTCATATTGTGATGGTCCACTATATTATTGTGAGACCTTTAACGATACGATATCACAATATTTCAGTTATCGTTACATCCCTATTATGCACAAATAAAAAAGCTCTGTCATGTAGGGCCTCATTTATCTAGTGTTTGCTCATGATTACTGCCAGATTTATTACAGCTATGAAAGCGAAAACTAAATGTGGTATTCTGGAGTGACAGGTATAAACTTTTCACACAGGATAACTGCTGTTCTAATGTTTCCTCATCACAAACAGACCAGGAGTTGTGTTTTTTTCTTTTCATTCACACGTTTAACACACAAACCCTGCATATTTAGGCTGAGTTCTTCTCTCAAACAGAATACACTCTGTTCCACCTTGTGATACCAAAATTTCCGCCCTGAAATTTCCCATCTCTACTGAACTAAAGGTAAAAGGAAAAGCTATCACGAGGTGGAACAGAGTGTTTTGCACTTTGCAGATGTACACAGACTGATAATACAGAGTTACTCAAACGTGTGAATGAAACAAAACACAACTCCAGGCTTGTTTTTGAGGAGGTCACAATGTTCTAACTCACATTCTTTCCTTGTGTCCAGATTCAACATGGAAGTCCGTCACATAAAGATCACTTCGTCTGACGGTCTGTTCCGCATCAATGACAAGAAGGCCTTCAAGGGCTTAAATGTAAGTGAGTTTATAGTAGCACAAGTACTCCTATCATGTGTGCTTACTAGGGATGGGCATGATTAGTCGACAAATCGATAATTCGCGTTCATTTTTAATCAACAAACCAAATGTAGGTTGTTGTGCGCAGCGTAAGGAGTCGAGGCTGCGTCTCACAGCACAAACCCTGGAGTTGCGTCTCGGCTCCGGCTCCTTGGAGATCACTATATCCCTCAGAGTGCGTTTACCTGCACATCAGTGTCCCGGGTATCATTGGGTTTTTTGAGTATCCCGGTTTGGTCGTGGTGCAGGTATACGCAGTGTCCCGGTTACTGCAACAGTCGAGTGCTCATGGGTCCAAAAGACAAACAATTTTCAGTCTTTTCATCACAACAGAAGCCAAAATAAATGAGGTGAAATGATTTAAATAAAGAGCTAAACCTGCCCTCGTACGACCTGCACACGTACGATCTCTGAAAACATGAACCATCTCCAACGCGACATACGCACAGAACAGACTCCCCATCAGCAAAACATCCTCTGTCACAGAGAGAACACTCATATTCCACTGAGTCGTGTTCTTTAGTCCCACAGAAGCTGAAGCATCAGCACACGGAAAGAGCTGCTTTTTTCAGTGTTTACAGTTTATGCAAATGGGTCATGTGGTTTTAAGTTTTGTTTCTGTAAGATGTAAACAAATGTGCCAAAGCTGCATTAAACACATTCTAATGTCACACTGATGTGGCTCTATAGTGGTGATGGTTTATATGTTGTAAAGTTGAGTTTATTCATGCAGATTAGTAATAGTAATAATAATGATGACAATTTTAATATAAAAACGTTAATCAATCGTTAATTCTCCCAATAATAGATTAAGAACGTTTACTCGAATGCCCATCCCTAGTCCTTGTACTTATACCTGTGTGTTATCAGGAGCTCATCGACTACTACCAGCACAACTCTCTGAAGGAGTATTTCAAAGAGGTGGACACCACTCTGAGCACAGCGTTTAAGCAGCCGGAGCAGAGCGTCGCCGCCAGCCCGCCCAACGACTTTCCAGGTACTGCCTCCTGCCACGAGGGCTGCTAAAGCGCTGCTGCTGGTTTCACTCATGTGACCCTGATGAGGCGCGAAATCCATATGGGGGCAGGAAGTGTTTTGCGCTACTTCAAAACAGCACAGTGGGCGACAGCGAGGAGGCAAAAACTGTGAACGGGCCGGCACAGACCCGCTATAGTGAAAAAGTCAGTCTAAATATAAGTTATGACCAGGACGATGTGGAGAAGTCGGATTTTCGATGAGGCGATGGATATAAAATAAATGAATTTAGTGAAATTTCTAATTGTACATGTTTCATAATGTCTTTCCTTAATATTAAATGAAATGGGGGTGTTTGAAAAAGCTTCTCTTGTCGTGGGTCTGCTCCTTCCATGGAAATCCATCCGTTTAAAGGTCTTTTATTACACACAATTGCCTCCTCAAAAACAGACCTGGAGTTGTGTTTTGTTTCATTCACACAGGTTTGAGTAATACTTTATTATTCATTTATATACATTTCCAAAGCTAAAAATGCTCTGTTCTACCTTGTGATGTCATGAAGTGGAAGTTTTCAAGTTAAAACCTTTACCTTTTGTTCAGTAGAGAGAATTCCAGGGCTGAAATCATCCAAATGATTCTAGTGGTGTGTGGTTTATTAAAACATAGTACAGTCATGGCCAAAAGTTTTGAGAATGACACAAATATGACATTTTCACAGGCTCTGCTGCTTCATTGATTTTAGGTGTTTTCTCACGTTTTTATGGTATCATAAGTATCAAAAGCTTTTATTAACAATTACACTGAGTTCATGCAAAAAGTCAATATTTGCAGTGTTGACCCTTCTTTTTCAAGACCTCTGCAGTTCTCCCTGGCATCAACTTCTGGACCAAATCCTGACTGAGGCCGTCCATTCTTGCATAATCAGAATTTGTGTTTTTTTTTTTGTCCACCCGCCTCTTGAGGATTGACCACAAGTTCTCAGTGGGATTAAGATCTGGGGAGTGTCGTGGCCATGGACCTAAAATCTTTATGTTTTGTTCCCTGAGCCATTTAGTTATTGCATTTGCTTTATGAGGTGCTGCATCATATTGGAAAAGGCTTCGTTCATCACCAAACTGCTCTTGGATAGTCGGGAGAAGTTGCTCTCGGAGGACATTCTGGTACCAAAATGAATATTTGTGTCTCAAAACTTTTGGCCACGACTGTAGAGCACCTGCTGTATTACCACATGACATCACAAGGTGGAACTGAAGGTTTTCTGTTTGAGAGACGTGCACAGCCTGGGTATGGAGAGGTTTGTAGGTGATGAGGAGGATCTTGAAGCTGATGTGGGTGAGGAGGCGGTGGCAGAGTTTTGAACATACTGAAGTGTTTTATTGAAGTATCTCGTGCTCAGCGTACTTGTTGTACTTTTTTGTTTTGAAGGAGGCAACATGAGGGACATGGGCGTGGCCAGAGCGCGCTACGACTACTCCGCCCGGGACCGCACCGAACTGAACCTGAGGGAGGGAGACACCATCAAGATCCTGTCCAAGAAGGGCCACAGCGGCTGGTGGAAGGGCGAGGTGTACGGGCGGGTGAGCGCGCACCACACCCACTGTGCACTTTCACACAAATACTTTAAAGGACCTGCAGTACGCGATTTTAGGATCTACAGTCTGTTCTAATGTAGTTTCCTCATCACAAACAGACCTGGAGTTGTGTTGTGTTTCATTCACATGTTTAACACACAAACCTGCACATTTAAGCTGCTTCTTCGTGTTCTTAGTTAACACTCTGTTCTACCTTGTGATGTCATGTGGAAAAGCAGGAAGTGCTCCACTGTGTTTTCAAACTCTATAGATCTTCACTAGAAACATTTGGATGATTTCAGACCTGAATTACCCATCTCTATTAAACATAAGGTAAACGGTAGTTAAAGGGATAGTTCAGGATTTTTGACATTAATCTGTACGTCCCCGTCAGCACCACCTGTTTCACTGTTTCCTGCTCGGAAAGTTCACGACAACATGTGTGACTACGACACCGACGATGAAGACATGGCCTTTAGCACAGAGCCAAGGGGAGATCTTTATGAACCCGAATATCCTGATGCCCAAATTCACCAGATGGAGTCAGAACAGCAGAGAGAAACAGGAGGGACAGAGTGGGACAAGCTGAAGCTGGAGTTTTGTTGTTACAGCCTGGAGAATCACAAGTCTGCACCATTTTTACATATATATTCTTATATAGCTTATACAAGTTTATATACTTATCTCTGTAGCTCTCACGTTAGCTCTCTGGCATCACGGCGGTCAAAAGTCTGAGTGCGTAAACACTGCAGAATTACTGAAAAAAGTGTTGGATTCGTGCGCGGCTTCACCTGGAGGCAGCTCTGTGATACGACCGGAGAGAAAAAAGTACCAAGAGATTATCCGGTCTGACTTTTTCCCCGTTCACGTTTTGTAACACATGTGTCTCACTCTTTTGAACGCATATTGTTTTAAGAAGAAAAACACTTTATTTTCACGACTCCAGCCAACTAGCCGGACACTTTCGTCAGCACCAAAACCGGGGATGAACTCGGCTCAGACGCTGTCGGGAGGTAAGTCCGTGTTGATGCGACACTGCTGATGGGGACGTACAGATTCATGTTAAAAAACCTGAACTATCCCTTTAACTACCGTTTCATGACATCACAGGGTGGAACAGAGCATTGTGAGCTTTGGAGATGTAGACAGACTAATAATAAAGGATTACTCATGTGTGAATGAAACAAAACACAACTCCAGGTGTGTTGTTGAGGAGGTAACAGCTTCTAACATGGCTTAAAGCTCAAGAGTCATGTTTGTGTAATATAGGACCTTTAAATCCTGCAGGTCACACCCCACTGTGTACTTTACTACAAATACTTGAAATACTGCAGGTTTAATCGTGTGTGTGTGTGTGTGTGTGTGTGTGGCAGATTGGACTGTTCCCGCCCAACTATGTGGATGAAGACTATTCAGATTACTGCTGATGGAGACGAGCCTCTGTGGATGTGTGCGCCGCATTAAAATGTATGAACCAGTCCTGTGTCGTCACGTCTTTACAGTCACATGGGTCTGACGGGTCTGACGGGTCTGGTGGGTCTGACGGGTCTGGTAGGTCTGATGGGTCTGACGGGTCTGGTAGGTCTAATGGGTCTGGTGGGTCTAACGGGTCTGGTGGGTCTCACGGGTCTGGTGGGTCTGACGGGTCTGGTGGGTGTGACGGGTCTGGTGGGTCTGACGGATCTGGTGGGTCTGGTGGGTGTGACGGGTGTGACGGGTCTGTTGGGTCTGACGGGTCTGGTGGGTCTGGTGGGTGTGACGGGTCTGCTGGGTCTGCTGGGTCTGACGGGTCTGGTGGGTCTGGTGGGTCTGACGGGTCTGACGGGTCTGGTGGGTCTGACTGGTCTGGTGGGTCTGACGGGTCTGGTGGGTCTAACGGGTCTGGTGGGTCTGGTGGGTCTGACGGGTCTGGTGGGTCTGGAGGGTCTGACGGGTCTGGTGGGTCTGACGGGTCTGGAGGGTCTAACGGGTCTGGTGGGTCTGGTGGGTCTGACGGGTCTGGTGGGTCTGACGGGTCTGGTGGGTCTTACGGGTCTGGTGGGTCTGACGGGTCTGGTGGGTCTGGAGGGTCTGACGGGTCTGGTGGGTCTGGTGGGTCTGACGGGTCTGGTGGGTCTAACGGGTCTGGTGGGTCTGGTGGGTCTGACGGGTCTGGTGGGTCTGGAGGGTCTGACGGGTCTGGTGGGTCTGACGGGTCTGGAGGGTCTGACGGGTCTGATGGGTCTGACGGGTCTGGTGGGTCTAACGGGTCTGGTGGGTCTGGTGGGTCTGACGGGTCTGGTGGGTCTGGTGGGTCTGACGGGTCTGGCGGGTCTGGTGCAGCGCACAGACGGGACAAATCGTTTCTCTTTGCCCATTTCCTTCTCCCTGATTCCTCTCTTCTGTTCTGTTCTGCAGGGAATGGGTGAGGAGGTCCCACCCACAGAGGAGACACAGGGAGGAGAGAGGAGAGGAGATGAGAGAGAAGCAGAGGAGAGAGGAGAGGAGAGAGAAGGTGAGGAGAGGAGAGAGAAGGTGAGGAGAGGAGAGAGAAGCAGAGGAGAGAGGAGGGGAGAGAGAAGGTGAGGAGAGGAGAGAGAAGCAGAGGAGAGAGGAGGGGAGAGAGAAGGTGAGGAGAGGAGAGAGAAGGTGAGGAGAGGAGAGAGAAGCAGAGGAGAGAGGAGGGGAGAGAGAAGGTGAGGAGAGGAGAGAGAAGCAGAGGAGAGAGGAGGGGAGAGAGAAGGTGAGGAGAGGAGAGAGAAGCAGAGGAGAGAAGAGAGGAGCTGAGGAGAGGAGCAGAGAAGAGAGAGAGGTTGATGAGAGAGAGGAGCTGAGGAGAGAGATGAGGTGAAGAGAGAGAAGCTGAGGAGCGAGAAGCAGAGGAAAGAGAAGAGCAGAGGAGAGAGAAGTTGAGGAGAGGAGAGAAAAGCAGAGGAGAGAAGAACAGAAAGAGGAGATAGAGGAGCTGAGGAGAGAGAGGAGAGCGAAGCAGAGGAGACTCAAGGAGGAAAGAGAAGGAGAGGAGAGAGAGGGTCCGAGGCGAGAGGAGGAGAGGAAAGAGAAGCAGAGGAGAGAGAAGCAAAGGAGCCAGGAAGAGGAGAGCAGAGAGGAGCTGAGGAGAGAGAGGGGCAAAGGAGAGAGAGGAGCTGAGGAGGAGAGAAGAGAGAAACTGAGCAGACGCAAGGAGAAGAGCTGAGGAGAGAGGAGAGGAGAGAAGCTGTGAAGAGAGAGGAGAAAGGGGAGGAGAGAGAGTAGCTGAGGAGACGCAAGGAGAAGAGAGGAGGAGAAGAGAGAAGCAGAGGAGACAGAGGAGAAGAGAGGAGCTGAGGAGAGAGGAACCAAGGAGAGATGAATCAAGGAGAGAGGGACAGAGGAGACACAAGGAGGAGAGAGGAGATAGAAACGGAGGAGGGAGGAGCAGAGGAGAGACGAGCTGAAGGTGAATGGGGCTTTTAGATGTGTTAGTTTGGAGGATGAGCCCCTTGAGTCTCTCCATCTCGTTTTGAAGGGTCCTCATCGTCACGACAACAGAAAACAGATGCGGAAGAGCTACAGAAATACAAATACACACAGAAAAACCAAAACAACAACATCAACACAACCACACACACACTCCTGACCGTTAGAGTAACCTCCAATTCACACCAAAGCGTAAGAGCGCGTACGAGCAGCAGGCGAGCAGGTTTGGATTTCCATTTGACCCGGTCGCACAATCTACACCGGCAGAGTCGTACGTACGTCCAAAAACCGTTGCTGCTCAAGGTGGGTTGGGAGTTATAATTCTGCAGCGTCAACAGCGAAATGACAGGAAATAAGCACGTTGTGTCAAAATAAACTTGCCCCTTTCAAAATCCGTTCTCCAAAACAAATACAGTCGAGTAAACACCGAGCGTCGCATCAGGAGCTCGTGGAATGACTCGTGATGGACTAAGGAAAGTTCACAGCCCCGGAGGATAAATATAAAACGCTTTACGACATCAGACAGAAACTTTACAAGAACGACTTCAGAAGGAAAAGGCGCGTGGAGCAGACGACCACAGTGAAATGTTGAGAAGCTTCATTAATGCGGCTCCACAGACACGGCTCATTATCGCTGCAGCGCATCGTCCCTCTTGTCAACTTTTGTTTTGTGATTTAAAACATAATTCATCCAACCAACAGTGAATACATAAGTGATGTAAAAGTTCAAACAACAACAGAGTCTGGGGTCACAGGAGCGGATCTGCTGATTTTGGTGTGAACTGAGGTTTTAAAAAGTACAGCGTGTGCGTCTCTGCTGACGTTACCTGCTGCTGTCGCTCCTGGAGTAAGATAAACGGTAAAATAAACAACTAAATTTAACAGGATGATCAAAAACAATTTTCAGTTACTCAGGTGCTGATTCGGACCAAAATGAGCCTATAAAGAGGAGCTAGACGAAGACTTTAAAATCAAAGTCAGACCAGCGTTTTAGTTTTAGGATAAGTGTGCTCGAACACAGGGCGTCAAACTCTTTTTGGTCTGGGGGCGTAGACCATATTTTTCAGACTGTGCTGTTTTTCAGGGTTTGGGTGGTTCCTGCAACTTATATATGACATTTTTCACACGGACAGTCCATAGGCCAAATATATGAATCAAAAATGAAAAAACATCAACAAAACATTATCCGTTTTTTCATTTTGGTTTTAGAGACAAATAATAAAGAAAAGAGTTGGGTTTTTTTGCTTTATTTTTGGTTCTATATTGAAAAACGAATGAACGAATGATACATGAATTCTTCTCTATTCTGTTGTCATTTCTATAACTTCTGTAACTCGCCTTTCAAGATGAAATGTCGGTTCTTGGTCTCTGATTTTATAAAATACATTTCCCCAAAAAGTGTGACTTAAACATGATTTTTTCTTAAATATGGTACAACCTACTTTGATCCTAAAGGGGCTGTATCAGAAAACTCATGGCATATATACTCAAAAAATTGTTTAGTTTTTATTTTTAACTCAATATTTTCATATTATTCCAGCGATCGGGCAGCTTCCTTTCACAGCAGCATCACTAACCTCTTGGCGAAAACAGACGTCTGTTTCTTCAGTCCCACCAATAATTCATTTATCTTCTGTCTTCACAATTCTCTGTTCAAGTGTCTCGTAATGGCGTTTACGATTATATTCCTTGAGCACCACTTGTAAACACACCGAGCACACAGGTTTCTCATTCACCTCTGTGAACAAATCAGAATTAGTCCATTTTTCTTGGAAAATCCTGCACTCAGCTCCACTTTTCTCATTTTTGACATTTTGCTGATGAGGGCGTCACGGTCACAGTCAAAACGATCGTCCTTTAAGAGCGTTTGGAAAGAGGCGAGTAAATCATTTTTACCATTCCTTTATCGAAGGTTTGTTGACCTTTTCTTTTATTTGTTGGTTTCATGGGCTTTTTGTGAAGGATAAGAACAGTCTGAACCAGAGAGTAAAAGTGATATTCAACACCAGTATCGATATCGGTGCCTCCGTCAGGATCATGGATTTCCCTAGCAGGAAGTGCACACATTTAGCAACATCTTGAAAAGAAAAAGGAAACACATTTAGGTAAATATCGACTTTAATTTAAAAATATCAAAACAAAAATGACACAGTTCAGATATATGTATGGATGTGTGTATTGCCCAATGACACGTAAATGGACAAAAGACGGGAAAGGGACGTGTGGGGTGGAGGCTGCACGATTTATGGGCTCATTACTGTCGCCGTCTTAGGAAAAGCTCTTTCTAGAATCTAACAAACACAAACGTGATGAGATATTTAACTTGAATTGTCATCTTTTGGTCCTGGTTTAGTCTTTTTCTCTAAGTTGTAACATGGCAAAGACTGACCAGTAAATAAAGCAAACTAAGCGTTTTAACTAGAATAACTCAAAAACATGATCTCAAACTTCAGCGGGGTTATCATATACGCCATTTTTCTTCCATCGTGCAGCCTTAATGTGGATCTCCATCGTCCAGACGCTCCAGAAATCTACTGGTAATACAACTCCAGGTTCATCCCGTCGTGGATTTCATCTGAAAAAAGTGGTTAAGGTCCGACTTTTTGTGGATTTAAAGGTCCGATATTACACAAAATTGACTCTTGGGAGCATTAAGCCGTGTTATAACGTTACTACCTCCTAAAAACATACCCAGAGTTGTGTTTTGTTTCATTCACACACGTTTGAGTAACTCTTATCCCAGATTTGGCTGAAAAAAAAATCGGAAATTACTAAATACATTTTTTTCATTTTTCACTTTCATTTGGTAATATTAGACATTTTTTAATATAGGGGAGATTCCTTGAAAACGCCCTGGAGTTGTGTTTGTTTCATTCACACGTTTAATACAAACCTGCAGATTTAGTCCTTCGATATTCTCTTCCACTTTTCACGACTCCATTAGAATCATTTGAATAACAGAGATTTTTCACAACAGCAGGAAGTGTCGCGATGTTGAGTTGTGCAGCTTCCGGCCAGTGTTTTCTACGGCAAAATACCTGTGGAAAAGTGTTGTATATTTTTGAGCAGCTTCATAAATCTGCCCCAACACCAAATCTTCATCCAACAAGGTCGACAAAGAACAGATTCTGTCCATGAAGAATTTATCCACAATGATCAAGGGAAGAAAGATGAAAACTTAAAGACGAACGACGACAAGCATCAGTGAAACTACTGAGCAAAACTAATGTTATGGTCATGAAGAAAACATGAATAACTTGTTCACTCAGCCTGATTCTACAATTAAAATTGAAAATCAATTTTGTGATGTCGATATTAGCACAGACTGAGAGATTTGTGCAGTTTAAATGCTATAGATGTTAACAGATTAAATGTCAACCATTTAAACCGCACAAATCTCTCAGTCTGTGCTAATATCGACATCACAAAATACATTTTTAATGTTAGTGTTGCTCATTAGTTTCACTGATGCTCGTCGCTGTTTCCTTTAAGTTTTCGTCTTTCTTCCCTTGATCGTTGTGGATAAATTCTTCATGGACAGAATCTGTTCTTTGTCGACCTTGTTGGATGAAGATTTGGTGTTGGGGCAGATTTATGAAGCTGCTCAAAAATATGCAACACTTTTCCACAGGGATTTTGCCGTAGAAAAGCACTGACATTGACGTCACATACACTTGCGGTCCTTGTGAAAAAGGTCTATTTTAGCACTGGAATTGCTCAAATCTGGATATATAGACAGAGAAGTAATAAAGTTTTACTCAAACAAGTGCGAATGAAACAAAATGCAACTCCAGGTCCGTCTTCTGAGGAGGTAATGCATTTATAACATGGCTTGACGCTCACAAGAGTCAGTTTTGTGTAAAGCAGGACTTTAAACAAACCAGATTTTGCTGTTTAAAGTATCTGATATCAATACTTGGCCTGTAGATTTGCTGTAAAGTTCACATTTTTACTTAACACTTTTGCAAAAACAGCGGAATGTATTTACGAGGGAGAGATAAGTATTAGCAGCATCAGTCTCAACAGTGAAGTTCTGAAAACGGGGAAAGGATACAGTCATCCAGAGACACGTGGTCCTTGAATATGGTGTACCTGCGGACACAGAAATCACAGGATGAGCCGATAACACTGGAACGTCAGCGTTACTTTACACGAGTCCTCAAACGTACCATTTCTTCAACACTATTTTGTCATATCGCGTCCCGGTCTGAGCTGCTATGAGCTTCTTCAGGTCTCCAATGGTGTCGTCCGAGCTGAAGCGCAGAGTTAAGGAAGAGGAGCGAGAATGTGACGTGTCTATGTCGCTATATTTTACTGTAAAGTCATTCAATCGCTGACTATTGTTAAAGTGACAATGGGGCTGTTACGTGATGGTGTTTTTACTCTGATTTTAGCTGCTTCTGTGTCCAAATCATTCACTAATTTACATAAACATGTTTACAGACTAAAAATCCTCTAGATGGAGTTTTCACACACACATCAAACCTGATCATCATTTTTATAATTCAAATCCACATGTAATGCAGCTGTTGTTTACCCCTAAATAACTACAGGATAACTTTGTACAACTAAAACTGCAAAGAGAGACTTTCTGAGCAGATTATAACCAGTAAAAAGTGACATAAATGTGTACGTCCAACCAAAATATCACTATAGCTGATCCAGCCAATTCTTCTGTATGTAATATCCTGTACCAGTTTCAGATGGTGCATCCTTAACATACATTTATGACACGGTTTGTTGTCTTGACACATGATGACGTGAACCTAAAGGTACGTTATTGTCTCCTAAACCTTTGCCTTTAAAGCCACTAGAGCAGTGGTTCTTAACCTTGTTGGAGGTGCTGAACCCCACTAGTTTCATATGCACATTCACTGAACCCTTCTTAATTGGAAAAATATATATATATATATTTTTTTTTTTCAAATTCGAAACACAGGTATATATATTTTATTGGTGCACATGTGAATCCATGTTGCACATATTCGTCCGACCACTTTCTTTTTTTTGCTCGACACAGTTAGTATGAAGGGAAAATATTAAGAAAGAAATGTCACGACAGTCACAAGACTATTGCACACACAAAATTTCCTGCAGCCAATAACAGCCAAACGGGGCGTGTCATCATGAATCACATGAGTTGGATGTGCGTCTGACCCCTGCCGAACCCATGTTAAGAACCACTGGACTAAAGCGACCTGCCAGATCTTGAGCTAATCTTGGTCAGAACAACATTAGCTGGTTGATTTAACCTGTTGTGGTGAAGGGGGAAACTGGAGTTCATGGAGGAAACCCACAGACACAGGGAGAACATGCAAACTCCACATAGAAACACCTGCGTCGTCCAGGAGTTCAATCCAGAATCTTCTTGAAACAGCGCTAGCCACACGTAACCACTCAGTCTCACTTAAAAATACTGAAAAGTGCGACCATCAACAGCCCATAGCATAAGACACAAACTGATTGAGAGAACACCAAGTACTGTATTTATCGGATAATAAGTCGCTCTGGAGTATAAGTCGCATGAAATGCACAATCAAGAAGAAAAAAACATATGCAAGTCACGCTGGGCTATAAGACGCATTTTTGGAGGAAATTTATTTTATAAAATCAGAGACCAAGAACCGACATTGTATCTTGAAAGGCGACTATAGAAACTATAGAACAGAGAACAGGCTGAATGTGTGTGTTTGGTATGTTAACGTAACATAGGGACAGTTATTCAGAGAACAAGAGCAGAAACAACAGTACAAGTTTACCAAACTCTCCATCTCACTCCAAATCACTAAATCCATTGAATTCTTCATCCTCGGTGTCACTTTCAAGCATCTCCGTGACCTCCGGAGGTAAACAGAGCGGCGCTTCCTCTTCGGAGTAGCTGTCGTCAGACTCTGCACCAGTTCCAGTTAGAATTATTCCAGCCTTTCTGAATCCCAACAGGATGGCTTCAGTTGTCACTGAAGTCCATGCTTTATCGATCCATCCAATGATTTCCAGGAAATTGTCCATCCGCCCGGTTTCCGTGAAGCTGTGTTCTCCTCCCATCATCCACTCCCCCCACAGGTGACGCAAGACGGCCTTAAAGCTCCGTTTCACCGAGATGTCAAGTGGCTGGAGTACTTTGGTTAAGCCTCCAGGGATGATGGCAGGGATGGAGTTGCAAAACTTTAATTTAGCTTTAGACTGTAGGGTGATGTGCGCTTGCATACTGTCCATCACAAGCAGGGCTTTGCTTGTTTTAAAAAAGCCATCAAGATGCTTAGAGTAGCACTTTGTAAGCCAAAAGTTCATCATTTCTTGGTCCATCCATCCTTTCTCATTGGCAGCCACGACAACTGAGGGGGATTTTATTCTTGGCATGTTTTTTTGTTTAAAAATGACCATTGGTGGCAATTTTGATCCATCTCCACAACACGCCAGCACCACTGTGAAGTGCGATTTCTCAGTTGTAACAATATTCACACTCTGCCCTTTCTCTGCGACACTTTGGCCCATGGGGATGTCAAACGTCAGAGGGACCTCGTCCATGTTAAAAATAAGATCCGGTGTCATGTTGTGCTGAATTACTTGCTTTTCAACAAACTCACGGAATCTGTTGGCCTTGGCCAAGTCTGCTGTCAGCTGCCCACTGGTCGCTGTCCGTGCACTGAAGGAGAGGCGGGTGCGGTGCATGAAGCGAGAACACCAAGAAGGTCCTCCTGCAAAGTCATTTATATTCATCTCCCTGGCAACCACCTGGGCGTGGAGACGTAACTGCAGTGTCGTCACGCGTGTCCCGGCAGCACGTTGTTCAAGCACCCATTTGTGCACTTGTTCCTCTAGCTGTGGCCATCGAGCTTTCAGCCCGCGATTAGCTTTTTTTGTTTTCTCCATTGCAGTTAGAGTATCCTCCGCTTTTCGCCAGTCCCTCACGAGTTTCTCACTCACTCCAAACTTTCTTCCTGCTGCTCGATTGCCGTGTTCGGCTGCAAATTTCACTGCTTGCAGCTTGAAATCTGCAGAATATGATTTTCTTTTGAGTGGTATTTGATTTTCAGTCTTCTCCATTGTCTTTATAAGTTTGTTTAAATTTTCAGTGGTACACAGGCCTAGAGCGCCCCCTCACGGCTGTCAGTAGTAGTTACTATTATCTGTAAAAAAATCTTTAGTAGCAACAATTAGCATCTTGAGGATTATGTCACGGGCTGAGTGGTAAAATCTGGTTTAGGGCAGAAACCACGGCATCGTCAAAGGATACTTGCACTTGACGCGGACTTTCTTCCCCAGACGATCGTTACACACCACCTCGATCATACTTTAATCTGTGGAAGGAAAAAAGTAAACATTAGCACACAGGCTAAAACACGAGCTAACCGCAAAGCCTAAAGAATTTTGGCTATCTAAAAGTGACTGAATATATGCTAGGTTAGCGACTACACCTTGGACACGGGCAAAGCATTTAATATGTAATGGCATAGTTATAATTTATTTCACTTTTCGAGAAGTAGAGCATGGTTTTCATCTTAGTATCTGGGTCGTTAGCTTTCGAGTAGCAAGCATTAGCTAAGAGAGCAGAAACGCGTTTATTATGCTGCTATTCACGTTATTTAAAAGTCCACGCATACTTGTTCAAATCTGAGTTATCTTTTTAATGTAATAGTTTATTTTTTACCTGCAAGATGTGGCCGCAAGACGGAAAATGATTCGATATCGTGGCTGTTTTCTAGAAGCTTTCTCCCCTCTGCGTGTCGTAAAGACGATTTATCATGCGTTGAACTGCTGGCCAATCAAATCCAAGCATTTCAAACTGACAGCTCCCTCCGCCAATGAGCGTCCGGGAAAACCAAACCGGGGGCGGGGCTCGGTCGGAAAACAACTCCTGCCGTAAACCGCTCCGTCGCCACTGTCGCAATTCAGGGAGCTGCTGCTGAATCTGTAAACGCAGGATTCACTCAGACAAAAAGCCAAAGTTTGGAGCGGGATCTACGCGACACGCCATGGCCGACGAGGAGAATCTACCGCAGGGCTGGGAGAAGAGGATGAGCCGCAGTTCAGGTAAAATCGCGCGAAGAAAGCGGGAAGATCCGTATTGGGTTGTGCAGTGTTAGCCTAGCCTAGCAGCAGTCGTGCATCGTGGCTTCCTTACGGATAGACGTGCGGTGGAGTGGGGGAGGGACTCCGGGGGTCACGGGGAGCCGGGGGTAAACGTGTGATCGTGCGGGCTCCCCGGGGCCGTGCGGTCCTGTGCGTGGTGTGTTTTTGTGCGGGTTATTGGCGCCATTCAATCCGCTGCAGGGCCCATTGACGTCAGCGGCGAGAGGGCGTGCACGTGCCGCAGCGCTGCATCTCCCAGCGCACGCGCCCCCCCCATGCACGAGCTGCAAGAACAAGCCGTGAACTGACTTTAAAGAGCAAATGTCCCGTATGAAGAGTTTAAGAGGTTGGCAGGTTTCATGATCATGGTGGGAAAATACCTGCTGAAAATGACGCCTAAGTTTTCTGTCCAGTTGCAAATCAGTTAAAAGGTTCAAATTTCATAATAATTTAGCACATTTTTGTAGCACCTCTGACCTCCATGGAACCAAATCATGTTTTTCAGAAATCATGAGTTATTGTCCATGTTTTTTGTACTTAAAGTGTTAAAATGTCATGTGGTGCGACCGTGCATCATGTGGAGCGACTAATAATAGCAGTAATTTTAATAACAGACAAAGTCGACTTGGGTGAATGGTTCTTTAGGCATTTTTCTTCATTTGATGCATTTTTTAGGGCAGTAGTTTGTTCATTAAACACAAGCAGGTGACTGTCATATTGGACAGAAAAAGAAAATATCAATATGCATTAAAATCTAAAGAAATGCCAACAGTTTGTTTCTATGCACTTCATATTACTCACAACTTAGATTAATATCCCAACCATCCATCCATCCATCCATCTTCTCCCGCTTAATCCGGCTGGGTCGCGGGGGCAGCGTGCTGCCCAATACTCATAGCACCTGACCCCCCCTATGAACCCCTCTGCAGGTGGTGAGGTTTTAGAAAATAAAACCATTTTGAGGTTATTCTCGGTCGCACCACATGACATTTTACACTAAAAATGCTTAATATAAATGTAAAACATCGACTTATGCACCTGACACTGTAAATATTTGAAAAAGTTCAATAGAACAAACATTTTTTATATTTTAAAATTTGCCTGTTGAAAATCCTGATACAGCATTGACCCAAATACAAATGATAGTTTTACACCAACCAGAAAAAAGTTGAAAAATGTGAGTGGTCTGACTGCAAACTAGGGTTCCAACAATCATGTAAATCCTGAAAAAGTCATGGAATTTTAGTATCTCTTTCATGCAGCTACAGCATTCTGTTAAGTTCTCATTAGGCTATTATGATTATTTCTAAACATCTGTGCAGCTGCCCCAGCAGGACATGACACAATAATGTGTTTTGTTTAAAAGAGATGACAATAAATGCACTGATAGGATTTAGAATGTTACAAAACTATAAACCAAACTTTAAGGTGAATGGAAAGGGTTCACATTTCATATTTAGCCCTAAAAGTCTGCTCTTTTCTACACATATAGGTGCTGTAAAGTCATGGAAAATTCACTTTACGTCATGAAACATTAGTATTAGTATTATCTAGTACCATCGTGTCCAAAATCGCTTGAATAATGTAAAATATAGACAGGAAATTAGGGTGACCACATTTTTAAAGTCAAAAACTGGGACATCCCTGGTTTGAGTTGGTTGGTAATACTAAAACTGAAACTGTTCTGCACTCGGCATTAATGTGAGTCAGTATAATCACATTTTCTTTGTGTTTACGTCATTTTTAAGCAGCTTTTCTGTAAAAAAAAAAAAAAAAAAAAAAGACAATGTATGCCTCTGTTTACTGTTGGCAGGGATCAGATTGGTTCAAAATAGGGACAACAGGGACATTTCTTATATAAAACTGGGACAAATCACTGTTTTTGTTCCCTTTGTATGGCTTTGTACCACTAGAGGGCGTGCACGCAGCAGAAATAGAAATGTGGTTCTTCTCTTTTTGAATAAAACATTCACTGAAATCTGTCTGTGCTTTTTAGGCAGAGTTTACTACTTCAACCACATCACCAACGCCAGCCAATGGGAGCGGCCCTCTGGAGACGGATCCGGTGAGCCAGATAAGGTAAATATAACTTAAACCAAAACTAATTATAGATAAATACACCACCAGTCAAGAGTTTGGACACGCCTCCTTATTCCTTAATGTATTTTTTATTCATGTATTTTGTTGTTTTCTTTATTTGTTTGTTTATGTTCTACATTTGATATACTTTTATTTTTGTTTACTACATTTCATATGTGTCATTCATAGTTTTGACGCCTTCGGCGAGAATCTTCAGAAAGAGAAAGAAACAAGAAAAGTAAAACTTTTGACTGGTCGTGTAGATTAAACAACATATGAAGATGTTCTGATTTGTTTGATATTTACTTGTCCATTTTTAATCTATTATTGCCACAATAATACTATATTTATTGCAATATTTTGTGCAAATATGCTTCTTTCTTCTCTAAAAATGCCTTCACAAGACTTAATCCAAAGAATGAAGATGTAAAAGTGCTTAGAACAGTTATTTCTTCATGTATCTGCACTGAAACGGAGCAAAGGATCATGGTCTATGTAGTTCCCTCTGTTTTTTTTAGCTATTTCTGCATCAGAACTGTTCATTTAAGCAAAGAGACTTGGGATTCGATATATTGTGATGTCCACGATATTATTGTGAGACCTTTAACAATACGATATCACAATTTTGGGTTATTGTTAGATCTCTAGTAAAAATATCTCTTACAATAAGTAAGCAGTAAATACTTTATAGACACTAGAGCTGTCATAGATGTTCACATTCGAGCTCCAATTGATGAAATAATTATCAGGCTCAAGTCTAGAAACAAAAAAAGCCCTGTAGGGATATTTTTACAGATGATTGCTTTGACTTTTGTGAATCTGAATGAGAACTTTGCACGTTTGTTTGTTGGAAAATAACAAAGTGACCCGTGCTGTTGTCCGTCAGGTGCGCTGCTCTCACCTCCTGGTCAAACACAACCAGTCACGGCGGCCGTCCTCCTGGAGAGAACAGACGATCACGCGGTCCAAAGACGAGGCTGTGGAGCTCATTCAGAGTACGACACACACTACTACACTCCGCACTACTACTACTACTACTACTGCTACTACTACTACTACTACTACTCCTACTAATACTACTAATACTACTACTACTACTACTACACAGGGCGAGACATGGAGGGACAGACTCCAGAAATTTAAGATGACTGCAATAACACTGTGTGATTTGTAGTTCATCAATCATAGTGGACAAAGAAATTAGAATAGAAGACCACAAGACCTATAATTTCATGTACAATCTGTATTTTGCCTAATCTCTTTTTTTAAAATATGTTTTAAATGTGCTTTTTGGGCAGTGTTTTTGAACTCTTAAAGGGACAGTTGGGAATTTTGGACATAGGGCCTCATTTGCTCATGAGCCAGAGACACTTTTTCAAATCTTCCCTCCAGTCCTTGTATTTGCAGAGGTTGCTGGTGCTAGGCTAGTGCATGTCAATGGCCATAGTCGTCCTGCCACTAAAAACAGTCTGACCCACTCCACAGAGCACCTGAGGCAAAGCTATTAGAACTCCAGACTGTCCCTGTGAACGTCTGTGTCCAGAGAATAATGTTTGAAGTAGTTAACACATGCGATTAATCACAAAAACATCACACTAATGTTTTTTTTAACACAGATTAATCACACAGTTTATTCTGAACGCTCCTCTATGGAAAGTGCGGATGGACCTGAAAGGCGGTGCAGGTTATTAGGTCAGTGATCAGGTCCATACGTGGATGTGAAGATGACAGATGAGACTGTGACTGGTGCTCAGCGGCAAATTTCTCTTCAAAAAAACTGCCCCACGGGACTTAATATAAGCTAAGGTAGTTTGCAGATATCGCAGTGATGAACTCTCTTTCCACAGAAGCACAACAAGTTTAAAATACCATCTTAAAGCAAAACACAGGTTTGATTCAGCAGCAGCAACGACACTACTTGTATCAACAAACCGAGCAGCCATAAACTGCATTTTTGTCAAAATATTTTGGTCTATTTTTGAAGAATAATTAACTGCGATTAATCGTGATTAATCAAAATTCTAAAATGTGATTAATCTGATTTTAAAAATTAATCGTTTGACAGCACTAGTTTGAAGTACAACCAACGTTGCATTTGAAGGATTTATGTCTGAGCAGCAGCAGTGAGTTGTACTTCCTGATAGAAGCTCAGTAGCAGCGGACTGATATATGAGAAAATAGTCCTTCAACATGTGACGATTCATGCGGCGCAAGGTTAGTTTTATTTCAAACGTTATTCTCTGGACACAGACGTTCACATGGACAGTCTGGAGTTCTAATAGTTTTCCTCGGGTCTGTGGAGTGGGTCAGACTGTTTTTAGTGGCAGGACGACTATGGCCATTGACCTGCACTAGCCTAGCACCAGCACCTCTGCAAATACAAGGACTGGATGGAAGATTTAAAAAAGTGTCTCCAACACTCTGGCTTACAAGGAAATGCGGAAATGCGTCCAAAATTCTGAACTGTCCCTTTAACATTTGAAGTTTTTGAAATGTCTATGCTTAAAATATATGGAAAATTCACTTCTGAAACCAAAGCGGACAAAAAGTCTTGATTAGGACAGAGTACACACTTACTACACGTATACTACTCTTTCCTAACTGCAGTACTTTTGTCTCCTGCCCAGAGTACATCGAACAGATCAAGTCCGGAGAGGAGACGTTCGAGTCTTTGGCCTCTCAGTTCAGCGACTGCAGCTCAGCCCATAACAAAGGAGACCTGGGGCTGTTCGGCAGAGGTAGGGCATCTGGAACTCAAAGAGCTATATTTTCAGGCACATTTGGTCACGTTAAGAAAGTGAATTAAAAAAACAGATTTGAAAACTATATTTGAAAATTATATGACGCCGCAATCCGTGTGTCATTAATTCATTTCTTTTTCAAAATAAAACCAAAAATAAGAAAACGAAGAAAAAAAAACTACTCTTTTCTTCATTATTTGTCTCCAAAACCAAAATGAAAAGATGGAAAATTATTTGGTTTTTTTTGTTGTTGTTTTTTTTTTCAGTTTTTGATTTTGTGTTTAAAAGAATCATGGAAAAAAACAGGTCTAAACCAGGACTACACCAGGTCTAAACCAGGTCTAAACCAGGACTACACCAGGTCTAAACCAGGTCTGAACCAGGTCTGAACCAGGTCTAAACCAGGTCTGAACCAGGTCTGAACCAGGTCTGAACCAGGACTGAACCAGGACTGAACCAGGACTGAACCAGGACTGAATCAGGACTGAACCAGGACTGAACTCCCCTCCGCCTTGACTAACCGATTTTATGCGGGAAACACTTGGGTCCTGGTCACGTCCTGGTTTAGACCTGGTTTAGTCCTGGTTTAGTCCTGGTTTAGACCTGGTACAGTCCTGGTTTAGTCCCGGTTCAGTCCTGTTTTAGACCTGGTTCAGTCCTGGTTTAGTCCTGGTTCAGTCCTGGTTTAGACCTGGTTTAGACCTGGTTTAGACCTGGTTCAGTCCTGGTTTAGACCTGGTTTAGACCTGGTGTAGTCCTGGTTTAGACCTGGTGTAGTCCTGGTTCAGTCCTGGTTTAGACCTGGTTTAGACCTGGTTCAGTCCTGGCTTAGACCTGGTTCAGTCCTGGTTTAGACCTGTTTTTTTCCATTATTCATTTAAACACAAAATCGAAAGCTGAAAAAACGAATCATCTAATTTTTTTCATTTTGGTTTTGGAGACAAACCATAAATAAAAGAGTTGTTTCTTCGTTTTCTTCTTCTTGGTTTTATTGTGAAAAACGCCGCGACCCTGACGTCCTGAACCCGACGTCCTGAACCCGCCGTCCTGAACCCGCCGTGTGTTCGCAGGTCAGATGCAGAAGCCGTTCGAAGACGCCTCATTCGCGCTCAAAGTCGGCGACATGAGCGGCCCCGTGTTCACCGACTCCGGGGTCCACATCATCCTGCGCAAGGGGTGAAACCTGCCCCTCTTACCCCGGCCCCCTCCTGCCCCTCCAAATACCCCCCGAAACACAGACCCTCCGCTGTTACCACGGAAACCACACTGCAAAACCTGGAGCTGCCACGGACCCGCGGAGGAACTGTTTTTGGACGCGATTAAAGCGAAACGAGTTAAAAACTACATCAAATTTGTAATACTGGACGAGTTACATTGATTTACCGACTCCCAAAATACAACTTTTATCAGGATACTTCTGCTTTTCTTGGAATGTTCCACAGTACGGCATTAAACCGAGCTTATCTTATCTGCGTTTATTCAATTGCAGGTGTAAAAAGTGCACATACGTATATATTTTTTAATCTTACTTTGAGTTCGCCAGCATCTTAACAGATCTGACCTCTAACTTGGCATCGCCTGTTTCGTCTCCATGGAGATATTTAAGTTTAATGCCATACTGTGGAACAATGCATAGCGCACCTTGAAATGTACCTAAATTAGTCTAAAACAATAAACCATTTATCAAGTTAAGTATGACCATTTTGGCTATTTTCTTATTATTAAAATTGAACTCCGGCACATTTGAAGCTAAAGTCCGTGTCTAGAGGTGGTGGAATTCTGTCAGAAGCCAAAAAACGGCACAGATCAGTGTTTCCTCGGTGGAGATCTCACTGTGGCAGTGAGTCTGTCAAGGCAACAAACTAGTGTAGTGATGGAGGCAAGTTCTGAACTTCCACGTAAAACACCAATTTGCTTCACACTGAAGAAGCTTAACACCACTTTAACCCATCTTACAACAGCCACGAGTCTAACAAACAAAACGCTCTGCCTGGTTCACTCATTAGTGTCTGGAAACATTAGAAAACAACTTTATAAGCAGCCTTACACTTCCCTCTGCTGATTTCCCACTGCACAGGCCAAAGCCCAAAAGACTCGATTGTCGACTCGAGCCGCCAGAAACAACAAGTGAGAATCGACTGACAGTGAAGAAGAAGAGAAACTGAAAGTTGTTGAAGAAAAAAATGGTTCGGGAATGTATTTTTTAGCGTTTAAAAAAATATATCATTCAAGCAATCGACGATCGAGTCTTTTGGGCTTTGCCCTGTGCAGAACTTGCCCCCATCACTACACTAGTTTGTTGCCTTGACAGACTCACCACAGCGAGATCTCCGCCGAGGAAACACTGATCTGTGCCGTTTTTTGGCTTCTGACAGAATTCCACCACCTCTAGCAACGGACTTTAGCTTCAAACGTGCCGGAGTTCCCCTTTAAGCGAATTATCACCTTGTGGACTAAAAATTGTGTATATCAGGTTTGTGCTTTGGTGGGAATTGAACCGCCAACCGCCCCCAGTTTCCAGGCAACGCTTCACCCACTACTTCACAGCAGCCTGTTCACTCCACTGGCAGATATTCTTGCGTAAATTATGAGAGAAAAGAGTCAAAAAAGTCTATAAAAATAAACAAAAACGACTCAAAAAGGTGAATATTGTGTTTGTCTTTATAACTCGTCTAGATGATTTTTTTCCTGAGCTTTTTTAGCACGTATGTCTCATGAGGACCATAATTTACACCAGTGCAAATGCTAAAAATGACAAAATGTAACTGCATAGCTCCTGTTTTGTTGGCATATTAAGCTCTGGCCCTGTACGTACTTCCACTGAGCAACGCAACTGTACTGAACTAATGTCACTCAAGCTCTTCCTTCAAATAAAGTTTTTTTTTTTTTTATAACTTCTCTTTCTTTGTGTCTGAAAAAATAACATACTCGCAGATATTGGCGTAGGATTTTAACCACACAAGTGTAAAAAATCTGAAACTAGTCTCGAAACTTGATATTTGGCAGGACAGAAATGAAGCTTTCCTGAATAGATTAAGAATTACACAGGTATAAGAGAAAAGAAAGTACCGTACTGCAGCGTGGTATCAGAATCAGTATCAAGTCGATTCCTTAGTATCTAATAACGTGAACAGCTATAAAAACCCTGATTTTTTAATTACTTTTTGGGCACATAAAGCAGAACCTGCTCCAGAACAAGGACGTGGCCACCTCATTCAGCACGGGCCTGACACTGCACCACGCAGAGGTTCTGGGGGCAGGGGCTGGGAGGCAGTGACTCTGGAGGGTACAACACATGGCTGCAGTCCCTCAGAGACGACCCCGACATAATGTGGCACTCGCTCCGGCTCATGTCCGACCTGGTGCCAGATTCACGGAGGAGAGCGCGTGTGAAAGCCGCCATTGTAGACTATCTGAAGGAGAAACAAAACAGTCATATCCTTATTGTACGAATCACTACAAATATAACTTTGAGCGAGGAAATGAGAAGCGGAAACAACTACAACAAGGTTAAAAGCTCTGAAAAGTGTGTTCATTTATTTGGGACAGTTCATAATCTGCCTCCACTAATGTTTCAGAAGGAGCTTTGCAGATAGTGACCAGTTTCTCCTAAAAAAAAAAAAAAAAACAGGAAGTTGTTTTGGGCATTTACTGAAGAGTTGATTGTAAAACTGTAACATACAAAAAATGCAATTACAATTATGTTTTCACAATTAAATGAACATAGAATAAGTAAATAAATACATAAAACAATGTAGAGCAGCTTAATACAATTCAATATATGCATAACAATATATAAAATATCTTAACAATAGCCGGACTTCATAAAACTACTAAGTCCATTAAATACAATCAATCAATTCAAATACTGTCTAATACATTACTAAATACTAAATACTAATAAAATACAACACTAAATACAATCAATCACTTAAATACTCTTCCACTTTAACTGTGGCCTTTAACTGTATGTTTTAATAATACTTAATTTATTTATGTTGTTGTAAGGCGCCTAATAAATAAAATGTATTATTAAATGTATCTATTATTATTACAAAACACCTATTAAACAAGCCATTAGCTAACATGAATGGACATTTAGACATTTAGACATGCTAACGCTATTAG
Source organism: Odontamblyopus lacepedii (assembly GCA_034769755.1). Classification (NCBI taxonomy): domain Eukaryota; kingdom Metazoa; phylum Chordata; class Actinopteri; order Gobiiformes; family Gobiidae; genus Odontamblyopus; species Odontamblyopus lacepedii. The sequence continues at coordinate 5,927,785 of CM068353.1, forward strand.
CGTCATATAGTTTAGCGGGAATTCCAACTGTTTCCAACTTTACAATACTTACAGACAGATATTTTTATGGGACCAAAAACAGGTTACAGGAATTAAACACTGGCAAGTAACAACAGTTGAAAAGTGGAAAACAATAGCTCAGAGTAGACAAAACAGATAAACTCGAGTTGAGCTGTCCTTTTTTACTTTATTTTTTACTATACCCCCAGAAGGTTTAAATAAACCTGATGCATATTTGTTTAGGATTATCCTGGTCTCAGGGAAAAAAGCAATCACAAAATGCTGGTTCCGCACAATGGAACTCATGACTTTCAATCTCCGCCTACAACGCTACAAGGGAGAAAATTACTGGAAAAAATGGGACTGTTCACCTGCTTGACTCCATGGAGATGTTACTATTTTTCCTGCGATGTTCCCCATGGAGAAAAGCGGATGATGCCACCGAGCCAATTACGGGTCAGATCTGAATTTCAGAATCTGAATTTTTTAGATTTTTTTTACTTTTCTACTTTGTCACCTTGTACCACAGGGCGTAGATCGGGGGTGTCCAAACTTTTTCCATCAAGAGCCACATATTAAAACACAGAGCAGCGTGAGGGCCGATCGAGGGTCATAAATTGGTGTCAAAACAGTGAGTAATTCAAATCTGTGCATTTATAACAGGTTTAAATGAGCCTCCAGACCTTTGTTCAGGCTTAGACCCTCAAAAGGACACACTACATTTGCTTGATCAAGGTAGATTTCAGAAAAATGCAATAAAAAGTACCAAAACAATTGGTCTGAGGGCCTCATTTGGTCATGCCTGGGGTAGAGAAAACCAACACTGAGGCCTGTAGTTAGTTTTGCATTTAGACACTGTGGCCTTAGCAGAAGCGTTAGCCACAGACGTCTACGGTTACAGCCGCCACTCCGACACTGACGTCTAATTGTCGGAGTGGTGATGTGTCCATTTGTTATCAAACGTCCTGCACTCCGACATGTTTTTCCCCCGTGGTCGGAGCGGCGGCACATTAGCTTTTTTTTTTCAACATCCCGTCATTCCGACATGTGATTATTAAGTTTGGACTGCGCTCTTTTCAGGACCATATTTTCACGGACTGGAGGTGCGGCCTGGTTTAATCCTGGTTAAATCCTGTTGTAGTCCTCGATTTAGACCTGGTTTTAGTCCTGTTATAGACCTGGTTTAGCCCTGGTTTAGACCTTGTTTAGTCCTGGTTTACATCTGATTTAGTCCTGGTTTTAGTCCTGTTTTAGACATGGTTTAGTCCTGGTTTAGTCCTGGTTTAGTCCTGGTTTAGACCTGGTTTAGTCCTGGTTTTAGTCCTGTTATAGACCTGGTTTAGCCCTGGTTTAGTCCTGGTTTAGACCTTGTTTAGTCCTGGTTTACATCTGATTTAGTCCTGGTTTTAGTCCTGTTTTAGACATGGTTTAGTCCTGGTTTAGTCCTGGTTTAGACCTTGTTTAGTCCTGGTTTACATCTGATTTAGTCCTGGTTTTAGTCCTGTTTTAGACCTGGTTTAGTCCTGGTTTAGACCTGGTTTAGACCTGGTTTGAGTCCTGATTCCTGTTTTGATCGCTGTTTTGATGACTTTTCATTCTGTTATGTGTATACTGTCTCTAATCAAATCAAACTGCTGTGTGGGCCTCTGTGTGCTCTAAAATGCAGATTGCATATTCATAAAAATAAAATGGGTTATGGAAATAGGTTATTGTTTTGTTATTGTCACAAATCATGTCTTTCACTGAACAAAGTCCTACTATTAAAACTTGAAATCTAATACCACTATCACAATGTTGTCACAATAAGTACAGAACGCTCAAAAATCTTACTATACTGAAGACCTGCAAACATACCTGCTGTGAGACTTCTGGGCAACTTCTGGAAACGTTAGAAAACACCTTTATAAGCACCTCACACTTCCCTCTGTTGATTTCCCACTGCACAGGCCAAAGCCCAAAAGACTCGATCACCTATTAATCGATTGAGTGAATTATATTTTTGGAAAAACGCTAAAAAATACATTCTCAAACCATTTTTTTTCAACAACTTTCAGTTTCTCTTCTTCTTCACAGTCAGTAGTCGATTCTCACTTGTTGCTTCTGGCGCTGGAGTCGACAATCGAGTCTTTTGGGCTTTGGCCTGTGCAGTGGGAAATCAACAGAAGTAAGTGTAAGGTGCTTATAAAGTTGTTTTCTAACGTTTCCAGACACTAATGAGTGAACCAGGCAGAGTGTTGTTGGTTTCGTATGGTGAAAAGTTCTACAAAGGTGATCAAAAAACCCTGACCGTGCATGTGGTGTGAGAGGAGCCGTCTTGAATCCTGATCTTCTAAATATTTGACCTTTTAATACAATAGTTGGCTCCATACATTTGGCATATTGATCCTGTGTCCTCCTGTCATCGTTTTTTAATACTACATCTTCAAAATATATTTTAACAATCGTGCAGAGTTGAATTAGAGCCAGTAATAGAGACATGAACCATAAACCAGCTCAACAAATCTGCAATCTGACAGTTACACAGACAGTTCGACGTGAGAATTCAGACTCGTCGTCCAGGTTAAACTGCATGACCTGGTTTTTGTGACATGGTTTAAACAGCACCTATAGCACATTTTATCATAGTTTTACCCCGGTTAAGTGACAGTGTGAAAATTACAGCTGTAAAAATTAATCCACTACGTCGTCAACACTAAATTCCAACCGAGGCGAAGAATCAATTTACACAAGAAACTTTTTTTTTCCTATGTTTTGGGGAAATGAGACAACACCTTTATAAGCACCTTACACTTCCCTCTGTTGATTTCCCACTGCACAGGCCAAAGCCCAAAAGACTCGATCGACTACTGACTGTGAAGAAGAAGAGAAACTAAAAGTTGTTGAAAGAAAAGAGTTTGGGAATGTATTTTTTAGTGTTTTTATAAAAATATAATTCACTCGTAAATAAATGGGATTAGAAACGACATCGGTGATTGAGTCTTTTGGGCTTTGGTCTGTGCAGTGGGAAATCAGCAGAGGGAAGTGTGAGGTGCTTCTAAAGTTGTTTTCTAACGTTTCCAGACACTAATGAGTGAACCAGGCAGAGTGTTTTGTCTGTTAGACTCGTGGCTGGTGTAAGATGGGTTAAAGTGGTGTTAAGCTTCTTCAGTGCAAATTGGCATTTTACGTGGAAGTTAAGAACTTGCCCCCATCACTACACTAGTTTGTTGCCTTGACAGACTCACTGCCACAGCGAGATCTCCACCGAGGAAACACTGATCTGTGCCGTTTTTTGGCTTCTGACAGAATTCCACCACCTCTAGACACGGACTTTAGCTTCAGAGATGCCGGAGTTCAACTTTAAGAACAAACCATCATCTTTTCCTCATGTGTCCACTTCCCGTGTGGGGATTGAACCCCAATTAAAACTGACCTACTGTGGTTTTATGCGCCTGTCGTCTCTGCAGAGGCTTTTAGGAGAGCCTGGGGGCGCTGTTCCCCGCTGTCCTCTCCTCCTCCGTCCGCGGGGCCAGGGCGGGCACCCGGGCGGGCACATGTGCGTCTGATTTGGGCCCCTCCGCAGTTGCGCGTTGGTTCGCACCGGGCACAGGCGGCGCTGCTCCAGAATCTGCCCCCGGGGAAGGGATGTGACAGAGCGGGGAGAGAGTGTGCGAGCTGCCGGGGCCGCGGAGGAGCCGAGAGGGTTCAGCGTGGAACTTTGCGCGGATTTGATGGTGTTTATCCGCGGTTGGGTCTGAAATGTCTCAGGACTGGACATGGTGCAGCTCAAAGCCTGTCTGCTGCTGCTTCTCCTCCTCACAGGTAAGACGTGAAAGGACCCAGATTCAGATTTTCAGCATAAAAAACTGTGACATTCCTGGTTTGTGGTGGTTGGTAATAAAATTGTGACACAAGTGCGTAATTAAGGAAAATTGAGTCAGTATAGTCACATTTTCTTTGTGTTTTCATTATTTTTAAGCAGCTTTTCTGTATTTTACCTAAGCAAATGACAGTTTATGCCTCTCTTTACTGTTGGCAGGGATCAAACTGGTCAAAAATTGGGACATTTCTTCTATAAAACTGGGACAAATCACTGGTTTTGGATAAATCTGCTGGGACAGGGGACACAGGGCCCAAAACTATGCCTGTCCCGGGTAAACAGGAACGTCTGGTCACCCTACCCATATTATCCTATTTTCTGTTAAGTTATACATCAATTTTATTAACCTACTAGCCGATTTTTGCTCCAAAAAAACACACTCTAATATAAATCATATAAATATAAAAGGGTCATAAATCCATAATCTTTCAAGAAATCTTAAAAAAAAAAAAAGCTGTTTATTTTGTATTATTTATTCTGTAGTCTTAATATAATGTTAAAAACGATATTCCAATGTGGCCATTTGACAAAAACGTTTCATATTCGTGTTGAATTTAAAGCATGTTAACAGCAAAATGTGATAAATTGGAGTATTTTGGACACACCTGTGGATTGCAAGCATTCGCTATTATATTTCTCGTTGCAGATACACCACTGGCCCTACTTTCCCACATATGCAATGGACACGTGGACTTGTCCCAGGAGCCGATGGGACATCTGAGTTTCAGTCCAGAGCGGGGGACAGACCAAACCCGGACTTCACCCATAGTTTGCACTCAGACTTTGGAGATCCCAGCAGCGCCTCTTTCGGTGCTGCTGAAGCTGGTGAGGCTGGAGACGGGGTCGAACATGTCCCTGGTGTGCGTTTGGGACACGGAGAGGACACTGGATGTGGGGGACACTGCCCTGCTCTCTGGATGTGACCAAAACAAAGCCACTCTCACTTGGACCGGGGCAGGACATTCCACAAATGCTTTCCAGCTCTTCTATTATGGTGAGGATCTGCTGCTCTCCTCCAGTGGTTTATGACATGCACGTGTTTACAGTCACACGTCTGCGCTGTCGTCTGGTTTGTTCCTCGTGAGTGTTGGAGACGTGTGGACACACTTTTTTTTTTAAAATCTTCCATCCAGTCCTTGTATTTGCAGAGGTTGCTGGTGCTAAGCTAGTGCATGTCAATGGCCACAGTTGTCCTGACACTAAAAACAGTCTTAAGGCTGCCACACACTACAGGAGAATTTGCCCGATTTTAGCTGCAATTTCTTCTCCCCGACATCAGGGAGGCGTGACCCGACTTTTTGTCTCCGTGTGCGATTTTGAAGCCGCTGCTCCTCATGTGTGGAGTCAGTGTCAGATCAGAACCACCAAATATCAAAAACGTGACGATAACAGCCGATAAAACAGAGCGTCAGGGGCAGAGGAGCGACGGACACAGAGACGCAACAAACAAACTCAGGATAGAGCGAAAATAAAATCTTTATTACTCACCTAATGTAAAGAGGTAAATTTAAAGTGCTGCATCTGATCCACATTATCCATAGAAATTGTCTTCTGCAAATAAT